>CM077078.1:105697279-106297279 GCA_039513925.1 Platanthera zijinensis | reverse complement strand
AAAATTGTCCGGTGTGGACATTGGTTTTCTTGGAGGATTCTGCAATTCGCTGCATGTTATGGTGACTAGGTCGAGGGTAGATCTAGGGGTGGTTCAAGGCTATATCTGAGAGAGATAGACTAGAACTAACTGGTATTTGGGAGAAGAGTTGGTATAAAAAGGAAAAAGAATTTTCCATATTTCGTCTCAATTTCTAGCATTATAGAAATCGAATATTTTGTAATCAATTTCTTATGAAATACAATCATGTCTTTCATTGTTTTAATAAATTGATTTTTTTTCATGTTTTGAAATGTTTTAAATAATATTTCACCCTCAAAATATTAAATGAAAACATATTGCAAATTACTTTTTAAATACAGTCACAAATTTCATTTTCTATTACTAATGCTAGGCAGTAATGCTAACGCTGACGATAGTAAATGGATATTGAAATCCATCTTTCTTTAATAGTAATCTTCAAAATAATATTTTCTGAGATATTAAAATATATTTTCTTATAAAATATTCCACTATCTTTTTAAGCAATTCAGATATTATTAGTAAGATTTAAATATCCAAAAAGCTCTTATTCACCCCCCCTCTCTAAGGGCGCCTAATATCCAACATAGATCTTGTGTGTTCCTTTCTCCATGTTACAGACTGGCGAGAGACCTAAATTGCGATTTCAGAACGAGACCGGAGTGAAAAGCCTCTCCGTCGGCAGGGAGGCAAGAGAATAAAATTTATGATTTTAAATAAAGTAATTTAATTCATCGTAAAAAGAGCAAAATTTAAAAAGTGGTTTAGAAATATATATTAGTGTTTAGGATTTAAAATTTAAGTGTATATTTCCTTGCCCATTGGCAGAGCAAACATTTTTGCTCTGCATCCTCGACTCTATTACAGAGATCAAAAATATTCTCTAGGGACAAGAAGTAGGTTCCCCAATCACTTTCAATTTTTAATTTAGATCTCGTTCGTTCCTTTCTCCATGCGACAAGTAAGGGAGCGGAACTGTGATTTCAAAACGGGACCCAAACGGAAAAATCTCTCCATGAGTAGGGCGGCAAAATAATAAAATTTATGATTCTAAATAAAATAATTTGATTCTACATAAAAATGCAAAATAAAAATAATGTGTATAGAAATATTAGGGTTTGGGATTTTAAATTTAAGCATAATTTGTGAAATTAATTTTTGTTTTGCTCATCAACATGGCAATTTTTTTTCCTCTAGGTTAGTGGCGGATGCAAGAATTTTTTCCAGTGTGGACACACTTAAAAATAGCAATGATAAAAGAATGAAAAATAATGATACCAGTACATTAATATTACAAATTATACAAAAGTTGCACATATCTTTTTTAATATATATCACTAAGCATGCATTCATCAATTCATCTCCCATCTGATTACGTATTAACGAATTGATAATCTTAATTGCAGGAAAAACTCTTAATTATAGTGTTAGCTTCAGAAGCAAATATACCAATAGATAAAGAACATCCTTCTTCAAAAAAGACCGCATAAATAGTTTTAAATGGTTTTATTAACCCATTTACTAAGAAAGTAAGAACTTGCACTTACAAAAATGGAATATGATATAGAGAAATCTAAATAGCCTAGGATATAACAATTTACTTAACTGAACCCATGCCAAATGGTGGAATCTTTCAATGCATCCACCGAATTAACCTTTGCAGCATGATCTATAATTTTTTGGCGACAAATAGTCAATACTCATTGAAGGCAGATCAAACGTACCTAGAATAGCTTAAAACTTTCAACAGCTTTAAGAACATACAATAAAGCAGGTGAAATCTCCACTGTATAAGGCAAGATCGCAGGTTCAGAAAGTCAAGTCGTCATCATTTTCTTTGCGAGTCGCATGTGATGTCGAGGGTGATGAGAGGAGGGAAATCGCATGTGATGTCGAGGGTGATGAGAGGAGGGAAATGCAGAATTGAGGGAACATTAGGTCTAAGTGGAACTATAAATACACGGGAAACTTTATCATGATTTCATGCTCGGGCTTATATTATTATATATTTTTAATGAATAGAGTATTAGCCATGATTTAAAACGTGACTTATATTTTTTTAATGAATGGAGTATTAGTCACGGTTTAAACCGTGATTAATACTATTAATTTTTTAAAAAAATATTGAGTGTGGGCGGCCACCCACACTCCCCCTAAAAGTCGCACTTGATCCTTTCGATTTTTTGGTTTATATCTCGTGTGTTCCTTCCTCAATGTAGCAGAGTGATAAGGAACCCGAACTGCAATATCGGTTTCAGAATTAGACTCAGAACAAAAAATATCTTCATCGATAGGGTGGCAAAAAAAGAAATTTGTGAATATAAATAAAATAATTTGAAATCTCGTAAAAAGAGCAATTTTTAAAAATAAATGTTTAGAAATATCAGGGTTCACAGTTTAAAATTTAAGCGTCTTTTGTGAAAATATTTTTCCCCATTGGTAGAGCAAACTTTTTGCCTTTGCGTCCCAGACTCCAATGGATCCGGATTCTCTCCATTTCACTTGAAATATTATGGTTTAAAATTATGTTTTAAAAAATAAAACTTTCAACAGCTTTTATCAAAAAAAAATTTGTTTTGAAATATTATGGTTTAAAATTTAAGCGTTTTTTTAAAAATTTATTTTTTAGCCATCGGCAAAGCATACATTTTGTGTCCCTTTCAATTTTTTATTTTAGATCTCGTTCGATCTGTTTGAGGGGCATCCGGAGGGAAAAAATCTATTCATCGGTAGGGCGACAAAAGAATAAAATTTGTGATTCTAAATAAAATAATTTGATTCCTCATAAAAGAAAGAAAAAAAAGCTTTGAAAAATATTAGGAATTAGGGTTTAAAATTTGAGCATCATTTGTGAAATATTTTTTGTGTTGCCTATCAGCAGGGCAAACTTTTTGCCTATGCGGCCCGAACTCTGATTCGGAGATCAAAAATATTCTTCAAGGGGATCAAGCGGGTTCTCCAACCCCTTTTGATTTTTTAGTTTAGATCTCGTATGCTCCTTCCTCCACGTGACAAATTGGCATGGGACCCGAAATGCGATTTTGGAACAAGACCCGGAGGGAAAATTCACTCCATCGAATTTGTGATTCTAAATAAAATAATTCAATTCCTCATAAAAAGAGCTAAATGTAGAGGAAGGAGCATACGAGATCTTAACTAAAAAATCAAAAGGGGTTGGGGAACCCGCTTGATCCAAAAGTGTTTCAAATATTGCGTTCGGGCCGAAAAATATATTGTTCGCAATTACTTCAATATCAACGTCGTTGAAACGAACGTACCCTAAAAGTGTTTCAAAACATTAGGGTTTAAAATTTATTGGTCTTTTGTGGAAATATTTTTTTGACCATCGCCATAGCAAACTTAATGCCTCCGCATCTTGAACTATTATACATAAATAAAAAACATTCTCCAGGGAGATCAAGCGAGTTCCCCAATTCATTTTGGGTTTTTAGCTTGTCACGACCCGTCTAAAAGCCAAATCAAAATATTCTTCGGGCAGGTCGTGATGCTACAAATATGGGGAAAGAAACACTATGTTTGTTAGGAGGGAGCAAAAATAGTACTATTAAATTTTAAATAAATAATGTGGAGAAAAATATATTATCTTTATGCGAAAGATTTTAAAACGTAGGAGTGAGAAGTTAAATACACATGCATTTCATCAAAACTCATGACATCATCAAGTACTCAAGCTAAATAGATTAAAACAAATAACCCTTGATGACGTAATAAGGGTTTCATGCAAATGACACTCCCAAGCAAATGAGTATGCAAAACATGAAATTTTAACACATAACAATAGCCTAGTAGTTGTCCATGATTTAAGAGAAAATGTCTAATAATTATTATTACATAATAATCATTGTATTGACAGTAAAGGAAATAAAACATAGAATCTGGCACAACTAAAAATAAGATAAACCTCCAGAAGGCAAGAACCTGACGCATATCGGGCTCAAGTAGCGGGTGGCACAGTCACGGAAGCTAAGACAAATTCCAAAACAAATAAGGAATAAGCCTTAGAACATTGACAAAAGTAAAGTAAAATACATAACTAGAAAAGGATCAGAAATGTACTTGTACTGATACACAGGAAGCAAAGCAAGCAATATAGGTAATTGAGTAAATCAAGCTGAAACAACAAGAATTATTAGTCTAATCCAGAGTGTAGCATAATTCATTCATATAATGACATAAACGGTAACAAATGAAAGATGTATGTATTTTTATTTGATGTATAAGAATCATGATTCAAGGGGATTCAAGATCAGATTCAAGACATATCAATGATTCAAAATAATGCATGTGATCTCTAAAGGGCGGCTCTTGCAAACCCTCACCCTAGATCTAGAGATTTCTTGCTTGTTATGATCGGTCATTTGTTCCCGTTAGGTATTCAAGAGGAAATTCAAGTCAAGAAGTTGCATCAATGAAACACATTCTTTCAATGTTAGCCTATATTAGCAATAAATGAAAAGTTCTTAGTAGTGATTGTTGGATCTGTTGGATCCCTTAGAGGGGGGGGGGGGGGTGAATAAGGGATTTAAAATATTTTTTGATTTAGAATGAAAAGAAGATGAGAACAAAAAAGTTACTGTTCCTATTGCTATCGCTAGCGGTAAGAATTAGCGCTTGGCGTTAACAACAGAGATGTGATCAAAAAATCAATAGCCAGAAATAAAGTAAAAGTCAATTTTATTTCAGAAATGATGTTTACGAAACTTTGATCCCAATAATGCTTGGGTTCAACAACAACAGTCAAGCCTTTATCCCACTATTGTGGGGTCAGCTATATGGATCCTTTGTCGCCATTGTGCCCTATTTTTTGTCATAAACTCACTAATTTCTAAGTACATCATGTCTTTCCTTACAGTTTCATTCTAAGTCTTTATTGGTCTACCCCTCCCTCGTTTAACATGCATGCCTAGTGACTAGACTCTCACAATGCCTAACAGGTGCCTCTAATGGTCTCCTTTATACATGTCCAAAACATCTTAGACGAGCTTCTCGCATCTTCTCTCGAGGCGGTAAAAAAACCTTTTGTTTTTTTGTACAGACCATTATCCCAAGGACTGGTTGGCTCTAGACTATCAACTCTTAGATAAAGCATCGAGCCGTCTCCTAGATCTAACCCAAGACCTAGCGCCACTACCCGTGGCGAATTCCTCCTAAGTCTCGCTAGACTTAGTCGCCAACACCGACGATGAATTTACGATCAAGAAAAGATAAGATACAATAAAAACAATAAATAAAAACTCCTTCTAAATGAAGAACTTGAAAACAAGGAAGAAGGCGTGCCAACAAAGTTGGAGTTGATGTATGTGGCCTTCTCGTAGATTTATCGTATAGATTACTCCGTCAAGTTCACGTCTTGTTGAATGGTGTTGGAGGTTCTCTAGGCTGTAGGGAGGAGGCTCTCACGAAAGTATAGGAGTTATAACTCTAATTCACATCCCTTTTAAAGGAGGACGTCCGCTCTTTAAATAGGCACGGGAACTAGCGCTAGTGTTACCACCAGGCAGTAGCCTATTTTGGAAAGGAGGCTGACATGCAAATCGAGCTAAAATTGGAAACATACTGCTCCAATTTAGCAAGCCTTTCTTAACGCTCGACGTTAGTGTTAATGTCTGGCGTTAGAGATATTGTGTTTGCGCCGTCGGATCTCATTCCTTTTCTGCTCCTTGATCAGCGACTGATTGGCTTTGTTTCTAAATGTTAATGCCTGACGTTAATCTTAATGCCTGACGATAGGACTTGCTGTAACACCTCCCCTGTAAAGACCATATAATATGGGTCCGGCCGGGGCCCCACAACATACGGACGCCACAGCTTTAGTATTAAAAGATGATATAAAACTACCCAATCTCAAAACTCCAGACAAACATAGCGAAAACAGAACACTAACAGACAGAAGTTATCCACTAACAGAAGAGTATCAAATGGCCTTAAGGCCTTACACAATATAAGTCCAAATATAAAAAAAAGTGTCAAGCACCCCTAGGCTACCTTGGCATGCAAGCCAGACATACTCAAACAACAGCAGCAAAACAAGGAAAAGAAAATAGTCAAGCATAGCAACACTTCATGAGGCTTAGGGCTTTTCGCCCGGCGCGCTAGCTCCTGCATGCGATCCTTGCCCTGTAAGGATTTGAAGTAACGTGGGTCAGCAAAGGCTGACCTCTACTGTGTAACAAACACATCTCCTCCCAGCCGTCCCTAACGGACCCCGGGGTACCACTCCACCTGCAAGTTAGCACTTCGTATACCAAAAGAGTATATATAATAAAGCGGTAAAACAGGCTTGGATGTCTCATACAGCATACATGTTCTCTATGCTTTGTACAAAGTGAAAGGGGCCTACTATGCAACATGAATGCAACCCGGGTTTCACCCAAGGCACCCTAGCTCGTATGTATCTAGCACAACATCAAACACTGGGTACTTCTGTTTCCCCATTGGCTTAAAGCCGCAAGCACAATGGAACCACCATGTCCCTAACGGCACACACGCCGTCACACGGAACCTTGCAAAGGCCCCACCCGCACAAGGGTCATATACCCCGGGCTTGCCCGCACATTCTGACTTCGCACGTCAGGGTTCTGTCTCACACTGACCGATTCTAAGAAGCCTTGCTGGACCCCACCCGCTCATGGCCACATTGCCCGGGCTTGCCCTCCGCTCGACATTCTCGTCAGTCCCACACAAGGGGCTAGTCTCGCCGGGACACTTTCCCCACATGACTTGCGCGTCACGGGATAGCCAGCCGACCACGGAGACATAGCCGCGCCTTTGCACATCACAAACAAAGGTTTCCCCACCCCAATCACCATTCGCACCGTGTCTTTCCCATGCTCCAAGGAAACCATCTACCGCACAATACAGAGCTAACCTTGTCCGGTCCCGACCACGAGTACTCACTCAAATATAAGGGGGAAAACGCATACATACAACGGCGTATTGCCGCAACGGATTTCTACCGAATCCCCGAAGCTCGCTATGCAACATCACCGGGTAGGACTAACGGTCGCGACCACGGCTTCACCCACAATGCCTAATCCGCTAACGGAGCGGATCTCTAATGCAACGCATGCCGGGATGAACATACTCAATCTGGAGGTTCCTCTTGAACCTAGGCTACACGAATCCCTCTCATTTGAGAGATTCGGTGCTCAAAATACGAAAGGAAGGGGATGCTATTCATGCATCCTAAATCCTAAAAACCGAGAGGAGAAGTGTCGTTACCTTTCGTCCCCTTTTCCTAGACATGGAGAAGATTTGCTCGGTTGAAAACCACCGCAACGCTCCCACCTTCGCGGATCTGAACTCCGCTCGTAAAACGGACCTCCGAAGCTTCGCCGGCGGCCGGAACTTGGCTTCTTCCTCCTCCTTGCTCTCCCTTCTCTCTAGAATCAAGAGAGATAAAGCCAAATGGAAAATGAGGGTTTGAAACCCTATTCTCGGCCTTAAACCGCCCAGGGAGGCTCCCCACCGTTGGATCTCATACCAAAGAAACGGACGGCCACGATCGGAACCCAAAATAACAAAATCTGGGCCGAACACGGGTTGGCACACGGCCGTGTGCAGGGCCGTGTCAACCATTCGCCGTCTCGACCGATTCGAAAACCAGCACACGGCCGTTGACACGGCCTCCGACACGCCCGTGTCGCTTTTGACACGCCCGTGTCGAGACCCGTGTCACGCCCCCCCCCCCCCCACCGACCAACTTTCCCAATCAGAGAAGGACACGACCAAAGACACGGCCAAAGACACGGCCTTCGACATGCCCGTGTCAGACCCGGCACGGCCGTGTCGTGACCCGTGTCACGCCTAGCGGAATAAATCCTGCAAACAGCCCGAGAAGGACACGGCCAGGGACACGCCCGTATCCCAGGCCGTGTTCCTGAGCTCGACGAACGTCGACCCTCAAAATGTCGACCACAAGCTCCGCGGTCGACCACGCCCTGACACGCCCGTGTCACGCCCTGACACGCCCGTGTCACCTGCTCCAAAACCCAAACTTGGCTAAAACGACGCCGTCGATTCCCCTTCCAAGTTTTGGGGTGTTACAATTCTCCCCCCCTTACAAGAATTTCGTCCCGAAATTTTAAACATGGAAGGTAAACAAAACTAAACGGTATCTGAGGAGAAAAGCTCGGGGTACTCCTCCAGCATGGCCGGCTCTCGCTCCCATGAGAGCTCCACGCAGCCACAGTTGTCCCAACAGACCTTTACGAGTCTGACCTCCTTGTTCCGCAATTGCCGAACCTCTGAGCCTTCTATCCCGATTGGACGAACTCGCATCCTCAAGTCTTCCTCTACCGGCACCGCCGTCGGCTCAATCACCACGCTGGCTTCTAACAAAGCTTTCCTCAGGACGAAGACGTGAAAAACGTCATGCAATCCACTTAGCTCTGTGGACAACGCCAACCGGTACGCTGCCTCTCCCACTCGCTCGATGACCTTGAATGGTCCCAAAAATCTCGGACTCAGCTTCTTGAGTCGACGAATTTGCGAAACGCCTTTGAACGGCTTGATCTTAAGATACACCCAGTCGCCCACAGCGAATTCCACATGCCTGTGGCAAGCATTGAAATACTTCGACTGCCGATCTTGAGCTACCTTCATGCGCTCTTGGATGGTCCGCACTAGCTCACTAGCGTCGGCTACCACTTCTTTCCCCAAAAGCTTGGTGTCTCCCGCCTCTGTCCAAGACATCGGTGTTCGACACCGCCTCCCATACAGAGCTTCGTATGGCGCCATCTTGATACTAGCTTGGTAACTATTGTTGTAAGCAAACTCCACCATGAAGAGGTGATCCTCCCACTTCTTGCCGAAGTCGAGAGTACACATCCTTAGCATATCTTCCAAAGTACGGTTCATTCTCTCAGTTTGCCCATCGGTTTGAGGATGAAAGGCCGTACTGAACTTGAGTTTTGTGCCCAAGCTCTTCTGCACCAACCGCCAATCCTTAGACGTGAAACGTCCATCCCGGTCGCTGACTATACTCTTCGAAATCCCATGAAGTTGTACAATATTGCGGACGTACAACTCCACCAACTTTTCCACACCCTCCTCCTTCCGGTTTGGGATGAAATGTGCCACTTTGGTCAAGCGATCCACAATCACCCAAATGAAATCATTACCCTGCTGCGATCTAGGAAACCCATGCACAAAATCCATGGAGATGTCATCAAATTTCCATTCGGGGATTGGAAGAGGTTTCAAGAACCCGCCCGGCTTCTGACACTCGGCCTTCACCAAGGCACAAGTTTGGCACCGACTCACACACAAAGCTACGTCCTGCTTCATCCCAGGCCACCAATAGGACTTCTTCAAATCCAAGTACATCTTTGTACTACCCGGGTGAATGGAGTACTTAGTGAAGTGGGCCTCAAACATCAACTCCTCGCGGAGCTTGCCGAACTGCGGTACACAAATCCTTCTGCCCTTCCTCAGAATCCCATAAACCATCTCCTAGGCGCTACCCTCGCCCTTTAGAGCTTCCTCCACGAAAGGTTGGAACTCCGCATCTACACGGGTCGCTTCCCGAATACGATCGCATAAGTCACTCTGCATCTCAATCCAATTTAGTCGAGCCACGCTAGACTCGCCTCTTGCCACACATTCCAAACCAAGGGACTCCCAGTCCCGCCTTAACCGCTCATCGTGAGCTTCAATCCAATTTCCTTGCCCCGAGTATTTCCTACTCAAAGCATCTACCACCACATTGGCTTTCCCTGGCGTGTACTGAATCGCCACCTCGTAGTCCCCAAGGAACTCGACCCACCTGCGCTGCCGCATATTTAGGTCCTTCTAATCTAGGAGATACTTCAGACTCTTGTGGTCCGTGCAGATCTCCACCTTTGCACCATAAACGTAGTGCCTCCACAACTTCAAAGCAAAAATTACCGCCACCAACTCCAAATCATGGACGGGGTAATTTCTCTCATGAGACTTCAGCTGCCTCGACCCAAAAGCTATCACACTACCATGCTGCACCAACACGCACCCTAAACCGCATCCGGATGCGTCGCTGAAAATCTGGAAGCCTTCGGTCCCCTTTGGTAGACTTAGGATTGGCGCTGTCATTAGCCTTTCCTTCAGGGTTTCAAACGCTTGATTGCACTCTTGAGTCCATACAAACTTCTGATCCTTGCGAGTTAGTGAAGTGAGGGGTAGAGCTATCCGCGAAAAGTTTTCCACAAACCTTCGGTAGTATCCGGCTAGTCCAAGAAAACTTCGGACTTCCGCCATGGTCCTCAAAACTGGCCACTCTCTGATGGCTTCTACTTTCGTTGGATCTACCGCCACCCCATCCCCACTAATCACATGGCCTAGAAATGCCACTTTCTCCAACCAAAACCCGCACTTGGAGAACTTTGCATAAAGCTGGTTCTCTCTCAATACTTACAACACTATCCGCAAGTGCGACTCGTGCTCCTCTTCCGACTTGGAATACACCAATATGTCATCGATAAAGACGACTACGAACCAGTCCAAATATTCGCGAAACACTCGGTTCATCAAGTCCATGAACACGGACGGCGCGTTCATCAGCCCGAACGGCATCACCGAGAACTCAAAATGACCATACCTCGTACCAAACGCGGTCTTGGGTATGTCTTCGTCACGAATCCGCAACTGATAGTATCCGGACTTCAAGTCCAACTTGGAGTACACCACCGACCCCACCAACTGGTCGAAGAGATCGTCTATCCGAGGAATCGGATACTTATTCTTGACAGTCAATTTGTTCAACTCTCGGTAGTCTATGCACAGACGCATACTACCGTCCTTCTTCTTTACAAATAACACCGGCGCACTCCACGGTGAAGAGCTGGGTATGATATACCCTTGCTCCAAAAGCTCCTGCAACTGAACCTTGAGCTCGGTCAACTCCTTCTGTGCCATCCTAAAGGGTGGACGTGACACCAGTCTAGCCTCGGGCACTAACTCGATGGAGAAATCAATCTCCCGCCGAGGAGGTGCTCCCGGTAACTCCTCAGGAAAAACATCTCCAAACTCCGCCACCACGGGCACTTCTCCAAGAGATAGCCTGGAAAGTCTAACCTCCAACAACGCTACTAGAGCTACACCACCCTGGTTAACAGCTCGCACTAGTTGAAGTGCCGAAACTAGGGAATAGGCCACTCCATGCAGGCCCTCAAACTTGACTTCCGCTTGCCCCACACCCCTCAGGGTTACCACCTTAGACAAACAGTCGATACTAGCATGCTGCTCCGCTAGCCAATCCATCCCCAAAATCACATCGAACTCGGACAACGGCAAGATCGCCGCTACTAATATGAAGTCGACTCCCTCAAGACTCCAACAAATCCGCCCTTTAGCCCTGGTTGTCATAGCCGACCCATTGGGCATGCGCACTTTCAACTCTGACTCAGTTGCGAAGGACTCAACTCCAATCCTCCGGGTGAAACTTTCCGCAAGGAAGGAGTGCGACGCTCCCGTATCAAAAAGTACTCTAGCGGGGGTACCCATATACCACTACAAAGCCTACACACATGCAACAAACATAAAAAGGCTTGAAAGGAAGAAATCTACGGTGCAGGTTGAACTCTCATACCTGTCACCACATCGATTTGGCGGATTGCTTCCTGCTGCCCAAGGTTGTAGGCCCTTGGCTACACTGGTTGAAACCGGGAAGCACTCGACTCCGCCATCTTCCCCTTCTCTGCTGCACTGGGTCCGGAGCGTACGGTCTGCTCCTGCCTTGGATCTTGCTCAGCGCCCCCTTGGGTACAAAATCTTGCTATGTGGCCTGGCTTGCCACAACTGTAACACGTCTGCGGTCCCTTAGAGCGTGACCCTCCGGACGTCCAATTACTTTTCTTTCCCGACTTATATGGGGAAGGCTTCTTCTTCCATCGGCTCCCTTCCGCCTTTCCATGGGACTGAGCAGGCTTCTTCTTCTCCCCCTGTTTGGGGTGTGAAACCCTTGCGACGCTGGGATAGCTCCATGTCACTCTCCAAAATTCGGGCCGCCTCCACCAATTCGTTGAAACCCGCACGTTTCATCGATATGAGGGGTTGTCTTAGATTCTCCCTCAATCCATGATAGAAGAGATTGTCCCTCTCTTCATCGTCTGCCATGGTCGTCCCTGCATAACGACCCAAGCGAGTAAATTCCTGAACATACTCATCCACTGACTTGTCTCGCTGCACCAGATGTAGAAACTGCCCCTGGAGGGCTAACCTCGTTGAGGCGGGAATGTAATTCTTCAGGAAGGCATTCCCAAACTCCTCGATGGATGGTGTGCGTCTTAGAAACTGCCGGCCACTGTGGCTCACCCACCATAACTTGGCATCTCCCTCCAACATAAAGGCTGCGAACTCTGCCTTTTTCTCATCTGGCGCCTCTGCCGCCCTCAGAAGCTCCTGAATTCTAGCCCACCAATCCTCTGCATCTGTGGGCGTGCCGATTCCCTTGAAGGTTGGAGAGTGGAAACTCAGAAAGTACTTCATTTGCCGGTCCCCATGCCCGACAACCACTCTCTCGGCCTGCGGCTCTGCCCGCCTGGCTTCCTCAACCGACACGGTCACTGCCGTGTCCGGGGTAGCAGGAGTTGCTACTTGAGCAACGGGAGATGCTACATGTGCTGTCGCTGCAGCTTGGGCCGCCACCATCGCTTCTGCAAGCATACGGCAGAAGTCGGCCGGTGTGACCCCCATCCCTAGCGGACCTTGCGCAGTCGCACTACTTGCCGAGAGCTCCTCTTGGCCTCGAGGTCCCAGCCTCGTTGCTTGCACTCTAAACACAAGCAAGAAAACGCAAATCAGTCTCTAATCGCAAGACTCGAACACAAGGACACTCATGGTCCCGCGATACTCCTATGTGGATAACTTCTTATACGCGACTCGACTTATACTTTCGACCGCGAAACTTCTTATTGGAACGCAAACCTCCCTCTGATACCAAATTGTAACACCTCCCCTGTAAAGACCATATAATATGGGTCCGGCCGGGGCCCCACAACATACGGACGCCACAGCTTTAGTATTAAAAGATGATATAAAACTACCTAATCTCAAAACTCCAGACAAACACAACGGAAATAGAACACTAACAGACAGAAGTTATCCACTAACAGAAGAGTATCAAATGGCCTTAAGGCCTTACGCAATATAAGTCCAAATATAAAAAAAAGTGCCAAGCACCCCTAGGCTACCTCGGCATGCAAGCCGGACATAGTCAAACAACAACAACAAAATAAGGAAAAGAAAATAGTCAAGCACAACAACACTTCATGAGACTTAGGGCTTTTCGCCCGGCGCGCTAGCTCCTGCATGCGATCCTTGCCCTGTAAGGATTTGAAGTAACGTGGGTCAGCAAAGGCTGACCTCTACTGTGTAACAAACACATCTCCTCCCGACCGTCCCTAACGGACCCCGGGGTACCACTCCACCTGCAAGTTAGCACTTCGTATACCAAAAGAGTATATATAATAAAGTGGTAAAACAGACTTGGATGTCTCATACAGCATACATGTTCTCTATGTTTTGTACAAAGTGAAAGGGGCCTACTATGCAACATGAATGCAACCCGGGTTTCACCCAAGGCACCCTAGCTCGTATGTATCTAACACAACATCAAACACTGGGTACTTCCGTTTCCCCATTGGCTTAAAGTCGCAAGCACAAGGGAACCACCATGTCCCTAACGGCACACATGCCGTCACACGGAACCTTGCAAAGGCCCCACCCGCACAAGGGTCATATACCCCGGGCTTGCCCGCACATTCTGACTTCGCACGTCAGGGTTCCGTCTCACACTGACCGATTCTAAGAAGCCTTGCTGGACCCCACCCGCTCATGGCCACATTGCCCGGGCTTGCCCTCCGCTCGACATTCTCGTCAGTCCCATACAAGGGGCTAGTCTCGCCGAGACACTTTCCCCACATGACTTGCGCGTCACGGGATAGCCAGCCGACCACGGAGACATAGCCGCGCATTTGCACATCACAAACAAAGGTTTCCCCACCCCAATCACCATTCGCACCGTGTCTTTCCCGTGCTCCAAGGAAACCATCTACCGCACAATACGGAGCTAACCTTGTCCGGTCCCGACCACGAGTACTCACTCAAATATAAGGGGGAAAACGCATACATACAACGACATATTGCCGCAACGGATTTCTACCGAATCCCCGAAGCTCGCTATGCAACATCACCGGGTCGGACTAACGGTCGCGACCACGGCTTCACCCACAATGCCTAATCCGCTAACGGAGCGGATCTCTAATGCAACGCATGCCGGGATGAACATACTCAATCCGGAGGTTCCTCTTGAACCTAGGCTACACGAATCCCTCTCATTTGAGAGATTCAGTGCTCAAAATACGAAAGGAAGGGGATGCTATTCATGCATCCTAAATCCTAAAAACCGAGAGGAGAAGTGTCGTTACCTTCCGTCCCCTCTTCCTAGCCATGGAGAAGATTTGCTCGGTTGAAAACCAACGCAACGCTCCCACCTTCGCGGATCTGAACTCCGCTCGCGAAACGGACCTCCGAAGCTTCGCCGGAGGCCGGAACTTGGCCTTCTTCCTCCTCCTTGCTCTCCCTTCTCTCTAGAATCAAGAGAGATAAAGCCAAATGGAAAATGAGGGTTTGAAACCCTATTCCCGGCCTCAAACCGCCCAGGGAGGCTCCCCACCATTGGATCTCATACCAAAGAAACAGACGGCCACGATCGGAACCCAAAATAACAAAATCTGGGCCGAACACGGGTTGGCACACGGCCGTGTGCAGGGCTGTGTCAACCATTCGCCGTCTCGACCGATTCGAAAACCAGCACACGACCGTTGACACGGCCTCCGACACGCTCGTGTCGCTTTTGACACGCCCGTGTCGAGACCCGTGTCACGCCCCCCCCCCCCCCACCGACCAACTTTCCCAGTCAGAGAAGGACACGGCCAAAGACACGGCCTTCGACACGCCCGTGTCAGACCCGGCACGGCCGTGTCGTGACCCGTGTCACGCCTAGCGGAATAAATCCTGCAAACAACCCGAGAAGGACACAGCCAGGGACACGCCCGTGTCCCAGGCCGTGTTCCTGAGCTCGACGAACGTCGACCCTCAAAACGTAGACCACAAGCTCCGCGGTCGACCACGCCCTGACACGCCCGTGTCACGCCCTGACACGCCCGTGTCACCTGCTCCAAAACCCAAACTTGGCTAAAACGACGCCGTCGATTCCCCTTCCAAGTTTTGGGGTGTTACACTTGCTTATTTAGGCTCCAACCTTCATTTCTCGTCGATCTTTCCTTTCATGCTGATATTGTTTTTTAATCAATACTAGCTCCAGCATTAGCGTTAACGCTCCACGATAGCACCTGATTCGAAGCATCGTCTTCATCATTCTGAATTGTATTCAAAGGAGTATTGAACTTATGGTTCATACATACTATAAACACACGACAAGCATGATCAAATACAATCTGGGATTAATTATTCTCAAATCATGATATGCGGAATGCATATTCCAACAAACTCTCCCTTTTGATAATAACAAATTCTCTATGAAGAAATAAAACAAATGGTACATTTCTTCAAATTTATTCCCCCATTTTGATATTATCAAAAGACGGTGGGGGTAAAGTGCTTCAGGAATTTTTTTTTGTATTCTATATAAAAATGATTTTATAACTTTATAATTTCCACTTGGTGAATGAATAATTAACCATGATCGAGTTTTTAAGTATTAATATAGTGAAAAGAGCTTATTTTTAAGAACTTTTGAAGTTAAACATCTTTTTGACACTTACAAGCATAAGGAACATAAAAGTTGTAGTTTTTAAAGAGGATGCTTTTGAAAACAAGAGACTCTATTAAAAAATAATATTTACAAGCATGACATAATTTATCATGCCATGATAGGAAACTATAATGTTAGGACATTTGCATGTCAAGTAACTTTAAGTATTAAAGAAATCATGCATTGCTATCTAGTGCATTTACTAAAGATTGTAGAGAATTTGTATAGATGTGTGTTAGGATCCAACTCTCATGAGTAGAGATGTTATGAAAATAATGAAGTGTACAAAATAGTGTTTTGATAAAGTATACATAGATGTGAGTTAATCAAAATACATGATAAATATTATGGAATAAGCAGAACATTTAAAATACATAAATTTTACTCCCATAATTTTTTAATGCACATTAATACCAAACATAACTACTAAGGTGTTCTACACACAATGCCCATTAAGACTTATCAAGGTACAAAATAATGCTTGGGGGATAACATTTATTATTTTGGCTTCTATTTATTTTAGAGTAATTTTATGTGCAAACCCATTTTGGCTACGTGCAAACCACGGTTATGTGCAAACCGAAGATTTTTAGGTACATTTATCTAAAATTGGTTTGCACTTAACGAAATTGGTTTGCACTTATCTAAAATTGGTTTGCACTTAACACCACTCTTATTTTATGATTTGATGTACAAGGAAAAGTTATGATAGTTTGTTTGATACAAGACACTTTATAATTTTTATCCAAGGTGCTCAACATCATAATGCTTATTAAGATTTATTAGGAGGGTGAGTAGTGTTTGGTGGAGTTTTTCTTGTCAATTTTTATTTATTTTTTTATTTTAGTGACAAAGGATTCCAAATTCACTTATTTTGCAAACAATATCATTTTAATTTTAAAACCACTTTCAAAAATAAAGAAGTGCATGATAAAACAAAGAATTGCAAGAAACAATTTCAATGTTGTATGGGTAATTTATATATGGATTTTAATCTATTATATTATTACATTACATAATCGTGCAAGTATACGATTAACAACATATGTAGGTTATCAAAGATGAGTGAGTGAATCAATCATTATCATACATAAAATATTGCTCATACTTAGATTCATGCTAATCATTCCTACACATATGTGATACAATCAATTTAATTACATTTTAGTAGTAATAGGCATGATAAGAACTAAACAATATATAAAGGACTTGAAAATTAAATCAAACATTATATTTAATCTTGAAACGATAAACTTATCATCCTTGAAATATCACAATTATAGTCAAGTAGATTTTAATACTCTATTCACCCCCCTGTAGAGTAATCTGACCTAACACCCTCCTTTCACTCTTGGTTGTTGGAATGCCGGATCATTCTGAATGGCATACATCACATTAGTGCGGGTGGTATTCAGAGGGGTGTATTCCTGAAGTGGATGTTGGCCCCCATTCTTTGGAAGGTCACGTTGACGGCTATTGCGGCGACGTTCACTCAGACGTCGTTCTTCTTATCTTATGAGAGTTGGTTCCTCTTCCTTATTAATTTTCTATCCTCCTTCAAACTGCTGTCGGTGTGCTTCAATAGCCTCGTCAGCTGCTATCTGGGCCTCGACCTGATGAACAAGATCTGGATAACTGGGCACGGTCTCCCTCATGAGTTCTGAATAGAAGCCGCTGGGGCGGAGTCCGCCGAGGAAGGCGCCTCTGAGAAGTTCGGGATCGATGCCTGGAATTTGACGTGCCTCATAGGTGAAGCGGCCAAAGAAGTCCCTAAGGGATTCTCCTTCATTTTGCTGAATACTTGAAAGGTGTGAGGGATTGCGAACAATTCTCCGATTTGTAATAAACTGGTCATTAAATTGCATGTTCAGCTCTGCGAAGTTGGTAATTGTGCCAGTTCTCAGGGAATGGAACCATGTACGGGCCTGTCCTTTGAGTGTTGCTGGGAACACTTGGCAGAGCAACTGGTCTGGAGAGTTGTAAATCCTCATGATGGTGGTGAAGTGGTTGATGTGTTCTAGTGGATCATCGGTCCCGTCAAACGTCTCGATGTTTGGAAGCTTGAATCCATGTGGGATGGGATGATCGAGGATTTGCGGCGTCAAGGGGGAGCCTTGACAGAGCGGTCGGTGTGCATGAAAGTCTCTTCTTCCAGCTTGGAGGTATTCTTCGGCTATAACTTCCTGAATATCCTCCTGAGTAAACCTTTCGAGAGGAGGGGGTGAACGTCATTGGCGGGATGGTGATGAAGATGATCTGCTCTTACTCCTCTTTGAGCTGGGTGAGTGGAGCTGGCGGCGTCAGAATAATCCTCGGGCTCTTCTTGGACCCTTTCCGGGTTTGGTTATGGCGGAGGATTTGATGGGGCCGGTGGCATCGGGGGAGCAGGAGGTGCTCCCATGTTTCGGAGCAATGCAAACATTTCCTTTTGTTGTTCTTCCATTTGGCGGACGCGCCCTCCAGGGAGGTGACGAGGGTGAAAGCTACTTCGACAGTCAGTGACACGTCCACTACTGCTTGGGATCGTGCTGGATCAATGTGTCCGCCAAGTGCGGATCCTTTAGTGGTGCGGGTACTTATCTTCTCCATTGAACCTGAGCTTTGGAAGCGGTAAAGATGAGGGACTTGTCTTCTGAAGGATGTTGGGAATGTTTCCCACAGACGGCGCCAAACTGTTGCGGACTAACTCGTTGCCCTGGTCGGACCGGATTAACTTGAACCGTCTTAGCTCACGGAGCGGCCGAGCGCGCACACAGTCAATGAAGATGAACAGTAGACACAAGTCTTGATGACGTGAAAAAATCACCTAAATGGGTAAATAACCACGTGATCGGGTCTGTGCTGGTCAAATTCCACTAGCTTTCGGTGATTACAACACGTTTGGTGAATCGAGGCGACAGGCCGCTCCCATTATAACTTGAGTGGAGAGAGGGAGAGACTATAGCTTCTTGCGGGCAACAGGCTGCACCGCGGAAGTGACTTAGACGTGAAAATGCGCAGAATGCTTTTAGTGCTTGCGCTCGGGGCAGCGCGCGCTTGCTGGCTTCGGATGGCTTCTTCCTTCGGCTTCCTTTAGGTCTTGGGCGTCCTTTTGCTGTCAACGCGCTCGTGGGGTGCTTATAGCCGTTGGTAGCAACTGGTGGTCACTGGTGGCCGATGGTGGCTGCTAGTGGTTCACGGCGAGCGGTGGCCGACTCGATGGAGGAGGCAGGAGAGCTCTCACCTGAGGAAGAAGAAGACAACCCAGACAAGAGAAAAAGTGAAGAATGAAGAGGACCTGGGGTCCCTTTTATAGCCTCCAGGGGAGAATCATGGCGGGCCCCACCACTAAAATGGTGGGTTAGTGGGTGGTTACCATCTTGATCGGACGGCGAGGCGAGCCTCCCCTCGATCGGATGGTGGGAAGGTCGTCCACGGCGATGGGCCGCCACGGTGGCGGGAGTAGCCGGTCGGGTGACCGGTGGCGGGGCGACTGACCTGGTGGCCGGCAGCGGTAACCTATCGGGGGCCGGCCGCGGCTAGGCTAGCGGCCTGCCGCGGTTATGCCGGCAGCCTGTCGCGGTTAGGCCGGCGGCCTGCCTCGGCTAGGCTGGCGGTCTACCATGGCCGGTCCGCCGGCGGCCTAGCCGACCGTGGCCGGCTGCGGCTGGCTGCGGCAAGGCTAGCCGTGGCCGCCCATGGCTAGGCCGGTGGCCTGCCGCGGCCAAGCCGCCAGCAGCTAAGCGGCCTGCCGCGCCCACCCGCGGCTAGGCCAGTGGCCTGCCGCGGCCAGGCCGCTAGCGGCCAGGCAGTCTGGCGCGACCTAGCGCGGCCTTGGCGCGGCTAGGCCGCCAGCGGCCAAGTCGCCATCGGCTAGACGGCCTTGCGCAGCCTGGTCGTGACCTGCCTGGTGCTGGCGATTTCCCTCCACGGGGAGAGGGAGTGGGTCCCGTCCCCCCCCCCCCCCATGATTTTCTCCTCCTGAGAGTTCATGGAGGGCGTGGGCCACCTATGATCCACTTTTGGAGGAGATCATAGGAGGGCTTTTCTCCTATAAATGAAGGTGGAACCCATCACTTTCAATTTTTAATTTAGATTTCGTTCGTTCCTTTCTCCATGCGACAAGTAAGGGAGCGGAACTGTGATTTCAAAACGGGACCCAAACGGAAAAATCTCTACATGGGTAGGGCGGCAAAATAATAAAATTTATGATTCTAAATAAAATAATTTGATTCTACATAAAAAGGCAAAATCAAAATAATGTGTATAGAAATATTAGGGTTTGGGATTTTAAATTTAAGTATAATTTGTGAAATTAATTTTTGTTTTGCTCATCAACATGCCAAATTTTTTGCCTCTGGGTCTGTGGCGGATGCAGGAATTTTTTCCAGTGTGGACACTTAAAAATAGCAAAAATAAAAGAATGAAAAATTATGATACCAATACATTAATATTACAAATTATACAAAAGTTGCACATACAATAGTAAAAAGATATAAATAACTTTGCTTACAAGACTCCTCTGTGAGCTTTTGGTTTTGAAAATATTTTATAATATTCACATTGCTAATGTTGGAGAGTATTTCTTTTTTAATATATATATCACTAATTAAGCATGCATTCATTCATTCATCTTCATCTGATTACGTAATAATGAATTGATAATCTTAATTGCAGGAAAAACTCTTAATAATAGTGTTAGATTCACCAGCAAATATACCAATAGATAAAGAACATCCTTCTTCAAAAAGACCACATAAATAGTTTTAAATGGTTTTATTAACCCATTTACTAAGAAAGTAAGAACTTGCACTTACAAAAATGGAATATGATATAGAGAAATCTAAATAGCCTAGGATATAACAATTTACTTAACTGAACCCATGCCAAATGGTGGAATCTTTCAATGCATCCACCGAATTAACCTTTGCAGCATGATCTATAATTTTTTGGCGACAAATAGTCAATACTCATTGAAGGCAGATCAAACGTACCTAGAATAGCTTAAAACTTTCAACAGCTTTAAGAACATACAATAAAGCAGGTGAAATCTCCACTGTATAAGGCAAGATCGCAGGTTCAGAAAGTCAAGTCGTCATCATTTTCTTTGCGAGTCGCATGTGATGTCGAGGGTGATGAGAGGAGGGAAATCGCATGTGATGTCGAGGGTGATGAGAGGAGGGAAATGCAGAATTGAGGGAACATTAGGTCTAAGTGGAACTATAAATACACGGGAAACTTTATCATGATTTCATGCTCGGGCTTATATTATTATATATTTTTAATGAATAGAGTATTAGCCATGATTTAAAACGTGACTTATATTTTTTTAATGAATGAAGTATTAGTCACGGTTTAAACCGTGATTAATACTATTAATTTTTTTAAAAAAAATTGAGTGTGGGCGGCCACCCACACTCCCCCTAAAAGTCGCACTTGGTCCTTTCAATTTTTTGGTTTATATCTCGTGTGTTCCTTCCTCAATGTAGCAGAGTGATAAGGAACCTGAACTGCAATATCGGTTTCAGAATTAGACTCAGAACAAAAAATATCTTCATCGACAGGGTGGCAAAAAAATAAATTTGTGATTATAAATAAAATAATTTGAAATCTCGTAAAAAGAGCAATTTTTAAAAATAAATGTTTAGAAATATCAGGGTTCACAGTTTAAAATTTAAGTGTCTTTTGTGAAAATATTTTTCCCCATTGTTAGAGCAAACTTTTTGCCTTTGCGTCCCAGACTCCAATGGATCCGGATCCTCTCCATTTCACTTGAAATGGAGGAGATCCATTTCAAGATCCGGTGGATAAGATTAAAATTCTGACTCTAATATGTTGATAAAAACTATTCTTCGGGGAGACCAAGAGGGTTCCCACTCCCTTTTGATTTTTTAGTTTCAATCTCGTCTATCCTTCCTCCGCACGGTAGACGGGCAAGAGGCACAAACTGCAGTTTCGAAATGACACCCAGAGGCAAAAATCTCTCCATTAGCAAGGCAGCAAAAGAATAAATGTGTTTTGAAATATTAGTATTTAAAATTTTGATTTCTTTTTTGGAAATATTTTTTTGGCCAATCGACAGGGCAAACTTTTAACTCCGCATCACGGACTATGATCCAGTGATCAAAAATATTCTTCATGGAGACTAAGCGGGTTCCACTCCCTTTCAGTTTTTTTAGTTTAAAAAAATCTCTCCACGTGGCAGATTGGTAAGGACCCTAGCTACGATTTTGGAACGGGATACGGAGGAAAAAATCTCTCCATCGGAAGGGAGGCAAAATATTAAAATTTGTGATTCTAAATACAATAATTTGTTTACTCGTAAAAAGAACTATTTCTTAAATGTTTATAAATATTAAGGTTTAGGTCCTTTAGGATTTAAAATTTAAGTTTCTTTTGTTAAAATATTTTTTTGTCCATCAGCAGAGCAAACGTTTTTGCCTCTGCGTCCCACTCCCAGACTCTGATATAAATATCAAAAATATTCTCAGAGGTTGATTTTTTAGTTTAGATTTTGTCTGTTCCTACCTCCATGCGGCAGACTAGCAAGGGACCCGAATGTCTATTTTGGAACGGGACCCAGAAGGAAAAAACTATCCATCCACTGGGCGTAAAAAAATAACTTTTGTGATTCTATAAAAAAACAAAATATGATTACAACTCATAAAAAATGCAAAATAAATAAGGGCGTTTATATTGACAGTATCTATATGATTATTGGCAGCCTAAAGATAATGACAACCCAATAAATGATTATTAACAGCCCGATGGATACTGGCAGCCCAAAAAAATAAGTTTTTAAAAAATAACAAATCATTGTTAATTACTAGATTAACTCAAAAAAGCAGAGATAACAGTTCATAGTCCTACTATATGACATTTTTAGGAAAAGTGTAAAAACACGGAACCCCGAATTAGCTTAAATACGATTTTCACGTGCATTTTGAAAATATGTCTACTACCTTGGGCTAAGTATCTTTGATATTACCAGATTATATCCGTCCTAGATCTCGACGAGAACTACAACTTTCGTGTTGAACAGTTTTTCTAAAAAAATCATATAGTAGGCCTATTTTCAAAAGGTGCGGCACCGCACGGAACTATTGCGAATCGCATAGTTTCGCCGGGATTCCGCGCCTTTTGAAAGTAGACCTACTATATGACATTTTAGAAAAAGTGTTCAACATGAAAGATGTAGATCTCGACGAGAATGACAACTTTCATGTTGAACACTTTTTTTACAAATGTCATATAATAGTCCTATTTTCAAAAGGCGCGCCACCAGAGGGAACTATTGCGAAACACATAGTTCCGTCCGGGTTCCGCGTCTTTTGAAAATTGGTCTACCATATGCCATTTTTAGAAAAAGTGTTCAACAAAATCGAGATATACAACTTTCATGTTGAACACTTTTTCTAAAATATCATATAGTAAACCTATTTTTAGAAGGCATGTATTCCGAGTTTTGAGCTGCTATTTGCGGTCATATTATCTGCGTTTTTAATTGTTTTGCTGCTCTACAAATATAAACACTCATAAATAAATGTGTTTAGAAATATAAGAATTTAGAGTTTAAAATTGAAGTATTTTTTTGGAAATATTTTTTTTTTCCTATGGACAATAATCTTTTTGCCTCTGCGTTCCCTAGATATAGAAATAAAAAAAATTAAGGTGAGATTAAGCAGGCTTTCCACTCCCTTTCGATTAATTATTACTTTAGATTTCATCCGTTTCTTCCTTCAGGCTCTAAATAACAAAATTTAATTCCTCGTGTAAAAAGATGAAAAAAAATTTTTGTTTAGAAATATTATGATTTAAAATTTAAGCATTTTTTTAAATTATTTTTTAGCCATCGGCAAAGCATACATTTTGTGTCCCTTTCAATTTTTTATTTTAGATCTGGATCGTTCTGTTTGAGGGGCATCCGGAGGGAAAAAATCTATTCATCGGTAGGACGATAAAAGAATAAAATTTGTGATTCTAAATAAAATAATTTGATTCCTCATAAAAAAAAAGAAAAAAAAAGCTTTGAAAAATATTAGGAATTAGGGTTTAAAATTTGAGCATCATTTGAGAAATATTTTTTGTGTTGCCTAAGGGCAAACTTTTTGCCTATGCGGCCCGAACTCTGATTCGGAGATCAAAAATATTCTTCAAGGGGATCAAGCGGGTTCCCCAACCCCTTTCGATTTTTTTAGTTTCGATCTCGTATGCTCCTTCCTCCACGTGACAAACTGGCATGGGACCCGAAATGCGATTTTGGAACGAGACCCGGAGGGAAAATTCACTCCATCAAATTTGTGATTCTAAATAAAATAATTCAATTCCTCGTAAAAAGAGCTAAATGTAGAGGAAGGAGCATTCAGGATCTTAACTAAAAAATCAAAAGGAGTTGGGGAACCCGCTTGATCCAAAAGTATTTCAAATATTGCGTTCGGGTCGAAAAATATATTGTTCGCAATTACTTTAATATCAATGTCGTTGAAACGAACGTACCCTAAAAGTGTTTCAAAACATTAGGGTTTAAAATTTAATGGACTTTTGTGGAAATATTTTTTTGACCATCGGCATAGCTGTTGGGTTTCTCTATGAGGTGGCACAACACTTGTGCACGCAGCGGAAGTAAAGTAAAATCAAGAACAACCCAAAAGAGATTGGGATCGGGCCATGAATGTTGAATCAAGAAGTTAAGAAAAACTAGGTAAAAATAACCTTGGCGACGTTGAGTCACAACTCAACGAAGATGCTCCAATGTATGAGTTCTTGTCGGGGCGAGTTCCACGTAGAATAGCGTCTACGTCTCTGCAGAAATCCACACGAGCGGAAGAACACCGATCTTCGTCGCACGAAAGATCGGGAAGGAGATTGACTGCACCTTTGCACCTCCACGGAATGCTAGGTCCGCTCCAGGAAGAGCAGCACCGGCGACTGTCGTCGGAGAGGAGGCCGGCGGAGCGAGCGATCGGCGGAAACAGAACACTTCCGTCGGGCGAATCGGCGGGGTTCCCCCGTCGGGTGAATCGGCGGAACCGGCGACTCTTGCTAGGGCGGAACACTTCCGTCGGGGCTGTTGGATTTGGCCTACCTCGCTCCCCCAAAAACCTAAGTCCTAATTTATACCAAAGGTATAAACAGACCTAGGATTATCGCTATCCGCAGACCATATAAAATAGGGTTTCTGGATAAATTCGTCGAGAATAAGCTCCAGGTTCGCCGAGAATCAGCATCCAGAATTGTCGAGAATCAGCTGCAGAATCGTCGAGAATCAACTACAGAATCGTCGAGAATCAGCTTTCAGAATCGTCGAGAATCAGCTTTCGTCGAGAATCCAATAGATCGATTCTCGACGAATCGCCTTAGCCGGCGAGCCATACTCGACGATTCTCAACGAATCATTCTCGACAAATGATTCTCGACGAATCATTCTCGACGAACCTCCTTGGCAACATTTGCCTGACCCCATCCTCTATGGTGATTGGTAACCTTTACCAACACAGTCAATTCTCCAACTTCTCCTCATGCTCTTATGTGCGACCCTGCAGGCTCATATCGCGTTGGCAGTGAGATTACATGTTTGACCACTTCTAGATCACCATGGTAACTCCAACAGTCTCCCACTTGATCTTGAAAGTATCAAACCAAAAACCTCACAAACAATGTGTGGCATCTAGCAATGCATCATTGCTACCCAAGCAATAAGAGTTCATAACTCATAAGCCTTTATGAACAATGTCCCAGCGTTGTCTTTGTCACTTACATCCGGAAAGAACTAGAGGCATGTACCGTGTCACCCTCATAATAGCTCAATCTAAGTTTCTTGATCTAGAACGGACTTCCAAAGAATGGTGAGTCCAATATCACATATTGACTCAATCAAGCACGGCCATGCATTTCTCAGTCCAGTTCCATCAAGGGGCCCATGGATGCAACTCCTGTCATATAGGAGGACAAATCCCATATCTTCTCACACACAAACACCCAAATGATTCGTAACGTGCCCAACAACAACCCTTATCATCAACCTTTCTCAAGGAAGACTTTAGATGGTATTAAAGCACACTTCTTCCTCACTTGATGAATGTTGTGACATCAGGTCAAAGGACCACAACACCATTGTCAATTGAGACCTACTCGTGACACGTTTAAATAACAATCCACAAAGTAGTCTCAGGTTGGGTCTGTCCAGTACAACTTATACATTAACAAGTACCCACGTGATGACTTGATATCACAATATCATGACCTGTGAGAACTGGTCATCAGTCAACGCACGTGCTAGTCTTAATGTATCATCATCACCCTTAGCTTCTATGATGATACAACGACCAGGGACCTTTTAAGAATGAAGCTTCAAATAAATCATAGGCTCTCACATTCAAGTCACGTACTTGATGTCCTATGGAAGCGAACATTCTAAGGGTATTTATTAAGTTAACATTTAACTATCGCATAGAGAAATCATAATAAAAGAACTTGCCATTAATTGTAAAATAAAAATTCTGGTACACAATTCATCATATGAATAAATAACAAACAGCCAACAGAGTATATGTTTACACGCAACCCACAAGACTCTCACTAGAGTTGATCATTTAGGTATCGTATACCCATTGATCTAGTATGACCATCATGCTTTCTCTGTTCGAGAGGCTTTGTCAGTGGATCCGCAATATTCTCCTCAGTCAGCACTCTGCAAATGTTCGCATCTCCTCGTTCGACAATCTCACGAATAAGATGGAACCGCCAAAGTATGTGCTTGGAGCGCTGATGGGATCTAGGTTCCTTAGATTGTGCAATAAAATCATTGTTATCACAGTAGAGAACTACGAGACCAACAATGCTAGGAATTACATCAAGCTCGCCGATGAATTTCCTAATCCACACAGCCTCCTTCGCTGTGTTAGCTGCAGCAATATACTCGGCTTCTGTTGTAGAATCAGCAACTATCTCTTGCTTGGAACTCTTCCAGCTCACAGCTCCTCCATTAAGGCAAAACACAAACCCTGACTGAGACTTTGAATCGTCCCTATCAGTTTGGAAGCTAGCATCTGTGTAACCACTTACAACGAGCTCTTCCTCTCCACCATACATCAAGAACACATCCTTTGTCCTTCTCAAGTACTTCAGAATATTCTTAACTGCAATCCAGTGTCACTCACCGAGGTCTGACTGATACCTGCTCGTCATGCTCAAAGCAAAGGAGACATCGGGTCGAGTACATAACATTGCATACATGATTGATCCAATTACCGAAGCATATGGAATCAACTTCATGCGATCCTTATCTTCACAAGATTTTGGACACTAGTCCTTAGAGAGATTCACACCATGAGACATGAGTAAAAATCCTTTCTTGGACTCAAGCATGTTGAACCGCTTCAACACCTTCTCGATGTATGTACTATGGGTCAAACCCAACAACTTCTTCGATCTATCTCTATTGATCTTAATTCCGAGTATATAAGTCGCTTCACCCAAGTCCTTCATAGAAAAGCAGTTCCCTAGGTTGTTCTTAACAACTTTCAGGGTAGGAATGTCATTCCCAATCAATAGTATGTCATCTACATACAATATCAAGAAGACAACAATGCTCCCACTGATTCGCTTGTAAACACAAGGCTCATCTTCATTCTTGATGAAACCAAACTCTTTGATTTTCTCATCAAAACGAAGATTCCAACTTCGAGAGGCCTGCTTCAGTCCATAGATGGACCTATTCAGCTTGCATATTTTAGTGGCTTCATTTGGGGATACAAAACCCTCGAGTTGTGTCATGTACACTTCCTCAAGGAGGTTTCCATTAAGGAAAGCCGTTTTGACATCCATCTGCCAGATCTCGTAGTCATAATACGCAGCAACAACAAGTAATATCCTTATGGACTTTACCATAGCAACAGGGGAAAAGGTCTCATCATAGTCAATACCATGAATTTGCTTAAAACCCTTAGCCATTAGTCGCCCTTTGAATGTCTGTACATTCCCATCCATGTCGGTCTTCTTCTTGAAGACCCATTTGCACCCTATGGTTCGTACCCCTTCAGGTGGTTCCACCAAGTTCCAAACTTGGTTTGCATACATGGAGTCCATTTCGGATTTCATAGCCTCAAGCCATTTGTTTGAGTCCGGTCCATTCATAGCCTCTTGGTAGGTTGTTGGTTCATCATGATGATCCATAATCAACACATTACCTATTTAAGACATGAGAAATCCATATCTCTCAGGCTCAAATCTTGGTCTACCAGATCTACGTAGGACTTGTGTTTCTTGAGCTAGTTCTCTAGCTACAACATCTTGTAGTCTTGTCTCAGAATCCAATTCCGATTCATTCACTACTTGTGGTTCTTAAACTTCTTCAAGTTCTACCTTTTCAGTCTTTCTTGATAAGAATTCTCTCTCCAAGAAGACGTCTGTCCTTACGACAAACACTTGCCCTTGGACAGTAGGTAAAGTAATACTCTTTCGTTTCCTTAGGATATACCACCAGATAACATTTATCCGATTTGGGTTCCGGCTTGTCAGGCATTTGACGTCGCACGTATGCCTCACAGCCCCAAATTTTAATGAATGACATACTAGGACGCTTCCCAGTCCATACCTCATATGGTGTCTTCAGAACCGTTTTTGTTGGAGCGCGATTCAGTGTCATTGCAGCAGTCTCTAAAGCAAAACCCTAAAAGGAAACTGACAAGTCTGCATGACTCATCATCGAATGTACCATGTCTAAAAGAGTACGATTTCTACTCTCAGACACACCATTATGTTGTGGTGTTCTAGGTGGAGTGAGCTGTGATACAATACCACACTCTTTCAGATGATCACGGAACTCATGACTCAGGTATTCGCCACCTCGATCAGATCGGAGTGCTTTAACCCTTTTACCCAACTGGTTTTCTACTTCATTCTTGAACTCTTTGAACTTTTCAAAGGTCTCGGATTTGCACTTCATAAGATACACATATCCGTATCTACTGAAATCATCAGTAAATGTAACGAAGTCGAAATACCCACCTCTAGCCATGGAGCTCATGGGTCCGCATACATCACTATGTATAACACCCAAGAGATCCTCAGCCCTCTCAGTATAACTAGTGAAAGGGGCTTTAGTAATCTTGCCTAACAAACAAGATTCACATCACTCAAATGATTCATAATCAAATGAGTCTAAAAATCCATCTTTATGGAGCTTAGATATGCGCTTCTCGTTTATATGGCCCAAACGACAATGCCAGAGATATGTAGGGTTTGAGTCATTTGTTCTTAGTCT
The DNA here is from genome assembly GCA_039513925.1 of Platanthera zijinensis. Taxonomy (NCBI): domain Eukaryota; kingdom Viridiplantae; phylum Streptophyta; class Magnoliopsida; order Asparagales; family Orchidaceae; genus Platanthera; species Platanthera zijinensis. Next base: position 106,268,243 of record CM077078.1, on the reverse strand, counting down.
TATATTATTTTCTACATTATAGATCAGATGGTCCAAGTTCAAAACATAAAGACCATTAAACAATTGGGCTACAACATAACAAACATCATTCTTAAATATAGAACAACAGTTGTTCTTAATTATAAAAGAAAATCCAATCATGTCCAAGCATGAAATGGATATAATGTTTCTAGTTATGGCCGGAACGAAATAACAATTATCTAGTTCTATTACAAGCCCACTGGGCAAAGAATGACAGTAAACCCCTACGGCTACAGCAGCAACTCTTGCTCCATTGCCGACGCGCAGGTCCACCTCCCCTTTACTCAGCAATCTTCTCCTTTCCAGTTCCTGCACATTTGTACAAATGTGAGAACCACATCCGGTATCCAATACCCAAGATGAAGGAGCAGAAAGGTTTATCTCTATAACGTAAATATTTGAAGCGGAAGTCATACCTCCCTTCATTTTCTGCAGACCCTCAATGTAAGAAGGACAGTTCCTCCTCCAATGACCAGCCTTGCCACAGTGGTGGCATTTCCCTTCCTTTACCATGCTCTTCTTTTTCTTCAGTGCAGAAGACTTGGGCTCAAGATATGACTTAGGTCCCACCTTCGTCTTCTTAGAGCCCTTGGCCTTGCCCTTATGCACCATCAGTATGGGGATGGCAGACTTGGCCTTCTTCATGTTGATCTCGGCAGTTCTTAACATGCCTAGGAGCTCGGGCAGTGTCTTGTCTATTTCATTCATGTTGTAGTTCAAGACAAACTGCTCATAACTGTTCAACAACGATTGCAGGATCAGATCTGTGGCCAACTTTTGACCTAGAGGAAAACCCAGCCTTTCAAGGTTCTCTATATACCCAATCATCTTGAGTACGTGAGTCCCTACTGAGTCTCAAACTCCTATCTTGCACTGAAATAACGCTTTTGTGACGTCAAACCTCTCTTGACGAGCCTGCCCTTGAAACATTTTCTTGAGATGCTCGTCAATCTCCTTGCACCCCATGTTCTCATGTTGCTTTTGAAGCTCAGAGTTCATGGTGGCAAGCATAAGGCATTCGACGTCTAATGTGTCATCAGTATACTTCTTATAAGTATCCTTATCAGCACGGGAAGAGTTCCCGGTCGGCACCTCGGGGGCTTCTTCTTCTAAGACATAGAGCTTTCGCTCTTGCCTGAGAACAATTCTCATGTTCCTGTACCAGTCCATGTAGTTGGTCCCACTGAGCTTATCCTTCTCAAGGATGACTCTCAGAGATAGAGTGGAGTGTGAACCACTTGTCATGGAATTCTATAAGAATTCATGCAGAACAATATCAGTACCAAAATTTCAAAATACAATTTATTTTTTAATTTGGACTTCAATTAAAACTCCCACTATTTTTATTCGAATGATGACCCTCACTATCAATTCGGAGAGTTCATGCGAGCTACTCTCTTAGTGGACAAGATCCGTATTTCACTAACACAATGAGTCAACTTTGGCCTTTCTCTCACGATGCGGTTATTTAGGTAGACAACGCTTGCCAATTGCATCCTCATGCAATTCTTGTATGGTTGGTGAATAACTCCTTATTCGCATCCATCATATGGTGCATGCCAACCCTATGCCTCTAGGCACTCAACCTTTGAGGTCACCTAATTAAGTTATACCCAATGTCGACAGTAGGATATCACAATTATCCGCTCGCACCCTTACCAAGATAGATTAATGCACCTTGCTTTGGCAAGCCCACACTTCATCGATCGAGGCAGGAAGAGTGTCATCCATCGGAAGGCATCCGAAGACTTAATATTTGATGAAGGGATTTTTTTTTGATAATAGGTTAACAATTAACCATGATCAACATTTGATCAATGTGCACATCCATAGAAAAACAATTTTCTAAAATCCGCATGCATCCCTTATGTGCACTACATGGTACTATCAACATTTGATAGAAGAAAGGGCTAAATCTGAACATCCGGACTCTTCCAAATCTTCAGATTTGCATGCATCGGACAAAGGCAAAGGCAACTCGACTTAAAGCCGTAGACAAGCTCGTCTCTCATTGTTGGATTAAAAATTAGAAACAATACACAGGTTCATTAACCACTCGAGGGACGGTTACTGCTAAGGAGACAACAATTTCTAACAATTAGAAATAACCACGAAATCCCAGACGTTCCTGGCGGGGTTCCAAGGGGCAAAGCCCCTAACCTGTGGGTTATGGGCTCACCGATTTCTCTCGGAGAAACATCAACAATTGATGTTCCAGGATTATATCTAGACATTTAGAACACTTCTAAATCCCTAGGTTTACACGTACTAGAATAACCTAACTTCCAATACAACAATCATGGCCGGCAACCTGGCTCTGATACCACTGTTGGGTTTCTCTATGAGGTGGCACAACACTTGTGCACGCAGCGGAAGTAAAGTAAAATCAAGAACAACCCAAAAGAGATTGGGATCGGGCCATGAATGTTGAATCAAGAAGTTAAGAAAAACTAGGTAAAAATTACCTTGGCGGCGTTGAGTCACAACTCAACGAAGATGCTCCAATATATGCGTTCTTGTCGGCGGCGAGTTCCATGTAGAATAGCGTCTACGTCTCTGCAGAAATCCACATGAGCGAAAGAACACCGATCTTCGTCGCACGAAAGATCGGGAAGGAGATTGACTGCACCTTTGCACCTCCACGGACTGCTAGGTCCGCTCCAGGAATAGCAACACCGACCACTGTCGTCGGAGAGGAGGCTGGCGGAGCGAGCGATCGGCGGAAACGGAACACTTCCGTCGGGCGAATCGGCAGGGTTCTCCCGTCGGGCGAATCGGCGGAACTGGGACTCTTGCTAGGGCGGAACACTTCCGTCGGGGCAGTTGGATTTGGCCTACCTCGCTCCCCCAAAAACCTAAGTCCTAATTTATACCAAAGGTATAAACAGACCTAGGATTATCGCTATCCGCAGACCATATAAAATAGGGTTTCTGGATAAATTTGTCGAGAATCAGCTCCAGGTTCGCCGAGAATCAGCATCCAGAATTGTCGAGAATCAGCTGCAGAATCGTCGAGAATCAGCTACAGAATCGTCGAGAATCAGCTTCCAGAATCGTCGAGAATCATCTTTCGTCGAGAATCCAATAGATCGATTCTCGACGAATCGCCTTAGCCGGCGATCCATACTCGACGATTCTCGATGAATCATTCTCGACGAACGATTCTCGACGAACCTCCTTGGCAACATTTGCCTGACCCCATCCTCTATGGTGATTGGTAACCTTTACCAACACAGTCAATCCTCCAACTTCTCCTCATGCTCTTATGTGCGACCCTGCATGCTCATATCGCGTTGGCAGTGAGATTACATGTTTGACCACTCTTAGATCACCATGGTAACTCCAACAATAGCAAACTTAATGCCTCCGCATCTTGAACTATTATACATAAATAAAAAACATTCTCCAGGGAGATCAATCGAGTTCCCCAATTCATTTCGGGTTTTTATTTTGTCACGACCCGTCTAAAAGCCAAATCAAAACATTCTTCGGGCAGATCGTGATGCTACAAATATGGGGAAAAACACTATGTTTGTTAGGAGGGAGCAACAATAGTACTATTAAATTTTAAATAAATAATATGGAGAAAAATATATTATCTTTATGCGAAAGATTTTAAAATGTAGGATAGTGGATAGTGGTCAACACAGAAAAACACTATGTTTGTTTGGTGCGATGAGCGTGGATAGTGGTCAACACAGAAAATCTTCAGCAAGCTTGATGATTGGAGGATAAGGACAAGGTTCGGACAGGGCCTGCTCGCCACCCCCTCCCCCTCTCGCCATGGTGGGGATGTTCGAGGAATTCAAGCAGGAGGTGCTCGGACTCGTTAGGTTCGCACTCGGTGCATGTGTTGAGTGCTCAACACCAGCCATCCTAGTCACCGCCGCCCCGGCTCTAGGCGAGGATGCCCCGACTCAGCGAGTTGGGAAGGAGGTTGCAGAGGAGGGGAGGGAGTGCGATCTCCCCGGGCGATTGCTCTTCCCCGGGTCGGCGAGTGGAGGCCGGTTCGGCGAGATGGGTGTGCGAGATCCTCCGGCTCGCCCATCAGGGGGCAGCCCCTTCAACGAGTTGGTTTCTTCTACCCCAGTTCCAGAGGGGTTCAGGGAGCCAGAGATGTCCTACTACACCGGGAAGGATGACCAGGTACAGGACATCTAGTGGTTCGAGGATGTGGTGTCGATAAGGCAGATGTATGATGCCTTCAAATACAGACTCTTCGCCATTACCCTCAAGGAGAAGGCGAGGGAGTGGTTCCACAAACTGCCGACTAACTCAATCTACTGCTTCGAGGACCTGCGTCAGGGGTTCATTTTGAGGTTCACCACCTCCAAGAAGAGAAAGGAGTCGGAGTCCCTATTCCACAACAAGCAGGGGTTGAACGAGACCTTGGGGAGTTACGTGGACCAGTTCTAGGAGGAGGTCACCAAGGTCCAGGAGATGTCAGGGCACACCCTGATGATGGCCTTCACCTTGGGCTGCAACAAGGTTTCTTCAGGATGGAGCTGAAGAGGGTGTCGCCTCTCTCCTACGAGGAGTTGATGGAGAGGGAGGCAAGGGAAGTCGATGGGGAGGTGTCAAACCCCGAGTTTGTGAAGAAGTTGGCCCGGTGGGCCACGAAGGAGGAGAAGGGGGCCAGAAGGTTGCCGAGGTTAGGAGGTGAGGAGAGCTGAACCCCGGCAGCGGGAACAGCAGCAGCAGCCGAGGTGGGGGAACCAAGAGCCGAATAATCGGCTTGCTTAGAGGCAGCAGGAGTGGCAGGATCAGGGCCAGCGGAGAGGTTTCTATGGAGGAGACAACCGACAGGGGGGACAGGGTCACTTCCACCCTCCAGGATGGAAGTAGGGTCAGAGGCCTCCTCTCCCTAATCAGCATTAAGCTATGATAATAGCCATGCAGAGGAGGGGTCAACAGAAGAGGAGGAGGAGGGAAGTCAGGGTGGAGTTACCCTATTTTGACTTCCACCAGGAGGAGGGGCACGCTACAGCCATGTGCCCGGAGTTCCTCGAGGTGAGAGGAAACAGGGAGCAGCAGGACTGCCGGGAGGTGCGAATTGAAGAAGTCCTGCATCATGCAGAGGAGGATAGGTGTGAGGACCGATGTAACACCCCTATCCGTCACATAGCATATAACAGTAGGTCCGGCAGGGGCCCGACGCCATATACCACGGACAGACTGGCGAGTTACTAGATGAAACCATTCAACCAATACACACGTCCTACACATAGCATCAAGCGGAAGCAATTATTAAGTTGCAAAAACAAGAACCCAGCCACAAGCACGAATGTCCACTAACATAACCCAGTAGGAATGAACTATAAAATACACAAAAGTACTGGCCTTATGGCCTTACAATAGTTCACCATATTTAAATAGTGTTTTACAAACTTCGGCTCGCAGGCCGGCCACACATGAATTAAATAAGAAAACAAACAAGGCCTTCGAGGGCCGGCACAACAACTTGGGCTTTGACCCGCTATTTGCCGCTCGGCTCCGCAGCACCTGCAAGAACAATTCACGGCAACGGTGGCAAACAAGAATAACGGTCAGCTAAAGCTGACCAAATTATAACGATTCCGCCCCCAAACTCGGGACAACAAAGCTTCTTCCCTGCACTTGTTAGCATAGCAAGTAATAGGGCTGAGCATATAATTCGAAACTCGAAAGTCGCTCGAAAATCGTTAGAAAATTGAGCCGAATCGGAATCGGTTAAAATTGATTTGACTCAATTTGAGTCGAATCAATCTGACTCGAATCTGATTTCGAGTCGATTTCGAGCCAGCCCTGAATCGCTCGAAATATGATTCGAATCAACTCGAATTAATTTAATAAATTATGTATTTATTAATATATTCTTATTTTAAGATTAAAAATAACAAAATTAAAAGCTAAATAAATAAAATGAAGGCTTTAAGTGTTTCATTTGATAAATTTATAGATTTCCAAATTTTATTTTGAGTAAAATAGGAATAAAACGAAAAATTGTTCAATTTCGAGCCGACTTGATTCGATTTTGAGTCGATCCGAGTCGATTTTGAGCCGACTCAATTCGATTTCGAGTCGACTCGGAATCGAGTCATTTCGAGTCGAGCTGACTCGACTCGAAATCAATTTCGATTTCGAGCCGAGTTCGAGTCAAAAATTTCGATTTTGAGCCGAGCCAAATTCGCTCGAACTCGACTCGATATCAGCCCTAGCAAGTAATATAGTGAATAAGCACAACATCACAGGTACAGGCTCACACGACCACACACCCCGTGTTCTCAGGGCACTAACTCGGTGAACCCGGTCAAAATCGCGGACTCACCACCATCCCTTGGACGACAAATCTCGTGAGCATTATAGTCTTTCTGGCCTAAGCCTAAGACCCTCCATCTATGCCAACAGTAAGTACCATGTACTTTTGGTCTCTTTAACCGAATGACACAGAGCGGGTACGGTTCCGCCTAACCCGTTGCTCACACCACAATGCCAATTTAAATCATATGCGCGGGTCAAGCTTCCCCGAGTCCCAAAATGATCAAAACATGCACATAACCCAGTTATGTTCAAGGTTGGCTCCCAAGCCACCAAGTTGGCAGAAATGCGTTTCTGCCCAGTTTTCTGGGTGCACCTTGGATTTAATCCCCAAGACTCCCTGCTGCAATCTACCGCGTAGAAACCTGAAAACAACCAAAGGCACGGAGTCTTCTCTGGCTAATCATGCATAGTAAAACATCACTGATCCAGACCAACATGTTCGGGTAGGCTTCACACACCATGCCTATGTTCGTTTCTCTATTTCGGACTCTAAATGCAAACAAGGGGGACTTTATATATCTACCACAAGGAACATCGCAAACTCGTTGCACACTCGCAGGAGCGGGTTTTCCCTATGCAAAAGAAGAAGAGCTTCACATGCTCAAGTAGAGAATCATTACCCTAGCATTCCTCTTCGGCGCCATGGAAATCTACATGGATGAAAATCACTGTGATGATCTCGCCTCCGTAGATTTGGACTCGGTTTGCGATTTGGCGCTCCGAATCTCCTCCGGCGACCGGATCTTCCCTCCTTCTTCCTCCTTGCTCTTCCTTCTCTCTAGAACTTAGAAAGAGAGTGGCCAATGAAAAGTGAGGGTTTAAACCCCCAATCCCGGCCTTAACCCTAGGATGGAGAGGCCTGAACCGTTAGATCCCAAAATAAGGAAACGAATGGCCTGATTCGCCCTGAAAATAAACTTTCTAGGCTGAATACAGCTTGCAACACGCCCGTGTCCAAGGCCGTGTAACTCATTCACCGTCATTCGGGAAAATCCCGACCAGAACACGGTCTGTGACACGACTTAGGACACGCCCGTGTCCCAAGTGACACGCCCGTGTCCCAAGTGACACGCCCATGTCCCAAGTGACACGCCCGTGTCCCAAGTGACACGCCCGTGTCAAGGCCCGTGTACCCAAATGACACAGGACCAGAAACGTCCTGAGAAGGACACGGCTATGTGACACGCCCGTGTCACATGCCGTGTGCTAGACACGCCCTGGGACACGCCCCTGTCCCAGGCCGTGTAACTCCCTCAGCACAATCTAGCAAACTGCCCGAGCAGGACGCGACCACTGACACGCCTGTGTGTCAGGCCGTGTGGCCTCACTCAACGCTCATTGAGTGAAAATCGTTGAGTGCTCGGCGAGACGTTGAACACACGCCTGACGCGGACTTGGGACACGCCCGTGCCCCAGGCCGTGTGACCTTTACTAAGGCCTAACACGCCTAAAAACACTGTCTTTTGCTCTTTTGAGTTACGGGGCGTTAGAACCGGGCCGATGTTGGGGCCCGATGCGGGATCAGAGTGATCCGCAGGGGGGGGGGGTCGAGGCTTCTCGGAAGGCGAGCCTCCACACCATGTACCGAAGGAGCGTCGGCTCCACATCCCAGACCCCACCCCGGAGTAGAAGATCCCTTTCTCCAGGAGTGACATGCAAGATCAAGAGGATCCCTTCTGCGACGCGCTGGTCATCCAGACCGCGATCGAAAATTTCACCGTCTTCTGGATCCTCATCGACAATGGGAGCTCGGTCAACGTCATCTTCAAGAAGGCGTTTGATGCGATGAAGGTGGATGCCAAGAGGGTGTTGGCCTCAGACGGACCTCTGTTTGGGTTCTCGGGGAAAAGGAAGGAGGTGGAAGGAGTGGGGTTTCATGTCACTCTGGGGGGGGGGGGGCAGTCCTGAAACTGCAGGTTTGTCATCGTGGATGCCCCCAGCAGCTACAACGCCATCTTCAGATGACCTCTCATCAGTGCCTTCTATTGCGTCCCCTCTTCTTTCCACCAATGCTTGAAGTTCAACGCTGAAGGGATCCAGGTCCCGGTCCGAGGAGACACCAAGGTGACGAGGGAGTGCTACGTCACCTCGGTGAACTCCATTTCCTGACAGGAGGGGGCCGATGAGATGGAGTGGAGGATGGAGGAGGCGGAGCAGTAAGTAGGTGGAGTGGAGATGGAGGTGGAGGAGAGCCGCACCCAGGTGGAGGTGGTGGAGGGAGTCCAGGAGGAGCCGACTGAGGCAATGGTCGTGGAAGATCATGGGGAGGAGGTCCTTATCCCTGGAGAGGGGGACGTTGGGGAATGGGTAGAGCAATCTCGTCTTGAGGTTATGGAGGAGATGGTGGAGTTGGAAGTTCTCACCCTTGGGGGGAAGGTGGAGAAGGTGCGCACCAGCGGGGGGCTGACCCCCATGGACCAGGAGAGGAAGTTGGCATGCATCTAGAAGAACGTGGACATCTTTGCTTGGAGCGCGGCAGATATGCCAGGGATCGATGCGTACGTTGCCTGCCACCGTCTCAAACTGGATCCAGAAACTCGCCCCATCTAACAGAAGAAGAGGTCCATCTCAGACAAGCTGGCTGAGCCCATCAATGAGGAGGTGGCCAAGCTCCTGAAGGCTGGCTTTGTATCCGAAATTCAATACCCCGGCTGGGTCTCCAATGTTGTAATGGTAAAAAAAAAAAGACGGCCGGTGGAGAATGTGTGTCAATTTTTCCTTAATAAAACGTGTCCCAAGGATTGTTACCCCTTGCATCGAATCGACGCGCTGGCTGACTCAGCCTTCGGTTTTACTGTAATGAGTTTTTTAGATGTTTTTTCAGGTTATCATCAGATCAGGATGCAACCCCCCGATGTAAAATATGTCTCCATCACTGGGGATGGTTGCTACTGCTACAAGATGATGCCCTTTGGGTTGAAAAATGCAGGGGCGACGTATCAAAAGATGATGGATCGAGTCTTCCAGTAGCAAAAGGGGAGGAACCTGGAGGTATATTTAGATGATCTGATGATCAAGAGCCGGGAGGTGGACTCCCACCTCCGGGATCTGGAGGAGACCTTCGGCACCCTCCGGAGGTACAATATGAGGCTAATCCCCTTGAAGTGTGTTTTCGGGGCCTGCAGGGGCATGTTCTTGAGCCATCTTCTCACCCCCGCAGGGGTAGAGCCAAATCCTGACAAATTCAAAGCGATCATGGAATTGGGGTCGCTTCGGAATGTTAAGGAGGTCCAGCGGTTGACGGGAAAATTGGCAGGGCTAAGCAGGTTCCTTTCCCGGGCTAGGGAGAAGTGTTCTCCCTTCTTCAAAGCATTGAGGAGAGGCAAGAAGTTTGAATGGACTAAGGAATGTGAGGAGGCATTTCAGGTCTTGAAGAAGCAGTTAACTCAGCCCCCCCCCAGCTCCAAGGGCCGAAGTAAGGGGATGACCTATCTTTATTTCTCGAGGTGGGGGCAGAGGCCTTGAGCTCCGTCCTGGTTTGAGAAGAGGGGAAGAGGCAGCTGACCATATACTACGTGAGCAGGGTCCTGAGGAAGGCAAAGCTCTGTTATCCTATCTTCGAAAAGCTTGCCTTTGCTCTAGTCATCTCGGCTCGGAGGCTCCGACCCTATTTCCAGGCACACTCCATCCGAGTAGTGAGTGACCATCACCTCTACAACATCTTCGAGGGGGTGGAGCATTCAGGAAGGTTGACAAAGTAGTCAGTTGAGTTGAGCGAGTTCGATATCTCTTTCATCCCGCTCCTCTCGATCAAGGCCCAGGTGATGACGGACTTTCTGGCTGACTATGTGGTCGAGGTGGCGGAGGCAGAACTCACTCGCCCGATCCCTTGGAAGGTGTTCGTGGACGGAGATTCGGAAAGGCATTCCTTGGGGATCGGGGTGACCTTGGAGAGCCCCTAGGGAACGAGGATCAAGCAAACGGTGGTGGTGCATTTTCCCATCACTAATAATCAGGTCGAGTACGAGGCCGTGATAGCAGGATTGCGCCTAGCCAAGGAGCTGGGGGTGCATGATGTGGAGGTCCTCAATGACTCCATGGTGGTGGCCTCCCAGATCAATGGGGATTTTGAGGTAAGGGAACCTACTCTCCAATTATACTTGGCAAAAGTGAAGGGGGACATCAGTATGTTCCAAACCTTCTCCATCCGACATGTGCCGCGGGAAGAGAATGAGCAGGTTGATCAATGAGCCAAGCATGGTCCCCGGGTGGGGGGGGGGTACCATAACTAACATGTTCTGTCCATCCATCCAAGAGGGGGAGCTGATGGAGGTGGACCAACACCCCTCGTGGATGGATCCATTCGCCACATTCCTGTCTATAGGGGAGTTCCCGGAAGGGATGGACAAGAAGAGGTTCAAGCACAAATCGGCATATTACCTTATACGCGATGGACGGGTATATAGGAAGACTCTTTCAGGGATGTTGGCACATTGCGTGGCCGAGGGGGAAGTCCAGAGGATTCTGGAAGAGGTGCATTCAGGGGAGTGTGGGAGCCACTCGGGGAGCAGAACCTTGGAGGGGAGGATAGTCTGACATATGTACTTATGGCTGACCCTAGGTCAGGATGCTGCGGAATTGACAAGGAAATGCCACAAGTGCCAGCTATTTGCTCCCCTTCAACTTCAGCCAGCTCAGCGGCTCAGGAGTATCACGGCCCCCTGACCATTCGCCATTTAGGGAATGGATTTGGTAGGGTCTTTCCCCCAGGCCAGCGGGCAGAGGAGGTTCCTGCTGGTGATGATAGATTATTTTTCTAAGTGGTTGGAAGTGAAGACGCTAGCCAAGGTGACCTCCCAGGTAATCAGGAACTTTGTTTGGTGGGAGATCATCTGTTGGCACGGCCTGCCCCAGGCCATTGTCACGGACAATGGGCCTCAGTTTGCCAGTGCTGAGTTCATTAATTTTTGTGGATAGCTAGGGATCGACCTCAGGTTCGCGTCGGTCCACCATCCCAGAAGCAACGAGTAGGTAGAGGCGGTGAACAAAATCATCGTCAACCTCCTCAAGAAGAAAGTAGAGAATTTGAGGTGTAGCAGAGTGGAGCAGCTCCCTTCAGTTCTCTGGGCCCTGAGAACCACTCCCAACATGGCCATGGGGGAGACCCCCTTCAAGCTCTCCCATGGATGCGAGGTCGTGATTCCAATAGAGTTCGAAGTCAAGATGCCTCAGGTGGTTGAGGTAGAGGAAGGTAGGGAAGAATGACAGGCTGAAAACGAGGAGGAGCTATGACTCTCCCTGGACATGGTGGAGGAGCTGCATGATCTCTCCGCCATCCGATAGGAAGAGGTGAAACGGAGAATGGCATAGTACTTCGACAAGCATGTCAGGATTAAACAGTTCGTGGAGGGAGATTTGTTCCTGAAGAAGGTAGATGTGACAGGAAGGTCAGATGCAGTACGGAAGCTCAACCCCAACTGGGAAGGCCCGTACATTGTCGGGGAGGCTCTAAGGTCAGGAGGGTACCGTCTCTGGAATATAGAGGGCGATACCCTAAGTCACACCCAGAGTGGAGATGACTTGAAACATTTCTACCCGTGAAAGAAAATATGTACGTCTGTTCCTTTAATGAGTATGAAATCCTTTGGTGCTCCAACTCTTTTGCAGATCAAGTTTGTGGCAAGTCGTATTTATCAAGCTAAGTCCTGAAATACACCCGCCTCCAGGATTCCACCTACCTGGTAACACCCGAAGGTTGGACAAAGGGAAGTATTCTCACTCTGGGGTTAGGTCCATAGATGATCCTGCTGCCAGTCTTCTACCTTGCTGGCAGGGCCGGGATCCTCGAGTGACATCGTTATGACCCTGGAGGGCTAAGCCCAGTTGATGCTCAACACCCGCCATTAGGCTCTCACCTAGCTGATTGGGCCGGTGGTAGCGCTCGGAGGTCGGACAAATAAAAGTGTTCTCGCTCTGGGGTTAGGTCCCGAGATGCTCCTACTGCCAAGCTTTCACCTAGCTGGCAGGGTCGGGATCCTCGAGTGACATCGTAATGACCCTGGAGGGCTGATCCCAGTTGATGCTCAACACCCGCCGTCAGGCTCTCACCTAGCTAGCTGATTGGGCCGGTGGTAGCGCCCGGAGGTTGGACAAAGTAAAGTGTTCTCGCTCTAGGGTTAGGTCCCGAGACGCTCCCACTGTCAGGCTTCCACCTAGCTGGCAGGGCCGGGATCCTCGAGTGACGTCATTATGACCCTGGAGGGCTGAGCCCGGTTGATGCTCAACACCCACCGTCATGCTCTCACCTAGCTGATTGGGCCGATGGTAGCGCCCGGAGGTTGGACAAAGGAAAGTGTTCTCGCTCTAGGGTTAGGTCCCGAGACGCTCCCACTGCCAGGATTCCACCTAGCTGGCAGGGTCGGGATCCTCGAGTGACGTCGTTATGACCCAGGAGGGCTGAGCCCGATTGATGCTCAACACTCGCCGTTAGGCTCTCACCTAGATTATTGGGCCGATGGTAGCGCCCGGAGGTTGGACAAAGGAAAGTGTTCTCGCTCTAGGGTTAGGCCCGAGACACTCCCGCTGCCAGGATTCCACCTAGTTGGCAGGCCGGGATCCTCGAGTGACGTCGTTATGACCATGGAGGGCTGAGCCCGGTTGATGCTCAACACCCGTCGTTAGGCTCTCACCTAGCTGATCGGGCCGGTGGTAGCGCCCGGAGGTTGGACAAAGGAAAGTGTTCTCTCTCTGGGGTTAGGTCCCGAGACGCTCCCAATGTCAGGCTTCCACCAAGCTGGTAGGGCCGAGATCCTCGAGTGACTTTGTTATGACCCTGGAGGCCAGAACCCGGTTGATGCTCAACACATGCCGTCAGGCTCCCACCTAGCTGATTGGGCCGGTGGTAGCGCCCGGAGGTTGGATAAAGGAAAGTGTTCTCGCTCTGGGGTTAGATCCCGAGACGCTCCCGCTGCCAGGCTTCCCCCTAGCTGCAGGGCCAAGATCCTCGAGTGATGTCGTTACGACCCTAGAGGGCTGAGCCCGGATGATGCTCAACACTCGCCGTCAGGCTCCCACCTAGCTGATTGGGCCGGTGGTAGCGCCCGAAGGTTGGATAAATGAAAGTTTTCTTGCTCTGGGATTAGGTCCCGAGACGCTCCAGCTGCCGGGCTTACACCTAACTGGCAGGGAGAGGAACCTCAAGTGACGTCATTATGACCCTGGAGGGTTGAGCTCGGTTTGATGCTCAACACCCACCGTCAGGCTCTTACCTAGCTGAATATGTCGGTGGGGACACCCAATACTCGGTCGAAGAGGAAGATTGATTGACGCTCATCTTATATCTTCAGGCTCCTACCGGCTGATAGATAGAAGGGAATTAGGTGTCCCTAACAGTACCGCCCGACGCCCGAAAGGCGACCAAGGTCGCGAGAACTCAGGCCACGCCGCGACCTCATGGGGCCCAGCTCGCACGAAGCCGAGCGGCGCGGGTGTGAGTCGAGCCAGTTCGCCCCCTTTATCTCGCGAGCGGCATAGAGAGTCTCTTGACAAGGGAGATGGTTCACTACTCGCAGGCTGGCTACTAAAGAACCCTATATTTCCTAAGCTGTCCTCAAGGAATGCGTGATCTCGCCGATGAAATATGAGACTGGAGGCAGCGAGCAGGAGGGTCGAGCTAGGTCGCGAGTACGCAAAGAAACGAAGGCATGAACATTAAGGCAACATCACAAACAAAATCACTTCAGAAAGGCATATATTATTAATTTCGAAGGGTTACAAGAAGGGGAGTTTGCCCGCATTTACATTTCGTAAGTAAAAATACACCAAAAGAAGAAAGTGCTGCGTAGAGGTTCAGCGAGGTGAGCCCTAGGGCGACGAGCCCTCCTAAAGAGGTTGGTAGGACTTGTCGCACGGCTTCGGTACCGGAAGGAATAGTTCTGGTACCACCTCGCTCGCTGAAAGACCCGCACTTTCGCTCGTAATGAGGCCCGCCCGCTGCAGAGTTTGGAGCGTGTATTTCGCGGCCTTGGCAGCGTTATTTTGCATCATATCCTCCAACTCAAACTCGGAGTAATGGGCGAGATGGCAGCTGCTGCTGGAGGGCGGCGGAGGAGCTGTAGCTTCCAGTTCCCGCACCCGCGCCTGTAACGCCTCCTTCTCTTTCTCGAGGGTGGCGATCTGGAAACCTAGGCGCTTAGCCGTCGCCGCATCCTGCGAGAAAAGATAAAAAGAGCTTGAGAAAAGGGCAAGCAATCTTAAGACGACTAGTGTGAGTCAAGGGAATTAACCCCGCCCAGGTATCCGACGAGGATGGCATCGGCCACGTCCGCCCGTTTCATCTGGTGCTCTGCTTCCTCCTGATCTAGACAGTGAGCCTTTTCCTTTTCGTCAGCAAGTTTTTTGAGCGGGGAGGTGTTTCACTTCAGTTGTGTGCACCGCCAGCCCACCATGTTAGCCAGCTCCAGGCTACGGAGCTGGGCTCGCGCGCTCTCATGCACGAGAACTCGCGTGGCATCCTCATCAAAGATCACGGCGTCCTCCCGCGCATAGAGGCTGAACGAGAAAGCGTAAGCCTCCCCGCTGATGGTTTCCCGCTCCAACCAACTCGGCATCAGGGTGGAGATGGAGGCTCGGTTCGCCTCCTTGTCCCACTGAAGGAGGGGGACGTCGAGTTCCTCCAAAGGCTGCTCGCCGACGCCAAAGTTGTGGTGCCCCGGGCTTGGCAGTGGGCTCCTGTCCTCGCGACTTGGAGGTGCCGGCCACCACGCCAGGAGGGCTGCCAGTCAAAGCGCTCGACACGATAGGCTCTTCAGTTTGTTGGTCCGCCAGAGCCTTGCCTTTCTCCCAAGCTGCGGGAGATGCGCCGCCCGCAGCCTTCGACTTCTTGGGCGGTGGCGACAGAGGTTGTTCGCGTGTGGCCTGCTTCTGGGAAGCAGGGGCTGGGGTCTCGCGATGTGCGGTATCCGCCGCCTCGGCATGGGCGAGCTCGCCAGAAGCGACTCGTGCACTCTCGTAAGGAGGGTTCATGGGAATGTCTCACTCACCTGCGGAAATAGAGTTAAGGCAAAGAAGAAAAAGAACGAGCTAAGTAAAAAAGAAAAGAAAAGGAGGAAGGTGCGATCAGCTTACCTCCTCCGGGCGGGACGGGGGCGAGGCTGTCCACGTTCCTGCGAAGGAACGTGACTTCAAAGTTCTTCCCTTGGAAGAACCCGCACAATTCGGCTTCATGGCCCCCAGGCTAGGGGGGCGGTAACTCGCCTCGCTGAGTTGGACCAATAAGAAGGGGACGTTGCCGAAGTCGCCCTTGACGAAAACGAATTTCTTTAGCAAGTTTTGGCTCTTAATTACTATCTCCCGCACCTTGACGTGATTGCTGGAGAAGTAGGAGGTTCCATCCTTGTTCGCCCGGAAGGAGAACAGCTTGCGAAAGACCATAAGGTTGAACTCGACCTGCTCTTCCCGCAGGAAGCAGGCAAACCCGACCACGACAACAATAGAATTGGGGGTCATCTGGCCGAGGACGACCCCAAAGTACTTCAGGATTAGGCGGACCTCGGGCCATAGGGGAACAAGAGGCCCGCATCAAAGTGAGCTATAGGAATGGCGAGTTCCTCTTCCGTGATGTCATTGATCTTCTCCTCCTCCCCGGGTCGCCTCGCCACAAAGCCAGGATGGACGAAGTCGTCAATCGCGTCAAGAAATTCTCTTTCGGTAATGGCGGCGTAGGAGAAAGACTGGTCAGAGAAGGTCCAGACACACTTGCTTTGCCCATCAACATCACCGCTACCGCCGCCCATCTCGCAGACAAATCGCTGAGCAGGACGTTGTAGTTATCACAAAGAGCAGACGGGCTGGTAGTCGCAAGAAGTAAGGGGCAAGAGTCTTCAATGCAGTACGTAAGAAAGGACGGCATGGTCTATTTATAGGAAGAGAAAAGGAGGGAAAGCGTTCCGTCGGCGGGAAATGTACAGATAGCAAAAACGTGCCATGACGCTTCGACTTCCGGGCCCACCGCAGGTTCCTACCAGCTCACCACTACGCTACAAAAGTTATTCGGCAGCGACCTGCGCTGACTTACATCCTCCCAAGAGGCGGGTGAGCCGTGACTCGCTCCCGCCGAAAGGGGCAGGCGAGTCACGCTGACTCGTGTTCGATAGATGGCCGACTCGCTCCCGCCAAGGCTAGGCATGCGAGTCGGGCGAGCCGGCTCAACAGCCTCGTGCCCGCCTAAGGAAGGGGTAGGCGAGCAAGGACATCTCGTCCACACTCGCCTCGAAAGCTAAGCAGTGACAAGCTATAAAAATAATATAAAGCAAACATAAGCCCATCAGTGGGAGAGAGATCTCAAACAATTACAAATAAGAACCGTTCGATGTCCTGAGAAAAGACAAATAAAGTTTCGTGGCCCTATCGTGCGAGCTGATCCAAGATACAGGTGCGACCCGGGCCTGACAACCGGTAGCAAGGAAGGGGAAGGGGGGTGGCTCAGTACTGAATCCATTTCCACCTGCCCTGCCCCCGCGTCCCGGAACGGGGTGGTACGTGAGGGTAGAAGTACTCACGAACCGCCAGTAATTCCCGCTGGGCCAGGTCGACCTGCTCCGTGGCGTGCCTGAGTCGTTCCTCCGCTCGCGTAATATGCACCACCGGAGATGTCATCCTATCCTCGTCAGATGGGTGCCTCATTCCCTCAAGTACAGCGAACCGCTCCTCCACCTCGGCCTTATCCTCGTCCATACTGTCGCAAACCTCCTGTAATAGCATGGATTATTTCTGAAATAACTGAGTCACCCGCCTCTTCATCCCCTCAACGTCCTGCGGGTCGCCCAGGTATTCCGAGATGTGATCTGTAGAAGGGGGAGGTGAATACCCCCTGCTGATGTCGACGTCGGAGGAGGAGATTGCATAGAAGCCTACAGAAGTAGGAGAAATCAGAAAAAGTAAGCGGTCATAAGCAAGCAAGCGTACAAACTCACCAGGGATCAGCACATCCCCGGTGCCAGCAAGCAACCGAGAGGTACCGGGCTGGCCCTGGAAGAGCTCGCCTTCAAGGGCTGCGAAAGATTTCCCTAGCCCAGGATGGACTGACAATGAAGGAATCGCAGGAGGGGTATGCCCCTGGGACGAAGGGCTGACGACCCGCTCAGTTATCAGTGGGGAGGAATGCCCCAGTCCCCTTCTATCGCATCTATCTTCACGGGGCGTCTCCTGCAGAAAAAGAAATCAGAAGCAGAGTGACGAATCAGACAAGAGGTCCGCATACCTCATGGGAGGCCACGGTACCGGCCGCCGAACTAGACGCAGGGGCGTCGTTCGTAGGAGACCGCCTGACAATTTTCCCTTTCTTCAGCCTAAAGTGGGGGTCGAGGGATCCTCATGCCAGCCACGGGGCGGCATCAAGGGCCTGCTCTCGCATCCCCTCCCTTGCGTCCGCCAGGCGCGCTCGCATCTCCTTTGACATAGGCATCGATCAGCTACTGTTTGCAAGGAAGGTTAGAGAAGGAAGACGAGATTTTTCCCGTAGGCTCGATGGCATATTTATAGCGCATGGGTGGGATCCATCGAAAAATTTCCTCCAACTCAGCAAAGCACTCGCCGAACATGTGGGGTTGGATGATTCTTTCCGAGCTTTGCCAAGCTCAAAAAGAGAGGAGATTGTGTACAACCCCGTGTTCGTTGAGTGGGTCCATCAGGCTAGGAGAGCGAGTCGGGTGACCGACCCGTATCAGTACAGCAGGCGGGTGAATCCAGATGGTCGGCTCGCTTTCACAAAGGCTAGGCGAGCGAACCGTCGAGCCGGCCCATCAAGCCTGCACCTGCCTAGACGATCTTATCGTCGGCCCGCCTCCGTATAAGGGCAGGCGAGCCATGACGGCCCGACTCGCGTTCGCCTAGAGATAGAAGGCAAGCTGCGGGAGCCAGGCCGCGTCTGCCACGTAGGGTGGCGAGTTGACCCCGAGTCTAAGAAACTCACCCCGTGGGGTCCGGATGCAAAATTACCTGGATGCCCTCGCTGGGGGTGCAAATAGCTTTCCAGAACAGTGGAGTTATGCTATTGGCAGACCACTTATGGCTGCGTAAGGCTGTTTAGAATAGCGGAGTTACGTTATTGTCAGACCGTTTTCAGAAATCTAGAAATAAACCCAAGGGAATACCTCAGAAGGTATGCTTACTTGTGCCCTGGTCTTCTTGCGCATTCTGAGGTATCCTTAGCTCGACATTTTACTAGGGAGGGGAATCGCTCTATGATCTTCCGGGTGTGTGGTGGGACCTCCGCGCCGAGCCCTTGGGTCTGTCCCTTATTCTTTTTCCTTAGTCGTTTGGCCCGCAAGAGAGAAGTAAGTGTGTGATCACTCCTTCCCCAAGGGT
Source organism: Platanthera zijinensis (assembly GCA_039513925.1). Taxonomy (NCBI): domain Eukaryota; kingdom Viridiplantae; phylum Streptophyta; class Magnoliopsida; order Asparagales; family Orchidaceae; genus Platanthera; species Platanthera zijinensis. The sequence goes on along the minus strand of CM077078.1, from coordinate 106,249,616 downwards.
GAACTCCACAGAGACCGAGTTTTTGGTTTCAACAAGTTGTTCATACTAAGCACTGAGCGCTTGCTTTAAAAAATAAATCCCCTTTTCTAGTCTATACACATGATTAAGAAATTTTTCAATTACAAATCCGGGGATTGTTCAACATATGCATCTTCTTTTATTATCCCATTTAAGAAAGCATTTTTAACATCCATTAAAAAATTTTTAAATATTTTATAACTCGCAAGGGAAAGTAAATTCTAGTAGATTCTAAGCAAGAAACGAGTGCAAAATGATTCGATAGTCTTTCTACAAGTTTTTAAACCCTATTACATTCAAATTTATTTAATTCTTCATTCATAGCAATAAACCAAAAATCATCATTTAAAGTGGTTGAAATATTTTTGGGTTCTATTTTGGAAACAAAGCATAAATTAGAAAATGATTCATGTAAGGAAGAATGAGTCGTTACCCCTCTTGAAGGCTCTCCAATAACTAACTCCCTTGGGTGATCCTTTGAAAATCTTAGTACACTTAGAGGAATGTATTCTTCTTGCTCCTTTTCTTTTGCCTCTTTGTCTCCAAGTGGTTCATCATCCTCATGCTCCAAGGGGGAAATGGGTTCCTCTTCGCTTCCTGCAAGATTATGATCTACACAAGGAACAAGCTCATTAAATTTAACATGAATGAACTATTCAACCATTTTAGACTTTTTATTATATATCTTATAATCTTTACTAGTTGAAGAGTATCCAAGAAATATCCTTTCATCATATTTTTCAACAAATTTACCTGAAGTATCTTTGGTATTTAAAATAAAACTTTTACAACCAAAAACATAAAAGTAAAATACATTTGGTTTCTTTTGATAGTATAGTTCATATGGTGTTAATTTTAAAATTGGGTGAAGCATGACTTGATTTATTACATAGCAAGAAGTATTTACCGCTTCCACCCAAAAAGATCTAGGCAACCCATACTCCGATAACATAGTGCGTGCAAGTTCCTAAAGGGTTTTATTTTTCCTCTCCTCCACAACATTTTGTTGTGGGGGTGCATGAAGAGGAAAATTAGTGTTTGGTGCCTAGATTATTGAAAAAAGTGGTGAATTTTCATTTTCAAATCCCTATCCATGATCCAAGCATATGTATTGAATTTTTAAATCTAACTCGTTTTGTATATGATTGCATACTTTTGTAAATTCAAAAAAAAACATTGGTTTTGGAGGTAAGAAATAGCGTCCAACAGAATCTGCAGTAATCATCAATCAAAACAAAAGTATACTTTCTACCACCTAGACTAGACGTGTTAATTGGTCCAAAAAGGTTCATGCGAATTAGTTGTAGTGATCTAGTGGTAGAAATTTCATTTTTGTTTTTAAATGAAGTTTTAGAAAAAAAATTTGGCAAGGCGGGCAGAGTGAAGATAAATTTCCAATTAGCGTTGGTAAACCTCTAATTATTTTATCTTTTGTCAATTTTAAAATCAACTTGGTACGGGAGTGTCCAAGATGCATATGCGATAACTCTATTTCTTTATTTTTTGATATCAAACATTTTTGAGAAGCATGCGAAAGATCATGAAAGGCGATTATATAAACATTGTGAGTTCTTTGTCTAGTGAGTACAATATTATTAGTTTTTGAATCTATAATTTTGCAAATGTTTGTAGAAGATTCAAATAAGATATTTAAGGCTTTAGCACATGATTGACTAATTAAAATTAAGTTATGTTTTAAACCATCTACATATAAAAAATTTGCAATAGAAAAATAGTTGTTACCCACTGTACTAATACCCATGATCCTTCCCTTTCCATTGTTGCCAAACATCACCATCCCTCCTTTCTTCTTTGTGAGGCTAAGGAACTTTGCATTGTTTTTTGTCATGTGTTTGGAGCAACCTAAGTTCAAATACCACATGTCCTCCTTATCCTTAGCCTGCCAACACACCTCAGTATCGCTCTAGATACTTCCATTTGAGCTTCTTCCTATGAGGCACATGTTTCCATATTCATTGTCGCTTGAAGTGGAGCTAATTGAGCTTTCCGATGAAGAGTCATCCCATGTTGTTGCTTTCAGAACCTTCTTATTCTCTTTGTCTTTGTGCCGCTTTTCTTTTTTGGTCTTTCAGATACTTTGGGCACTAACTTCTGATATGACCGGTCTTCCTACAGTGGAAGCACTCTGGTGGAGACCGCTCGTCTTCATTGACGCTGGCTTTCTCCTTCTTCGAGGACGAGACTTTCCTTCTTGCATTCTTTTGAAAGTACTTTCAAAAGGTGTTTCTCTTCTCCTGGTTCTTCACAAACTTTTTGAATTTTTTTAAGAAAAGGCTCTCTTTGTCCTCCTCATCATCTTCATCGTCGTCTTTCCTTGACTTCAGTGTCAAGGCCTTTTTTGACTCTTGTTGTATTCTTCGTGCTGGATCTTGAGTTCAACCTCATGGGTTTTGAGGTTCCCAATTAAGGAGGATCTCAATCTAGAGATGTCTCAGATTGCGCAACTCGGAGATGACCGTCACCTTTGGATTAAACTTCAGAGGGAGAGACCAGATGATCTTCCTCACCAAGTTGTCGTTGGAGATAGTTCTCACAAAGACCTTTGAGGCATTGACGATCTTTGTGAAATGCATGTACATTGAGTCAATGTCCTTGTCTGCCTCTATCCGAAATTTCTCATATTCCGACTCCAATTGGAAGAGCTTTGATTCCTTCACCTGTGAGGCACCTTCATATGTTATTTCTATTAAATTCCATATATTATATGCAATTTTACATGCACAGACTCTATAAAATTCAGTCCTATCTAGTGAACAATATAAGACTTTCATAGCTTTACCATTGTTTTTGCACCTAGTTTTGTCTCCATCATCTCATCTATCTTCGGGTTTATCTATGTTAACTTCTCCAACAATATATGTATAAGAATTATATCGAGTTTCTACCATATTCCAAACTTCAATATCTAAAGTCATTAAGAAATAATGCATTTGTGTTCTTCAGTAGTAATAATCAGTTACAATAAAAAGTGGAGGTCTACTTATCTCTTGCCTCTCATGAAAAGCGAGATTATGGAGTGTCTTTATTCCCGATTATTTAGACCGATTTGAAATAACCTAACTCTAATACCACTCGTTGGATCTGTAGATACCCTTAGAGGGGGTTAAATAAGGGTTTGAAATACTTTATGATTTAAAACGAAAAGTAGATGAAAACAAAAAAGTTAATGTTGCCAGTGATAAGAACTAGCTCTTGGTGTTAGTAACAGAGATTTACTTTTTTCTTTGATTAATGTGATAAAAAAATTAATACCCAAGAATAAAGTAAAAGTCAAATTTATTTCATAAATAATGTTTACAAAACTTTGATTCCAATAATGCTTGGGATCGAGGCGGTAAAAAAATCCTTTTGGTTTTCTATACTGACCCTTCTCCAAAGGATTGGTTGGCTCTATCCTATCTACTCCCAGATAAGGCCTCGAGCCTCCCCTAGATCTTACCTTAGACCTAATTTCCACTACCTGAGACGAATTCCCCCCAAGTCTAGCAAGACTTATTCGCCAACACCTGCGGCGAATTTATGACCAAGAAAAGATAAGATACAATAAAAACAATAAATAAAACCCCCTCTAAATGAAGATCTTGAAGAAGAGGATGGAGGTGCGTCAATTAAGATGGAGTTGATGTGTGCGACCTTTGCATAGATTTGGCATATAGATTCCTCCTTTAAGTTCTCTCCCTCTTGATCGGTGTTGGGAGTTCTCTAGGTTGCAGGGAGGAGGCTATCACAAAATTATAAGAGTTGTAGCTCTTGTTCGCATCCCTTAGTAAGGAGGATGCTTGCTATTTAAATAGGCACGGGAACTAGCGCCAGCGCTAGTGTTACTGCCAGGAGGTAGCCTGATTTGGAAAGACGGCTGGCACACGGATCAAGCCAAAATTGTAAACGTACTGCTCCAATTGAGGCAAGTTAGACTTTCTTAATGCTCAGTGTTAGCGTCAACGTATAACATTAGAGATATTGTGTCTGCGTCGTTGGATCTCCTTCCTTTTCTGCTCCTTGAACAATGGTTGATTGTAGGTGTTTCCAAATGTTAACGCCTGGCGTTAATCTTAACGTTTGGCGGTAGGACTTGCTTATTTCAGATCCAACCTTCCTTTCTCGTCGATCTTTCATTTCACGTCGATATTGCCTTTTAATCAATGCTAGCGTCAACATTAGCATTAATGCTCCGTGGTAGCACCCGATTCGGAGCACTGTCTTCATCATTCTGAATTGTAATCCAAGGAGTATTTAACATGTGGTTTCTATACATTATAAACACACAACAAGCATGATCAAATACAATCTGAGATTTGTTATTCTAAAACCAAGATATGCGTAATGCATGTTCCAATAGTGATTCTAATAGGAACAAATTTTCATCAAAGGGAGTAAAATTTTTTACGCATCATTTTTGAGATAACATGTACATACCTAGAACAAACCCTTCTAAGGCACAATTATCTTCCAAATAAAAGTGTGCACAATATGAGCATGATATAAAACTCCAATCATCTATTTGCTAGCAAGAAATTTTAACATTATCATTATAACAATTAATGCTTGTGCTAAAAAACCTACTAGTCTATCAAATTATAAATCCAATGAGAAGTATTTCATCTACGTAAGTATCCAACATAATCACTTTCAAATCACTAACATATACCATTCAAAACATATTAAGTCATAATTATTAATTTAACGATTCAGGTACACAAGAGTAAAATTCATATACACAAGAAAAGACGCATCAAGCTAAGTTCAATGTTCGCAAGAGAGAGATTTCTCTACTTTCCTTAAGTAAACTAAATCCGGCGGTGGAGGGATAAGAGTGCGAGCGATTCAAAAATCTTATTTTTTTTCAAACTTGTTTAAGAGTTACACATATGATAAATTTTATATAGCAAAATCCCTATGTTAGCACATGCATTCTACATCACAAAACTAAAATAAAAGAGGGTTTAGCAAAATTACCTTCCTCAAAGGTGTGGGGAGAGGAGATTACCATGCAGAAAATGGAATTTAGTGACACTCAGGCTAGGTAAACCATAAATCAGAAGGGGTTTTGAGCAATCCCGTCAATTAGTTCAATAAATAGCACCGATAATCTCAAATAAATAGTGGTTAGACAATTATAAGATGGGCATAAACATGGATCACAATAAATACGCAACTTGGAGCATAAATTTTTTCAAAAGATTCAAGAAAATCTGAATAAAGGGGGAGGTGAGGAAGGTTCTTACCAAAGGAAGCCAAATTTGATCCCCGAGGATCCAAATCTGAGCCCAAACATCCGAGTACAGTGGGAATCGAGCAAAACTCTAGGTGTCCCTCTTGCAACCAATTGACAAAAAGAAGAGAAATAAGGATTTTGGAGGTGGCCAACGACCCTTGAAGAGCAGGGAAGAGGGATGTAGACCCTTGGAGGAGAAGGCCAGACTTCCCTCTGGACTTCTACACTCCTAGGTTATCGTCAGCCTCAATAAAAAAAAGAGGAGGTAGGCGTGCAGCTGCTCAAGCGAGAGAGGAGTGGGAGATCAATCTCCCTTGCACTTCCCTTGTTGATCGAAGAAGAAGAAGAGGAGGGGAGGATGTTGTCGGGTAGCAGGAGTAAGGGTTGAGCTGGAGACCGGTTGTGGAAAACCCTAGGGCTGAAAATAGAATAACGATGGGTGGGGCTTCTACCCGGTTTAGAGGAAAATCCCACGAGTAAATTACGAAAATATCATGAATTACGAATTTAATTAAAATCTCCCTTTTTATTAGGGGTTGTTACATTCTCCCTCACTTAGGAAGTTTCAACCCGAAACATTTGAGGATTCTCTAAATTAGGCCTCTTATGACGAAGATTCATGTGTCATTCATTCCAACGAGATTTGCAAATTAATGTATGGAAAATTAACTATGCATATAATAAAATGGAAAGGAGAATAAGTTTGAAGGCTTACCAAGATCTAGAGAAAAGTTGCAGATACTTGCTATGCATATCAAATTCAAGTTTTCAAGTGTACTCCTCAGACTTCTCATGCATCCAAAGCACTCTTACCAAAAGAATGGTTCTTCTTCAAACTTTACGTACCTAATACTCCACGAACGTAGTGGGTTCGACCGGATACGAAAGATTGGCTTCAAGAACCATAAGAATTTCTTCAATGATGTAGTTAGGGTCACAAATATACTTCCAAAGTTGACTAATATTGAAGACATTGTGAAGACCAACCCATACAGCAGGTAGCTCAAGACAATATATGCAGATCCTCTAACACACTCCGTGATTGTATACAGTTCCACAAACCTCAAGTGAAGTTTATGACGATGACTAAACCGTTTCACCCTAGGGGAATGGGAAACCTTCAGGAACACTTGATCACCAAAATCAAATTATAATGGGCGGCGATGCTGGATTTGCCTACATTCTCTGCATCTCTATGACAAGACTGGCTTGAAGTAGACTCTTCCTCATGGCTTCTTCCATTTACTGGAGTAACTCAGGCCCCAAACAACCTTTTCACCTGTATTTGACCAATAGAGAGGGGTTCTATAACATTACCCATACAATGCTTCAAAGCAGCCATTTTGAGGCTCAATTGACAGCTATTATTGTATGTGAATTTCATCCAATGATAAGTGCCCATCTCAAACTCCCTTGTAATCCAGAATGTAACATCGAAGCATGTCTTCAAGTATTTGATTAAATCGTTCGATCTGACCATCGGTCGTTGATGAATAGCAATATATATATATATATTTAGTGTATTTTTTGTTTTGATTTAATAAAAATGTAATTATATTATCTACATATCTAAATAAATCATTTCTTTTTGATTTTTTGTTCTAACTTAATCTATTTTTGTGCCCTATAGGTATTTCTGGACATAATGGACATTTTGCGAAAATTTTCTATGTCACGCCCCTAGGTCACACCTGTGACCTAGGGCGTGTAACTTTAAAACCAACTGTTTCGATGTTTCGGGAGATTGAAGCCAGCGAATTGAAGTCACGCCCTAGAACACGCACGTGTTTGAGCTATCACGCTCGTGACATCACCCATGACCAAGCAAAGAACTCACTGTCGAGCCAAGGCAAAATGTTGAATCCAGCAAGATAGAGTCACGCCCGACCTACACGCCCGTGTGCGGCGTCACGCCCGTGATGTCAGTCGTGACCAAGCAGAAATCCAGCTGTCGCGCCCCAAAGAAGCCAAGCTACCACGCTATGCAGACACGCCCAGATTACACGCCCGTGACATTCAAGTCATGCCCGTATACTTCCAACCCAATCCAGGAATCAGCCGAAATTCTATCCATAGACGCCACGTCAGCATCACGCCCAGGCGACACGCCCGAGGAGAGCGTGTAAGGGGGCATGTACTTCAAATTTTTCGGCTATAAATAGACCTCCAGGCTGATGTTTAGAAGAGAATTGGTAGAGTTCCACATAGCTGTACATAGTAGTTAAGAGTAGCTTTTGAGTTTTATTTTCCTAACCCTAGTTTGGGTTTCCTAGTGTGTAACACTTTTTATGAAATAAATTTCAGCTTTCAGTAATTTTTCATCTTTTCTTACTTTTTAACTTAGCTTTTATTTCTGTTGAGAAAGGGTGTGTGCGTAAGTACTTTTCATTTTTTCTTTCTTTTTACTACCAACCACATCTCGGATGAGAGGCTAAGAATTTTTTAGCGCTTGATAAAGATGGTTGAGACAGATATTATTTCTGCATTTTTATATGTCTTTATATTTTATTACTACCACCCTTATCCCGATTGAGAGGCTAAGAACTTGTTAGCATCAATCGAGATACTTGGGACGGATATTATTTCTACATTTGTATGTCTTTTCCTTTTTCTACTACCACCCCCATCTCGATGAGAGGCTAAGAACTTTTTGGCACTCGATTGAGATGAGATTTGGGAAGACTATTAATTCTGCATTTTAAAATCCCTATTTTCTAAATTAAAAACTTAAGATTTATCAGGAATTGATCATTCTCAGGTAAAGAGAAATTGCGCCTAACTCTCGAAAGTGATGAACGTAAGCCTCTCGGGTTGAACCTTCGAATCACAGTAGGAGATCAATAGCGGGGTTCACCGCATAAAGCGTGCATTAAAGGTATTTTTGATTAGATACGAAAGTTCAGTCAAAGTACATAATCACAGGTGGATGTATCATCGATAGAGGTGCACTCATATTTTAGGAACCTCCACAGTCAAAGATTTTAATTAATAAATAAATAGAGTTTTTATTATTAAAAAAATATTTTCCAAAGTAAGTCAAAATCGAGGGCTCTCCACCTCATCTATTTTCAAATTCCCTACATCTTACTTTTATTTTTTACTTTTAAAAATCATAAACTCTTTTCGATAAAATAATAGTTCCATTTCTTAAAGTAGAGTACTCGACGCAGATCCGTGGAAAAATACATCCTTGATATTTTAAAAAATAATATACTATTATACGATAAGTATGCTTGCTTTATTCACAGTATATAAGTAAAACGAGATAGAACACACAAACGCTTAATTTACAAATCAAATTTAATTCTCAATTTTAACTATCTCCAAAGTTAGTTTTTACTTATCTCATTATAAAATTATCTTCAGTTTTTACTTATCAAGTTTTTGACGTCGTTGTCGGGGATCATTTTGTGTTGATATTTGAAATAAAAAAGAAATAATATTATTTTTATCACAGTTGTTTTTAAATCTACTGTTTTTATAAAAATAAACAAAACCACAAAAAAATAATAAAACAATAATAAAAATAAAAAAGTTTTATATAAAAGTTTTTTAGTGCATGACCCGACGAAACTCTCCTATTGATCCTAATCTTGATTTTGATCCTGAAATCGACCGCACCTATTATAGGCCCCTTCGATCTCATGACCAAGGCCAATCATTAAATCTGGAAGAGTCTATCAGAACCATGCACGCAGAAGCTATGGCAAAACAAATTCCAGTCGCAGCCCCGCAAAGGACTATGTCTTATTATGCAAGGCCGAACTTGGATGACATCGGGTCAAGTATAGTTCGTCCCACAGTTACTAATAATAATTTTGAAATCAAACCTAGCATAATCCAAATGATTCGAAACTTAGTACAATTCAATGGATTGCCAGATGAAGATCCTAACACGCATCTGTCAAATTTCTTAAAAATATGTGACACATTTAAAATAAATGACGTCACTGATGATGTCATTCATTTGCATTTATTTCCATTTTCATTACGGACGAAAGCCAAGCAATGATTAGGTTCTCTACCTAGAGGATCCATCACTAATTGGGCTGATATGATAGAAAAATTTTTAACTATGTATTTTCCACCTGCTAAAATCGCTAAATTACGTGCAGATATTTCTTCCTTTGTTCAAAGCGAGTCTGAGTCTCTCTATGAGACTTGGGAACGCTTTAAAGAATTTTTACGTATGTGTCAACATCACGCATTGCCGGCTTGACTCCAAGTACAGATATTTTATAATGGTTTGAATTTCAAAACCAGGCAAATGATTGATGTTGCCGCCAGGGGAACGTTAAATAATTAAACCCTCGAGGCCGCTCAAGAATTGTTTGAGGAAATGACCATGAATGCCTACCAATGGAACGTGCCTAGGTCACGCCCTAATAAACTCACTGAGCTTTTTGAGTTCGACGCTTCTTCTAATTTAACACTTCAAGTAGAATTTCTAACTAGGAAAGTAGTGGAGATGTTGACTTCCTCCACTACCCCTACTTGGAATTCAAATAATCATATAAACAAAGAACACGTTGATTATATGAGGAATCCATATCAATCACCTTTCTATAACCCAAATATTAATAATAATAATAATAATAATAATAATAATTACAATCCAGGGTTTAGGAACAATCCAAATTTGTCATGGAGCAACTCCAATAATGCTTAGCGTCTGCTTAATGCAAATCCAATTGGATTTGCACAACCACCACCACCACAATCACAATCACTACGACCCACCCTGATAGAAGACATCTTCACAAAATACGTTGCTACAAATGAGTCCAGTATCCGGAATCTGACCGGATCAATTAAAAATAGGGAAACTCAAATTGTACATATTTCAAAGATGCTATCGAAGTGCCAACCTAGAGCTTTACCGGGAAACACGGGAAACACGGTAAACAAAGCGTTTATGAGAGACACTCCATAGTTATCTATTTATTATTTACTTGTCTTTTATCTTATAGGTTTTGCTTATGGCCTCCCCGATCTCCAATCAGGAAAGCCTCTTTATTCTATTTTACTTTCAATTTTGTATATATATCTTCTTTTTCTTCATACTTATGCACAACATAAGTCTGGGGGGATATTTCTTTAAAAAAATTCTTGTTTTTTTATATACATAATATTTTTTATTAATATTTATGTATATATTTGCGAGAAAAAATAATAATAATAATAAATAAATAAAAAATAAAACAAAATAAAAAAATATTTTAAAATAGAAAAATAAAAATAATGTCTTTTGTGTATATATGTTGTTTAATCAATCATCTGAAAATAAAATTTAAAACCCCTACTTCTTTTATCTAATTTCCAAAATAAATAAAAAAATAATTTTTGAGTTGATGTATAAATAGTTATTCAATTTTTCAATTTACTAGTCGTATATTTATCATAAATAGATAGATCTAAATATCTGGGGTTAAGTTTTAAAGAATATCTTGTACATTTTATTTTTAAGAAAATTTGTTTAGAGCACTACTTCTATTTTATTATAAATAGAGGAATGTGTATTATGTTAGCTAAACATATGTAGACTATAATTATCTAAACATCACTTTTATTGAAATTTAGGAATTTTCAAGCTATTACAGTTGCTCTCAAAATTTTTTATAAAAATTGTAATTTTTTTTGAAACTTCCTACCTATTTACTTTTTGTTTGACATGTTTTCTTACGCAAACAAATATCTAGGAGTATGTGCTCATAGAAAAGAAAAGATCTTATGTCAATGAGAATAAGATTTTATTCTGTAAACATAGGCATCCAATAATTATTAAAAGACTATATGAAATGGAGTATGCGCTCCTAAACATATACATTGGGTTAAAATAAAATGCAATTCTGCTAGATTTTTTTCGGTTTTGGAAAATATTTTCCTAAACAGTTGTAACAAAGCAAGAATATTGAAAAAAAAGATGAGAGGATAAAATTCATAACCTTCTACATCATAGCCTGCCTTATAGGCGAACACCAAATTTGTATCCCATAAAACCACTACCACTTGATCTAATTTTGCTTAAAATTTTGAGAGAGCATATTTAATAGGTTGTTTATTTTTCATCATATCTCTTTCAAAAGTACGGTTTTGATAATGTCAATCTAACTTGTTACTAATGATTGCAATGTTGCTTGCTATTTGGTTTTCTCAAGAAATCTTTTGGCTACGAACATTTATCTCTGGCGAAATAATTTGCATAATATAGGACTTAAAGCTTTATACTCCGGATTTTTTAATTTCTATTTTACCTTGATGAAATAAATTGATATTTAAATTAGAAATTTTATAATTGTCGTATAGTCAACTCATACTTTTGCTCTGGAATAGCAAAGCTTAAGTATGAGGGTGTTTGATGAGTAACAATATATATATATTTTTAGTGTATTTTTTTTGTCTTGATTTAATAAAAAATGTAATTATATTATGTACATATCTAAATAAATCGTTTCTTTTTACTTTCAGTTCTAATTTAATCTGTTTTTGTGCCCTATAGGTATTTCTAGACATAATGGGCATTTCGAGAAAATTTGCAATGTTATGCCCCTAGGTCACGCCCGTAACCTAGGGCGTGTAACTTTAAAACTAGCTGTTTCGACATTTCAGGAGATTGAAGCCAGCGAATTGAAGCAAGCGAATTGAAGTCATGCCCTAGAACACGCCCGTGTTCTAGTTGTCATGCACGTGAAATCACCCGTGACCAAGCAAAGAACCCGATGTCAAGCCGAGGAGAAATGTTGAATCCAACAAGCTCGAGTCACGCCCAACCTACACGCCCGTGTGCTAGGTGTCACGCCCGTGACGTCAGCCGTGACCAAGCAGAAATCCAGCTGTCGCGCTCCGAAGAAGCCAAGCTGCCACGCCACGCAGACACGCCCAGATTACACGCCCGTGAACTTCAAGTCATGCCCGTATACTTCCAACCCAATCCAGAAATCTACCGAAATTCTATCCACAGACGCCACGTCAGCGTCACGCCCGGGTGACATGCCCGAGGAGGGCGTGTACTTCAAATTTTTCAGCTATAAATAGACCTTCAGGGCTGATGTTTAGAAGAGAACTGGTAGAGTTCCACATAGCTGTACATAGTAGTTAAGAGTAGCTTTTGAGTTTTATTTTTCTAACCCTAGTTTTGGTTTCCTAGTGTGTAACACTTTTTATGAAATAAATTTCAGCTTTCAGTAATTTTTCATCTCTTCTTGCTTTTTAACTTAGTTTTTATTTCTATTGAGAAAGGGTGTGTGTGTAAGTACTTTTCATTTTTTTTCATTTTTTTACTACCACCCCCATCCCAGATGAGAGACTAAGAACTTTTTAGCGCTTGATTAAGTTGGTTGGGACAGATATTATTTCTGCACTTTTATAAGTCTTTAAATTTTATTACTACCACCCTTATCTCGATTGAGAGGCTAAGAACTTGTTAACATCAACCGAGATACTTGGGATGGATATTATTTCTCCATTTTTATATGTCTTTTCCTTTTTCTACTACCACGCCCATCCCGATGAGAGTCTAAGAACTTTTTAGCACTCGATTGAGATGAGCTTTGGGAAGACTATTAATTCTGCATTTTAAAAATCCCTATTTTCTAAATTAAAATCTTAAGATTTATCAGGAATTGATCATTCTCAGGTAAAGAGAAACTGCGCCTCACTCTCAAAAGAGATGAACGTAAGCCTCCCGGGTTGAACCTTTGAATCGTAGTAGGAGGTCAATAGCGGGGTTCACCACGTAAAGCATGCATTAAAGGTATTTTGATTAGATATGAAAGTTCAGTCAAAGTACGTAATCACGGGTGGATGTATCCTTGATAGAGGTGCACTCATATTTTAGGAAACTCCACGGTCAAAGATTTTAATTAATAAAGAAATAAAGTTTTTATTATTAAAAAATATTTCCCAAATTGAGTCAAAATCGAGGGCTCTCTACCTCATCTATTTTCAAAACTCTTACATCTTACTTTTATTTTTACTTTTAAAAATCATAAACTTTTTTCGATAAAATAATAGTTTCATTCCTTAAAGTAGAGTACTCACGCAGATCCGTGGAAAAATATGACCTTGATATTTTAAAAAATAATAACTATTACACGATAGGTACGCTTGCCTTATTCACAGTATATAAGTAAAACGAGATAGAACACACAAATGCTTAATTTACAAATCAAATTTGATTCTTAATTTTAACTATCTCCAAAGTCAGTTTTTACTTATCTCATTTTAAAACAATCTCCAGTTTTTACTTATCAGTCGTTAAGTGATAAGTAGTGTTTAGGCTGAGTTCAATGCCCAAAGATTGTTTGAAGCCCTTCCAAAAAAGTGATACAAATCTCGAGTCACGATCTGATATAATCTGCAAAGGAATCCCGTAAAGTTTAATAATCTTTGATATATAGATCCAAGCCATCTTCTCAGTAGAATAACCTTCCTTGTAAGGGATGAAGTGAGTCACCTTAGTCATACGATCCACAATGACCCAAATCACATCATGCCCCTCAGAGTGCGGGGAAAACCTATGATGAAGTCTATAGAGATGTCTTCCCACTTCCATTTTGGGATAGGAAGAGGTTGCAAAAGGCCACCAGGACGCTGACGCTGAGCCTTCACCTTGTGGAACGTCAAGAATCGAGAAAGGAAGTGAGCTATATAATTATTCATATCAGGCCACCACACAATCATCTTCAAGTCATGATACATCTAATTATTACCCGGATGACAAGATGTGTGAGATTTATGAGCTTCACTACATATATAATCAAGTAATTCACGAACATCAGGGATGTAGAGACGACCTCAAAAATGCAAAACATCGTCATAAATAGTGAAATCCGGAAGAGTCCCAAGTTCAACCCTTTGGCAAATGCGTTGGAGCATGTGATCAGATGGCTATAAATCTTTTTTTTGCTCCACCTATAACGGACCAAAAACCTCTTCTTGACCCTCGGGTGAGATGGATATATGCATATGTTCATGGTCATCAATCAAGACGGCAAGAGTAGTTATCATGGGTGCACAATAGGAAATAGAAGCAAGTCAACCTAACACATCTTCTACAAAATTAGCTTTACCTGGAACATATGTGAGCTGCAAGTCATAATCTGCAATAAATTCGATCCATCGCCTTTGATGAAGATTTAGATATTTTTGAACAAAAATATACTTCAAACTCTGATGGTCAAAATAAATGTGACACTTCATGCAATAAAGATAATACTGCTTAAGTTTCAATACAAACACCACCACAGTGAATTCCGGGCCATGAGTGAGGTAGTTCGACTCATGATTCTTCAATTATCTCAACCCATAAGCAATAATACAATCATCCTGCATCAAGACACACCCCAAACTAACTCCAAAAGCATTAGTATAAACTAAAAAGTTTGTCCCCTCTGAAGGAAGCGCTAAAACTGGCACCGAACACATATGATGTTCAAATTCCAAGAAGGCCTGCTCGTACTGATCTGATCGTTCGAATATATCATGTTTTGAGTATGATTTGTCAGAGGAGTGGCAAGAGAGGATAATACCTTGATAAAATTTCAGTAGTAGCCAACCAATCCAAGGAAACAATGGATTTTAGTAGGGGTAGTAGGCCGCTTTCAGTCCATAACTACAAAAAATATTTGCAGGATAAACGGAGAGTCCATCTACTGAAACAACATACCCCAAGAAAGCAACACGATCTAGCCAGAACTCACATTTTGGTAGCTTGTCATGGAGTTGATGTTGACTAAGTGTGGAGAGAGTGAGTCTAGGATGTGCCGCATGATCCTCATGAGTCTTAGAATAAACAAAAATATCATCAATAAATATGATGATGAACTTATCTAGATATTCACAGAAAAACACAGTTCATCATATCCATAAAGGTAGAAGGTGTGTTAGCCAAGCCAAAGGACATTACTAGAAATTCAAAATGTCCATATCGAGTTCAGAAGGAAGTTCAAGGAATGTTAGATTCCTTGATCTTCAGTTGATGGTAACTTGATCTGAGATCTATCTTGGAAATGACTGTTCTACCCTTGAGCTGATCAAAGAGGTCATCCACACGCGAAAGGGGATACTTATTTTTAACTGTCACCTTGTTTAGATCCCGATGATCAACGAAGAGTCTCATAGAATTGTACATTTTCATGAAAAGAATGGGGGCTACCCAAGGTGAAGAGCTAGGACAAATGTATCCACCCTCAAGCAATTCATCAAATTGAAATCTAATCTCTTCTACTATGTGCAGGGCCATACAGTACAATACTTTAGATATGGGGTGCGTTCTATGCTCTAAGTCAATGGAAAACTCCACATCTCGATCAAGAGGCATCCCGGGAAAATCAGTAAGAAAAACATTAGGAAACTCAGAAAAAATCACAATGGATTCTAGTAGAGGAGAGGAGGAATCTAAAAGAGAAGCATATAAAAAATAAGCAGAACATACTTGTTCAAGAAGGCGAGTGGCGCGCATAGCAGAATTTACATGCATATGACTGCAGGTCTAAACATGAGCGCATAAGTCCTTACCATCGATGCTGAGATTGACCATCTTTTCCATACAGTCAAATTTTTCTTTACACGCAACGAACCAATTCATGTCCAAGATCACGTCAAATTCCATATCCAAAACAATGAGATCAGCTGAGACTCATAATTCACCAAGCATTATCAGACAATTGATAATACCCATATTCAAAAGGTGTAGATGAACAGGCACATAGATCTCATAAGGGACCTCAAGTGCCGAAATAGGCCAACGATGAAGATCAACAATATGCCGAGCAATGAATTTATGAGATGCATCAAAATCAAAAAGAACTTGCATCCACTTATTCTTGGCCATAAATCTCCCTATAAATGAAAATCACAAATGTAAATCATGACTGTTCGATACTAAGATAGATAAATTAAAATGCATAAAAATAATAACAATATAATACATACTAGAGAAAACATCTGTAGATGCAAGTGCCTTGCCCTGGAAGATGATGTTCATCACAAATTTACCCTTCTCTGGAGATCCTAAAATAAATTACAGAGGTTGGGCGGGAATTGGACTTTCCTTCTTAGGGCAAGCATGGATATGATGCCCAACTTGCCCACACCTATATAAGGCATTCTACTTACAACGTCAGTATTTCGGCAGGTGACTTAGCTTCTTGCACTATGCATAAAAAATGGAGGTAGTGGCAGGCGTCAACTGTGGTTGATTTATAGGAACATCAACCTTTTACTTCTTCAAGAGGGTGCGACAGATTGTCGCAATAAGACCTACCTTATGACAATAGGTGCACACATCCTTATACTTGAGGCCTTTCTTCTGAGATGTGCTCCATTGCACTTAAGGTTAGATGTGTAACACTCCAGTTTTTCCTCATTAAAAAACAATAAGGTCTGACTTTTGGAGCTATCGTTAGCGATAATGATCAAAATGGTACAATCAACAAAAAGATGCAGTCGACAAAACAATGAAGTCAATTTGCTACCGCTGGCGATAGTAATATCGTCAGACGATAGTGGTCAGGTTGATACTGCTGGCGATGGTATGATATCGCCTGACGATAGTAAGCAATTGTATGTGCTTGGTGTTAAGTACCCAAGACTGACAGATTTGATGTTCTGTTGATATGGTCAGGCGATAGCGATATCGCTGGCGGTAGCTCCCATAGAGCTTTGTTTATGATTGTGAAGCCTGTGTCCTGGGGACTAGGTGTGTAACATGTTAAGTTGTTGAGCATTGTGTGCCCAGCTTTGGCGGTCATGAGTGCCGACCATGAAACATAACATTGGTTACGATGTGAACAAGAAAAGGGAGGCTGACCTACGTCGTGTCTCTTAGACATGGCGATTTGAGCAACAAGATATAATTGAATTGTACCTACACTATATCGTTCAGTTTGACTGCATAAAGTACCTGGCTCTTGTCGTTGGCATAGAAGAGAGTCATTGGTTTTGTGTTTGATTAACAAAATGCTCAAAAATTATACCATCTAGGCCTGGGACTGAGAATAGTGATGAGACTTGGGGAGTACACCAAAAGATTGCCTTGGGTGCATAAAACACGCGGTCGTGAGTACCGACGTTTGTGGTGGTTAAATTGAATGTTGGTTAAATTGTACATTCTTATGGATATATATATGTTGTTATACTACTTGCTTGTAGGGAAGGAGAATTGTCGCCCCGAGTGTTGGGTACACTAGAAGTATGTACCAGATTTGGAGAAGATTCATCCTAGTCAATGTTATACATCAATATGTATTTAATGTATGTTTAAGTTTCCTTATGCAGGGTTAAGGAATGGAAGAAAAAATATTCTAAGTACAAGTGTTGACACTTGTGAAGAATTGTGTCGACACACGGGACTTGTGTCGACACCAGCAGCAAAGCATTGTATCGACACCTAAGAATTGTGTCAACGCCAGAAGCTAGATTTGTGTCGACACCAAGAAATTATGTCGACACCCAGGAACTGTGTCGACACCCAGAAGCTATGTCGACACCAAAGTCAGGAATTGTGTCGACACTTAAAGTAGGACTTATGTCGACACTAAAGGCGGGAATTGTGTAGACACTTAAAGCAGGACTTATGTCGACACCTGAGGCAAGGAATGTGTTGACACCTAAAGCAGAGACTGTGTCGACACCCAGCAGTTATGTCGAGACCAAGAGAAGTTGTGTCGACACATACCAATAGAAGATGTGTCGACACATACCAATAGAAGATGTGTCGAGAAGCAGAAGAAGGACTGTGTCGACACTTGGAGTATTGTGTCGACATCATCAAGACTTGTGTCGACACTTTGTCTACTTGTGTCGACACATGTGAAGCAGATTGCTGAGTGGATTGTGCTGAGTTGTAGAATCTCTAAGGAATCAACTGTCATGACTTGTGGGTCGACAACTGTCATTACCAATAGGTCTGACACCTTTGTCAGAACTGTCAGAAGGTTGTTACAAACCTGATCAGTCGGTAACCAAGAGGAATCTCTATATAAAAGGCTGATCCTTAATAACCAATAACAGTAACATAGTGAAGGCCAGAAAAGCCATCAACTAAGAGAGAGAAGATTCACAACAAGAAAAGGGGGAAACCCTTTAAGAAGACAGATTCAGAACAGTCTGTAGAGAAGATTCATATCTCATTTTGAATTCAAGGAAGGAGCTGACAGTGGATTAACTTCTACATCAAGAACAGTCCAACCTAATTTTGTTCTATCAAAAAACTTTAAAACAGCTAAGTCTGGTTGGGACTGAAGATCAAGAACTGATCAAGAAGAACATCAATAAAGGGATCTTTCTGGTGATATCTTTTGTATCTCTTTTATTACACAATTTCTTATAGGATCTGTTGTAGATCTGAGCTGTAAGCCTATAATTATAAAGGTTGAGGTAGGGTTGTGAGCCTGAGTGGTAGGACTTGCAAAAGTCTGAGTTGTAAGTCTAGAGATAAGGGTTGAGGTAGGGCTGAGGCCTGAGGTAGGATTCTGGGAAGAATCTGAGGTAGGACGTGCAAAAGTCTGAGGTGTAGGAACCACTTTCGTTCTGAGTTATAGGATCTTTGGATCTGAGAAAGAGGAAAGAAGTTAGGCTGAATCCAGTACTCTACTGGATAGGCGAAGGGGGGAAGTGAACGTACCCATATCTTGGGGAACCACTATAAATCTGGTGTTCTTTGTGCTGTGAATGTCTCGTGCTATGTTTTATTTTGTTTGTGTCAAGCAAGATCTGTTCAATTGCCTAAAATATTAAAGGAAAAATTAGAACCTATTCACCCCCCCTCTAGGTGTTTAGGCTCTTGAATTAAGTCTTTCAAATGGTATCAGAGGGAGGTTACTCAAGGATTGACTTAACTGTCTGAGTAATTCTCCTAGGAAATTTTCAGAATTCAAGAATGGGTTCAAGTGAGAACCAAAAAGAGTTTGGATCAATGAAACTACCTATCTGCAAGAAGGAATGTTTTGGCATATGGAAGGAGAGGGTCAGATTGTTTATGGAAGCTTCTGATCCAAGAATTTACATCATAGTACAGGAAGGGCCCTTCATTCCAATGAAGGTATCAGCACTGGATTCAAATATAAAGACTCCTATGAGTTATTCAGAAATGACAAAGGATGAAATCATCCTGGCAACTCTAGACAAAAGGGCATAAAATATTATAGTAAGTGCCATAAATGATGCCACCTTTCAGAATCTGGTGCATTGCAAAACCTCCAAAGAAATGTGGGACACTCTTATTGTCTACATTGAGGGAACAAAAGAAGTCAGAGAAGACATAAAATCTATGCTGAATTAGGAGTATGAAAGCTTTAGGCAAGCCAAGAATGATAGCATAGCTGAATGCTATAAGAAATTCTTCAGGATTGTAAATGAGCTGATGACTTATGGAAGAGTCTTCAGCACTTATGAACTGAATGACAAATTTCTGAGATCTTTGACAAAGGATTAGGACACCAAGATTTGTGCCATTAGAGAAGTGGCCAAGCTGGTAGACACACCTCCTCCCACACTGTTTGGGAAGCTGCTTTCATATGAAATGCAGCTTACAGCCAGGAAGGAGGAAGAGAAGAGCAGCAAATCTGAATACAAGGAAAAGTCAGTTGTCTTCAAAGCTGAAGGCACAAGAAAGGGCAGGAGAAAGTCTCCTTCTCCTCCCAGAAGGAGTGTTGAGGCAGAAGAATGGATTCCTGACAACACTTCATCAGACAGCCACACCTCAGATGAGGACTTTGCAGCCTTCACAAGGCAGTTCCAAAGATTCATGAAGAAGAAGAAGTGGAGAACCAGACCTTCTTCATCTTTTTCAAAGGATGGGTACTACAAGAAAAAGAAAACTCCTAAGGAAGACAGGTATGCTTCTAAACCAGTAAACAATCTAATTCTAAGATTGTGTGTTATTATTGCAATAGGCAAGGACATGTCATAGCAGACTGTCTAGACAAGGGGGCTAAATCAAAAGACAAGAAGAATCAACAAATGAAGGGCAAGAAAGAAAAATCTTTTATTGCCCATAAGCAGAAAAGCTGGATAGATTCTTCATTATCTGAATCAGGAGAAGAAGAAGAGGCTGAAGCATATGTTGGGTTATTCTCAACTGAAGAGGATTCTAAGGAGATAGAATTTCTACAAATGTTGGACTCCATAAATGGAGTGTGTTGGTACCCTAGTTTGGATTTGAGTTCAGTCTTCTCTTTTAGTCTCTTGACCCAAGATTTATTTATGATCAAAAGTTAGCTGCTTAGTTAGACTGCTCTAGTTGTAAAGTTGTCACTTATCTAGATGAAAATTTGGTTAAGTTGTTTTTGGTTCGACTATAGTCGAACGCCGCTCGACTATCGTCTATCGACTGTTCGACGATCGTCTATCAGTTGGTCGATGTTTGTCTGTCAGCAGATCTTCTATCTCTGAGTTAGTTCAACTCTTGTTAGCTCGACGTTCTGCGGATTCTGCCTCGTCGATCGTCGAACCCCGCTCGACTTCTTTTGACCAGACAGTCTTCTTGATAGTTCGACTATCTGCTTGGATAGTTCAACTATCTGATAGCTCGACTATCTGTTTGATAGGTCGACTATCTGTCTTCTTTGATAGTTCGACTATCTGTTTGATAGGTCGACTATCTGTTTTCTTTGATAGTTCGACTATCTGTTTGATAGGTCGACTATCTGTTTTCTTTGATAGTTCGACTATCTGGTTGATAGGTCGACTATCTTTTTTGTTTGATAGTTCGACTATCTGCTTGGATAGTTCAACTATCTGATAGCTCGACTATCTGTTTGATAGGTCGACTATCTGTCTTCTTTGATAGTTCGACTATCTGTTTGATAGGTCGACTATCTATTTTCTTTGATAGTTCGACTATCTGGTTGATAGGTCAACTATCTGTTTTGTTTGATAGTTCGACTATCTGCTTGGATAGTTCAACTATCTTATAGCTCGACTATCTATTTGATAGGTCGGCTATCTGTCTTCTTTGATAGTTCGACTATCTGTTTGATAGGTCGACTATCTGTTTTCTTTGATAGTTCGACTATCTGTTTGATAGGTCGACTATCTATTTTGCTTGATAGCTCGACTATCTGCCTTGATAGGTCGACTATCTGATAGCTCGACTATCTGCTCTGATAGGTCGACTATCTGCTGTGGTAGTTCGACTATCTTCTTTGATAGTTCGACTATCTGTGTCGCTCGACTATCTGTTCTGATAGTTCGACGATCTCCTTAGTTCGTTCGACGATCTTTGAGGGTCGTTCAACGATCTTTTGTCTGCCTTTAGTATTGTTGTTTTCTGTCTCTTCTGAGATTTATTTCCTATTTATTTAGCATATTTTATAAAAGATTATTTCAGTAATTTTATGCTATTATTTCTAAGCAATACTTGCTTGCTTCATTATGCATAAGTTAAGCTTTTCTCTGACAAAGTTGTTTGTCTTATTAGTTGACATATCTTGTTGCTTTTTCTGCCATGCTGTCCTTTATAGCCGTTAGACTCAAAAGTCTTCTCTAGCCGTAAAGAGTTTCTTCTGATGTAACTTTCTCTAGTATTCTTTTATCAGATTGATTTGCAGCTTCTTAGAAAGCTTTTTCCCCGTATAGGATATCTGTCTGCAGGATATGTTTTGCTTTATGCTTTTTGCAGCCCAGTTTGCAGTTTTCAGAAGAAGACAAAGTTCAAAATCAAATTAGAGCCGTTACAAAGGCCCATATATAAAGAGTTTTTTTTGAAAGAAGATATACAAGATGATACACAGTAACAAGAGACACAAGATATACAGATTAAAAAGCAAGAAGAGTTACAGCTCTCAGCGATTGGTACTTTCAACTGAGAAGATTATCTCTTTTCAACTTTCTTCTTCAATCCTGAGTTCATCCTGCTGCAAGGAACATTCACTCAGTGCCTCAAGAAGAAGAAGAGGAAGAAGAAAGAAAAGCCATTGAAGAAGAACAATCTTTCTACAATCAAGAGTCTTCTTCAAGCTTCTCCTTCAGAACTTCAAGACAGTTCTTTGTCTCAAGTTCAGAAGTGTTCCTGCACCCTGAAGCAAGACTTCTTCCTGGATATTCTCTAAGCTAGGGGGAGCCTTAATTCTTTAGAGCTCTCTAGCTCTGTGCAATCCACTAGCTTCTCTAATTTGTTTTTAACAATAGAGAAGAAACTTTAACTCTCTCAACCTCCTGTATAAAGGGTTATTACTCCCTTCAAAAGTGAACCTTGGTGGCAGGGCACCTGATCAAAAACCTGTGTTGGATTTTGAGCTCCTGATCAAAAGCTCAAAGGGTCTACTTGATCTACCTGAAGCAAATCAGTTGGTGGCAGGGCACCTGAACAAAAACCTGTAGTGGATTCCTACAAGGGTGGTAGAAGAGTGGACGTACCTATTTAGAGGGAACCACTATAAACTTCTTGTGTCATCTGTGTTGCTTCATTTAATTTATTGCACTGTGGCTGTGAGTAGAAATAACTAGGATTGCTAGTTGCTGTGATAGGACCAAAGCTCAACTGTAATTACAGTTAGTTTTCTCTAGTGCACTTCACTTTGTGTTAGGCTCTAGGTTTTCAAATATCTATAAACTCATTCCACAAATTAACTCTAAGGAAGTTGAGTAGGGTGTCATAATTTTTGAATACTCTATTCACCCCCCCCCCCTCTAGAGTTGTATCTATCCTCACTTTCAGAGTGGAAGAATACTGTTGTAGAGGGCTGATGGCCCTAACAGAAAATGATCAGTGCCTGGATCAAGATGGTCCTAGTAAGGTATATAACTCTCCTACAACATCTGATTATTTTACTGGATCAGAATCAGAAGCAGCAGCATCAAGAGATGTGGATGGTTCTGAGTCTGAAGGGGATGCACACCAACTCATTGATGAGTATGGTGGATTGTTGTAAGCTCTAAAGAGAAGCAAACTCCTTCTCAAAGAGCAGACCAAGGAGATTGAGTCTCTTAAGCTGGCTGCAGCAGATTCAACAAAGCTGTTGGATCTAAAATTGAATGAGGTTGCCAAACTGAAAAATATTACTATTATTCAGATGGGCACAATCTCTTTCAAGGAGAATCATATCAAGAATCTGGAGGCAAAACTTTTGCATGAAAGAGAGCTAGTGGCTAAATTCTCCGAACCAAAATCTGTCTTACCCTTAATTGACAATTTCATCTCACAAAAAGGGAAGATTGGTCTAGATTTTTAGGGAAGAACTAGGGCCACCAATTCACAAAGAAAAGGTAAGGCCCCAGTTCAGCCTCTAGCTGCAAAATCCCCTATCTTCTTTAGGAAGTTGATGAATCCTACAAATAAGTATGATCATGAAACTACTCATGGTCACTGTGAGTATGGAGTTCACCTTGGCAAGTGTGCAAATGCCAAGAGGCCACTCTATAGGCAAGCCCTTCAGATTCAAAAGGAATTCATGGGGTTTACTGCTCCAGCACCCACACTCAAAAAGACTGTTGGCAACATGACTGTGAAGTCTGTACCTAAGAAAAGGTATAACAGATTTGAGTGTTGGTGTTGTGGAAAGGTAGGCCACTTTACCTTGGACTGTTGGTTTAACATAAGTGTTAAAACCAAGAGTAGTTTACCTATCAGAAAATCTGTAGGTAAACCTGTTGTTTCCAAGACTAACAAGAACCTAGGACCCAAAAATAACTTGGGTTCTAAGGATGAGTAATCCTTTATTTGTTGAAGGTGAATCCAAGTGACCATACCCCTATATGGTACTTGGATAGTGGCTGTTCCAGACATATGACTGGAATAAGAAGAATGCTGAGGGACTTTGTACCCATTGAGAATGGTCCCAAAGTCATCTTTGGCGGATCAGAAAAAGGAGTCATCAAAGGATTTGGTAACATCTCTAGTGACTCAATTACTATCACTAAAGTGGCTTATGTGAAGGGTCTAAAACACAACCTGATAAGCATAAGTCAGTTTAGTGATCTAGGTTATAACATCTCCTTTCACAAAGGGGAGTGCCAAATTAAAAGGTCAAGTGATCAAGAGATCATTTTGACTAGCACTAGGAAAGGAAATGTTTATATTCTTAAACTAGATTGTGAGTTAAACAACTCACCTATTTGCTTAGTTGTAGATGAGACAGCCTCACTATGTGTCAAATGGCATAAGAGGCTAGCTCATCTGAACTATAAGTCTATTGGACTGCTGTTCAGCATGGGCTTGGTGAGGAATGGTCCTCATGCCAAGTGCATGAAAGAGGGAGTGTGTTCAGCTTGCCAAAAGGGCAAACAGACCAAGTCCTCTTTTCCAGCACTAGATACCAAAGATTCAGTGAGATGTTTATATCTCTTACATTTGGATTTGTTTGGTCCTATGCCAGTTCAAAGTCCTGGTAGGAAAGCATACACATTAGTTGTTGTGGATGACTATTCTAGATACACATGGGTGTTCTTCTTAAGGCGGAATCTGAAACCCCTAGTATTTTCCAAACTTTTGTTAGACAAGTTCAGAATGAATTTAACAATTCTGTGGTCAAAATCAGAAGTGACCATGGAACTGAATTTCAGTCTGAATGTATGATAAAATTTTGTGAAGAACTTGGGTTTCATCAGGAGTTCTCCTCACCTAGAACACCTCAGCAAAATGGGATTGCTGAAAGAAAGAATAGAACTCTCATTGAGGCTGGTAGAACTCTACTTAGTGACACTACTCTCCCTGAATATTTCTGGGCTGAGGTAGTAAATACTGCTTGTCATGTTCTCAATATAGCATCCATCAATAAGAAACTTAAGTTGACTCCCTATCAGATTTTGAAAGACAAAAAATCAAACATTTCTTATTTCAGAATCTTTGGTAGCAAGTGTTATGTCCTAGTGAATGGTAAGCACTACCAAACAAAATTTGCTGTTAAATCCATAGAAGGGATATTTGTTGGGTACAACAATAATAGTAGGGCATACATAATCTATAACTTGACTACCCAAGTTGTAGAAGAGTCAGTTCATGTTGTTTTTGATGAGTCTAGATTGATTAACAATGAATTGTCTAGTGATTTAGTTAGTTCTACAGGTCTAATAGATAGGCTGGACAAGATGATCATCAATGATGAAGCTCCTGCTAGGATGGATGATGCATGCTGTCTAGGGGGGAGAATAAAACACACTGGAAGCAAAAGAGAATGAGGAGCATCAGGTGGAGGAAAATGAAGAAGGTCATGAGGTAGATAGGTTTCCTCCAGCAAGAAGACACCTAAATGATCATCCAGCTCACCAGATAATTGGAGATACAAGTCAAGGTGTTCTAACAAGGAGCAAGAACATGAACACAGTTTTGTGTTCTAGCTTTTTGTCTCAAATAGAACCCAAAAAGTTTGAAGAAGAAATGCTAGATGCTAACTGGGTTGATGCAATGCAAGAAGAGCTGAATCAATTCAGGAGATGCAAAGTCTGGAAACTGATTCCTAAACCTAAGGATCACAATATCATAGGAACCAAGTGGATCTACAGAAACAAACTTGATGAAAATGGAACAATCATCAAGAACAAGGCCAGACTGGTTGCAAAAGGCTACAAACAAGAGGAAGGAATAGACTTTGATCAAACCTTTGGCCCAGTAGCAAGACTGGAGGCTATAAGGATGTTCCTGGCCTATGCAGTCTATCAAGGGTTTAATGTATTTCAGATGGATGTGAAGTCAACATTTCTAAATGGTGACTTGAAAGAGGAAGTCTATGTTGAACAACCCTCAGATTTTGTAGATCCTCACTGTCCTAATTATGTATATATACTTAGGGTATCCCTATATGGTTTGAAACAATCCCCTAGGGCTTGGTATGAAACCTTCTCTGCTTTCCTAATTGAGAATAAATTCTCAAGGGGAAAGATAGATCAAACTTTATTCTATAGGGAATCCAAAGGCAAGATAATCTTAGTCTAGATATATGTTGATGACATTATCTTTGGATCTACTAAGAACAACATTTGCAAGAAGTTTGTCAAACTTATGCAAGGGAAGTTTGAAATAAGCAGTATGGGTGAACTGAAGTTCTTTTTGGGACTATAAGTCAGATAGACTGATAATGGACTATCCATATCTCAGTCTAAGTTCACTAAGGAGTTGATTAAAAAGTATGGAATGGACTCAGCTTCCACCATGAAAACTCCAATAGGAACAAGTATGCCTATAGGCAAAGATGAGGCAGGGAAACCTGTTGATGAGTCTTTGTATAGAGGGATAATTGGCTCCCTACTCTACTTGACTGCTAGTAGACCTAACATCATGTATGTAATATGTGTATATGCCAGGTACCAAGCATGCCCTAAGGAATCTCATTATACTGCAGTTAAACGGATTTTGAGATATCTCAAGGGCACACCTAATCTAGGTCTTTGGTACCCTAAGAATAGAGATTTCACACTAACTGGTTTCTCAGATGCAGATTTTGCAGGATGCAAAGAAGACAGGAAAAGTACTATAGGAACCTATCAATTCCTAGGAGGAAGACTGGTGTCTTGGTGCAGCAAGAAGCAGACCAGTGTAGCTATATCAATAGCTGAGTCAGAATATGTAGCTGCAGGCAGCTTCTGTGCACAACTATTGTGGATAAGCACAAACTAGAAGATTATGACATCAAGGTAAGTAGAATTCCACTATTCTGTGATTCTACTAGTGCTATTTCTATTGCTAAGAATCCTGTATCACACAATAGAACAAAGCATATAGAAATTAAATTTCATTTCATCAGAGAACATGTAAAAAAAGAAAATATTAGTCTAGAGTTTGTGAATACAAATAATCAAATTGTTGATATTTTTACAAAACCTCTGGATGAAACTAAATTTAACTATTTTAAAATTGAATTAGGTATGTTGAATCTAGATTAGGTTAGCACAAGATACCTTTAGTAGAACATGTAAGCTCAAGTTTTCACAGGAAATTTGGCTAAGTACCAAGTTTGTGTCGACACAAGCAGACCTTGTGTCGACACTCTCAGTATGTTGTGTCGACAAAGAAAACGGATGTGTCGACACATGAATAATATCTGTGTCGACTGAAGAATAGGTGTCGACACAACTATGTCGAGATCATATAACTAGAGGAATTTTGTGTCGACACACAAGAGTTGGTGTCGACACAACTATGTCGAGACTTTCAGTTAGCTGATTTTTGAGTCAACACATAAAAATCAAAGTCGACACTCTGTGTCGAGACATGTCGACATCTATGTCGACACTAACATAAGTATGTCGACATATACATGTGTCGACTAAACCTCAGTATTGTCGAGACCTAGACCTATTTTATCAACACATATAAGATTTTGTCAACTAGTCCTAGTGCTAAGACGCGTCTTTTGAACTCCCCTTTACACTTAGACTATAAATAGGTGAAGCCAAAATCTGGTCGACTACGCTTTCTGATTTCCTGACTCTGCACCCTCTGTCGACGAGAATCATCTTTCCTTTTCACCTCCATCTCTCTCTTCCGGTAATGGCGCCTCATCTAGAAGAAAAGGTGAACGAAGGATATGAGCTGGTCCGTGGTGGGTTCACGACAGCATCACCGGAGATTCAGGGAGTAATTGCCCTAATCTCAGACATCGGTTTGGAATTCTTGGTCTCTGAACCAACCAAAATATAGAAGAAAGAAGTTCTGTAATTTATTCTTCTACAACTACAGACGCAGACGGGAAGAAGATGAAAGCTATTGTTCAAGATACCCGAGTGAAGATTACCTTGAAAACAATCCGAAACGCACTCCAACTCCCAAAGGTTAAGGAAGAAGATGACGTACAACCATCTATGATCAAGGAGGCCTTACAATGGTGTTGGTTAAACCCAAAAACTAAGATAGGATCATCTATCAATCGAAAAGGGATGAATTCACAAGGGAAGTTCCTTTCTTAGATTGTAGGGAAGGTCATACTGTATAAAATAGGTGGACATGACAGAATCTCAGCCACCATGTTCCACCTGATGACCAGGATCATTTTCAAGCTCAAGACTGATTGGACAACCATAGTATTTGACAAGTTACGTGAAGGTATCAAGAAACCGAACCTGGGGAGAATTTTGAGTCTATGCATATCATCTATAATACCAGAAGTAATGAGCCAACTTCCTGGTACAAAAATCAATCATATGAGAAGAATGGACACCAGGATTCTGTCAAGATGGGATAGGGTGTTGACTAAGGAGGTTACTACTCCTCAAAAATAGACCAAAACAATACAGAAGAAGAAGAAAGTTGTTCCACAGGAAGAATCATCTAGTGATTCAGAAGAAGAAGTGGTCTTCAGTTCTGATGAAGACAGACAACAACAACAAGATGCACAAGGACAAGTGGACAGTAGTATGCTCCCAGAGCAACAAAGAATCTCTACTCCAGGAGGAGAAGACCCTGCACCAGCTGTACAAAACACTATACTTATTGATCTGCTTGATCAAGGGGGAGTAAATGATGCTGCTACACTAGACAGTGAATTAGCAGCTGATACTGTGATGGATATAGTCTTTGATATAAATAAGGAAGCATTACTACATGTAGAGGAAGAAACACCTGAGGTGCATATGAAGGATACTGCTCAGATTGGGAAAGTAAGTATCTCCTTCCTAGAAAGATCACTGGAAAAGGACATGGAAGTCCAGGGAAAACCATGTATTTTACTAACTAATCTTATTCCTCCTGTTCAAATGTTGCAGGAGGTAACCTTGGAAGAGTTGTTCCCTGACTCACCAGAAGTAAGGACTGAGGGGGAGCAATAACCACAGGACAAATAACTACCAGAGACTGAGGGGGAGGAATTGCTGAAGAATACTGTAAATGAAGAGATTGTTGACATAGAAAGTTCATCTTCTGATGATGAGGAATCCAACTTGGCTAAGAAAAGGAAACTTGCTGTAATGAAGAAGAGAAGCTCTGGCTCCTTACAAACAGCCACACCACCTCCAGCTCCAAGTATGGACTTGAATTTCTTAATGGTCCAATTGCAACTAAAACTAGATGCACAAAGGACAGCTCTTGAAAAGTATGTGGATGAAACTCATAAAGAGCTACAAAACCAGCTAGCTCAGGACATCAAGTCAATCAGATTTGAAGTGAGTCTGCACAAGAAAGAAATGACAGACTGCTTTGAGAAAGGAGGCCATGTGATTATGTATCTGGCCACTCAGCAGCAGGAACTGAAAACTCAAGCAGCTAATATGGCAGAGAAACAAGCCTATATCTTAGAAAATCAATTTAGAACATATGAGAATCTCACGGATTCTCATAAGGAAATTCTCACAAAGATTGCAGCACTATTTGTTGCTGTCAAAATGGAAGTTACAAAACTAATTTAGACTGATCTAGCTGTGGTCAAAACGGCGATAGAGGCTGCCCAAACAGCTATTACCACTCAAATTCATAAATTTGGGGTCTACTATAATGAAGGGATTGATCATCTAGAAGGTCAAGTCAGATTTCACAAGAATGATCTCAGAGATCATATTGAAAGAGAAGTCCTAAAGGGGGAGAGAGTGTTAGTCCAAGCTAGTTCTGAGCATGCTAAATGGGTTTCCAATACCATCAGAGCTACTCTTGGCTTCCCTCCTTTATGTGATAATGATAATATGGCTGAATCTGGAATACAACCTGCATATATAGAGGGAGATCAGTCAGAAGTTGCTCAGGTTATATATCTTCCTGCTAATTTTGAGATGGTTCACGACCAAGTGCAGAAAATGTACATCCCTCTACAAGAGGCACAGAATGTGGTCTTTGATAAAGTTGAAATGTCAGAGGTTGCCAAAGAAGCTCAAAGGGAAGAATTGCTATCTAAGAAGTGAAAGTTCACCTAGTGCCAACTACCTTCACCTATGGGGGGGGGGGATAGGTGACTTGCAGCGTATTTGCGGAATTAAAAGTGTACCTGCAGAATCAAAACAAAACACACAGCACAGAAAATAACACCGGCAATTTATAGCGGTTCCCCGATTTGGGTATGTCCTCTTTCCCCCTTCGACCTATCTCCCAATCCAGGGACGACTCGATCACTTCACCAACAGGATTGAAATCCAATCCTTGCACTATCGGAAGGAACCCTTCCACACGTAGGAGTCAACACTCCCACAACACGGGTTGCACCCAACCCTACAACTAGGAACCAAATGTTCCTTTACAATGAAAAGGAAATTAGAATGTATAAGAAATACAAACAACGTGAAGATCTAGGTGTCCCTTTTCGTTAGACTACTTGTTCTTGTAGGCAACGAAAAGTCCACAATCCTAGATCTTTCTTGGAGAGAATCTCCCCGAGACCGGTGGCGGCGACGAGCGGCGGCAAGGCTCTCGGTGTTGGCGGCGGCAACTGAAAACAGCAGCGATGCTTTGGAGATTCAATCTTCTTAGCGAAGTCGGCAAGGTCTTCCAACGGTCACACTAGGATCGATCGTCTCGATCGATTCGGACGGGGATGGATTTCCCTATCTCAAATCAAGAGACAAAAGATCTCTGGTTAGACGCGTGAGACGCTGTGCAAGACTTGGCTTATATCACCGGGGATCTGGAGGAGATCGAGATCAGCAACGGTGATCACTGCACGAGCGGCGGCAGAGACGATCGGCGGAGCTAGGGCTCGACGACGGCTCTTCTTTTTGAATTCGCGTGTTTCTTTTTTTTTTACTTACTGTTCACCAATACCTGTATATTTATACATTAGGTCATAAAGATGATCGTTGTGGGCCCCACCAAAGAAAAGACCTAAGTCCGGTTCGAAATACCGCTGGAAACCTGGACCGGTCCAGGAAGTTGGAAAAATCGCCCAAGGCAAAATCGGCGAGAATCGTAGGTGATTCTCGACGAATCGGCGAGAATCACTTACGATTCTCGCCGAATTCTACTTGGCGAATTCTGGCATCACAGGTTATAGAGGCTGGGGAGAATCGGCGGGAATCACATTTGATTCTTGCCGAATCGTCGAGAATGCAAAGTCATTCTCGACGAATCGGCGAGAATCACTTAGTGATTCTCGACGATTCTGCCTTAGAGGATTTTCTGACTGCGTCGAGACAGCCGGCCCAACCTGGCGAGAATTATCTAGTGATTCTCGTCGACTCGTCGAGAATCACTAGTGATTCTCGACGAATCGGCGAGAATCACTTAGTGATTCTCGACGATTTACACTTAGACGATTCTCGTCTTTCAACCCGTGAGCTGGTCTTTGGCCCATCCTTGCTCCTTGTTTGCTCTTGCTTTATCATAGCCCTGTACTTGAAATTAAGTACACCCCAATAGAGAGAGTACACGTAGGCCAACACACTGATCTGCTCAACGAGGGATTACGTCGCGCAGACCCGTGTATATTGACCCACTGCACCCTGACATTGGTGTGTACTTAGCGTGGAATAACTGCAAGCACAACTTGAAGGAATTCATCAAATACATAGTGAATTCATCTTAGCTTGATAGGAGGCTTCCTCAAATCCAGGTGATTGTGGATACAATACCCAACAATCTCCCCCTATTTGACGAAGCCAAAATCCTACTAAGCTAAGATGAATTTCAACACTTAAGACAAAATATGCATTAACCAAAAGAGTGAACAATAAATGTAATTAGATCAATGTGAGAGTCAAATAATAAACCACACACATGTATATATAAATATGAATATCCACACAGAAATGTTCACATGATCACATGATAAGGAAAGTTTAAATGTGATAATTACAAAAGCTAACATCCTAAAGATCTTTGTCCTTAGCTATGTCTTCTTTGAGTTGCTTAGCTAATAACTTTCTGCTTTGTCGCTCAAGATACTCCTTGGGCTTTGGATAGTATCTCGGAGGAGGGGCTTTATCTGCCGCGGTGTTGTTCCTGAAAAATATGCTACGTTTAGCTTCAAATTCTTTATGCCGCTCCCATTCGTACTGACTATATACATCATTTCGATTTATTTGCTCCCTCTGCAGTAAAAAAATGTGTCCAGGATAATACTCTTGGATACAGGACTCTATTTTTCATTCCTCACATCATCCTCCTTCAATCTGATCTTCTTTTCAGCTTGCGTTTCCTTAGATGTCCCTTCTTGAATTTTTCTCTTGTCCCTGGCTCTTGCTATGGCTTCTTGATCAAACCAGCTTCTTCGTTCAGCCCTTTCAGCAGCTTTCTTTGCCTCGGCTTCGTTCATTGGTACTTCTTCAGTCCTTATTTCACCCGCAGTAGTACCAGCAGGACCCACATCCTCAGGCGGAGCGACAGGAACATGTATTCCCGATGCCTCTGTTACCAGCCAGTGGGCCGTTTCAAACATGTACCTATTCGAATTATCGAATTTGTATTTGTCAATTATTATTTATTAAGTTGATTAAAGGTGCAGTTATGATTTGGTAGTTTTGAAAGGCATACCTATTGGTCTGATCGAAGTTTAGAAGTACTAATTCTTGAAGCCCTGCCATCTTAGCGTTATACGCTTCCTCCCCCTTTTTGGCTTCGGCGGCTATAGAGTTTGTATAGGAATGCAGAGATGCATCAATGTGCTTCACAGTTTTACTGAATTCGTCCAGCAGAGATTTCTGATTTGCGTTCAGCGTTACCATATTGGCATCAAATTTTTGTATGGTCTGTGCCACAACATGAACATTTTTATTGACTACTGTCAGGTCGTTCGTATTCTTCTTCAGTCCTTCCATGAGAAGAGATACGGCTGTGCCTGCCTCTGTATATTTTTCATCAAATTTCTTCTCCATCACATCTAGTTTGTGGTTGATCTGAACCACATTCTTAAACATGAGATCCTCAGAGTCCCGCAGTCTCTTTAGCACTTTGTTGTGGGATTTCTCAAACGTATCCTTGAGCTCATCTAGCATTCCTTGGACAAAATTAACAGTGTGATTTGCTAGGTTTGCTTGAAGTGGAGGAGCAGCAGGTAGACCCTGGTCAGGCTCCCCAGCAGAAGTACTGGGAGAGCTGGACACTAGAATAGAGTCCACAGGGGGGAGAGAGGGTTGCTGAGAGCGCTCCCCCTGCATTCCTGCATCCGACCTCTCAGGAGCTAGTTCCTCAGATGAAACAGCAACATCCTCCCGAGGATCCACCACTTTCTCCCTCTCAATTACTTCTTCCTCCATCTCGGTCTCCATGTGCTCAGGCTTATCTGCAGAGTTGTGCATGTCTTCCTCTACTTCTTCCTCCTCCTCCTCATCAGCCGCCTCATCTCCCAGGTAATTCATGTCTTCCTCACCTTCCTCTTCCTCTTCCACATCTGCCACTTCCTCCTCACCGTCTTCTTGCACAGTCTCCACAGCATCTTTAGCTATCTGAGAAATATCTGATATGATGTTTGCAGAAGAGTGTACAGGCTCCCCCTCAGTTCTTGCAATCAGTGCATCAGGAACTTCACTGGGTGCTGCCATAGAGTGTGCTAGAGTACTGGTGTCCTCGGCCAGAGATGCTTCCTCTTGGTCTATTTCCCTGGCAACCTGCCCTATTCGCCGCTCCCATCGGTCGAATATGCTTACGTCCATCTTTTTCAGATAGTGCAACGGCACTCCTTTGCTCATGTCGAATGTATCTCCGTCCAGCTGATTCAGATATAGGCTGATGATTCTGCCAAAGCTGGGGGTACGGAGTGTGTCTTTAATTCTTTCAAAGAGCATGGCTCCCCAATTGAACCGCTTTTGGCAGACGATTGCCACCAGAGTCCTGAACATTTCCCCTGAAATGTGGTCGTGAGATCTAGGTTTGCAGATTAGAGCCTTCCCAACGATGTCAGACAGCAATTTTCCCTCCTCATTCATGTCTTTCCTTTTGATTGACCTGGTCCCCCTGGCCAGTCCACAGAAGGATAGGGTCCTTGCTCTATCCTCTTCCTCCAGGTAATCTTCTTCTTCACAACTGGATAGCCGCAGGCATTGGGTCAGTTTCCTGGCGGATAACTTGACCTTCTTCCCAGCAACCTTGCTCTTGATGGAAGTGTCTTCGTGACGGAGCTTGGCAGTTGCAAAGAACTCCAGGACTTCCTTATCCAAGATCTTGCATGGGTGCTCCAGCATGAACGTCAGTCCCGCTTCCTCGAGCATAATGATTATGTTCCGGAACTCGTCCGAGGCCTGGGAGAATCTGGTTCTCACGAGCTCGCATCCAGTGGTCAGCCCAGCAGAAGTCCGTGGGGCCATAGCAAACTAGAAAGAAAGAGAATACCAATTTCCAAGTCTAAGGATCTCCGAAACCAAGAGAGTGAGAACAAAATCTACACTAAGCTCAACACACGGTAGGGGATAAGTAGGAGATTACCTAGTGCGGAGAGGCAGTGAAGGTTCCGGAGAGACGACGAGCCTGGTTGCGAGAGAGACGCCGATCCGAGGCGAGGCTTGGACTGTAACATCCCATTTTCAAATTGGACCCTCCCTAGGAGTGACTTGAGCATGACTAGGTCCTATGAGTTAACCTAGATGAGCCCAGGAGACCAAGTGACCTAAAAACCTAGTTGAGACTCACTTGGTCTGCAAATAGCAATTTTCAAAACTCTGATTTTGGGTGGCCTAGTAGGTTCATTTTGACTCTAAAAATCCCCTTAGACCTAATGTGGGCTCAATAAGTCACCAAGGACCCCTTGGGGTCAACCCAAATGGTCATGTTGACCAAAGTCAACTCTAGCACTAAAATGGTCAAAGTGCCCTTACTAAGGGGCAAGTGACCTCCAAGATGCCCTAACAACCCTACCCACCCCTACCTAGACTTTAGGGGAGGCTAATAGGTCACCAAGGACCCATTGGTGGTGACCCAAAAGGCCAATTTGACCAAAGTCAACCCAAGCCCTAATTTGGTCAAACTAGCCCAAATAGGCTAACTCAAGTCCAAGCTCAATCCACTTGGGCTAACCTTGTTTGATGAGTTGAAAAGTGGGTGTATTTAGGCTGGACCCACCAGCAATACCATCCATGATGATTAGGAGAGAGAAAAATGGGATTTTTTCCCCATTATTTAAGAGAGAGAAAGTGGCTTTATAAGGTTAACCTAGCCCATTTCAAGTGGGCTAAGCCCATGTAGTGTGGCCCATGAGTTTTAGGAAATAATGAGACATGTTTGGGCCCACCAAATTCAGAAAGGGGTGACTAGGAGAGAGAAATGCAAGTTTTCCCCAATTTGGTGGAGAGAGAAAGAGGGGCTTAATGGCCATCATGGCCATGGAGGCTCCATAACCCCCCACCATCATGGGGCTTTTACTCTTCTGGTGGAGGGGAAGAGTTTCCCTAAGGTGGCCAGCTAAGGGGGTGGCTCAGCCCCACCAATTGGAGGAAAAACTGAAAATAGGTTTAATGGCCATTAATGGGGGAATTCAAAATTGGGGAGTTACACTTCTCCTCTCCCAAATTCCTTCATTAAGAAGCTTCACCAGAGCAAGGGCAAGCTTTTCCCCCGTTCCTTTTCCAATTCCAGAGAGGTTGGTGTAGAAGTTGGAGAGGAGCCCAAGCTTGGTGGCCGAAAATGGCAAGGAGGAGTTCAGCCCGTCTACAAGCCACAACTCAGGTCCTCCTCCTCCTCTTTACTCACGTATAGATCCTAGGAATCTATTAGAACAAGAATCGGGCTCAATTGAGCCCGATCCATGGTTTTGATTTCCACGGTTTTTGTCAAAAAATTGGCGTGCGGGATCGCCGGAAAAGGGCTCTCCGGCGGCCGTGCCGCCGGCTAGGGGTAGCCCCCACCTCCCCGAAGGTGGTGGTGGTGGTGGCCGGCCGGGGAGGTGGCCGGGTGGCCGGGAAAACCTCCCGCAATGTCGCCCAGGTCGGGTGAATCGCCACCGTCGGCTGGAGGTAGAAGATGCATGGATGCCATCCAAGTCGCTTCAGGATTCGTGCAAACAGTAAAAATAATGATGTATAGTTGGGATATATTAATTGTATTTTTGTCACAGTTTTACCTCTTAATGTATGTATTTATTAAAAATACCTAGAGCCCTCTACAGAAAAAGTAGTGAACATGAAAGTTGTAGCCCTTTGAGTCTACTTTATTTTAAAATTGATGTCACCCAATTTGGATAACTGTGCTGACCTCAGCACTCAGTTTGGTGGAAGGTGTCCTTAGGCCAGGTTAGACACCATTTTGGTTGCCCACATCAAACCAGACCTCCAAATGACTTAAAATTTTATGTAGGGGTCATTCTTACCTACACCTATGACATATCCAAAAATGGTAATTTTTGGATAACATTTTTTTATAGTTTTTGCAAAAATTTAATAATCATATCTTAGAGTGATTAAGGGGTCTAATGACCTCCAAATCCCCCAAAATTTTGGTGGGAGGTCCATAGTGACCTAGGGAAGCTCTGTATAAAGTTTCATGTAATTTGGAGATGTTTTGGGTGGGTAATTACCCAATCCTAGGTTGGCCCATTAAGGGGCAAATAGGTCAAAAGTGCACTTAGTGATTTTTGTTGACCAAACTCCCTCACCAGAGGCTGAAACTTGGTCCCCTGGTTTGTAATGGGCTTTAACACTCCCTTATGGTGTATGGAGTGGTTTGGGGTGAGTATGCCCTAGGACCCAAGTCCAAACCCCTAGGTTGGACTTTGGGGGCTTGTGAAGGGCATGGGGTCAAATGACCTTGAATGGAAGTGATTTTTGGTGGAGAGGTGACTAGTGAGGTTAGAACCCCCTGACCAAAGTCTTGGAAGATTTGGAGAGGGTTACCCTCCCTTAAACCCTAACCCTAGTTTAGGACACCTCCTTTGTTAAGGTAAAATAGGTCACCAAAACTTGCCTAAAGGCCATGGAACTTGGGTAGTGTACTTCTTGGGTTTAGGGAAGTCTCTGGGAAATAATATTGAGAGCCTTGGAATTCAATACATGATAGTTCCTTCATAACTCACAAAAATAGGCTTTTGGGTATTTTAATTAATTTGATTTCTCTGGTTGATTAATGGATATGAAATTTTGGCAGAGTGCTTTTTAGATTCTTATACATATGCTTGAATTTTGCTGGAATTATTAACTGATTATTTTAAGTACTTCATTCACAAGCCATTGATTTTCTAAAGATAGTCAAATAATTATTATGGGTTGTTCCCTCACTGAAATCTGGTGTAACTTAGGCAAATGAGTTTTTATGACCTCTTACATCTCTGGTAATTATTGTAGAATTTTTGGATCTATAATCATAGGGGTTGATTCACAAGGCTTGCAATTTGTAGAATTTATAAATGATTTTTAAATAATATTTTTAGGCCTTGTAAAATTATAATTCTTGGTCAGTGAACATTTATGGACATTGTAGAGCCCTGGTAATTTTCTTATAATTTTATGATGAATGAATGTAGTACCTCATGCTCAAAATCACTCATGGCTTTAATTTCTGGATAATTAAATAAATATTAAATTATTTAGGAAAAATTTGGAAGTGCTGGATTTAAATTATAAAAGTCATGATAGACCCTTAGTAATTATCTTAGGGTGTTTGGATGAGAAATTGATGCACTTCCTATCATACTTGTTGATTAGCTCAAGTTGGTCTGCATATAGTGAAATCGTAGAAATTGTAATACCATGGTCATAGGGCGACAAATCATGTGTAAATGCCGTGGCAAGATGATTCGGAGGTTATCAATGAAATTGGGTATGGGATAGTGGTTAGGTTAACTAAGGATGGGTGGAGCTCGGGTTCGACGGAACATCGTCTTTCCTGGGAGCGGGTGAAGGAGTTAAAAACACATTAGGGTTAGAACCAGAGTAACATTAAGGGTTTGGGAACGGGGTATTAACCAACAATAATAAGTGCCTTGCGAAAGGGAACTTCGGGCCGTAATGCACCGTCTTGGTTCCTAGTGCCCCTTGAGAGCCCTTCACGGGGTATACCGGGGGCAGTCCTGGGCTAACGTAAATCTTAAAACAAACGAAAGAGTAATTAGCCTAATAGGGTTTCACACTGCACACACTCATTAGTTAGGGTTGGTAATGGTTAAGTCGTCCCGTGGTGTTCTAAGGGATGAAGTCTGGAGATGAGCCGGACGGTTTAGTCCGGGGAAGTTGGTCTCGGATGTGGTTTATACGGACGGTTTAGTCCGGGAGTTGACACTTTAAAGTTGTTATATATTAAACGGATGCATGTGCATAAAAATAGGAAAGATTAAGGTGGTGGGTTTTCGATATCGGGGAGTTCGATTGCACCGACACCGATATCGTTGACTCGGCAAGGTGACTAGCACTTAGCCAAGGTTAAGTCCGGCGGACCAGTCGGCAAGAGTACGCAGGAGTCCGCCTCGTGCACCAGGCGTTGAGGGCGTACGATAGGTCAGACCAGTAGTGCTTTTACTGGTTTTGAGGTGGGCGAGGCCCAACCCACCGCTTCCGTCTGCCACTACGGGAGTATCCTGGGAGTTATCTCCAGAAAGGGGGAACTAAAGGTTTGTGTACACAAAGTTGGGTGAGTGAGTTGCACTGCATGACATAACATACCCACCATATAGCTGCATATCATAATCATTCATAACAATCTTGACACCTAAAGTATAAGTGGAATGGGACGCTTATGCTTTAGGACTTGCAAAACGACCCCTTGGTCTATAAGCTTGTGTGGGCAAGTTTATAAGTCAAAGGTTAATTTCAATATATATATATGCTGTTTGATAACCGACACCCCAACGTATAAGTGGTATGGGACACTTTATACGATGGGAGCCTTGCAAAAGATCCCTTGGCTTATGTGTACTCACATAAGTGAAGGTTTAATTTCTTACTTACTTCCTTTCTGTTATACCTATTACAACACTTAAGATTTATATTGCTCCCCTGTTATAACTTGTTAGTTAGGTCCACCGTCATCTGCTTTTGACTACTCTCCACTTTCATGTCCTCCTCTTTCTTCCTCTCCGCCCGGTGCCTTAGAGCGTGGGGAAAGAGGTGGGGGATGATAGGACTTAGTCTTTTAGACTAACGGTTTTCGAACCATATCATTTTAGGGGATCGCGGAGCCCAGCATGGAGGGACAGCCCAGGAGGCCGGTACGCCTGGAGATGGGACAGTCTAGCACGGGAGTCCAGACTACGGGGACTGTGAGTCCCGGCCCTTTAGTAGAGATTTAGTTTTGCTTCCGCATTGAGTGATCTTGTAGTGAGGATTTGATGTACCGGGCATGAGCCCTTTTTATTTCCAGACTATTTATACTCTGATGATTTTCTGTGGACACTCCCTTCGTGGAGTTTTATTTTATGTGATACTCTCTTTTGGTGGACTTGCTTCTCTCTTGCTACTTATTGTGATCGAAAAGGCCGGCAGAATCGGCGCGTTGTAGTGGCGACCTTCCCGGGTGCGAAGGTGTCACCGCAAAGCGGCGGTTCTGGGCATAAGACCCCGGGTTTTCAAAAAAAAAAAAAATGGGGTCTTACAAAGTGGTATCAGAGGCGTAACATCGATCGGATTAGTAGCAGTCCACAAATCCCTGGGTCACCCCCGCGCGAGTTTAGTTTGCGGACAAACTAAGCAGCGGAAGCAGTGGTGTGCCCATAAGGGGAATCACATATAATTGTCCACATTTAGTTCTTTCGAACCGTTTTCTCATAATAAAAATTTTCTTTTCGCAGCCCTCAGCGCAGCCTACTCCACAGGGTGAAGTCTTGCAGACTCCGGATGCTGCACCACCTCCACCAGCTCCCGCTCCTTTCCTTCAGACGGACATGGGGCAGACTTTGACGGCCATCCTAGAAGCCTTCAGGGCTCAACAGGCTCCGGCTCCGCAGTTGGTTCCGGGAGCCAACTGGCTAAGTATATTCCGAGGACTTTCTCCCCCGTCCTACTTGGGGACAGAGACGGCAGTTCGGACAGAGGAGTGGTTGGACATCATGCATGAGATGCTGACTGGGATACGATGCCCGGTGGAGGAGAGGGTGGCGTTGGTGGTCTCTTGCCTAGAGTCCCATGCCAAGAGGTGGTGGAAGACACTCCTGGACAAGACTTATGCTGACAGGGAGGTTGCGGAGATCACTTGGGGAGAATTCAGGGTCGCGCTGTTGGAACATTTTGTTCCGCAATCGGCCAGGGATGAGCTTGAGGACCGGTTCTTACAGCTAAAGCAGGGCACCAGGTCGGTGGTGGAGTACCATCGGGAGTTCGATCATCTAGCCCGATATGCAGATTCTTATCAGCTGGACGAAGCCGGGTACACCAAGAGGTTTTACAAGGGCTTGAAGGAGGATTTGAGGGAGGCCCTATTGTTCGTGTCCGATGGGCCTATTCCTCGGATGCTAGAGATGGCCAAGAGGATCGAGGCGGACTGGCATGCTACCCGAGGCCGGAAGCGGCCAATGGAGGATCAGAATCGTGGAGCAAGAAATGAGCAGCGACGAGGTCGTGTTACAGATGTGGGCAGGATGGAAGATCAGCCTCGCCAGGAGGTGAGACAGGAGTCGAGGGAGCAGGTGACTCTAGCTCCCCAGCCCCTCCAGATGCGGGAGATACCAAGACCACAGATGCAGGATTTGCAGAGACCAGGAGGGAGGGCCTACCCTCCACCAGAGTGTTTTCACTGCCGTCAGGTGGGGCATATCAAGAGGAACTGCCCTATGAGAAGGGGGCCCCCACTAGCGCCACAGATTGCCCCACCTGCTCAGCAGTATGGAGGTCGAGGACGCGGTCAAGGACAAGGATACCAGGGCGGAGACCGTAGGCAAGAAAGGGAGCAGGTATATGCACTGGACCTGGCCCAGCCCCGACAACCTGAGCAAGTGATCACAGGTACGACTATGTTTGTTTGCTTTGTCTTGAATCTTTTTCCATCCTTTCCTAGGAATTAACTGTACTTAGCATTAGGTAGTAAAAACCAAGAATAAAACTCTAAGTTAAGTCACAATCTCAGGCATTGTCTTCATTTGCGGCAAACCCGCACACACTCTCTTCGACACGGGTGCCTCGCACTCGTTTGTGTCGGAGACTTTTATCCAAGGGTTGGATGGCGTGGAGAAATTCACGGGGTCGATGATGAAGATACGGCTACCTGACGGGTCGGAGCTGTTCACCTCATCCCATTGCAATATGGAGGCATGGATAGGCGGGAAACCTTTCGAAGCGTCAGCGACGATCTTGCCACTGCCAGATTATGATCTGATTCTGGGTATGTCATGGCTCCACTGGAATCATGCCCAGATTGACTGCTTGGCCAAGAAGGTTACCCTTAGATATGGGGATTCTCTCATCGTGATGGAAGGTATTAGACCTGCGTCCTACATTTTCTTATCCTCTATTCAGGCCGTCAAGGCCCATCTGCAGGGAGACATGGTATATCAGGTACTGTTCGAGATGACCGAGGAGAAGGACCGGATTGCTAATATACCGGTGGTCTGTGATTACGCCGATGTGTTTCCAGAGAAGTTGCCAGGATTGCCTCCGCACAGGGAGAAGGATTTCCAGATTCAGTTGGTGCCAGGGGCTAAGCCGATATCCAGGGCTCCCTATCGGATGGCCCCGAAAGAGCTGGCGGAGTTTCGGACTCAGTTGCGAGAATTGGTGGAGGCGGGATTTGTTAGACCGAGTTCTTCGCCATGGGGAGCTCCGGTCTTATTCGTGAAGAAGAAGGATGGGACACTTCGCCTGTGCATCGATTATCGAGCACTAAATAGGCTGACCGTCCGAAATACCTATCCGCTCCCCCGGATAGACGAGTTGTTCGACCAGTTGGAGGGGGCCCACTATTTCTCGAAGCTGGACTTGAGGTCAGGATACTACCAGCTGCGGATCCAGGAGGAGGATATTCCGAAGACGGCCTTCAGTAGCAGATATGGCCTGTATGAGTTCACCGTGATGCCCTTTGGGCTCACGAATGCTCCGTCGGCGTTCATGAGTCTCATGAACCGGGTTTTTGAGGCCTACCTGGATGTGTTCGTTATAGTGTTCATAGACGACATCCTGATCTACTCTAGGACGGAGGAGGAGCACACCCGGCATCTGGCACTGACTCTACAGAGGTTGCGGGAGCATCACCTTTATGCGAAATTCAGCAAGTGTCAGTTTTGGTTGAAGGAGGTGGCTTTCCTAGGCCATATTATCAGCGGAGCCGGGTTGGCAGTGGATCCGGCAAAGGTTCAGGCAGTTCGAGATTGGCCGCCGTTGAAGACAGCCACCGATGTACGGAGTTTCTTGGGACTTGCCGGTTATTACCGGAAGTTCGTGAAAGGGTTCTCTCAAATTGCCCTCCCCCTCACATCTTTAACAAGGAAGGAGACGCCTTTCGTTTGGACCGCGCAGTGCCAGGCGGCTTTCCAGGAGCTAAAGGACCGACTCATCTCAGCCCCGATTCTGGCCCTTCCGTCTGGAAAGGAAGGATTCCAGGTGTATACCGACGCATCATACCAAGGGATGGGAGCGGTGCTGATGCAGAACGGACATGTCATAGCATATGCCTCCCGCCAGCTGAAGACCCATGAGAAGAACTACCCGGTGCACGACCTCGAGATGGGAGCGGTCGTTTTTGCTCTGAAGGTCTGGCGCCACTATCTTTATGGAGTCCACTGCGATATCTTCTCCGATCACAAGAACTTGAAATATGTGGACACGCAGAAGGAGCTGAATATCAGGCAGAGGCGCTGGGTGGAGTTCTTAGCAGATTATCAGTATGAGATGCACTACCACCCAGGGAGGGCAAACGTGGTGGCCGACGCGTTGAGTCGAAGAGCGGCCACTTCCGAAGCCAGGCCCCAAGTTATGTCGATGGAGCTAGTTCGGACCTTCAGAGATATGCAGATATCCCTAGTGTCCGAGGATGACCCAGAGCTATATAGGGAGTATCTGGCATCGATGGTGGCTATTGATGATATTCGGGACCGCATCCGGGACGAACAAAGGACAGATGCATGGGCAGTGCCGATATTCCGAGCCTTGGAGGAGGGTTCGACAGGAGATTATTCCCTGAGAGACGGATTGCTACATTTCAGAGGCAGGGTTTATATACCCGCAGGAGGCCGGGTTCGGGAGGACATCATGGCGGAGGCGCATTGTAGTAGATATTCTATACACCCGGGGATCACGAAGATGACGGCAGACTTGAAGAAGATGATGTTTTGGCCAGGGATGAAGAAAGACATTATGTACTTCGTGACCCACTGCGAGACATGCCAGTTAGTGAAGGCAGAATGTAGGCATCCCGCTGGTTTATTGCAGCCACTCCCGGTGCCGGAGTGGAAATTTGAGGACATCGCGATGGACTTCATCCACGGCCTACCTCGATCACGGACGGGAAACGATTCGATCTGGGTGATCGTGGACCGTCTAACGAAGGTGGCTAGGTTCATCCCGATCAGGAAGGACGACTCTGTTGGAGTGTTGGTTCGGAAGTTCGTGGAGCAATATATTCGTTATCACGGCGTACCAAGGACGATCGTATCAGATCGAGATAGGCGGTTTACGTCCAGAGAATGGAGATCGGTGCAGGCGTACCTTGGATCCCGACTGACTTTCAGTACGGCCTTCCACCCCCAGACTGACGGGCAGACGGAGCGTACCAATCGGACGCTAGAAGACCTTCTGAGACTATGTATTGTAGACCGCGGAGAGCCCTGGGAGAAGATGCTGCCATTGGTGGAGTTCTCGTATAACAACAGTTATCAGTCCAGCATACGGATGGCTCCTTACGAGGCCCTGTATGGGAGAAGGTGTAGGACACCGTTATCTTGGCTGCAGGACGTGGATCCGAAGATTCTGGATTCAGAGTTTGTGGAAGACACCGAGGCTCAGGTGAGACTGATCCGGGACCGGATGCTAGAGGCGCAGAGCAGGCAAGCGAAGTATTATGACGCTCGGCATCGTCAAGTAGAGTTTCAGGTAGGAGACCGGGTATTCTTGAAGATACGACCGATGCATGGAGTCTCGCGGGTGCGTGGCCGGAAAAAGCTCAGTCCGAGATACATGGGGCCTTACAGGATCCTGGAGCGGATCGGTCCATTGGCATATAGATTGGAGCTGCCACCGGAGCTAGCGGGTTTGCACGACGTCTTCCACGTTTCCTCCCTCAGGAGAGCTCTACTTCGGCCGGAGCAGCAGATTACGACTACGGATGGGCCTATAGCTTCCGATCGATCGGTGCACCTAGAGCCGATCCGGATAGACGATACTGGGATGCGAGTTTTACGACGTAAGAAGGTTCCGCTGGTCAAGGTCTTGTGGAGAAATCATGGACAAGAGGAGCACACCTGGGAACCACAGGACTTGATGCAGCAAAAGTACCCGGAGCTCTTCAGTCAGGTATACCTCGCAACTCCTCAAGTGGTTTAAAGTTTTCTCCATAATTGCAATTACTAGTAGAATATTCCAGGAGATATGGGCTAAACTTTTGTTTATTGGGGCTAGCCCTTAATCATTGATCTAGTAGGTACTTCAACCCTTATGGGATGTTACAAGCTTAACTTAACCCAGTAGAAAACATCCCCGTAGACTTAACCTTAATTTCGGGGACGAAATTTTTGTTTTGTTTATTGGGATTTGTAACATCCCATTTTCAAATTGGACCCTCCCTAGGAGTGACTTGAGCATGACTAGGTCCTATGAGTTAACCTAGATGAGCCCAGGAGACCAAGTGACCTAAAAACCTAGTTGAGACTCACTTGGTCTGCAAATAGCAATTTTCAAAACTCTGATTTTGGGTGGCCTAGTAGGTTCATTTTGACTCTAAAAATCCCCTT
This sequence comes from Platanthera zijinensis, assembly GCA_039513925.1. Lineage (NCBI taxonomy): Eukaryota > Viridiplantae > Streptophyta > Magnoliopsida > Asparagales > Orchidaceae > Platanthera > Platanthera zijinensis. The sequence continues at coordinate 106,204,781 of CM077078.1, read as the reverse complement.
AGACCTAATGTGGGCTCAATAAGTCACCAAGGACCCCTTGGGGTCAACCCAAATGGTCATGTTGACCAAAGTCAACTCTAGCACTAAAATGGTCAAAGTGCCCTTACTAAGGGGCAAGTGACCTCCAAGATGCCCTAACAACCCTACCCACCCCTACCTAGACTTTAGGGGAGGCTAATAGGTCACCAAGGACCCATTGGTGGTGACCCAAAAGGCCAATTTGACCAAAGTCAACCCAAGCCCTAATTTGGTCAAACTAGCCCAAATAGGCTAACTCAAGTCCAAGCTCAATCCACTTGGGCTAACCTTGTTTGATGAGTTGAAAAGTGGGTGTATTTAGGCTGGACCCACCAGCAATACCATCCATGATGATTAGGAGAGAGAAAAATGGGATTTTTTCCCCATTATTTAAGAGAGAGAAAGTGGCTTTATAAGGTTAACCTAGCCCATTTCAAGTGGGCTAAGCCCATGTAGTGTGGCCCATGAGTTTTAGGAAATAATGAGACATGTTTGGGCCCACCAAATTCAGAAAGGGGTGACTAGGAGAGAGAAATGCAAGTTTTCCCCAATTTGGTGGAGAGAGAAAGAGGGGCTTAATGGCCATCATGGCCATGGAGGCTCCATAACCCCCCACCATCATGGGGCTTTTACTCTTCTGGTGGAGGGGAAGAGTTTCCCTAAGGTGGCCAGCTAAGGGGGTGGCTCAGCCCCACCAATTGGAGGAAAAACTGAAAATAGGTTTAATGGCCATTAATGGGGGAATTCAAAATTGGGGAGTTACACTTCTCCTCTCCCAAATTCCTTCATTAAGAAGCTTCACCAGAGCAAGGGCAAGCTTTTCCCCCGTTCCTTTTCCAATTCCAGAGAGGTTGGTGTAGAAGTTGGAGAGGAGCCCAAGCTTGGTGGCCGAAAATGGCAAGGAGGAGTTCAGCCCGTCTACAAGCCACAACTCAGGTCCTCCTCCTCCTCTTTACTCACGTATAGATCCTAGGAATCTATTAGAACAAGAATCGGGCTCAATTGAGCCCGATCCATGGTTTTGATTTCCACGGTTTTTGTCAAAAAATTGGCGTGCGGGATCGCCGGAAAAGGGCTCTCCGGCGGCCGTGCCGCCGGCTAGGGGTAGCCCCCACCTCCCCGAAGGTGGTGGTGGTGGTGGCCGGCCGGGGAGGTGGCCGGGTGGCCGGGAAAACCTCCCGCAATGTCGCCCAGGTCGGGTGAATCGCCACCGTCGGCTGGAGGTAGAAGATGCATGGATGCCATCCAAGTCGCTTCAGGATTCGTGCAAACAGTAAAAATAATGATGTATAGTTGGGATATATTAATTGTATTTTTGTCACAGTTTTACCTCTTAATGTATGTATTTATTAAAAATACCTAGAGCCCTCTACAGAAAAAGTAGTGAACATGAAAGTTGTAGCCCTTTGAGTCTACTTTATTTTAAAATTGATGTCACCCAATTTGGATAACTGTGCTGACCTCAGCACTCAGTTTGGTGGAAGGTGTCCTTAGGCCAGGTTAGACACCATTTTGGTTGCCCACATCAAACCAGACCTCCAAATGACTTAAAATTTTATGTAGGGGTCATTCTTACCTACACCTATGACATATCCAAAAATGGTAATTTTTGGATAACATTTTTTTATAGTTTTTGCAAAAATTTAATAATCATATCTTAGAGTGATTAAGGGGTCTAATGACCTCCAAATCCCCCAAAATTTTGGTGGGAGGTCCATAGTGACCTAGGGAAGCTCTGTATAAAGTTTCATGTAATTTGGAGATGTTTTGGGTGGGTAATTACCCAATCCTAGGTTGGCCCATTAAGGGGCAAATAGGTCAAAAGTGCACTTAGTGATTTTTGTTGACCAAACTCCCTCACCAGAGGCTGAAACTTGGTCCCCTGGTTTGTAATGGGCTTTAACACTCCCTTATGGTGTATGGAGTGGTTTGGGGTGAGTATGCCCTAGGACCCAAGTCCAAACCCCTAGGTTGGACTTTGGGGGCTTGTGAAGGGCATGGGGTCAAATGACCTTGAATGGAAGTGATTTTTGGTGGAGAGGTGACTAGTGAGGTTAGAACCCCCTGACCAAAGTCTTGGAAGATTTGGAGAGGGTTACCCTCCCTTAAACCCTAACCCTAGTTTAGGACACCTCCTTTGTTAAGGTAAAATAGGTCACCAAAACTTGCCTAAAGGCCATGGAACTTGGGTAGTGTACTTCTTGGGTTTAGGGAAGTCTCTGGGAAATAATATTGAGAGCCTTGGAATTCAATACATGATAGTTCCTTCATAACTCACAAAAATAGGCTTTTGGGTATTTTAATTAATTTGATTTCTCTGGTTGATTAATGGATATGAAATTTTGGCAGAGTGCTTTTTAGATTCTTATACATATGCTTGAATTTTGCTGGAATTATTAACTGATTATTTTAAGTACTTCATTCACAAGCCATTGATTTTCTAAAGATAGTCAAATAATTATTATGGGTTGTTCCCTCACTGAAATCTGGTGTAACTTAGGCAAATGAGTTTTTATGACCTCTTACATCTCTGGTAATTATTGTAGAATTTTTGGATCTATAATCATAGGGGTTGATTCACAAGGCTTGCAATTTGTAGAATTTATAAATGATTTTTAAATAATATTTTTAGGCCTTGTAAAATTATAATTCTTGGTCAGTGAACATTTATGGACATTGTAGAGCCCTGGTAATTTTCTTATAATTTTATGATGAATGAATGTAGTACCTCATGCTCAAAATCACTCATGGCTTTAATTTCTGGATAATTAAATAAATATTAAATTATTTAGGAAAAATTTGGAAGTGCTGGATTTAAATTATAAAAGTCATGATAGACCCTTAGTAATTATCTTAGGGTGTTTGGATGAGAAATTGATGCACTTCCTATCATACTTGTTGATTAGCTCAAGTTGGTCTGCATATAGTGAAATCGTAGAAATTGTAATACCATGGTCATAGGGCGACAAATCATGTGTAAATGCCGTGGCAAGATGATTCGGAGGTTATCAATGAAATTGGGTATGGGATAGTGGTTAGGTTAACTAAGGATGGGTGGAGCTCGGGTTCGACGGAACATCGTCTTTCCTGGGAGCGGGTGAAGGAGTTAAAAACACATTAGGGTTAGAACCAGAGTAACATTAAGGGTTTGGGAACGGGGTATTAACCAACAATAATAAGTGCCTTGCGAAAGGGAACTTCGGGCCGTAATGCACCGTCTTGGTTCCTAGTGCCCCTTGAGAGCCCTTCACGGGGTATACCGGGGGCAGTCCTGGGCTAACGTAAATCTTAAAACAAACGAAAGAGTAATTAGCCTAATAGGGTTTCACACTGCACACACTCATTAGTTAGGGTTGGTAATGGTTAAGTCGTCCCGTGGTGTTCTAAGGGATGAAGTCTGGAGATGAGCCGGACGGTTTAGTCCGGGGAAGTTGGTCTCGGATGTGGTTTATACGGACGGTTTAGTCCGGGAGTTGACACTTTAAAGTTGTTATATATTAAACGGATGCATGTGCATAAAAATAGGAAAGATTAAGGTGGTGGGTTTTCGATATCGGGGAGTTCGATTGCACCGACACCGATATCGTTGACTCGGCAAGGTGACTAGCACTTAGCCAAGGTTAAGTCCGGCGGACCAGTCGGCAAGAGTACGCAGGAGTCCGCCTCGTGCACCAGGCGTTGAGGGCGTACGATAGGTCAGACCAGTAGTGCTTTTACTGGTTTTGAGGTGGGCGAGGCCCAACCCACCGCTTCCGTCTGCCACTACGGGAGTATCCTGGGAGTTATCTCCAGAAAGGGGGAACTAAAGGTTTGTGTACACAAAGTTGGGTGAGTGAGTTGCACTGCATGACATAACATACCCACCATATAGCTGCATATCATAATCATTCATAACAATCTTGACACCTAAAGTATAAGTGGAATGGGACGCTTATGCTTTAGGACTTGCAAAACGACCCCTTGGTCTATAAGCTTGTGTGGGCAAGTTTATAAGTCAAAGGTTAATTTCAATATATATATATGCTGCTGTTTGATAACCGACACCCCAACGTATAAGTGGTATGGGACACTTTATACGATGGGAGCCTTGCAAAAGATCCCTTGGCTTATGTGTACTCACATAAGTGAAGGTTTAATTTCTTACTTACTTCCTTTCTGTTATACCTATTACAACACTTAAGATTTATATTGCTCCCCTGTTATAACTTGTTAGTTAGGTCCACCGTCATCTGCTTTTGACTACTCTCCACTTTCATGTCCTCCTCTTTCTTCCTCTCCGCCCGGTGCCTTAGAGCGTGGGGAAAGAGGTGGGGGATGATAGGACTTAGTCTTTTAGACTAACGGTTTTCGAACCATATCATTTTAGGGGATCGCGGAGCCCAGCATGGAGGGACAGCCCAGGAGGCCGGTACGCCTGGAGATGGGACAGTCTAGCACGGGAGTCCAGACTACGGGGACTGTGAGTCCCGGCCCTTTAGTAGAGATTTAGTTTTGCTTCCGCATTGAGTGATCTTGTAGTGAGGATTTGATGTACCGGGCATGAGCCCTTTTTATTTCCAGACTATTTATACTCTGATGATTTTCTGTGGACACTCCCTTCGTGGAGTTTTATTTTATGTGATACTCTCTTTTGGTGGACTTGCTTCTCTCTTGCTACTTATTGTGATCGAAAAGGCCGGCAGAATCGGCGCGTTGTAGTGGCGACCTTCCCGGGTGCGAAGGTGTCACCGCAAAGCGGCGGTTCTGGGCATAAGACCCCGGGTTTTCAAAAAAAAAAAAAATGGGGTCTTACATGGACGAAGGCCTGGTTGCGAGAGGAAGTCTCCAGAAGTGTCGTTAGGTCACCACGCAGTGCCGAAGGAGGAACCCGCTGGGAGGAGAAGTCGAAGGGATTCCTGCTGGGAGGTGTCATTGGACGAGAGCTTGGACAGAGTCTCGGCGAATAGCTGGAAGTTGAAGAGTCGGCGGGATTTAGGTTGGATCGGCGAGATTTAAGATGAGTCGGCCTGATACCACTTGAAGGTTCCATGTTATACCCGGGTTTATGTATCTATTTATGTCCGAAGGCTTCGTTCGACGATACCATGGTGGAATTTAGTATGAGGGAAATCGCTGAGATTCCAAATTTATGTTGTTGTCAAGGGTAAGAAAGTCTTATTAGGCATAATGGTTTCTTAATCCAACCAAGGGGTTCAAAATTTTCCAGGGCGGACTTATGGCTGACAATGTCAAACTAATCACTACTGATGTAACTGAAGGTTATCTTACGCTTATACTCCTTCCCTAAGTGACTGAGCATTCGTGAATAATTTTTCTATATGACCATCCAATGTCAAAAGAAGTGAACTCATTATTAAGTGTGGATATGTCAACATACATAAATACATATATGGAATTGTTTATGCTTTATGGCTCAAACATTTAGGGCTAATTGCAGTTACCTGTGATAACAAGATGTAGCATTCACATTACCAGCGCAGAGTATATCAGGAGGTCAGTATGCATGTGCCTGTAATGAAGGCACTGCTCCCATTCTCGACACTTTTTCCACGTCATTCTTGGAGCATCTCCTGTCCGGTTCTCATCAGGATTGCGGGAACCCAGACCACCCTGCAGGAAAGAGTTATCTTGCCTTAGGAACCCAATAAGTATTGGGTCTTAGGTTCCTGTCAGCATAATAGTTGGAATGCCTCCCCTCAGGAATCCTGGTGGGAGGACTAACATTTCCTCGAGGATGTGGAAGTCCCCTTGCCTTTGACACAGAAGAGTTGTGTCAGCAATCTATGGCAAAATGACCCACTTTGCCACAACACCAACATTCATGAATGTTGTATCGCCGTTTGTGACCTGAACGGGTGACTGAGGTAGTCATAGTTCTAGGTCTAAACGGGATAGAGCCGGATATGCTAACAGAATTGTCTCTTCCACCGTGACTATTGGAAGGGTGGAAAGAATGCATAAGGCAGGAGTCATGAGGCCTGGGAGGTGGTGCCTTCCTTTCAGTCAGCCCCCTTACAAGGACCCCATGAATCCCAACAACATGATTTCTAACCCCCCTTTCCTGAGTCCTAGGGAGGTGAGAGGCGCATTGTGAGCTGATGCTGGCAGATTCATGACGAGTTGGGGCTGTGGCCGAGAATACAAAGGGCTTGGTGGAAGCCTGAGGTATTTTCCTCTGGGTGGCCATGTCAGCTCTGGCACTGTGGGTATTTCCATATGAGGGCTGATCATTCTTGCAGTGACCATGGTTGTTCCTATGTTCATACCTGAATGCATGATGTGTGCCCTTCCTGCTCGGGGTGGGGGGTCTGAACACAGTTTCCCCATTTCTCCATGAATTGACGATTTGAGAGATCCACCCATTTTCTGCTTTTCTTTTGATAGCATCTGTCTTGGAAAAGTTAGAAACACTCCTCTTCTCGGTCTCTAGACGACTCTCTAGATCCGAGATCTTTGAGTCCTTTACCTTGATGGATTCCAATTGGAGATTCATCAAGGTCTTCAGCTGAGCAATCTCCTTAGCTTGCTCCTCCACAAGTAAGTTGCTCTTCTGAAGGGCACTCTCAAGGGAATCAGGATTTTCAATCCTTTGATTGAAGCTATCCATATCCCTTGTATCTCTGGAAGGACTACCCTCTGAATTGTTCCTGTCTTCAGGAACTTCAAGAGGAGAGGGGCATGAGGAAGAAGTCACCTGCTCCTGGCTTTGATGTTCAGGGTTACCGTAAATATCGGCAGATACTGTTGAGTCAGCTTCATCAGAACTGCTTTCCTCAACTTCTTCTTCAGTCTCTGACAAGGACACAGGAGCCCTGATATTGACAGATTGATCATGCCCTTCATCTCCAGAAATGAGGACCCCTACATAGGCTTCATCCTCTTGTTGACGACAGGTCCCTATTTTCTCTGATCCCTCCATGAGGTCTGAGATGGTTTGCCATATGGACTTGGCTGTCCTACATTTGTCCACTCTAGAGCGAGAAGGTCCAGACCAGACATCAGTGATGATCTGACGAATCACCTGGTCCAGGTTGAACAGTGAGAGCTCTGTCTCCGACATCTCTTTGGGACACTTGGGGATTTGGAGATCTTTCCCCGAGCTGGAAGCCTTCATGGGAATGAAGGGACCCTCTTCCAGAATGAGTGATGCTCGAGGGTCGATGGACTCCAGATGAAATAGTACTCTCATCTTCCATACAGGATAGTACTCCTTTGTACATGAGGGGAGTCTTAGAGGAGGGACATCACAATCCAACTCCATGCTTGAGTCTGATCTTCTTGTTGACACTGGTGGCAGGATTCTACTCAAGGTGTTAACCTTTTTGATGAGCAACCTCCCTCTGATACCACTTGAAAGTTCACCTAGTGTCAACTACCTTCACCTATGGGGGGGGGATAGGTGACTTGCAACGTATTTGCGGAATTAAAAGTGTACCTGCAGAATCAAAACAAAACACACAGCATAGAAAATAACACCGGCAATTTATAGTGGTTCCCCGATTTGGGTACGTCCACTTTCCCCCTTCAACCTATTTCCCAATCCAGGGACGACTCAGTCACTTCACCAATAGGATTGAAATCCAATCCTTGCACTATCAGAAGGAACCCTTCCACACGTAGGAGTCAACACTCCCACAACACGGGTTGCACCCAATCCTACAACTAGGAAACAAATGTTCCTTTACAATGAAAAGGAAATTAGAATGTATAAGAAATACAAACAACGTGAAGATCTAGGTGTCCCTTTTCGTTAGACTACTTGTTCTTGTAGGCAACGAAAAGTCCACAACCCTAGATCTTTCTTGGAGAGAATCTCCCCGAGACCGGCGACGGCGACGAGCGGCGGCAAGGCTCTCGGTGTTGGCGGTGGCAACTGAAAACAGCAGTGATGCTTTGGAGATTCAATCTTCTTAGCGAAGTCGGCAAGGTCTTCCAACGGTCACACTAGGATCGATCGTCTCGATCGATTCGGACGGGGATGGATTTCCCTATCTCAAATCAAGAGACAAAAGATCTCTGGTTAGACGCGTGAGACGATGTGCAAGACTTGGCTTCTATCACCGGGGATCTGGAGGAGATCGAGATCAGCAACGGTGATCACTGCACGAGCGGCGACAGAGACGATCGGCGGAGCTAGGGCTCAACGACGGCTCTTCTTTTTGAATTCGCGTGTTTCTTTTTTTTACTTACTGTTCACCAATACCTGTATATTTATACATTAGGTCATAAAGATGATCGTTGTGGGCCCCACCAAAGAAAAGACCTAAGTCCGGTTCGAAATACCGCTGGAAACCTGGACCGGTCCAGGAAGTTGGAAAAATCGCCCAAGGCAAAATCGGCGAGAATCGTAGGTGATTCTCGACGAATCGGCGAGAATCACTTACGATTCTCGCCGAATTCTACTTGGCGAATTCTGGCATCACAGGTTATAGAGGCTGGGGAGAATCGGCGGGAATCACATTTGATTCTTGCCGAATCGTCGAGAATGCAAAGTCATTCTCGACGAATCGGCGAGAATCACTTAGTGATTCTCGACGATTCTGCCTTAGAGGATTTTCTGACTGCGTCGAGACAGCCGGCCCAACCTGGCGAGAATTATCTAGTGATTCTCGTCGACTCGTCGAGAATCACTAGTGATTCTCGACGAATCGGCGAGAATCACTTAGTGATTCTCGACGATTTACACTTAGACGATTCTCGTCTTTCAACCCGTGAGCTGGTCTTTGGCCCATCCTTGCTCCTTGTCTGCTCTTGCTTTATCATAGCCCTGTACTTGAAATTAAGTACACCCCAATAGAGAGAGTACACGTAGGCCAACACACTGATCTGCTCAACGAGGGATTACGTCGCGCAGACCCGTGTATATTGACCCACTGCACCCTGACATTGGTGTGTATTTAGCGTGGAATAACTGCAAGCACAACTTGAAGGAATTCATCAAATACATAGTGAATTCATCTTAGCTTGATAGGAGGCTTCCTCAAATCCAGGTGATTGTGGATACATTACCCAACAAGAAGAGATTCAGAGAACAGGCTGAGTTAAAGCCAGACTTTGAACAATGGAGCCCTACATCAAGGAACATCATTCTGACTACATGGAAGGCTGTTAAGGACAAGGCCTATGATAGGGGTAAGTGGTACTCAGAGTAGGAGTGGAATAAATATCAAGCTAAACAGGAAGCCATTCTTCAGCACAAAAGGAGTGCAAAAGCTGGGAAGCTACCTGCAAATGCTATAAAGCCCAGCAAGTATTTTCCTAAGCCCTTTCACTACTTTGAAAGGCAAAGAATAAAATTTGAAGAACTAAAGAAAAAGGATCTTAAAGGAAAGAAGATTTCTGAAGATACAGAACCAGCTGTGAAGGCAAAGATAAAGTCTGGTCAAGGCATTGTCATAAGGGAGCCTAGCAAATCTTAGGATAGTTAGGCTTATGATAAGAAACAATGTAACTTTTTGATTTTTTGCTTTAAGAGAAAACATGTAAAACAAATATTTTCTGCTTAATAAATCAGTTTTACTGTTTATTTTAGATTGTTGAGATTGTTTGAATGTTTAATTGCACTGGAATGAATGTACATCTATGTCTTATGTGTTTTATCTTGACTGATGTATATCTTTGACTAAGGGTTATGACTTCTCCAAATAGGGGGAGATTGTTGGGTACACTAGAACTATGTACCAGATTTGGAGAAGATTCATCCTAGTCAATGATGAACATCAATATGTATTTGATATATTTTTAAGTTTCCTTGTGCAGGGTTAAGGAATGGAAGAAAAAATATTCTAAGTACAAGTGTCGACACTTGTGAAGAATTGTGTCTACACACAGGACTTGTGTCGACACCAGCAGCAAAGCATTGTGTCGACACCTAAGAATAGTGTCGACACCAGAAGCTAGATTTGTGTGTCCAGAAATTGTGTCGACACCCAGGAACTATGTCGACACCCAGAAGCTATGTCGACACCAAAGACAGGAATTGTGTCGACACTTAAAGCAGGACTTATGTCGACAACAAAGGCAGGAATTGTGTAGACACTAAAAGCAGGACTTATGTCGACACCTGAGGCAAGGATTGTGTCGACACCTAAAGCAGAGGCTATGTCGACACCCAGCAGTTATGTCGAGACCAAGAGCAGTTGTGTCGACGCACTGGACTTGTGTTGAAACATACCAATAGAAGATGTGTCGAGAAGAAGAAGAATGACTGTGTCGACACTTGGAGTATTCTGTTGACATCATAAAGACTTGTGTCGACACTTTGTCTATTTGTGTCAATACATGTGAAGCAGATTGCTGAGTGGATTGTGCTGAGTTGTAGAATCTCTAAAGAATCAACTGTCATGACTGGTGGGTCGACAAATGTCAGTACCAACAGGTCTGACACCTTTGTCAGAACTGTCAGAAGGTTGTTACAAACCTGATCAGTCGGTAACCATGAGGAATCTCTATATAAAAGGCTGATCCTTAATAACCAACAACAACAACACCATAGTGAAGGCCAGAAAAGCCATCAACTAAGAGAGAGAAGATTCACAACAAGAAAAGGGGGAAACCCTTTAAGAAGACAGATTCAGAACAGTCTGTAGAGAAGATTCAGATCTCATTTTGAATTAAAGGAAGGAGCTGATAGTGGATCAACTTCTACATCAAGAACAGTCCAACCTTATTTTGTTCTATCAAGAAGCTTTGAAACAGCTAAGTCTGGTTGGGACTGAAGATCAAGAACTGATCAAGAAGAACATCAATAGAGGGATCTTTTTGGTGATATCTTTTGTATCTCTTTTATTACACAATTTCTTGTAGGATCTGTTATAGATCTGAGTTGTAAGCCAATAATTATAAAGGTTGAGGTAGGGCTGTGAGCCTGAGTGGTAGGACTTGCAAAAGTCTGAGTTGTAAGTCTAGTGATAAGGGCTGAGGTAGGGCTGAGGCCTAAGGTAGGATTCTGGGAAGAATCTGAGGTAGGACTTGCAAAAGTCTGAGTTGTAGGAACCACTTTGGTTCTGAGTTATAGGATCTTTGGATCTGAGAAAGAGGAAAGAAGTTAGGCTGAATCCAGTACTCTACTGGATAGGCGAAGGGGGGAAGTGAACGTACCCATATCTTGGGGAACCACTATAAATCTGGTGTTCTCTGTGCTGTGAATGTCCTGTACTGTGTTTTATTTTGTTTGTGTCAAGCAAGATCTATTCAATTGCCTAAAATAATAAAGGAAAAATTAGAACCTATTCACCCCCTCTAGGTGTTTAGGCTCTTGAATTAAGTCTTTCACCGAGAAAGGGGTGGTGTCGTTACATCATCGTGGTCAGCTTTAGCTGACCGCCCTTTGTTTTCCAAATCTTTGTGGATTGTACTTGTGCAGGTGCTGGTGAGCCGAGCGGAAAATTGCGGGCTGATGCCCTTTTTACTATGCTGGCCATTGAAGGTCGTGTTTTAGTGTTTAGCTTCATGTATGGTCGGCTTGCGTTCCGATGTATGTAAATCATGTTGTGACATAAATATTTTTGGAAAAACTTGTAAGGCCTTGATAGTTTTACTTGCAAGACTACCTAAACTCCTAGAGGGGGGTGAATAGGTTCTAATCCTTATTTTAATTTAAGGCAGAATATAACTACAGTTGTTTGAGTAAATCAGATAATTCTATAGCTAACACAGCACAACAATCACAATCACAGATTCTACAGCTACATAATTCACAGATTGCACACAAAATTTATAGTGGTTGCCCAAGGTCTAGGTACATCCACTTTCCCCCTTCACCTATCTAGCAGTATGCTAGATTCGGCCTAACTTCTTCCTTTAACTCAGATCCTCAGTTCCTATAGCTTAGAATCCAGAAGGATTCCTACAACTCAGAATGTCTCCACATTCCTACAACTCAGGCTAATAAGCCCTACCTCAGCCTTGCCACAAGGCCTACAACTCAGAGAATACCTTCTCCTACAACTCAGGCATAAACAACCCTACCACTCAGAGAACAAATCTCCTACACTCAGCCTTTATAAAACAGGCTTACAACTCAGATCTATGAATAGATCCTACAGAAATTGATATGAGAATTTTATAATCTCTTACCCTTGTTGAGAGAGAAGGGATAAGAACTTTCTTGATCAGCTTCTTGAAGAGGCTGATGGATGAAATCAACTTTATCTTAGCTTTATTTAAAGCTTCTTGAATCTGAACTTAGTTGGGTTGATTTACTTTGAATGTAACTGACCTGCAGCTTTCTCCTTAGATTCCAGAAATAGATCTGAACCTTCTTGACAGAATAGTTCAGTATCTGCTTCTTGAGAGACCAGTGATTGTCTCCTTCTTGACTTCAAATAGCTGTAACTCTCTCTTTCCAAACCTCTTGAAGATACTTCTGAATTCTTGATTGAATTCAACTTAGACTGAATCTGAGTGGATGATCACTTTAGAATGTCTACTTAGATCTTCTCACGAAGATCTTCTCCTGTGCCTTGCACTTTCTTGATCAGAGATCTATCTCACAATAGTTGTGTTTTTGTGTGTCAATAATAATGAATAATGAATCCTGAATTCTCCTCTCTTCTTCTGAATCCATCTATATATAGACTTCATCCATGGTAACCGGCTGATCCAGTTTCTAACTGACCTCTGACAAGTCTGACAGCTTCAGTAAACCTGTTGTAACCCACAGCTGTCAAGTCATCAAACAGATCTTGAGCCTTTGTCTCTGTTAGCAAAGCGTCGAGTCTGTCTGTCATAAAGTGTCGAGACCATCTGTCAATATGTGTCGACACAAGTGACTTAAGTGTTGACACAGACTTTGGTGGTGTCGACATAGCTGCCTTGATGTCGACACAGCTTCTTGGAACTGCAACTTGAGAATGTGTTGACACAGATTATTTGTGTCGACACAAACACTTCACCATTCATCAACAATCAACTTAGTCTAGACTCAGCTGCGTGTCGACACAAGTCCTGTGTGTCGACACAGTTGATGTAGACTCAGAAAATAGCGTGTGTCGACACTCCCTCCAGGTGTCGACACAGTTGATGTTGACTCTGCCTCTGTGTGTCGACACAGCCTCCTGGTGTCGACATAGTTGATGTCGACTGATTATTTCTGTGTGTCGACACTGTCTCCCGGTGTCGACACAAACTCACTGAAGTGTCGACACAGCCATTTCCAAGTGTCGACACAATCTTACTGAAGTGTCGACACAGCTTCCTCAGGTGTCGACATATGGACTTAGAATCTTTTTCCTGCATTCTAGCACATTTTTAACCTGCACATATAATCTCAAAATAACATCAAATACACCTTGATGTATATCATTGAGCTAAGTGAGGCTTCTCCAAATCAGGTACACATTTTCCAATGTACCCAACAATCTCCCCCTATTTGGAGAAGTCATAACCCTTTAGCCAATGATATACACCACTTAGAAAATAAACATGATGATGTACATAAGTATTATATCACAGGGTACTTTATAAACAAAACACATATCATAGTTACATCACAGAATAAAGATGTAAAAGAAAATGATCACAGAACAAAGTTTTGTATATTAACTCAAAAATGTTTGTTACAAGTTGTTTACATTGATTTCTTTAACAAACAACAATTACATAGTTCTTGGACAAAACTAGTAAAACTTAGACTAAGGCTGGGCTGTCTCCTTAATGACAATCCCTTTTCCAGATTTAATCTGAGCCTGCACAATAGGTTCTGTATCTTCAACAGGCTTCTTGCCTTTCAACTCAGCTTTCTTTTGTGCTTCAGCCTTGATCCTTTGCCTTTCAAAATAATGAAAGGGCTTGGGGAAATACTTGCGAGGCTCCTGTGCATTAGGAGGTAGCTTCCCCATCTTAGCCTTTCTCCTGTATTGAACTATGGACTCCTACCTGGCTTCATACTTTTGCCATTCTTGCTCATTGTACCATTTACCCCTTTCATGTACTTGATCTTTTACAGCTTTCCAAGCAGTTAATATGATATTCCTTGAAGTGGGGCTCCACTGCTCAAAATCTAGCTTTAGTTTTGCTTGCTCTCTGAATCTTTTCTTTGATAATAGAGCATCTTGCTGAGCTTTCAGACCAGCTTCTGGCATATCTACCTTTTCAATAATCACATTAGTAACAGGTAGAGGAGGGTTGTACATAGACTCAACTTGTTGATGTACCATTTCAATATCTACAGGTGGGTAAATGACTTGGGCAACATCAGGTAGATCACCTTCAAGTAGAGCTGTTTGCACACCTGCCTCTGCCACATTATCATCATCACATAAGGGTGGATAACCCAGAGTGGCTCTTATGCTGTTGGTCACCCATTTGGCATGATCAAAGCCAACATATACTAATACCCTCTCCCCCTTTATGACTTCTCTGGTCATATGATCTCTTAAGTCCTCTTTTTAAAATCTTATTTGCCCATCTAGGTAATTGATTACATCTTTAAAGAATGGCTTTAACCTTTGAAGCTTGTTACTAATTAACTTCTCAGATGAAGTGATGGCAGTTTTAACTGAATCTAGGGCAGCCTGTAGCTTCTTATCATATGATTCCATAGTTGTAGTCCTTGCAGCAGTCATTGTAATAACAGTATTTTTAAACTCAGTGACTATCACATTATGTGATTCAGTCAGATTGTCATTCATACTTATTTGATTTTCAAGGACATAGCCTTGTTTAACAGCAATCTCATCCACTTGCTTCTTTATTTCTGCTTGTTGTTTTGCAAGAAATACCACAGCATTGCCCCCCTTGTGGAAGCAATCTGTCATCTCTTTCTTATTCTGGTTGACCTCAAATCGGATGGACTTAATGTCTTGGGCTAGATCAAATTGAAGAGCCTTATGGCTTTCATCTACATACTTTTCCAAGGCCAGTCTTTGCTCATCCAGCTTTATTTGTAAATTCACCATAAGTTTGCTGTAATCAAAATCAGAAGTAAATTGTGAAGTAGTTGTTTGAAGAGCCTTCTTATAGCTTTGACTTCTTTTTTTAAAGACCATAAGTTTTCTTTTCTTGGCCTCCCTGACCTCTTCATGCTCAGAATCTGAAGAACTTTCAATAGTAACCCTCTCTTGAGGAGTGGAAGAAATTTCTTTCTCAGCTCCATTTTGCTCCTCCTCAATATCAACCTGCTCCCCCTCATTCCTTACTTGCTCCCCCTCAAATCTTAGGGTCTCCACTTTATCTGCTGCTCCTTCAAGATCAGGAAACAACTCTTCAAGAGTGAATTCTTGTTGAGTGTGAGCAGGAGATGGTACTTTGTCAGCAGCAGCAGCAACTTCAGAATTTTAAAGACCAGTTTGAGTAATAATGTCCTCTGATAAATTGAATCTTTCTTCCTCTTGCACCTGTTTAGAATGTTGCTCCCCCTGCAACTATGCAGTGTTTGGCTCCCCCTGCACCTGTGCAGATATAGTCTCTTCCTGGACTTGTTCTCTAACTTGTGTTTCCTGTTCTGGCTCATCTGCATGACCATGCTCAGAAGGGTCATGTGCTGGTAATTTTTCTGTTAGCTCTTGCCTATCCACATCAGGCATCTCTTTTGAAAGAACTCTATCCCATCTTGAGAATAACCTTATGTCCATTCTCCTCATGTGATTTATCTTTGATCCAGGAATCTGTTGCATCACCTCTGGAATTATTCCAGCCAGGTACAGACTCATGATCCTAGCCAAGTTTGGCTTCTTGATTCCTTCTTTTATCTTATCAAATAATACTGCAGACTAATTGGTTTGAATCTTAAAGATTACCCTTGTCATCAGGCTGAACATATAGGCTGATATCCTATCATGGCCACCTGGTTTACATAGGATCACTTTTCCTACTATTTCAGATAGGAATTTCCCTTGATGATTCATGACTTTTCTATTGATGGCAGAGCCTATCTTTAAGGTGGGATCCAATCTACACCACTGAAGTGCCTCCTTGGTCCTTGAGGCTGGGACCTCTTCCTCATCATGTATTCTAGGAAGATGGAGAATCTTGCTCAACCTTTTCTGAGACAGCTTTACTTTTTCTCCATGTACAGTGGATTTGATCTTTAATCCAGTTGAGTCCATTGATGTTGCAGTGTAGAACTCGAATACTTCTTTCTTCCATATCTTTGTAGGTTCAGAGACAAGATATTCTAATCCATTGTCTACAAGAAGTGAAATGACCTGTTTGATCTCCGATTCGGCATCGACGAATACATGCCAAACTAACTCATACCCTTCATTGATCTTGTCTTCAACCTTGGGTGCCATTGGAATGAAGAGAAAGCTTGATTGGAGAGAAGAGAGATTGTCGACACAAGGTTTTTGTCTTGAAACCCTGGTGAGTGTGTCGACAGAATATGTTCTTGACCTATTTATACCCTTCTAATCAAAGAAGGTCAAAAGGCGGGCAAAAACAGTCTAAAAGTGTCGACACTGTTGAAAAGTGTCGACACAAACTTCTATTGTATCGACCACGGCGCTGACTACTATGTGTCGACACAATTTCCCTGAATTGTCGACACAAATTCTCTGTGTCGACACATAATTACTGAATGTGTCAATACACTTTTACTGTGATATATATCCTTGGGTCAGAGGCCTCCGTAAACAACCTAACCCTTTCTTTCCAGATTCCAAAAATCTCTTTCCTGCAGATGGGTAATTTCATTGACCCTAGTTCCTTGTGATTCTCTCCAGAACCCATTTTTTTGATTCTTGATTCTGCCTTAGGGATCTAACTCAGACTGTTAAGTCCTTCTTTGAGTAACCTCCCTCTGATACCACTTGGTAGTTTTACTTTCAAGACTACCTAAACACCTAGAGGGGGGTGAATAGGTTCTAATCCTTGTTTTAATTTAAGGCATAATATAACTACAGTTCTTTGAGTAAATCAGATATTTCTATAGCTAACACAGCACAGCAATCACAATCACAGATTCTACAGCTACACAATTCACAGATTGCACACAGAATTTATAGTGGTTCCCCAAGGTCTGGGTACATCCACTTTCCCCCTTCACCTATCTAGCAGTATGCTAGATTCGGCCTAACTTCTTCCTTTAACTCAGATCCTCAGATCCTACAGCTCAGAATCCAGAAGGATTCCTACAACTCAGAATGTCTCCACATTCCTACAACTCAGGCTAACAAGCCCTACCTCAGCCTTGCCACAAGGCCTACAACTCAGAGAATACCTTCTCCTACAACTCAGGCATAAACAACCCTACCACTCAGAGAACAAATCTCCTACACTCAGCCTTTATAAAACAGGCTTACAACTCAGATCTATGAATAGATCCTACAAAAATTGATAAGAGAATTTTATAATCTCTTACCCCTGTTGAGAGAGAAGGGATAAGAACTTTCTTGATCAGCTTCTTGAAGAGGCTGATGGCTGAAATCAACTTGATCTTAGCTTTCTTCAAAGCTTCTTGAATCTGAACTTAGTTGGGTTGATTTCCTTTGAATGTAACTGACCTGCATCTTCCTCCTTAGATTCGAGAAATAGATCTGAATCTTCTTGACCGAATAGTTCAGTATCTGCTTCTTGAGAGACCAGTGATTGTCTCCTTCTTGACTTCAAATAGCTGGAACTCTCTCTTTCCAAACCTCTTGAAGATACTTCTGAATTATTGATTGAATTCAACTTAGACTGAATCTGAGTGGATGATCACTTCAGAATGTCTTCTTAGATCTTCTCACGAATATCTTCTCCTGTGCCTTGCACTTTCTTGATCAGAGATCTATCTCACAATAGTTGTGTTTTCATGTGTCAATAATAATGAATAATGAATCCTGAATTCTCCTCTCTTCTTCTGAATCCATCTATATATAGACTTCATCCATGGTAACCGACTGATCCGGTTTCTAACTGACCTCTGACATGTCTGACAGCTTCAGTAAACCTGTTGTAACCCACAGCTATCAAGTCAACAAACAGATCTTGAACCTTTGTCTCTATCAGCAAAGCGTCGAGTCTGTCTGTCATAAAGTGTCGAGACCATCTGTCAATATGTGTCGACACAAGTGAATTAAGTGTCGACACAGACTTTTGTGGTGTCGACATAGCTGCCTTGATGTCGACACAGCTTCTTGGCACTGCAACATGAGAATGTGTTGACACAGATTATTTGTGTCGACACAAACACTTCACCATTCATCAGCAATCAACTTTGTCTAGACTCAGCTGTGTGTCGACACAAGTCCTGTGTGTCGACACAGTTGATGTAGACTCAGAACATAGCGTGTGTCGACACTGCCTCCAGGTGTCGACATAGTTGATGTCGACTCTGCCTCTGTGTGTCGACACAGCCTCCTGGTGTCGACATAGTTGATGCCGACTATTTATTTCTGTGTGTCGACACTGCCTCCCGGTGTCGACACAAACTCAGTGAAGTGTCGACACAATCTTACTGAAGTGTCGACACAACTTCCTCAGGTGTCGACATATGGACTTAGAATCTTTTTCCTGCATTCTAGCACATTCTTAACCTGCACATATAAACTCAAAATAACATCAAATACACCTTGATGTATATCATTGAGCTAAGTGAGGCTTCTCCAAATCAGGTACACATTTTCCAATATACCCAACAGGCCTTAAGGCCAAACCTTTTGTGTACACTCATTCCTAGTTTGTATATAGTGGTCATTCCCTGTGGTGGGTTATTCTAATTTAAAGTGCTTCTGCTAGAATGTAACTCTGTTTTAGGTTACATAAATGTTTGGTTTCATTTCATAACCTCGTTGTCTGTTCATTGAATATGGAATGGGACACCGACCAGACCTTCTGTTTTATTCTTCGTGATGGGCGTGGTGTTACAAGATGTGGTGACATTGCTAGAACCATATTGAACCTTCTTAGTGGTACACTCCAACTCAATAGCCTCCTCTTGAAAGGTAGCTTCCATAGTCTCAGTGTTGGTAGTGGCGCCATAAGCTACCACATGTTAGCGAAAACCATGACGGAGTCATTTCATAAAACAACTCATCTTCTTAGCTTCATCAGACACCAACTCCATAGCAAGGAGAGATAACAAGAGAACTCCTTCTAATGCTTGGTAACTATCTTGTCGGGCTGCTGGAGGGGCAAGAACTTCTCTGCTAGCCTGACATGCTCTACCAAAGAAAGAAACTTCTCGATAATACTTTCTTGAATTGATCCCATGTCAAGGTGGAAGAATTGGAGAGTTTGCGACACTAAATCCACAAGGTGTAAGCATCCTTGGTCAGCTGGTAAGTCGCAAAAAGAAACTTCTAAACCTCTAGAACTCCAACAAACTCAAAGCGCTTCTCCATCTAGGAGATCCACTCAGATATGACAAAGTAGTCATGATCGTCATAGTAAGATGACGGCTTTGGCCTTTGAATGCCAGAGTATCTACAATCGTTATAAGGGGAACAATAAGATTTGACACAAGCAAGGTCACTAGGTTGATGACAGGCAAGCTGATTTCGAACTAGAAGAGGGAGGGGTGGATCCAAGAGTGGCAGTAGTGATAGTTACTTTAGCTATACCAGTGCGACCAAAATTAGAGGTTGGATCAGAAGTTTGGTGGTCCTCTTCAAAGTGGGAGATACGATACAGAATTTGCCTCAGAAGCTGGGCAATGACATCTATAAAAGTTTCCCCTATAGAAGTGGAAGCCGACTTGCAATGTTGCCTCTTAGTAGTCATCTGGAAAAGAGATATAAGAGGATCATGTATGATTAATAGTCAAGCAGAACAAAAAAGACTAGATACGAATATCTCTGACTTGAAACTAGAGATTCTAACACGTCTTATACTGTCAGATACATAATGCATGTAGTAATTATAACCTTTTCATTGGATAATTATAGGTAATGAACAAATGATCATGTAAATGAAATAATGAGATCATGTGCAATAGTAAATAAATAGTAAATCCATATATGTACAATCATTATTTGTTGTTCTTAGCTTGGTACTTGTGCAATAATTTATGTTATGAATGCAGTATCATTGTGCCTTAAATGTATTCCTAATTATATTCATGAATGGATACACATACCATATTAAGTACTCATATTACTTAACATGTCATGCATACTATATTGTTAATACCATCACACTTGAAATATTAAATTTGCCCATAACCTACTAAAATTTGTATGCATACTACTCATTATTATGAGTGTGTTATGAGTGTTTCAGCTGAGAATAACAAATAATGACAAAGTGAGTGAAGAAATGATGTATGCATATATATTTATACATTATAATTCAAAACATGCAAAAACTGTAAGATATTTTATCTTTAGAACTCAACCTGGTTCTAATACCAACTGTCACGACCCATCTAAAAGTAAAAATAGAGCGTGCTTCGGGTAGGTCGTGATGCCACAAATATGGGGAAAGAAACACCATGATTGTTAGGTGGGAGCAAAAATAGTATTATTAGATTAAAAATAAATAATTTGGAGAAAAATACATTATCTTTATACGCAAAATTTTAAAATATAGCAGTGAGGAGTTAAATACACATACATTTCAACAAAACTTAAGACAAAATCAAGTATCCAAGCTAAATAGATTAAAGCAAATAACTCTTGATAACGTAACAAAGGTTTCATGCAATGCCAAGCAAATGAGTATGCAAAACATGAAATTTTAACACATTATAATAGTTTAGCAGTTGTCCATGATTCAAGAGAAAATATCTGATAATAATTATTGCATAATAAGAATTGTTTTGAGAGTAAAGGAAATAATACATAGAACCTGACACAACAAAAAATAAGATAAAACTCCAGGAGGCAGGAACCTGATGCAGATCAGGCTTAGGATGCGGGTGGTGCTGTCATGGAAGCTAAGACAAATTCCAAAGCAAACAAGAAAAAAAGCCTTAGAACATTCACAAAAGTAAGTAAAGTAAAATACATAACTAGTAAAGAATTAGAAATATACTTGTACTGATACTCAGGAAGCAAAACTAGCAAAATAGGAAAGTAAGTAAATCAAGAGGAAACAACAAAAAATATTAGCCTAATCCAGAGTGAAGTAAATATTCATTCAAGTAATGATATAAACTGTACCAAATTAAAGATGCATGTGTTTTTATTTGAAGCACAAAAATCATGATTCAGAGGGATTCAAGTTTAGATTCAAGACTTACCATGGATTCAGAATTATGCTCGTGATCTCCAAGGGGCGGCTCTTACAAACCATCATCCTGAATATATGGATTTTATGCTTAATGTGACCGGTATTTTGTTCCCGTTAAGGATTCAAGAGGGAAGTCAAGAAGCTGTATCAATGAAACACATTCTTTTAATGTTAAAATATATTATCAACTAATGGGAAGTTCTTAGTTGTGATTCTAATAGGAATAAATCTACATCAAAGGGAGTAAAATTTATTGTGCATCATTTTCGAGATAACAAACATTTATCTAGAATAAACCCTTCTTATTCATGATTATCTTCTAAATAAAAGCGTTCATGATATGAACATGAAATAAAACAACAATCATCTATTTGCTAGCAAGAAATCTTAACATTTATCATTATAACAATTAATACACGTTGAAAGATTAAGGGTAGTCGAATCATCTAGATGGGGTGAATATGTGTTTTGAGTGTTTTTAATCTTTTTAAAATAAGTTGACTTCTAAAACAGTAAAGAAAGAATAAATTACATCATAGAGAGCATCACACCAAGATTAATAGTGGTTCCCCAATTAAGGGTATATTCACTTCCCCCACCTATCTAGCAGTGTGCTAGACTCAGATAACTTCTCTAATATCTCAGAACAAAGATCTTACAACTCAGAGTGGTTGACTCCTACAACTTAGGAACACAAACAAGTCCCCTACCTCAGATCCACTCCATGGATCCTACACCTTAGACCTTCAAGACAAGGCCCTACACTCAAGCTATCAAAGCCCTACCTCAATCCTTACACCTAGAGATATACACTCAGATCTTCTCCAAAGATCCTACCTCAGATCCTAAGGATCATACTTTCTAATTTCCACTAGAATCCTACAATACACTCAGATTCAAAGGATCCTATAATTTTAGAATAATGAAAGAAAAATTACAAAGTCTCAAAAGCAACTTGTCTTGAGTCCTCTGCAGAAGTACAACAATGAGGCTTCTTCTCCCCTAATCAAATTTCAAAAAGTATATTCTTGGAATGGTTGAGTCTAGATCAGGAATGCTTATTATCGTGAGAGTAATCTTCAGGAAAAACTTGATTTATTGTGCCTTAGGAAGATTGCTCTTTAGGGTTAGTCACTTGGAGAAGACATAGAGAAGAATACATGAGTGCTTGAATACTTGTATATGTTTATGTTTCTTTTTTCCTTCAAAACATGTAATCCTTTTATAGTTATCTCGATCGATGAAACCCTAAGGTGTTTTTAAGGAATCCACTGTCAATGGATATAATCAAGAATTAATTAGCATTTTAAAATTTCTACATGAGTCCCCCTGATTGATGCACCAAATGGTGGGATTCAAAATGAAATTTTAGTAGGCGCGCGAATTGCGGCTTACTTCCAACATCCGATCGTTATACAAATATTCTAGTTGATATAGTCGATAAGGGTCTCCTACTATCTTTCTAGCCGATGTGGTTGATACAGTCCTTCAAAACTTTATCCAATATAATCTAGCTGATATAATTCTCTTCTATCATTTAGTCGATGCAGTTGACATTTACTTAACATCCAAATGAGGCAGCCAACATTTTCTTCTAAGCATCCAGACAGTGTAGACAATATTTTACTTAGAGTTCAGATGATGTAAACGATATTTTACTCAGCATCCAGATGATGTAAATAATATTGTAATTAGCATCCAGATGATGTAAATGATATTTTACTTAGCATTGCTTTGTCATTGTCTCCAATTACCTTTGACTCCAGTTGACTTTTTCTTGGATACTGACAAGTCTAATATAGGATTAGGATATAAATCAACATGAGTTTTGCACCTTGAGGGATTATAAAGGCAAAACCTATTTGGGTGACCAAGCCTAACTCAACGTTAACCATGCATTTTAGTTTTACCTGTCACATCAATAAGTAGTAAATACATCAAATACATGATGTGTTTATTGTTATCATGGGGGCTTCTTCAAATCGAAAATCTTGTAGTCAATATTCCAAACACTCGTGCTAAAAAACTACTGGTCTTCAAAATTAGACACCTAATGAGAAGTATTTCATCTATATAATTATCCAATAGAATCACTTTCAAATCACTAACTTAAACCATTTTAAATGTGTCAAAACATTACTATTAATTTAACAATTCAGGTATACAAGAGTAAAATTCATAAACAAAAGAAAAGATGAATCAAGCTAAGTAAAAAGTTTGCAAGAGAGAGATTTCACTACTTGCCTTAAGTAAGGTGAATCTGATGGCGGCGGCTAAGAGGTGAATACTGATCGAAGAAGAAGCGGGGTCATGTCGCCGGGTAACGGGAGCGAGAGTCGAGCAAGATACGGGTCGCGGAAAACCCAAGGGCCGAAAATAGAGACATCTCTACTAATATACGAAAACTACTCTTTGGTGAAACATTGTCTGATGTCCCTATATTGCCCTTATAACTTTGTATTCATAATTACACAATTATACTAAACTTTATAGTAGTATATTATAAAGACAATATACTTTTAAGTGATTACACAACTTTACAATATTAAAATACAAAAAATAAAAACACTAGATACACTAAACCTATTGTCTCTAGCTAGGAATGACAA
This sequence comes from Platanthera zijinensis, assembly GCA_039513925.1. NCBI lineage: Eukaryota > Viridiplantae > Streptophyta > Magnoliopsida > Asparagales > Orchidaceae > Platanthera > Platanthera zijinensis. The sequence goes on along the minus strand of CM077078.1, from coordinate 106,181,061 downwards.
GAGAAAAATTAATGTTTTAACGTTAAAATATAATTTGTTTTACAAAATAAAAATTGTATTCTTGATTTATATTTTTTTTACGGTCATTTTGAGTACTCATATGTATATGTTGCGGAGCGGGCGGAGCCCGCCGGGAGCGGGCGGAGCCCGCCGTTGTCGGTCGGGTACTGCCGCGCGAGGTCATAGGGGCGGGTACTGTCAACGACAAATGTCACCGCTTACGACAAATGTCGACCCCACGACAAATGTCGTCCCCACGCCAAATGTCGCACCACGCCGAATGTCGCACCCCGCCGATTGTCGCACCCCCGCCGAATGTCCCTAGGGCCGAAGGCCCGTGCCTGCCACTTGTAATGGTTTAAAGGAAAAGACCCCATGAGTAAATTATAAAAATACCCAACAATTAGAATTTAATCAAAATCCCACTTGTATGGGTCGTTACCCTTTAGATTTTAGAATTAATAGGTCGCTTCCCACACGACTGTGATTTCGGAATGGGACCTCGAGGGAAAAATCTCGCCATCAGCGGGGAGGCAAAAGCATAAAATTTGTGATTCTAAATACAATAATTTAATTACAATTTATAAAAAAAAATGCTTAGAAATATAAAGGTTTAGGGTTAATATTTAATCCTCTTTTATGAAAATATTATTTTCCCATCGACAGGGCAAACTTTTGCCTGCACTGCACATCCCGGACTCTGATAAGATGATCAAAAATATTCTCCCGAGAGATCAAGTAGGTTCCCCACTCCATTTCGATTTTTTTGTTTAGATCTCTTTCTTCCTCCATACGACAGACTAGCAAAGGGACCTGAACTTCTATTTCGAAACGGGGACGGTCCGACCGGAAAAATCACTCTATAGGTAGGACGACAAAATAATAAAATTTGTGATTCCAAATAAAATTATTTGATTACACATAAAAAGAGCAAAACAAATTTTAAAAAATTTAGAAATATTAGGGTTTAGATTTTAGGGTTTAAAATTTAAGCATGTTTTGTGAAAATATTATTTTTGCTAATCAACAGAGCCATTTTTTTGCCTCGGTGTCCCAAACTCTGATACTAAGAACAAAAATATTATTTGGGAGATCAAGCGAATTCCCAATCCTTTTAGTTTTTAGTTTAGATCTCGATGGTTTGTTCCTCAACACAGCAGACTGGCAAGGGACCCAAACTGCGATTTCGGAATGGGACCGGAAGGAAAAATCTCTCCATCGGCAGAGCGGCAAAAGGATAAAAATCGTGATTATAAATAAATAATTTAATTCTTAATAAAAAGAGCAAAATTAAAAAAGTATTTAGAAATACCATGGTTTAGGGTTTAAAATTTAAGCATCAATTGGGGGAAAATTGCATATCGATAGGGCAAACCCTTTGCCTCCACATCTCAGACTATGTTACAATGGAAAAAAAATATTCTCAAGAGAGATCAAGCGGGTTCCTCACTCAAATTCGATTTTAGTTTAAATCTTATGTGTTCCTTTCCAGGCGGCAAATTGAAGGGAACCCAAACCGCAATTAGAGAGCGGGACATATATAAAGTCGTCAAAATAAAGCTAAACATGTAGTAAGTAAAGCAAGAAGTCAAGCTTATGAAGAATTTTATAAACGATTAGATATCAAAGATGGAAAGCGTGATATATATGAAATTGTTTGGGCTAGAGAAAAGAATACAAGAGATTTAAGCCAAGAAAATTGCATAAATGATGTCTAAAGAAGATGAAAAATGGAAAGGCAGTTAGACCAGACTACATACCCATCGAAGTATGGAAATGTTTGAGAATGAAAAAATTTTGTGGCTTAAATGTTTTTTCAATAAGATACTGAAGTCAAAGAGAATGACAGACCTGTTGGGTCCATTGATCTCAATGTCCCAAATTTGTAAAAAGTCAAACAAGTCAAAGATATACAAATAGTTGTATTTTATATATGTTCACGTTCATGCATGCAGGTTGCTCTTTGTCACATTGATTGGACAGGTGGCTCAAGTGATAATGACAGGTGGACACAAAGAAGCTGGCTGGAAAGGTAGAAATTTGTCTTAGTCCACAGGCGTTGAGTGAAGCAAGCTCACTCAACGCCAGGTGTCGATATTCGACGAAGTCCACAGGAGTTGAGTGAAGCAAACTCACTCAAGGTTAGTTGTCAAGGAAGAATGCTGACAAAGATAGAAAAGCGTCTAAGTCCACAAACGTTGAGTGAATTCAGTTCACTTAATGCCAGACTATAAAAGCGCTGAGTAAAGACAGGACAGTCCAAGCCCAGCAGATTGCAGAGACAATATTGCGACTAAGTCCACATGCGTTGAGTGAAGACAGTTCACTCAACGCCATATATCAAGAAGCGACGTGTTTAGCTGAGTCTGTCAAAGCTTCAACAGTGGGAAGCAGAAAATCAACTAAGTCCCGAAGCGTCGAGTTAACATGGCTCTCGACGCCTGAAGAAGGAACCGTTGAATCAAGCTGCTTCAGTCAAAGCTAGAGAAAGTGAAGGCTAAGTCTAAAAGCGTTGAGTGAAGTCAGTTCACTCAATGCCTAATAAAGAAGACATGCAAAGGCAAAAAACGTTTAGTGAGGCCAGCTCACTCAATGCTTTCAGATAGATGAAGAATTGACTAAGTTTAGAGGCGTTGAGTGAAGCCAGTTAACTCAACGCACCCCATGCCTAACAAGTGCAGAATGATTGACTAAGTACTGAGGAGTTGAGTGAAGCCAGATCACTCAACGCACTCAACGCCTAACAAGTGCAGAAAGATTGACTAAGTACTGAGGCATTGAGTGAAGCCAGTTCACTTAATGCACTCAACGTCTGAGGAAGCAGAAGATTGGCTAAGTCCAGAATCGTTGAGTAAAGCTTGTTCACTCAACGCACTCAACGCGTGTGATGGAACTGAAGATTTGGCTAAGTCCACAGATGCTGACGTCAGCCAAAGTCAACAAAAGTCAACGAAATTCAAATTCGTTGCGGGAAAGCTGGAATCCACCGCTAATGGCGCCAACGGCCTGCTGTGTTGTTTATTCTGTAGAAGGAAGGTGGTAAATCAGTAATTAAAGTTGGGCCCATACGGCATATAGCCGTTAATTGGCGGTGTTGGGTACATTGATCACAATGTACTTGATTTGAAGAAGTCCTTTTAGCTCAATGATATATATAGTTGTATTTGATGAAATTAAGTTCATGTGTGCAGAAAAATTGTAACGACCCCATCCGTTACGTGACGTATAGTAGAAGGTCCGGCCGGGGCCCCACACTATATGCCACAAACAGACGGTGAGGTCATAGAGTAATACCAAACCATACACGTATCCTAACTCAGAGCATACTAGCGGAAGTTTTAAGTTGTAAACTGAACTCAACCAGGAATGTCCACAATATATAAACCACATTTATATATACACAACCACGGAATGTACAACAATACACAGGGTTTGGCCTTAAGGCCTTACAGTTCCTCTTTCCACATCATATGGATTACAAACATCGGCGCGCAGGCCAGCCATACATGAGTAAAAGCAAAACAAACATAGCCTTCAAGGGCCAGCCGCAGCAGCAGCAGCAACAGCAGCAAGGGCTTCAGCCCTTCATGTACCACTTGGCTCTCCAACACCTGCATAAGGACAATCCACCCAAACGGTGGCAAATACGGCAACGGTCAGCATTCAGCTGACCCAATTATAACAATCTTACCCCTTTCTCGGGGCAGTAGCATTCCTTCCCTGCACAGCATGGTATCAACAATAGCAACTATGTGCTCGTAGGCACATTCAAGCCATCACAACCGGCCACACGGCCCGACAGTCCGTGCACTCAGGGCACATTCTTGGTGCACCGGAAAACCAGGGTCAACACCACCGTTTACACGGTATTTGAGCATTCTAGTCTTTTTGGCGCGCGGGCCTAAGACTCTCATTATGCGCTCCAACAAAACCCATAACTAGGCTTACCAGTCGGATGGACATAACGCAGGTACGGATCAGCCACCCTCCGTTGCTTAAGTCATCGTGCCACCTCGAATACAGAAGTATCCATGGCAATTTATAGGCGCGGGTCGGTTTCACCTTTCCTGTTCGGCAATCTGCCTTTTCATCGAGATGCAGCCCAACGGCTCAACCGCACACAAAGTGGCAACGCACGGCCACAAGAGTTGCATCCAACCCTCTTCATTTCCTGGACTTCATCCAGTACTTCCTGCTGTACCATGCAATAGGTAGGCACAAGGCAAACAAGCCATAACCACAGAGTCTTCTCCGATATGCAAACAAGCATCACCAATCCAGACCAACATGTCCAGATGGGCTTCACACAGCATGCCTATATCCGTACTCCAATTCCGGACTCTAACAAGGGGGACTTCACATATCTACCCCAAGGGATGCCACAACCCACCGCACACTCGCGGGGAAGGGTTTTCCCTATGCAATGCAGAAAAGTAGGACTTCACATGTCCAAGAAGGGAGATCGTTACTCTTGACGATCTCTTGGGAGCCATCGAAATCTAGCCAGTGAGAAAGCACCGCAGCAGCTTTGCCTTCACAGCGCTGGCCTCGGATCTCGAATCGGAACACGGGAGCTCCGCCGGTGGCTTGATCTCCTCCTCCTTCTTCTTCCTCCTCTCTCTTTCTCTCTTCACTTAGCCAAATGAAGAATGATCTCCTCCGGTGTTTTAATCCAGCAAGGAATCACCTCAGCCTTTGGATCCAAATAGAGAAAAGGAATGGCCACGATTTTCCCGAAATTTCCATTTTTTGGCTGACACGGCCTGTGACACGCCCGTGTCACAGGTCGTGTACCCTTAAGCGGCACACGCGGTACTCGCACCGACTGGAATCTACCAGAATACGGGCATCGACACGCCCGTGTCGAACCTGACACACCCGTGTCAGTCATGTGATACGCCCGTGTCACCCCTGTTACACGATACTCAACGAGCTCCAAAACCAGTACACGGGTAGGCACACGCCCTCGGACACGCCCGTATCAAATCTGACACGGCCGTGTTCAAGGCTTGGTTCTGGGCCGTGTCCTTCTCTGACTCAGGCTGGCCTTTTTTTTGTATGACACGCCCTGGGACATGCCCGTGTCCCAGGCCGTGTACCTCGACACGCCCTTGGACACGCCCGTGTCCAAGGCCGTGTCAGTCAACCTGAACCCCAAGTTTGCCTTTTGAGATTTCTGGGGTGTTACAACCCTCCCCTCCTTACAATAAATTTCGTCCCGAAATTTGACACAGCAAGGAAACAGAAAATACAATGCTATAACTTGATAACTCTATTATAACAAAAGGTACACGGTCTACAGTTTATACAAACAGCTCGGGAAATTCAGCTCGCATGGTCTGCTCTCGCTCCCATGTTAGCTCTTCACGACCACAATTGTCCCATCGGACCTTGACCATCCCGATCACCTTGTTCCGCAACTGTTTATCGGCTCGATCTTCGATCCGAATGGGTCGAACCCTCGTCGTTAGCCCATACTCGACCGGTACCCGATCATTCTCCACTACTTGAGCTGGATCCTTGACAGCCTTACAAAGTACTGAGATGTGAAATACATCATGTAATCCACCCAAGTCTGCTGAAAGTGCTAGTCGATAAGCAGCTTCCCCAACTCGCTCCACCACCTCAAATGGACCAAGATACCTCGGACTTAGCTTTTTCAAACGCCGAATCCTGGACACGCCTTTGAAGGGTTTGATCTTCAAATATACCCAATTACCCACCGCGAACTCCACGTTCCGGTGTTTGGCATTGTAGTACTTTGCTTGACGATCTTGGGCTATCACTAGCCTCTCACGAATAGAGCATATAAGCGAGGTAGCTTTTTCGACTTCCTTTTTCCAACTCAGCTTAGATTCGCCTGCTTCTGCCCAAGCTAACGGTGTACGGCATTTACGACCATACAAAGCCTCAAATAGTGCCATACCAATGCTCGCTTGGTAGCTATTATTATAGGCAAATTCGACAAGAAATATATAATCTTCCCATCTCTTACCAAAGTCTAGGGCGCACATGCGGAGCATGTCCTCCATCGTCCTGATGGTTCGTTCAGTCTGGCCATCCGTTTGGGGATGAAAGGCCGTACTAAATGCTAATTTTGTACCCAACATTTGATGAACTAGCCGCCAATCATTCGATGTGAATCGCCCATCACGGTCACTGACGATGCTCCGGGGAACACCGTGCAGTCGAACAATCTACTCCACATAAAGCTTGACCAAGGTTTCCACTGAATCGTCCCTTTTGTTTGGAATGAAGTGCGCCACTTTTGTCAACCGGTCCACAATCACCCAGATTGAATCATGACCGCATTGAGATCTCGACAACCCGTGCACGAAATCCATCGAAATGTCATCGAACTTCCACTCCAGAATGGGTAACGACTTCAGGAAACCGCCAGGCTTCTGGCATTCTGCTTTCACCAATGCACAAGTATGGCATTCTGCCACATAACGTGCTACATCTTTCTTTAGTCCGGGCCACCAGAACAGCTTTTTCAGATCTCTGTACATCTTTGTGCTTCCTGGGTGAACTGAGTACTTTGCAAAGTGAGCTTCGTACATCAACTCTTCCCTCAATTTACCCACACTCGGGACGCACACTTGACCATTTCTTCGTAACAAACCGTTATCCCAAGAGAATTGGTCATCCGGCCCATCTTTAGCATAGCGCTGGAGACTTTCATCAAGCTCCGTTGCTCGCCGAACTCTGTCCGTAAGGTCATATTGAACCTCCGTCCAGTTCAAGCATGCATCAGTCGAAGAACCCTTGTCAACACACGATATCTCCAATGCTTCCAATTCCTGGATCAAACGCTGATCATGCCTCTGCAACCAGCTTGCCCGTACCGGAGTCTTCCGACTCAAAGCATCAGCGACCACATTTCCCTTCCCAGGAGTATAGTGAATCTCGAAGGTGTAGTCCCCAAGGAACTCCATCCATCTTCGTTGTCGCATGTTCAGATCCTTCTGATCCAAAAAGTACTTTAGGCTTTTGTGATCTGTATAGATGTCCACTTTAACGCCATAAAGATAGTGCCGCCACAACTTGAGTGCAAAGATTACCGCCGCCAACTCCAAATCATGGACGGGGTAATTCCGCTCATACACTTTCAACTGGCGCGAGCCATAAGCAATCACTTTACCAAACTGCAGAAGAACGCAGCCTAAGCCGCTCCCTGAAGCATCACTATAGATCTCATAGCCATCTGTACCACATGGCGATGTCAACACAGGCGCCGTGGTCAAACGACTCTTTAGTTCTTCAAAAGCACGCGCGCACTCCGGCGTCCAAATGAACCTTTGATCTTTTCTCGTCAGCGTGGTCAGAGGTAAAGCAATCCGTGAGAAGTTTTCCACAAACCGTCTATAGTAGCCCGCAAGCCCAAGGAAGCTCCTGACCTCGGCCACTGAAGACATCACTGGCCAATCTCGAATGGCACTTATCTTCAACGGATCCACCGCGATAGCTTCTCCACTTATCATATGGCATAAAAAGGCTACTGAAGAGAGCCAGAACTCACACTTTGAGAACTTGGCATAAAGCTTATTCCTCCGCAGGGTATGCAAGACCAACCGCAAATGGTTTGCATGATCCTCTTCCGACTGAGAGTATACTAAGATGTCGTCGATAACACAATGACGAACAAATCCAAGTACTCTCGGAACGTTCGGTGCATTAGATCCATAAATACTGAAGGCGCATTACATAAGCCAAACGGCATTACCGTGAACTCATAATGACCGTAGCGTGTTCCAAACGCCGTCTTGGGAATGTCACCTTCCCGAATCCTCAACTGATAATATCCCGATTTCAAATCCAACTTGGAATAGACCGTTGATCCTGCCAGCTGATCAAATAGTTCATCAATCCGTGGAATCAGATATTTGTTTTTCTCCGTCAGCTTATTCAATTCGCGGTAGTCAATACATAACCGCAAACTACCGTCTTTCTTTTTCACAAATAGAACAGGCGCGCTCCAAGGTGACATGCTTGGGCGTATGTATCCCTGCTAAAACAACTCTTGCAATTGGACTTTCAATTCAGCCATCTCTTTTGGCGCGACGCGATATGGTGAGCGGGCCACAGGTTTAGCACCTGGCACCAACTCAATAGAGAAGTCAATCTCCCGCTGGGGTGGTAACCCAGGAAGATCTTTAGGAAACACATCGGCAAACTCTGACACAACCAGAACTTCACCGACACTGGCCTTTGGCTCAACAGCCTGAATTAGCGTGAAGAATAACTCTGCGCCCTTCCGAACAGCATTGATGACTTGGAGCGCAGACAACAACGTCCCGCCAACTCCTCGCATACCAGCGAACTTCGTCACAAGTCCGGTATTCTGGCCCAGTGTGATCTCCTTGGAGTTGCAATCAATAAAGGCACGCTGCTCCGAGAGCCAGTCCATGCCAAAGATCACATCAAACTCCGATAACGGTAGCACAGCTGCACTCAAACCGAAATCCTGACTTCCTATTTGAACATCCACATCGCAAGCCCTAACCGCAAGCATCACACAGCCATTCGGCAATAGCACCCTTGTACTATCAACCGTCACATGACTCGGCACCCTAATTCGAGATACGAAGTCCTCAGACAGAAAAGAATGCGAAGCACCCGTATCAAACAGGGCTCTCGCCGGACGATTCCGAATCAGGACAAAGCCTGCAGCACACACATCATGCACAAGCTATATATAACAAATGCAATAACACTTAAGCAAGTAATCAATATTAACTCGTACCTGTGACGACGTCACTTTGCTTAATCACCTCCTGCTGGCCAAGGTGATAAACTCGGGACTGTGCCTGGGACGCAGAGGAATCAACCACCGCTTTGCCCTTCTCAGCATAAGACACACCCGTCTTCTTTTCCCCTTTGGGCTAAACAACCCGACAATCACGGGCTATATGCCCCACCCGGCCACAAGTAAAGCATGTACGAGACTCCGGCCTTGACGTCGCTCCCGACACAACGGTCGTAGATACTTGCCCAGATGGCTTGGACCTCTTGCCTCCTTTCTTCTGGTAGAACGATTTGCTAGGGCGAGGTGCTTGAAACTCTGGCTTTGGCGCAACCAAGCCCTTGTTCCCTTGCACTCGCCTCATGTCCTTTTCCAACGCACACGCAGTATCAACCAACGCCTGAAACCCTTGGTTCACTGAACTCGAAAGCAGGAACCTCAACTCATCCCACAATCTTTCATAGAACCTATTCGTTTTCCTTTGGTCATCCACGAAGATTGTTCCCGCATACCGTCCCAACCTGGTAAACTCATGCAGGTAGGTATCCACGCTATCTTCTCCTTGCTTTAACCGTTGGAACTCATTTTCCATGGCAAAGCGTTGCGCCGCTGGGACATGTTTCGCCAAAAATATTCGAGAGAACTCCTCAATCGATACTTGCGTTAATTGCCTGCCCGCTAAATGGTGTACCTCAACCTCGTCCCACCACAACCGCGCCTCTCCTTCGAGCATGAAGGTGGCCAAGGTGACCTTTAGAGTTTCCTCCGCTCTGATCGCTGTCATTATCCGCTTGACACGCGATAACCAATCCTCTGCCTGCGTTGGGGATCCCAGTCCCGTAAACGTAGGCGGACTGAAGCTCATGAATTGCTTCAACTGTCGTTCAGCTGCTCGTGGATCGACAGCCTCAACCGGCTCGGGTCGTACATCAACACGAACTGGCACTACTGCCGGCTGCGCTTGCCCGGTCGGCTGAATCATGGCAAATAGAGCCTCAGCAACTAATCGAACAGTTTCCGCAGATGGAGGAGGTGTTGGCACCTCAGCTGGTGCCGCACTCTCATCAGAGCGCTGGGGCTCAGACTGCCCAGCACCACTACGCATCACCTATAGGTGGACAAGACACACATTAGCGGTTGTATGCAAGCAAAACAACAGAAAAGGAACGCGCAGATTCCTCAAACAAGATTATGTACATTCCTTAGTGGACATTCCAGAGTTCATTAGCGTTACAGCAGGTCGCACAAACACGTGCTCGCCACCCCACAAAAGAATTCGACCACGAATTCGAAAGAGGAAGACCGACAAAAGCTGATACCAAAATGTAACGACCCCATCCGTTACGTGACGTATAGTAGGAGGTCCGGCCAGGGCCCCACACTATATGCCACAAACAGACGGTGAGGTCACAGAGTAATACCAAAACATACACGTATCCTAACTCAGAGCATGCTAGCGGAAGCTTTAAGTTGTAAACTGAACTCAACCAGGAATGTCCACAATATATAAACCACATTTATATATACACAACCACGGAATGTACAACAATACACAGGGTTTGGCCTTAAGGCCTTACAGTTCCTCTTTCCACATCGTATGGATTACAAACATCGGCGCGCAGGCCGGTCATACATGAGTAAAAGCAAAACAAACATAGCCTTCAAGGGCCAGCCGCAGCAGCAGCAGCAAGGGCTTCAGCCCTTCATGTATCACTTGGCTCTCCAGCACCTGCATAGGGACAATCCACCCAAACGGTGGCAAATACGGCAACGGTCAGCATTCAGCTGACCCAATTATAACAATCCTACCCCTTTCTCGGGGCTGTAGCATTCCTTCCCTGCACAGCATGGTATCAATAATAGCAACTATGTGCTCGCAGGCACATTCAAGCCATCACAACCGTCGGCCACACGGCCCGACAGTCCGTGCACTCAGGGCACATTCTTGGTGCACTGGAAAACCAGGGTCAACACCACCGTTTACACGGTATTTGAGCATTCTAGTCATTTTGGCGCGCGGGCCTAAGACTCTCATTATGCGCTCCAACAAAACCCATAACTAGGCTTACCAGTCGGACGGACATAACGCAGGTACGGATCAGCCACCCCCCGTTGCTCAAGTCGTCGTGCCACCTCGAATACGGATGTATCCATGGCAATTTATAGGCGCGGGTCGGTTTCACCTTTCCTGTTCGGCAATCTGCCTTTTCATCGAGTTGCAGCCCAACGGCTCAACCGCACACAAAGTGGCAATGCACGGCCACAAGAGTTGCATCCAACCCTCTTCATTTCCTGGAATTCATCCAGTACTTCCTGCTGCACCAAGCAACAGGTAGGCACAAGGCAAACAAGCCATAACCACGGAGTCTTCTCCGATATGCAAAAAAGCATCACCAATCCAGACCAACATGTCCAGATGGGCTTCACATAGCATGCCTATATCCGTACTCGAATTCCAGACTCTAAAAAGGGGGACTTCACATATCTACCCCAAGGGATGCCACAACCCACCGCACACTCGCGGGGAAGGGTTTTCCCTATGCAATGCAGAAAAGAAGGACTTCACATGTCCAAGAAGGGAGATCGTTACCCTTGACGATCTCTTGGGAGCCATCGAAATCTAGCCGGTGAGAAAGCACTGCAGCAGCTTTGCCTTCACAGCGCTGGCCTCGGATCTCGAATCGGAACACGGGAGCTCCGCCGGTGGCTTGATCTCCTCCTCCTTCTTCTTCCTCCTCTCTCTTTCTCTCTTCACTTAGCCAAATGAAGAATGATCTCCTCTGGTGTTTTAATCCAGCAAGGAATCACCTCAGCCTTTGGATCCAAATAGAGAAAAGGAATGACCACGATTTTCCCGAAATTTCCATTTTTTGGCTGACACGGCCTGTGACACGCCCGTGTCACAGGCCGTGTACCCTTAAGCGGCACACGCGGCACTCGCACCGACTGGAATCTACCAGAACACGGGCATCGACACGCCCGTGTCAAACCTGACACGCCCGTGTCAGTCACGTGACACGCCCGTGTCACCCCTGTTACACGGTACTCAACGAGCTCCAAAACCAGTACACGGGTAGGCACACGCCCTCGGACACGCCCGTGTCAAACTGACACGGCCGTGTTCAAGGCTTGGTTCCGGGCCGTGTCCTTCTCTGACTCAGGCTGGCCTTTTTTTTGTATGTCACGCCCGTGTACCTCGACACGCCCTTGGACACGCCCGTATCCAAGGCCGTGTCAGTCAACCTGAACCCCAAGTTTGTCTTTTGAGATTTCTGGGGTGTTACAACCCTCCCCTCCTTACAATAAATTTCGTCCCGAAATTTGACACAGCAAGGAAACAGAAAATACAATGCTATAACTTGATAACTCTGTTATAACAAAAGGTACACGGTCTACAGTTTATATAAACAGCTCGGGAAATTCAGCTCGCATGGTCTGCTCTTGCTCCCATGTTAGCTCTTCACGGCCACAATTGTCCCATCGGACCTTGACCATCCCGATCACCTTGTTCCGCAACTGTTTATCGGCTCGATCTTCGATCCAAATGGGTCGAACCCTCGTCGTTAGACCATACTCGACCGGTACCCGATCATTCTCCACTACTTGAGCTGGATCCTTGACAGCCTTACGAAGTACTGAGATGTGAAATACATCATGTAATCCACCCAAGTCTGCTGAAAGTGCTAGTCGATAAGCAGCTTCCCCAACTCGCTCCACCACCTCAAATGGACCAAGATACCTCGGACTTAGCTTTTTCAAACGCCGAATCCTGGACACGCCTTTGAAGGGTTTGATCTTCAAATATACCAAATTACCCATCGCGAACTCCACGTTCCGGTGTTTGGCATTGTAGTACTTTGCTTGACGATCTTGGGCTATCACTAGCCTCTCACGAATAGAGCGTATAAGCGAGGTAGCTTCTTCGACTTCCTTTTTCCCACTCAGCTTAGATTTGCCTGCTTCTGCCCAAGCTAATGGTGTACGGCATTTACGACCATACAAAGCCTCAAATGGTGCCATACTGATGCTCGCTTGGTAGCTATTATTATAGGCAAATTCGACAAGAAATATATAATCTTCCCATCTCTTACCAAAGTCTAGGGCGCACATGCGGAGCATGTCCTCCATCGTCCTGTTGGTTCGTTCAGTCTGGCCATCCGTTTGGGGATGAAAGGCCGTACTAAACGCTAATTTTGTTCCCAACATTTGATGAACTAGCCGTCAATCATTCGATGTGAATCGCTCATCACGGTCACTGACGATGCTCCGGGGAACACCGTGCAGTCAAACAATCTGCTCCACATAAAGCTTGGCCAAGGTTTCCACTGAATCGTCCCTTTTGTTTGGAATGAAGTGCGCCACTTTTGTCAACCGGTCCACAATCACCCAGATTGAATCATGACCGCGTTGAGATCTCGGCAACCCGTGCACGAAATCCATCGAAACGTCATCGAACTTCCACTCCGGAATGGGTAACGACTTCAGGAAACCGCCAGGCTTCTGGCATTCTGCTTTCACCAATACACAAGTATGGCATTCCACCACATAACGTGCTACATCTTTCTTTAGTCCGGGCCACCAGAACAGCTTTTTCAGATCTCTGTACATCTTTGTGCTTCCTGGGTGAACTGAGTACTTTGCAAAGTGAGCTTCGTACATCAACTCTTCCCTCAATTTACCCACACTCGGGATGCACACTCGACCATTTCTTCGTAACAAACCGTTATCCCAAGAGAATTGGTCATCCGGCCCATCTTTAGCATAGCATTGGAGACTTTCATCAAGCTCCGTTGCTCGCCGAACTCTGTCCGTAAGGTCATATTGAACCTCCGTCCAGTTCAAGCATGCATCGGTCGAAGAACCCTTGTCAACACACGATATCTCCAATGCTTCCAATTCCTGGATCAAACGCTGATCATGCCTCTGCAACCAGCTTGCCCGTACCGGAGTCTTCCGACTCAAAGCATCAGCGACCACATTTCCCTTCCCGGGAGTATAGTGAATCTCGAAGGTGTAGTCCCCAAGGAACTCCATTCATCTTCGTTGTCGCATGTTCAGATCCTTCTGATCCAACAAGTACTTTAGGCTTTTGTGATCTGTATAGATGTCCACTTTAACGCCATAAAGATAGTGCCGCCACAACTTGAGCGCAAAGATTACCGCCGCCAACTCGAAATCATGGACGGGGTAACTCCGCTCATGCACTTTCAACTAGCGCGAGCCATAAGCAATCACTTTACCAAACGGCAGAAGAACGCAGCCTAAGCCGCTCCCTGAAGCATCACTATAGATCTCATAGTCATCTGTACCACATGGCGATGTCAACACAGGCACCGTGGTCAAACGACTCTTTAGTTCTTCAAAAGCACGCGCGCACTCCGGCGTCCAAATGAACCTTTGATCTTTTCTCGTCAGTGTGGTCAGAGGTAAAGCAATCCATGAGAAGTTTTCCACAAACCGTCTATAGTAGCCCGCAAGCCCAAGGAAGCTCCTGACCTCGGCCACTGAAGACATCACTGGCCAATCTCGAATGGCACTTATCTTCAACGGATCCACCGCGATACCTTCTCCACTTATCACATGGCCTAAAAAGGCTACTAAAGAGAGCCAGAACTCACACTTTGAGAACTTGGCATAAAGCTTATTCCTCTGCAGGGTATGCAAGACCAACCGCAAATGGTTTGCATGATCCTCTTCCGACTGAGAGTATACTAAGATGTCGTCGATAAACACAATGACGAACAAATCCAAGTACTCTCGGAACGTTCGGTGCATTAGATCCATAAATACTGAAGGCGCATTACATAAGCCAAACGGCATTACCGTGAACTCATAATGACCGTAGCGTGTTCCAAACGCCGTCTTGGGAATGTCACCTTCCCGAATCCTCAACTGATAATATCCCGATTTCAAATCCAACTTGGAATAGATCGTTGATCCTGCCAGCTGATCAAATAGGTCATCAATCCGTGGGATCAGATATTTGTTTTTCTCCGTCAGCTTATTCAATTCGCGGTAGTCAATACATAACCGCAAACTACCGTCTTTCTTTTTCACAAATAGAACAGGCGCGCTCCAAGGTGACATGCTTGGGCGTATGTATCCCTGCTCCAACAACTCTTGCAATTGGACTTTCAATTCAGCCATCTCTTTTGGCGCGACGCGATATGGTGAGCGGGCCATAGGTTTAGCACCTGGCACCAACTCAATAGAGAAGTCAATCTCCCGCTGGGGTGGTAACCCAGGAAGATCTTTAGGAAACACATCGGCAAACTCTGACACAACCAGAACTACACCGACACTGGCCTTTGGCTCAACAGCCTGAATTAGCGTGAAGAATAACTCCGCGCCCTTCCGAACAGCATTGACGACTTGGAGCGCAGACAACAACGTCCCGCCAACTCCTCGCATACCAGCGAACTTCGTCACAAGTCCGGTATTCTGGCCCAGTGTGATCTCCTTGGAGTTGCAATCAATAAAGGCACGCTGCTCCGAGAGCCAGTCCATGCCAAAGATCACATCAAACTCCGATAACGGTAGCACAGCTGCACTCAAACCGAAATCCTGACTTCCTATTTGAACATCCACATCGCAAGCCCTAACCGCAAGCATCACACAGCCATTCGGCAATAGCACCCTTGTACTATCAACCGTCACATGACTCGGCACCCCAATTCGAGATACGAAGTCCTCAGACAGAAAAGAATGCGAAGCACCCGTATCAAACAGGGCTCTCGCCGGACGATTCCGAATCAGGACAAAGCCTGCAGCACACACATCATGCACAAGCTATATATAACAAATGCAATAGCACTTAAGCAAGTAATCTATATTAACTCATACCTGTGACGACGTCACTTTGCTTAATCGCCTCCTGCTGGCCAAGGTGATAAACTCGGGGCTGTGCCTGGGACGCAGAGGAATCAACCACCGCTTTGCGCTTCTCAGCATAAGACGCACCCGTCTTCTTTTCCCCTTTGGGCTGAACAACCCGACAATCACGGGCTATATGCCCCACCCGGCCACAAGTAAAGCATGTACGAGACTCCGGCCTTGACGTCGCTCCCGACACAACGGTCGTAGATACTTGCCCAGATGGCTTGGACCTCTTGCCTCCTTTCTTCTGGTAGAACGATTTGCTAGGGCGAGGTGCTTGAAACTCTGGCTTTGGCGCAACCAAGCCCTTGTTCCCTTGCACCCGCCTCATGTCCTTTTCCAACGCACACGCAGTATCAACCAACGCCTGAAACCCTTGGTTCACTGAACTCGAAAGCAGGAACCTCAACTCATCCCGCAATCCTTCATATAACCTATTCGTTTTCCTTTGGTCATCCGCGAAGATTGTTCCCGCATACCATCCCAACCTGGTAAACTCATGCAGGTAGGTATCCACGCTATCTTCTCCTTGCTTTAACCGTTGGAACTCATTTTCCATGGTAATGCGTTGCGCCGCTGGGACATGTTTCGCCAGAAATATTCGAGAGAACTCCTCAATCGATACTTGCGTTAATTGCCTGCCCGCTAAATGGTGTACCTCAACCTCGTCCCACCACAACCGCGCCTCTCCTTCGAGCATGAAGGTGGCCAAGGTGACCTTTAGAGTTTCCTCCGCCCTGATCGCTGTCATTATCCGCTTGACACGCGATAACCAATCCTCTACCTGCGTTGGGGATCCCAGTCCCGTAAACGTAGGCGGACTGAAGCTCATGAATTGCTTCAACTGTCGTTCAGCTGCTCGTGGATCGACAGCCTCAACCGGCTCGGGTCGTACATCAACACGAGCTGGCACTACTGCCGGTTGCGCTTGCCCGGTCGGCTGAATCATGGCAAATAGAGCCTCAGCAACTAATCGAACAGTTTCCGCAGATGAAGGAGGTGATGGCACCTCAGCTGGTGCCGCACTCTCATCAGAGCGCTGGGGCTCAGACTGCCCAGCACCACTACGCGTCACCTGTAGGTGGACAAGACACACATTAGCGGTTGTATGCAAGCAAAACAACAGAAAAGGAACGCGCAGATTCCTCAAACAAGATTATGTACATTCCTTAGTGTACATTCTAGAGTTCATTAGCGTTATAGCAGGTCGCACAAACACGTGCTCGCCACCCCACAAAAGAATTCGACCACGAATTCGAAAGAGGAAGACCGACAAAAGCTGCTACCAAAATGTAACGACCCCATCTATTACGTGACGTATAGTAGAAGGTCCGGCCGGGGCCCCACACTATATGCCACAAACAGACGGTGAGGTCACAGAGTAATACCAAACCATACACGTATCCTAACTCAGAGCATGCTAGCGGAAGCTTTAAGTTGTAAACTGAACTCAACCAGGAATGTCCACAATATATAAACCACATTTATATATACACAACCATGAAATGTACAACAATACACAGGGTTTGGCCTTAAGGCCTTACAGTTCCTCTTTCCACATCATATGGATTACAAACATCGGCGCGCAGGCCGGCCATACATGAGTAAAAGCAAAACAAACATAGCCTTCAAGGGCCAGCCGCAGCAGCAGCAGCAACAGCAGCAAGGGCTTCAGCCCTTCATGTACCACTTGGCTCTCCAGCACCTGCATAGGGACAATCCACCCAAACGGTGGCAAATACGGCAACGGTCAGCATTCAGCTGACCCAATTATAACAATCCTACCCCTTTCTTGGGGCAGTAGCATTCCTTCCCTGCACAGCATGGTATCAATAATAACAACTATGTGCTCGCAGGCACATTCAAGCCATCACAACCGTCGGCCACACGGCCCGACAGTCCGTGCACTCAGGGCACATTCTTGGTGCACCGGAAAACTAGGGTCAACACCACCGTTTACACGGTATTTGAGCATTCTAGTCTTTTTGGCGCGCGGGCCTAAGACTCTCATTATGCGCTCCAACAAAACCCATAACTAGGCTTACCAGTCAGACGGACATAACGCAGGTACGGATCAGCCACCCCCCGTTGCTCAAGTCGCCGTGCCACCTCGAATACAGAAGTATCCATGGTAATTTATAAGCGCGGGTTGGTTTCACCTTTCTTGTTGGGCAATCTGCCTTTTCATCGAGTTGCAGCCCAACGGCTCAACCGCACACAAAGTGGCAACACACGGCCACAAGAGTTGCATCCAACCTTCTTCATTTCCTGGACTTCATCCAGTACTTCCTGCTGCACCAAGCAACAGGTAGGCACAAGGCAAACAAGCCATAACCACGGAGTCTTCTCCGATATGCAAACAAGCATCACCAATCCAGACCAACATGTCCAGATGGGCTTCACACAGCATGCTTATATCCGTACTCCAATTCCGGACTCTAACAAGGGGGACTTCACATATGTACCCCAAGGGATGCCACAACCCACCGCACACTCGCGGGGAAGGGTTTTCCCTATGCAATGCAGAAAAGAAGGACTTCACATGTCCAAGAAGGGAGATCGTTACCCTTGACGATCTCTTGGGAGCCATCGAAATCTAGCCGGTGAGAAAGCACCGCAGCAGCTTTGCCTTCACAGCGCTGGCCTCGGATCTCGAATCGGAACACGGGAGCTCCGCCGGTGGCTTGATCTCCTCCCCCTTCTTCTTCCTCCTCTCTCTTTCTCTCTTCACTTAGCCAAATGAAGAATGATCTCCTCTGGTGTTTTAATCCAGCAAGGAATCACCTCAGCCTTTGGATCCAAATAGAGAAAAGGAATGGCCACGATTTTCCCAAAATTTCCATTTTTTGGCTGACACGGCCTGTGACACGCCCGCGAGAGAACGGCGCGCGAGAACTTGAGTTCCCCTACTTCATCGCCGAATGCCCGTAAGGGGTCCAGGTCGAAGCTTTCCAATTAGTCAAATTCTCTCTCTTTCTTACTTGGGAAATTGTGGTCGACCCCGACTAGATGACCCGGGCCTGAAGAAGGACAGGCCTTGTGACTTATCTCGTGTCACAGGCCGTGTACCCTTAAGCGGCACACGCGGCACTCGCACCGACTGGAATCTACCAGAACACAGGCATCGACACGCCCGTGTCGAACCTGACACGCCTGTGTCAGTCATGTGACATGCCCGTGTCACCCCTGTTACACGGTACTCAACGAGCTCCAAAACCAGTACACGGGTAGGCACACGCCCTCGGACACGCCCGTGTCAAATCTGACACGGCCGTGTTCAAGGCTTGGTTCCGGGCCGTGTCCTTCTCTGACTCAGGCTGGCCTTTTTTTTTGTATGACACGCCCTGGGACACGCCCGTGTCCCAGGCCGTGTACCTCGACACGCCCTTGGACACGCCCGTGTCCAAGGCCGTGTCAGTCAACCTGAACCCCAAGTTTGCCTTTTGAGATTTCTGGGGTGTTACACAAATAAAGCTAAGTACAAAACTGTCGAGACACTAGACCAGTGTCGACACTTTTGCCAAAGATGTGCTGAGACAAAGAGAAAGCTGTGATGACACTCAGTACTAGTGTCGACACACTTATACTTATAGTGCTGAGTCAAAGAGAAAGTTGTGTTGACACTCAGGACTTTGGTCGACACTATGATACAAGGAAACAAATGTGTCGACACTCAGGACTAGTGTCGACACACACTACTCAAGTTGTGTCAACAGAAAGTAAATGTGTCGACACTCAGGACAAGTGTCGACACACGGCACGAGTTGTGTCGAGGCAATATGAAAGCTGTGTCGACACATTCTTCATCAGTTGTGTCGAGACAAGATAAAGGTTGTGTCGACATATTCAAAATTGTGCCGACATCACGACAATAGAAGTGTCGGCACCCAGGACTGGTGTCGACACATCCATCAGTCAAGTTTCAACACATCAAGCAGAATTATTTTCTAAATATAGAAATCAAGCCAGCGGGTCAGACAACTGTTGGAACTGTCAGTACTGTCAGATGTCAGTTATTAACCGGGACAGCCAGTTACCTTTGATAGAGCCTATATAAGGGATCAACTCTTTAGAAAAATGAAGAAGGACAATTTGGTGAAGCAAGATCTAAGAAGCATTAGCTATAATTTAGAAGGTGGAGTGAAGCCAGATCAAAAATCATCTTCAATATTCTCCATCCTAGATGTACCCTAATTTCAACTTCAAGAAGCTATGAAAAGCTAAAAAGGGTGGGGTCAGATCTATCTCGACAAGGTCAAAGGAAGGAAACACATCAAGATCAGATCAAGAAGCAGTCACCCATTTCTCTCTTGCTGGGTGACAATTTCAGAATCTATCTATTTTACCTTCATTAATTTTTGTAAGATCTACCTGTAGATCTGAGTGTAGGAGAATCATTTTCTCTGAGTTGTAAGCTTGTGTTATAAAGGCTGAGGTAGGACTGAGATTGCCTGAGGTAGGAGAAGTGGGTATTTCTCTGAGTTATAGGGCAGGATTTGCCTAAGGAGTAGGAGTGTGGATTCACTCTAAGATAGAATTCTTGGTAAAAACTTGAGGTGTAGGATCTTGGTGATCTGAGTGGTAAGACTTGTATAGTATGAGTTGTAGGAGCCAGATGGGCTCTGAGCTGTAAGATTTGAGGATCTGAGTAAAAGAAGGAGTTTGACCGAATCTAGTTTATTTCTAGATAGGTGAAAAGAGAAAGTGGATGTACCCATAAATTGGGGAACCACTCTAAAACTGTGTGTACTGTGCTGTGATTGCTGTGATTTTTGTGCTGAGACTATTTTAAATTAATGTTAAGATATATTGTTTTAATTGGCTGAGATAATTTATCAAAGAAAGTATAATAAAGCTAGCCAAGATTAAAATTGGACTATTCACCTCCCCCCCCCCCCTCTAGGTCACTCTCAATCCTAAAGCAAACATTTACAATTGGTATCAGAGGGAGGTTCACTGAAAAAAGGCATAATAGCCTAGTGAGAATCCAAAGGATTGTAGAGTAAGATATATCATGGCTCAGAGGGAAAACAATTTCATCAAACTCCCTGTTTGCTCCAAAGAAAATTTTGGAATATGGAAGGAGAGAGTCAGATTATTCATAGAGGCAACAGATCCAAAAATATACATCACAGTGATTGATGGACCTTTTATTCCCATGAAAGTGTCAGTTCTTGATGCAAACATCAAGACACCAAAAACCTACATGAAGATGGATAAGGATGAGATAATTCTGGCCTCTATGGATAAAAGGGCACAGAATATTATAGTTAGTGCAATAAATGATTCCACTTTTCAGAATCTGATTCATTGCAAGACAACCAAAGAAATATAGCAGTCTCTGATTGTCTACATGGAAGGAACTAATGAGGTCAGAGATGACAAGAAATCTCTGCTAAACCAACAGTATGAAGCCTTTAGATAGGATAAGAAAGACTTAGTGGCAGATTGTTTAGAAAAGTTCTTCAGAATTGTAAACAACCTGAGAACTTATGGTAGGAAATTTACTAACTATAAACACAATGACAAGTTCTTGAGGTCCCTGAATAAGGAATGAGATATCAAGATCTGTGCCATAAGAGAAATGTGGAACTTAGCCAACATAGACCCCCAGAATCTATTTGGCAAGCTGTTGTCCCATGAGTTATAGCTCAATCTCAGGAAGTCTGAAGAAGATTCAGCTAGAGCACATAGCAGAGAAAAGACATTGGCCCTAAAGGCTGAGTCATCCAAGAAATTCAGAGAGAAGTCAACACTCTAAGAAAGATAAGAAATAGCTTCTGAGTATACAGAATCATCCTCATCAGAAAGAGACCTAACTGAGGAGGAACTGTCTCTCTTCTCTAGACAGTTCAAGAAGATGTTGAGGAGAAGAAAGCAAGGTAGCTGGAAGGGACCAGCCAGAGACTCTTCTCTCAAGAAGACCAATCATCTAGATAATCCCAAGAAAAAGAAATCTGGGGACAGGTATGATTCTTTACAGAACAAATATATTAAGACTAATATTATTTGTTATTGTTGAAACAGGAAAGGGCATGTCATAGCTGATTGCCCAAAAAAAAGAAAGGAGAAAAATTCAGAGAACTGGAAGGATGGATAACACAAGAGGGCTGACAAAAGCCTCTTGTCAAAGAAACATTATACACTGTCTGATAGTGAATATGATTCTTCTTAATAAGAAAATGAGGAGGCTCTCATGGGCCTGATGGCTATTGAGGAGACCTATTTAGGATAAGGAGATCAGGATTGTTCATATCCTGTAAAGGTAAAATCAATATCTCACAGTTTAGCCTCAGATTATTTCTCTGGATCAGAAAATGAATCATGTTCACACTCCTCTAATAATAGAGAACATGATTCAGACATTGAAGCTGATTTTAACTCCCTTATCAACAGATATGGGAAGTTACTCAAGGCATTGATTGTAAGCAAACAGCTTGCTAAGGATACGACCAGAGAATTAGAATCTCTAAGGGGTGTATCTTTTCAGTTGGAAAAGGCCAACATAAATTTGTACCTACAAAAACTGAAGCTAATTGAACTAACCAATTAGATAGATAGCCAGGTAGAGGTAATAGGAGAACATGTCAAGACTGTCTAGAACCCGAAAGCAAATCTAACCCAGGAAAGACAACTCCTGACCCAAATCTCAAAACCCAAGTCAGTGCTACCTATCATAGACACCTTCTCTGCACCATTTAGAAGTAGTGTAGGGTATGTCAAGAATAAAAAGTTCAAAAAAAAATGTACCTAAGGGTAAAGCCCCAATGGGTCTAATTAAGCAACCAGTCAAGTATCTGTCTTCTAACAGATGCTTGAGATCATGTGTTCCTGAACACATGATGTGTGAGTGCTCTACCAGCAAGGTCAATAAAGAGCTTTGCTGGAAGAAATAGACATCTAAGGGCAATATAGGCCAAACACCACCATAAAGGGTAATCAAACCAAGAAGCCAAGGAATTCTTGGAGCTGGTCCCAGTGCACCTCACCTAAATCTGAAAGGTAAGGGTGTGAATTTTGCACCACTACCTTGGAAGTTGGATGAAAATTCTGTGTTGCACAAAAGAACAACTACAAATATACAATCAAAGAAAAGATACAACCGATTTGAGTGTTGGTGTTGTGGGAAGGTTGGGCATTTTGCCCTAGATTGTTGGTATAATCCAACATCACCTTCATATAAGATTCAACCAGCTTTGTTTAGAAAGCCTGCTGTGTTTCATACAGCAAAGCATAATAGGAACCAAGGCCCCAAAACTATTTGGGTGCCTAAGTTGAACTAAATCTGTGTTTGCAGGTGGAGCCAAGTATAAAAGGTATGCCAATATGGTACTTGGATAGTGGTTGTTCCAGGTACATGACTGGAATAAGAAGTTTACTAAGAGATTACACTCCAGTTAGGAATGGACCAAAAGTCATCTTTAGAGGGTCAGAGAAAGGACTCGCCAAGGGATATGGTAACATTTCTAATGGCCTAGTTACCATCACTAAATTGGCTTATGTGGAAGGATTGAATAACAATCTGATAAGCATAAGTCAGCTTTGTGATATAGGGTATGAAATTGTTTTCCACAATGATAAGTGTTTGATAAGGAATTCAAGTGATCAAGAAATCATCTTGTCAGGCACTAGGAGTGGGAACATTTATTTTCTAAACTTCTTAAGTATAAATGAAAAATCACCAGTATGCCTAGTAGCTAGTGAGAAAGACTCATTATGCGTGCAATGACACAAGAGACTGGCTCACTTAAACTATAAAGCAATGAGCAAACTATTCTCTATGAACTTAGTTAGAAATAGTCCACAACTCAAATGCTCCAAAGAAGGCTGATGTCCTGCATGTCAAAAATGCAAACAGGCAAAAGTTTCCTTTAAGAGCATTCAGTCCAAAGACACTGAGAGGTGTCTGTACTTACTTCATATGGATCTATTTAGTCATATGCAAGTTCTTAGTTTGGGTTGGAAGTTCTATACCTATGTGATTGTGGATGATCACTCCAGGTTTTCTTGGGTATTCTTCTTAAGGAGAAAGTCTGAAACACTAGACATCCTTGCTGATTTTGTCAAACAAATTCATAATGAGATGGGTTGTTTTGTGGTCAAACTTAGAAGTGACCATGGTACAGAATTTTAATATGAAAAGATGACAAATTTCTGTAAGGACCTAGGGATCTTTCAGGAGTTCTCCTCTCCAAGAACACCACAACAAAATGGAGTTGCTGAGAGGAAAAATAGAACTCTTATTGAGCCAGCTAGAACAATGCTGAGTGATACATCTCTCCCAGAATATTTCTGGGCTGAGGCTATAAACACAACATGTTATGTTCAGAATAGAGCATTGATCAACAAGAATCACAACAAGACTCCCTATGAACTAATGAAAGACAAAAAACCAAATCTGTCCTACTTCAAAATTTTTGGTAGTAAGTATTATGTATTGGACAATGGGAAAACTTATCTAACCAAGTTCTTAGAGAAATCCTATAAAGGAATCTTTGTAGGGTATAGTCTACATAGCAAAACATACAGGATCTACAACTTGAAACATCAAGTTGTAGAAGAATCTACTAATATAGTTTTTGATGAAACTTCTGTTCTTTATAATGAGATTTCTAACAACAATAGTCTAGGCGATATAGATTCTAGGATGGAAATGTTGAATATAGGTGATTCACCTGATCTAGAGTCACACACTAGAGATAATGTAGAAATTTCTATAGAAGATACTGTAACTGCCCAAGGGGAGGAAGAGAATCATCCTAATCCTCCTACAGAACTAGGTGATGGTAGGCACCTGCCAGTAGCAATTAGACATCTTAAAGATCATCCTATTGATCAAATAATAGGTGATGCCAGACTAGGAGTAACTACTAGAAGTAGACATCACAATGAGGTTCTATACTCTTGTTTTCTCTCTCAGGTAGAACCTAAAAAGTTTGATGAAGTCAATTCAGACCCCAACTGGATTATGACTATGCAAGAAGAGCTCAATCAATTTGAGAGATATAAAGTCTGGAGTCTAGTTCCTAGACCTAATGATCTCAATGTCATAGGAACTAAGTGGATTTTTAGGAATAAACTAGATGATCAAGGGGTTATAGTTAAGAACAAAGCTAGATTAGTGGCTAAAGGATATAAACAAGAGGAAGGGATAGACTTTGACCAAACCTTTGCACCTGTAGCTAGGCTTGAAGCCATAAGGTTGTTTTTAGCTCATGCAACATACAAAGGATACAAGGTCTATTAGATGGATGTAAAGTCAGCATTTCTCAATAGTACACTTAAGGAGAAAGTCTATGTAGAGATGACACCAGGTTTTGTTAACCCTAAACTCAACTCCTATGTCTTCAGATTGCACAAGGCTTTGTATGAGTTAAAACAGGCACCTAGAGCCTGGTATGAGACCATGTCTACCTTTCTTATAGAGAACAAGTTCCCTAGATAAAAGATAGACAAGACACTATTCCTTAGGGACATCAAAGTATCAAGCATTCTAGTCCAGATTTATGGGAATGACATAATTTTTGGGTCTACTAATGAGAAGCTATGTAGAAAATTGGTCAGGCTTATGCAAGACAAGTTTGAAGTGAGCAGCATGGGTGAGCTAAAGTTCTTCTTGGGATTCCAAGTTAGACAATCTGAGGATGGTATATCCATCTCTCAATCAAAGTTCACTAAGGAGCTGATTAAAAAGTATGGTATAGAGAATTCTACTACCATGAGAACACCAATGAGTTCTTTTGTGTCACTGCACAAGGATTAATCTGGGAAACCAGTTGATGAAACCTTGTATAGAGGAATCATTGGATCACTCCTATACTTGACTGTTAGTAGGCCAGATATTATGTTCTCAATATGTGTCTGTGTTAGGTACCAAGCTTTCCCCCAAAGAGTCTCATTATACTACTATAAATAGAATATTGAGATATCTTAAGGGAACACCCAATCTTGGGCTTTGGTATCCTAGGGATAGTGATTTTGAACTTATAAGGTACACAGATGCATATTTTGCAGGGTGTAAATAAGAAAGAAAAAGTACATCTGGAACTTGCCAGTTTCTAGGAAAAAGACTCATAAGTTGGAGTAGCAAGAAGCAAACAAGTGTTGCAATTTCTACAGTAGAATCTGAGTACATATCTGCTGGAATCTATTGTGCACAGTTGCTGTGGATTCAACATCAACTACTGGACTACAGTGTACAGCTAAATAAATCTATTATGTTTTATGATTCTACTAGTGCAATTTTTATTGCTAACAATCCTATTTCACACAGTAGAACAAAATATATAGAAATTAGATTTCACTTTCTTAGAGAGAATGTTGAAAAAGATAATATTAGCTTACAGTATACTCCTATAGAAAGATAAGTTTCAGATATCTTTGCAAAACCCCTAGATGAAAGCAAGTTCAATTACTTTAAATTTGAACTAGGAATGTTAAACATTGAATAAATATTTTCTAACAGTAGCAACAAAAGCTTGTACAACATATAAAAGATGGCTAATAAGGTCAATAAAGAATTACAACCAAGTAAGACTTGATATAAGTCAAGAAATTATATTCAGAACACAAATTTTGTCTAAGTCAAAGAATTGTGTCGAGATACCACAGAGTGTGTCGAAACTATAGGCAGTATTGTGTCGAGACACCAAAATGAGTGTCGTCACTGATTAGCGACAATATGTCGAGACATTATAGTTTAGTGTCGAGACATATGGTTGTCGAGACCTTAAGGTATGTATCGAGAGACATGAACCTTGTGTCGACTTAAGTCGACACATCTCGACAAAATAGGTTTTCCATGTCGACATTAGACATTTCCCGAATTTTCTGAAAAGTCTAAAAGCAGCGCGCCTTCTCATCTTTCGTATTCAGTTACTATAAATAGGTGGTGCACGGAATTATCGACTTCGCTTACCAGAAATCTTGAGAGACTGTTCCCAAAGTGTCGAGACCTATGAAATCCTTAGTCGACTCCTCTCAATCTTAAATTCACTCAAGCTTTTTCAACTAGAATGGCACCCAAGATGGATGACAACATCAATGAGGGTTACAAACTGGTACGAAACGCCTTCGTCTCCTCTCCAGAAGAAATAAAGAATGTGATTGACCTTGTCAATAAGGCTGGTCTTGAATATTTGCTTTCTGAACCATAAACATATGGAAGAGAGAAGTATCCGAATTTTATTCCAATGCCTCACTAAACCCTAAGTCAGGTAAGATCAAATCCATTATTAATGGAGCAAGAGTAAAAGTCACAATCAAAAGACTTGCTAAAGTCTTACAGATTCCAAGAACTGCATAGGAAGATGAACTAGATTCAAGCAAGACTGTAGAGGCCTTAGAATGGTGTGGACTAGCTCCAACCACTATGTTAGGCAGTTCCTTAAACATGAAGGGAATGAATTCCCAAGGAAAATTTCTATCTGAAATAGTTGGAAAAGTGCTCCTCTACAAGACTAGAGCACATGACAGGATTTCCACATCTATGTTTAGCCTAATGACAAGTATTATCTTCATAATCAATACTGAATAGAAAAGGGTAGTCTTTGATAAGATTGCAGAAGGGATTCAAAAGCCCAATATATGCAGAATAGTTAGTCTGTATCTGGTAAAGGTAATTCCAGATAGTATCAATTAGAAGAATGGATCTAAGATAAATCATATGAGGAGAATGGACCTGAGAATTCTATCTAGATGGGACAGAGTCTCGTCTAAAGAGACACCAGAACCTAAAAGGATAAAGGAGGTAAAAGGCAAGAAATCTATGATAGAGGAAGTTGAATCCACCAGTGATTCCAAAGAAGAGGTGAACTTCAGTTCAGATAAGGATGCTGAGGAAGAACAAAGAAGATCTCCAAGGTTCACACCTGGAACTAGTGTATAGGTGCAGGGGGAGAACATTCCAAAAAAAGAAATAATTGAGGGGGAGAACCTCTATGCATTGCCAATGGATTTAGCTACTACTATAATAATGGATGTTGTACAGGAACTAGAAAAATCAAAAGAACCTGAACAAGAAATAACTGAAAAAGACAATGAAGAAGATATTATTTTTTTCTAAAGTATCTAACATCCAGGGGAGATAGCTGAAAATTTCCAGATTGAAGTTCCTGATGCTGAGATTCAACATGTAGATGTTACCTTAGAAAGTCTTAATACAAATACTGTAGGTACAGAACAACAAAACTCTATTGAGATGGTCAGCTCATCAGATTCTGAGGAAGAGGAAGCTTCATAGCTTAAGAAAAGGAAACTATCTGAGTTAAGAAAAAGCAGTAAGAGTTACAAGAAGTACCTCCAATCTAGACCACAACCAGCTCCTGCAATGGATTCTAGCTCCCTACTATTATAACTACAGATAATGCTTGATAAACAATGGCAAAAATCTAGAAAAGTATGTGGATGAAAGCAAAAAGGAGTTG
The DNA here is from genome assembly GCA_039513925.1 of Platanthera zijinensis. Lineage (NCBI taxonomy): Eukaryota > Viridiplantae > Streptophyta > Magnoliopsida > Asparagales > Orchidaceae > Platanthera > Platanthera zijinensis. Next base: position 106,153,014 of record CM077078.1, on the reverse strand, counting down.
CAATTTCAACTGGCAAAAGACATAAAGTCAATTAGATTTGAAGTAAATTTGTTAAAGACAGACATGACCAACTTCTTTGAGAAAGGTGCGAATGCTTTTGTCTACCTGGCCAAGCAACAACAGGAAGCCAAACAACTGGAGGATGATATGGCAATCAAGCAAGGCTATGTCCTTGAGAATCGGAACAAAATGAATGAAAATATGATAGTTATGCATGATACAACCTTGGGAGAAATAAAGAATCAAACCACTGCTTTGGAGACCAAACTTGATTCAACTGCTAAGGATATAGAAACCAGACTAGCAACTCATTCATCATCTCTACTTAAGGACATCAAGGATTCTGACAAGTGTTTGGACAATAATTTACTGAGAGTTAAGAACACTATAACATCATGAATTAATTATCTAGATGGTCAAGTGAGATTTCACAAAAATGATTTGAGAGACCATATTGAAAGAGAAGTCATAAAGGGGGAGAGGGTAATGATAAGGGCCAGTTCTGAACATATTACCTGGATATCAAATAATATCAGAGACACTTTAGGCTATCCTCCCCTATGATCTGATGGAGATCAAACTGCTGAGTCTGGTTGTCAACCAGCTCAACTTGAAGCACCTCATGCTGCTGGAACTCATGTTGTTGAGCAAACCATATACAGTCCTGCAGCACAAGCTACATTTAAGGATATCCAAGCAGTTGTCCAACAGATGTATAATCCTCCACCATCAGTTCAAAATGTTATATGTGAAAGGTGGAGATGTCTGAATATGTCTTGGTTAAAGAAAAAGAAATTCAGCTTTCAAAGAAAAGGTTTAGAGAACAAGCTGAAAGTAGACCTAATTTTGAGCAGTGGAGTCCAACCTCTAGATCAATAATTCTCACTGTATGGAAGACAGTCAATGCAAATGTGACAGATAGAGGTAAATGGTATTCAGAACAGGAATGGGCCAAACATTTAAAACAACAAGAGGTTATTAAGATGTTCAGACATGATCTAAAGAAAGGGAAGCTTCATGATAATTCTGTTGAGCCCAATAAATATTTCCCAAAGCCATACCATTATTTTGAAAGACAAAGGCTGAAAGAAGGAGCAATTGCAAAAGTTAAAGCTAAGGATGAAAAAGGAAAGAAGGTTGCTGATGACAAGGTGCCTGAGGTGAAAGTAAAGATACAATCTGGAAAAGACATAGTCATCAAAAAACCTGAACTACCTTAGAATGTTACTAGTTTTAAATTTCATAAAAAAAACTTGATCGTAACTATTGTATAACCAAAGTTTGTTGCAGTAAACCTTGTAATAAATAATCAATGAAAATTTTGGTTTACTCAATATTTCATGTGTTATTAATTAGGATTGCAATTGTTTGTATTATTTTCTGATTTAGCTTTATTGATTTTAAATATGTGTTTTTATCTATGGTATTTCACATATTGTACTGCACTGTACTCTTAATGTCTTTATCATAATATCTTTTTGGTAACATGTTGTATATCATTGAATTGGAGTTATGACTTCTCCAAATAGGGGGAGATTGTTGGGTACATTGGTCACAATGTACTTGATTTGAAGAAGTCCTTTCAGCTTAATGATATACATAGTTGTATTTGATGAATGTTAAGTTCATGTGTGCAGGAAAATAAAGCTAAGTACAAAAGCATCGAGACACTAGACCAGTATCGACACTTTTGTCAAAGATGTGCTGAGATAAAGAGAAAGCTGTGTAGACACTCAGGACTAGTGTCGACACACTTATACTTGTAGTGCTGAGTCAAAGAGGAAGTTGTGTTGACACCTAGGACTTGTGTCGACACTATGATACAAGAAAGTTGTCGACACTCAGGACTAGTATCGACACATACTACTCAAGTTATGTCAGCAGAGAGTAAATGTGTCGACACTAAGGACAAGTTTCAACACACCACACAAGCTGTGTCGAGACAAGGTGAAAGCTGTGTCGACGCATTCTTCATCAGCTATGTCAAGAAAAGATAAAGGTTGTGTCGACACATCCACAATTTTGTCGACATCACGACAAGATAAGTGTCGACACCCAGGACTGGTGTCAACACATCCATCATTCAAGTTTCAACACATCAATTAGAATTATTTTCTAAGTATAGAAATCAAGCAAGAGAGTCAGATAACTGCTTGAACTGTCAGTACTATCAGATGTCAGTTATTAATTGGGACAGCTAGTTACCTTGACAGAGCCTATATAAAGGGATCAAATCTTCAGAAAAAGGAAGAAGAATAATTTGGTGAAGCCAGATCAAAGAAGCATCAACTATAATTTAGAAGGTGGAGTGAAGCCAGATCGAGAATCATCTTCAACATTCTTCAACCTAGATATACCCTAATTTCAACTTCAAGAAGCTTTGAAAAGCTAAGAAGGGTGGGATCAGATCTATCCCGATAAGATCAAAGGAAGGAAACACATCAGGATTAGATCAAGAAGCAGTCACCCATTTATCTCTTGCTGGGTGACAATTTCTGAATCGATCTCTTTTACCTTCATTAATTTTTGTAAGATCTACCTGTAGATCTGAGTGTAGGAGAATCATTTTCTCTGAGTTGTAAGCCTGTATTATAAAGGCCGAGGTAGGGCTGGGATTGCCTGAGGTAGGAGAAGTGGGTATTTCTCTTAGTTGTAGGGCAGGAATTGCTTGAGGAGTAGGAGTGTGGATTCACTCTAAGGTAGAGTTCTTTGGAAGAACTTGAGGTGTATGATCTTGGTGATCTGAGTGGTAAGACTTGTATAGTCTAAGTTATAGGATCCAGCTGGGCTCTGAGCAGTAAGATTTGAGGATCTGAGTAAAAGAAGGAGTTTGGACGAATCTAGTTCATTGCTAGATAGGCAAAGGGGGAAAGTGGATGTACCCATAAATTGGGGAACCACTATAAAACTGTGTGTACCGTGTTGTGATTATTGTGCTAGGACTATTTTAAATTAATGTCAAGATTATATTGTTTTAACTGGCTGAGATAATTTATCAAAGAAAGTATAACAAAGCTAGCGAAGATTAAAATTGGACCTATTCACCCCCCTCTAGGTCACTCTCAATCCTAAAGAAAACATTTACAGGCGGAAGATAAAAGAAAGAAGATCAGGAGACGAAATCAAGAACTTTTAGGGTTATTCTTTTCAAAAGGTAGAAGATTGTCATCGTCTTCCTCGCCATTATTGGTGAGACAAGAAGAAGAAAAAATCTCAAATCGATCGACCTGAAAGTTCTTCCAGTTAACTGTTGTCATCCTAATCATCAACAACAAGAAAGAAGGAGCAGCAAGGCTAACCCTAGCTGCGGCCACTTCACATCCCAAGTTGAGTAATTCCTGAAGATAATTTTTGGAGCTGTGAAAAAGAAATTTGGACTTATTTTTCTCAGGACAGAAGGAGTAAGACACAACGATAATTTTCTGATGTCAAATTAATACCAACTCTTTTTCTCTCTATAAGATCCTCTTGGATCTTAGCTATAAGCCTGTGTTATAAATGCTGAGTTTGTAGGATCTGTTATAGATCTGAGTGGTAGGGCTTTGGCATGAGTTGTAGGATCCTGTGGATCTGAGTTGTAGGGTTGTCCTCCCAGCCTGAGTGGTGGAGCCTTTTGGCCTGAGATAGGTGGTATTCTGACCATTGAGTTGTAGGGCTCTGTTCCCGAGTTGTAAGTCTTAGAGGAGACTTAGTGATCCCACGGGATCATGTTGTAAGCTCTTAGGAGCTGAGATATTGGAGTAGTGTCTTGTCTAACACACTATTAGAAAGGCGGGAGGGACAGTGGACGTACCCATAAATTGGGGAACCACATTAAACTACGTGTCATCTGGGTGAATATCTTGAAAGTACTAGGAAGTAGATCACCTCACACAGCCTTAAATTATAAAAGTCAAAAGACACTAAAAACCTATTCACCCCCCCCCCCCCCCCTCTAAGTGGTTTAGCTACCCTTGCAAATAAAGACTTTCAAGTGGTATTAGAGGTAGGTTGCTCAAGAAAGACTTAACAGTCTGAGTAGATCTCCAAGGGTAGTAGTCAAAGAATACTTATGAGTTTAGGAGAGAACCATAAGTAGCTTGGTTCAATGAATCTTCCTATCTACAGAAAGGAAGGCTTTGGAATTTGGAAGGAAAGGGTCAAACTCTTCAAGGAGGCATCTGACCCAAGGATCTTTATCACTGTCAAAGAGGGACCTTTCATCCTATGAAGGTCTATGCTCTGGATGCAAATGTCAAGACACCTAAGACTTATTCAGAAATTACTAAGGATGAGGTCTTGTCATCCTGGACAAAAGGGCACAAAAAATTATTGTTAGTTTCATAGATGACTCCACCTTTCAGAATCTGGTGCACTGCAAGACAACCAAAGAGATGTGGGACACTTTGGTGGTCTACATGGTGGGCAGAGAAGAGGTTAGAGATGATATGAAGTCCATGCTAAATCAAGAGTATGAGGCTTTCAGGCAGTCCATAGAAGAGAGCATAGCCAGCTGCTATGAAAGATTCTTTAGGATAGTTAATGTGCTAAGGACCTATGGCCGGGTCTTCAATAATTATGAGCTTAATGATAAGTTCCTTAGGTCTCTAACTAGAGACCGGGACACCAATATTTGTGCCATCAGGGAAGTGGCAATGCTGGCAGATACCCCTCCACCAAATCTGTTTGGGAAGCTGATGTCTTATGAAATACATCTGACTGCCAGAAAGGAGGAGGAGAAAAATAGCAAGTCTCAGGCTAGAGAAAATACTATGGCCTTTAAAGCTGAAGCCACAAAAAGGAGCAGGGGAAAGACTCCTTCTCCACCAAGGAGGGCTATTGAGTCTGACTCAGAAAGTTCAGAGACATGCACATTATACTTCCATATGTCTAATGAGGAGTTTGTTACCTTCTCTAGGTAGTTTATGAAGCTAATAAAGAAGAAGGGGTGGAGGAGCAGACCCTCCTCTCATCACTAAGAGAACTACTATAGGGGAAAGAAGAAATCCTCCAAGGAGGACAAGTATAGTTTAAACCTAGTAAACAGATTTCTACTAAAGTGGTTTACTATTGCTGCAACAAACTTGGACATGTGATTGCTGACTGCCCAGTCAAAATATAGGAGAATGGTGAGAAGAAACACCACCACCAAAAGAGCAAGAAGGAGAAGTACTTCATGGCAAAGGAGAATAGATGGTCTGACTCTTCCTCATCAAAATTTGAAGATGAAGAAGCTTACATTGGGCTGATGGCAATGTCTGAGAAACAGTCCTGTCAGGATCAGCCTGGTCTAAAAAAGGTATAATCTTTATCCAGTTCTTCTTCTGAGTTTGATTATGAGACAAGTCCCTATTCTAGTGCTTCTTCATCAAGAGGTGAAGATGGCTCAGAATTTGAGAAAGATATCAATCAATTGATTGATAAGTATGATGAACTTCTGCAGGCCTTAAAAAGAAGTAAACTTCTAGTTAAAAAAAGCAGGCTCAGGAGATTGCATCTCTACAGCTTGCTGCTTCCCAGCATTCTGAATCAGCAACCTTGCTGGAGCAGAAAATCAGGAAAGTTAGCCAGCTGAAAAACATCATTATCATGCAAATAGACACCATAAAATACAAGGACAGTCTTATTAGAGATCTGGAGGAGAAACACCAGAGAGAAAAGAGGATTCTGGCTAGTTTCTCAAAGCCCAATTCTGTGTTGCCCATTATTGACTCCTTCTACTCTCAGAGAAACAAGAAGGGTTTATGTTTCAAGGGAAACACAAGAGCTGCCCCTTTTAAAGGAAAGGGAAAAGCTCCAGTTCAGCCACCCATTGCCTTTGAAATGGTAGTATTCCCTTCTAATAGGTATGACCAGGACTCTATGTATGGTCACTGGAAGAATGGGAATTCTTCTTGGAAGAATACAAGTGTACCTTCCAATGGAAGGAGAAGAGGAATGAGGATGAGTGCCTTCAAGGAAGCCCATGAATAAATTCAAATGGCCCATCATGGACCATTTGTCTTTGGTGCTCCAGCCCCCACTCTAAAGAATGGGGCTGCAACTAAGTCTCATATCCATACAATAAAAAGTCTGACCAAGGGCCAGTCTTTCAGCAAGCCTAATTTGGCCATTTCTGATGCTATCAAGAGCATGCCTTCTACAAAGAAGACTGTTGATGGCATTCAGAGCAGGACAAACAAGTCTACTAGAAGACTTGCCTTCAGCCAAATCCTAGTTGAAAGGAAACTGAGAAAGGTTGCTACTGTTCCTTCTGGACAAAGAGATGTTGTCAGTACAACTAGCAGACCAGCTCAGAAAAGAAGATACAACTTTCATGAGTGTTGGTGTTGTGGCAAGGTAGGCCATTATGTCATTGATTGTTGGCATAAACCCAGTGTAGCCAGAGCTAAAGTCAGTCTACCAGTTAGAAAAACTGCTGGTATACATGTTCATTTTCAGACTTATATGCACCAATGACCCTATAAATATTGGGGGTCCTAAGGTAAAGTAAATATGTTTTGCAGGTTAGTCCAAGTGCCCATACCCCTATATGGTACTTGGACAGTGATTGTTCAAACACATGACTAGAATAAGGAGTTATCTGAAGGAGTATACTCCAGTGAAGGATGGACCCAAAGTTATCTTTGGTAGTTCAGATAGAGGAGTCACTAGAGGATATTGTAAGATCACCAATAGCCTAGTCATTATCACCAAAGTGGCTTATATGGAAGTTTTGTAACATAACTTAATAAGCATAAGTCAGTTATGCGATCTAGGCTATGTCACCTCATTTCATAAGGGTGAGTGCCAGATTAAGAGGTCAAGTGACTAAGAGGTCATCTTGACAGGCACTAGGAGTGGGAACATTTATTGTTTGAATTTTCTATGCTTAGATATAGACTCCCCAGTTTGCCTAGTTGCAGATGAGAAATCCTCATACTGTGTCTAGTTGCACAAGAGGCTAGCTCATCTGAATTATATAACCATAGGCAAGCTCTTTAGTGAAAAGCTAGTTAGGAATGGTCTTAATATGAAGTGCACCAAGGAGGGTATCTACTCTGCATGCCAAAAGGGCCAACATACTAAGACCTCCTTCAAGGGCATTGGGACCAAAGACTAAGTGAGGTGCTTATACCTCGCGTATATGGACTTTTTTTGTCCTATGCCAGTTCATAGTCTAGGTAGGAAAGTCTACACTCTTGTGGTTGTTGATGACTTTTCCAGATTTGCATGGGTTTTCTTTCTTAGGAAGAAGTCTGAAACCCCTAATGTCTTCAAGACATTTTTCAAGCAAATTCAAAATGAATTTGACAGTACTATGGTCAAAATTAGAATTGACCATGTGACTGAATTTCAGTCTGAATGCATGACAAGGTTCTGTGAAGAGCAAGAGATTCACCAAGAATTCTCCTTTCCTAGAATACCCCAGCAAAATGAAATTGCTGAGAGAAAGAATAAGACTCTCATAGAGGTTAAAAGGTCCTTGTTGAGTGACACATTTCTCCCAGAATACTTCTGGGCTGAGGCAGTTAATACTGCATGTCATGTCCTTAAAAGGGCATCTATTACCAAGAGCCACAAGAAGACTCCCTATGAGATCTTGAAGAGCAGAAAACCAAACCTGAGCTATTTCCGGATATTTGGTAGTAAGTGCTATGTGCTAAACAATAGAAAGTCCTATGTGACTAAGTTTGCTGTCAAGTCCTATAGGGATTTTTGTTGGGTACACCAATCATAGCAAGACCTATAGGATCTACAACTTGAAAAATTAAATTGTAGAAGAGTCCATTCATGTAGTTTTTGATGAATCTACAATGATTAATAGTGAGCTACCAAGCTCCTCGTCTAGTCATGTAGGTACTAAACTGATGATGGACAAGATGACTATCAAGGAGGCTTCTCCATTAGTTCAATATAAATCTGACAGAGTGAGCATTCCAGAGGAAGCACAGGGCACACAGATTATGGTTTATGATCAATAAAGTGAAGACAATGAAGATCAGGAAGCTGAATCAAGATTTCCTCCAACAATCAGGCATCTAAGGGATCATCCAAGACACGAAATCATTGGTGATGCCAGTCAAAGAGTAGTGACAAGGAGTAAAAGTCTGAATACAGCTTTGTATTCTAGCTTCATGTCATAAGTTGAGCCCAAGAGATTTGAAGAGGCCAATACAGATCAGTTCTGGATTGTAGCAATGCAAGAGGAACTAAACTAGTTTAAGAGGTGTAAGGTCTGGAAGCTAGACCACAAGGACATAATATCATTAGAGTCAACTGTATCTATAAAAACAAACTTGATGAAAATGATATTATAGTTAAGAATAAGGCTAGACTGGTGGTTAAAGGATACATACAAGAAGAAGGTATTGATTTTGATCAAACCTTTGCCCCAGTAGCCAGATTGGAAACCATTAGACTTTTCCTTGTATATGGTGTATAGCAAGGATTCAAAGTCCACCAGATGGATATGAAGTCATCCTTTCTGAATGGTGACTTAAAGAAAGAGGTTTATGTTGAACAACCTCCAGGTTTTGTTGTTCCCAACTCACCTCATTCTATTTATAGACTTAAGAAATCTCTATATGGGCTGAAGCAAGCTCCTAGAGCTTGGTATGAGACATTGCCTAGCTTCCTCATTGAGAACAAATTTTTAAGGGGGAAGATATACAAGACCTTATTCCTAAGGGAATCTAAGGGCATGATCATCTTAGTCCATATTTATGTTGATGACATAATCTTTGGATCTACTGATGACAACCTTTGCAGGAAGTTTGCTAAACTTATGTAAGGGAAGTTTAAGATGAATAGTATGGGTGAGCTCAAGTTCTTCTTGGGCCTCAAAGTAAGACATACTGATGATGGCTTGTCCATATCCCAATCTAAGTTCACCAAGGAGTTGATCAAGAAGTTTGGTATGAAGAATGCCTCCCCCATGAAAACTCTCATAGGGTCAAGTATGCCAATAGGAAAAGATGAGGCAGGGAAACCTGTTGATAAAACTTTGTATAGAGGGATAATTGGCTCCCTTTTATACCTTACTGCAAGTTGGCCAGACATCATGTATGCCACATGTGTTTGTGCTAGGTATCACGCCTTGCCCTAAAGAATCTTACTACTCTACTGCTAAGAGAATCTTGAGGTAACTTAAGGGCACACCAGATCTTGTCCTATGGTACCTTAAAAATGGGGATTTTAATCTAACCTTCTATTCAGATGCAGATTTTGCAGGCTGCAAAGATGATAGGAAAAGCACTTCAAGCACCTGTCAGTTCTTAGGAGGAACACTAATATCTTGGAGCAGCAAGAAGCAAACAAGTATTGCAATCTCAACTACAGAATCAGAGTATATTTCTGTTGGGAGCTGCTATGCATAGTTGTTATGGATCCAACATCAGCTTCAGGACTACAACCTCCAGATAAGTAGTTGTCCTTTATTTTGTGATTCTACCAGTATCATCTCAATTGCAAGGAATCCCGTCTCACACAACAGGACTAAGCATATTGAGATACGATATCACTTTATAAGAGAGCATGTGGAATGTGAAGATATCAGCCTTGAGTTTTTTCCTACAGACAAGCACGTGGCTGACATCTTCACCAAGCCATTAGATTAAGTAAAGTTCAACACCTTCAAGTTTGAGTTGGGTATGTTGAGCCTAGAATAGCTTCAATTGCTCCTTATGTTGGTTTTTTGTTGCAGGTTGTACTACCTTCTGGCAGATGGAAAAGACCTTCAGTGGTATCAAGATGTTCAAGTGGATTAAGTGCTATCATGACTGGATGCTCCTGTTGAGTGGGAGCAAGTCCAGTACTTGCAGGAACAAATTCTGCTTCCTGTAGAGAAGGTGCAAGCAACTAATTATCTGCAATCAAATAGGGGGAGAAGATGACCAAAGGAAGATAAGCCCTGCACCTCCCTGACTATTCTATAGAAGTCAAAAAGGGGGAGGACAATATGATTAAGGAAATGATCAAGGCTATGCAGCAAAATAGGGAGAGAAGCAAGTGATGATGATCACCTTGCAGGATATGCAATAAAATAGGGGGAGAAGAAAGTGATGATGATCACCTTGCAGGCTAGGACAATGTGGTAACCTATATCATATTAACTTTTCCATTATACTAATTATATGCTGCATATGTTGTGTGTATTATTGACTAAAAGTTTTTATGAAAGGTTTTGACTTCTTCAAATAGCGGGAGATTGTTGGGTCCATTGATCCCAATGTCCCAGATTTGTAAGAAGTCAAACAAGTCAATGGTATACACATAGTTGTATTTGATGTATGTTCAAGTTCATGCATACAGGTTGCTCTTTGTCACATTGATTGGATAGGTGGCTCAAGTGACAATGACAGGTGGACACAAAGAAGCTGGCTGGAAAGGAAAAAATTTGCCTAAGTCCACATGCGTTGAGTGAAGCAAGCTCACGATGGAATTATAGATATCTTCATCAATTAAATTTATATATAATCTAATCCTTGCCTTCTAGATTGCAAACTTATTAAGATTACATACTGGAGGTCTGGTGCTTGAGTATTCCTTATTCTGTGCCATGATATAAGAGAGACACTAAACGTATTAAGATCTATCAAAGGATTTTTTTGATTCAGGTATTAGCCCGTGAAACCAAATGAACAACCCTCTGATACCAATTGAAAGTGAGGGGATATATCTGTCTTAACTCTAGAGGGGGGGGGTGAATAGAGTGTTTTAAAAACTTTGATTAGTTTTTATAGCGGAATTAAAATAAGTGATATTAAAGTATATAAAGAGAAGTAAAAACAAAACTATCACAACACGGCAAAACAAGAAATGGAACAACTAGACGACACAAGGAAATTATAGTGGTTCCCCAAAACTGGGTACATCCACTCTTCTACCACCCTGGTAGGAATCCACTAACACGTTTTTGATCAGGTGCCCTTCCACTACAGGTTTTTGCTCAAGTGCCCTGTCACCACAAGATCTATTTCAAGGGAGATCTCACAACCCTTTAAGATTTTTATCAGGTGCCCAAAAACCAACACAAGTCTTTTGTTAAGGAGACTTGACAACCAGGTGATAACTTTTGAAGGGAGTTAAAAACCCTTTCTACAGTGAGCTAAAGAAAGTGATGGTGTACGTCTTCTCTTTCTCAAACAACTTGAGAAGACAAGTGGATTGTTGTTGTCAAAGCTCCCCCTGAGAAGTTGAATGGTTCAGGAAAGCAGGAAGCTTTACTCAGGGTGTAGGCCTTCAATTAGCTTGATGTTTCTTCAGGAAGCTTTTAGATAGATGAATGTTGTTTGTATCTGAAGAATCCTGAAGCCAGAAACTGAAGAAGACTAATAATCTTTTTGTTGTTTTTCTTCTTCAATTTCCTGTAAGCACACTAGCATTATTTCTGCACAGAGAATATATTCTGTATATCTGTTATTCTCTGTATACTTTTCTTCTCTATATAACTATATCTCGTGTATATCTTATTGAGAGGAATAGAAAACCCTTTTTATATTATGTGCAATAATCAGCCTTTGAATTTTGAATAGAATCCTTGAATTACTGCTCAGAATCTTGGGGTTGAAATGGCTGGAAATTATCTTTAATGTGTTACCTCAACTGTCCCAGTAAATAAGCAAGTAATTAACTCTGTGAAATCCATAATTAATGCTGCGTTGGAACGGCTATATTCTTGAGAATACAAGCATTAATTATTCAGAGAATTATTGTCTTAGACTAATATAATTAGAATTCAAACTGAGAGAGAAAAAAAACTGGCTCTGATCAGAATTAGTCAAACTCAGAACAGATTGTGTTGACCTGAACTCCAAGTTCATCGAGCTGAGCTCAGAGATAAATGATCGGGAAAGTATCTGTCAATGCTGAGCTCTAAGTTCGTCGACCTGAGATAGACTTTTATCGACCAGAGAAACTGAGTAGAGGAGGGAGTTTGTCGACCTGAGCCCGGATATCGTCGAGCTTAGCTCAGAGTTGAAACTCTGAGTTCGTCGATCTACGATCGACGATCGTCGAGCTGAGTTCGAAGAACTTCGAACTGATTCTCTGAACTCTCTAAAACTGCATTTCTTCTAAGTCTGAATTTCTGAATTCTTCTAAAGGCTGGATCAAAGATTTCTATCCTAGTCAGACTGACCTAGACCTTAGAACTAACAAAGTTTACCATAGGCTATACATGGTGGGTAAATAACCTAATAATGAACCTAACCCAAATCCAAACTGGGGTTCCAAAAATTTCTCTTCTTGTTTCCTCAGAAGAGTCTAACAGCTAAGAATACCACTTGAGAAACTATTCAGCTAAGCATTATGTGCTCCTTCCTTGTAGATCTAAGAAGAGCTACTTCTAGAGCTTTCCTTAGTGATGAGTACAACCTACTTGTTCTTCTCCTCACTGTTCTGCTGAAGTGGTAGTAGTACTATGTCCCATCAGTTAGACATCTTAGGAATTCAATGGTTGGATTCTGTTGGTCTAATTATCTAGTCATATGCCATTTGAAAGATTTTTCCCAACATATATGTGCTTTATCCACTTTCATGAATGCACACAGCATCACACCATCCTCTTACTTTTGGGCAGTAGGAGGAACTTGATGGTCTATTTATCCATCTTCAACTTCTCAACTTAAGATCTTTAGTCCATTTCACACTGGAGTATGATCCTCAAGCTAGCTCCTTGTTCCAGTCTAATTCCTGGAGCAATCTCTGTCCAAATACCACATGTGGGTATGGGCACTTGAACTATCCTGCAAAACAGAGTTTACCTTACCTTAGGACAACAATAATTATTGGGCCCTAGGTTCTGATTAGCATAAAACTGCACATGCCTTCATGCAGATTTTCTGACAGGAAGGCTAACATTAGCTTTGTCATAAAGACTTACCCTTGCCCTTGGCACACTAGGGTTGTGCCAACAATCTATGTCAAAGTAGTCCACTTTGCCACAACACCAACACTCATGGATGTTATATCTCTTCTTCTGAACAATCTTTGAAGAGTCCAAGACATCACTAGCTGCATGTCTAGAGGGAAGTGTTGTAGCCTTCTTCTTATTATTTTAGCAAGAATATGACTAAAGGTGAGTCTGCTAGTAGAATTACTTGGATTACTCTGAGTTTCATTAATAGTAATATTCTTTGTAGTTGACATGTTGTTAATGACCTTTGAGCTAGCCAGATCAACCTTACTGACTGACTTACCCTTGGTCTGGGTTTTTGCTGGAAGACACTGAGAATAGGTCACTGCCTTCTCCTTGAGTGTAGGGGTTGGAGCACCAAATACAAGTGGTCCATGATGGGAAATTTGGACTTATTCACGGGGTGCCTTCTGTACACTCAAACTCATGCCCTTCATTATTCCATTGTAAGATACACTTGTATCCTTATAAGGAGAATTCCCATTCTTCCAGTGACCATGCATGCAGCCTTGGTCATACCTATGGGAAGGGAGGATTACCTTATGAAAGGTGGCCTGAGCCACTACAGGAGCCTTGTATTTTCTTTTGGAATGGCCAACTTTAGAATTCCATTTAGACCCTAAACCTCTCTCATCTTTTTAAGAGGTAATGGAGTCAATCAATGGCAAAACTGTTTTGGGCTTATTGAATTCAGCCATAATCTCTCTCTCCTTTAGGAGTTTCTCTTCAAGATCCAAGATGATCTTGTTCTTCTGGCTTATGGTCTCAGTTTGGATGATTGAGATATCCTTTATTTGTCTTACTTCCCTAGCCTTCTAATCCAACAAAGATGTTGTCTCAGTCTATTGGGAAGCAGCTAGCTAAAGGGAGATAATCTCCTCAGCCTGCATCTTGGCTAACTTCTTGCTTCTTCTCAAAGCATCAAAAATTTCACCATACTTATCAATCAATTGATTGACATCTTCCTCAGACTCAGAGTCATCTTCATCAATGGATAAGGATGCATCAGAATCTGGACTGGCCTCATAATCTGAACAGTAAGAAGAACTAGATAGAGAATGTACCTTTTTTGTACCAGGCTGATCCAGGCAAGATTCTTCTTCTGTCATGGCTATTAGCCCATAACATCTGCAGTCATCTACTTCATCATCCTCCTCCTCTGAATCACTATCTGAATGTGATAGAGGGGCCCTGATCTCTATTCTTGCATCTAGATAGACACCATTTGATGGGATGATGGAATCTTTTTCCTTATCATCCTCCTCTTTGCCTTCCATGTAGACCATCAATGTGTCCCACATTTCTTTGGCAACCTTGCAGTGGACCAAGATCTAGAAGGTGGAATCATCCATGTCACTTACCATGATTTTTTGTGCCCTCTTGTCCATAATTGCCAAGATGATTTCATCTTCAGTCATTTCAGCATAACTCTTTGGAGTCTGGACTTCTGTATATAAGATAGAGACCTTCATGGGAATGAAAGGTCCTTCTTGAATTGTTACAAAGACCCTAGGATCAGAGGCTTCCATAATCTGCATGACCCTCTCTTTCCACGTCCCAAAGTTCTCCATTCTGCAGACTTGAAGCTCCATTCCTTATGGTTCTCTTCTGAACCCACAAGTACAAACATTTTAGCTATCTTTGGAGGTCACTCAGACTGTTAAGTCCTTTTTGAGCAACCTCCCTCTGATACTACTTGAAAGTCTTCAAGTTCAAGGATAGCTAAATCACATAGAGGGGGGTGAATAGGTTTCTTAGTCTCTTATGACTATCTTTTCAGTTTCTTTATTTAAGTGCTTTTTGAGTTAGTAGTTTTTTGCTCTCAAGACACACACCACCTGCAAAAAAGAAACAACATAAAGAGCACACACAGAATTTATAGTGGTTCCCCAGATTATGGATACGTCCACTTTCCCTCCCACTTTTTTAACAGCTTATTAGACAAGACACTTCTCAAATCTCGGCTCCTAAGAGCTTATAACACGATCCTATAGGGCCATTCAGTCTCCTCCAAGACTTACAGCTCAGTCACAAGGCCCAACAACTCAGTGATCCTAAGATCACCTACCTCAGGCCCAAAGGCCCTATAACTCGGGCTGGGAGGACAACCCTACCTCAAAGAGAATGACTCTCCTATAGCTCAGGCACAAAGGCCCTACCTCAGATCCAAAGGATCCTACAGCTCAGGCATACGTGACCTACAACTCAGAGAGAATGACTCTCCTACCTCAGGCTCAAAATCCCTACCTCGGATCCAAACTGGATCCTACTCTCAAGCCAAAGAAATACCTCAGGCACACATGCCCTACCTCAGATTTTCAACAGAATCCTACCTCAAGCTAAACAGCTCTACAACTCGGATCCAAAAGGATCCTACCACAGACCCAAAGGTCCTACAGAATGGAAGTGGGTTTTTGAGTTGATTTGACACAAGAGAAATTTCTTTGTGCCAACCTTCCTAGACTGAGATAAACTCAACCCAAATTTGACTCCAGGAATATATCCCCTGAGTCTACTCCTAGCTGAACTGAAAAATACTCAGCCATATCTTCTTCTCAGCAATAAGTGTAGATCTTCAATAAGAAGATGCTTGTGCTGGGAGTAACATGCAGAACCTCGCTCTACTTCTTCTTTTCTTCCTGGACTGAACCAGAAGCTTAGTCCTAACTTCTTCTTCATAGCCTCCAAAAAATGTTCTTCAAAACTGTATAACTAGAACTGTGAAGTGGTTTCAACTAAGGTTATCCTTTTTTGCACCTTATCTCTCAAAGATTTACTCTGAACTGTTATTGATGGTGGAGATGACAACAACTAACTTTGAATATCTAACAATTGTTGTCGCTAGAGTAACAACCTGCTGCTTCAGTTTACTCAGAGAATTTCACTGATCTTGATGGTGAAGGCAGATGAAATATCAGTTCTAAGTATTCTTCACACAACTAACTTTGACTAGAGAAATTAGTTATCTCTGCTTCTTCTTCTTCCTCCTCAGAAAGTAAACATTCTGATCTTGCTAATGCAGGTGTGAGTGGCACCATCTATCTCTTTTAACTCTTAGATCTGAAGCTTGAACTTCTTCTTCAAGGCTTTGCATTAATGGCCGAGGGATAAGATAAAGTCCAGAACTTTTTCCAAAAAGTTAATCTCTTCATTCTGAGCTCTGCCTTTTTTATTTCGCCGATCAACGACTATTTTGACCAGTGGGCCCCACTGAAGTAGACAACTGCAACTTTATCTTTTACAAAAAAAGTCATCCAGTAGACCTGTGGCGCTATTTGTCTTTTTTTGTAGCCATCCTGCCACATTTTGAATTTCGTTGACTTTGTTGACTTCTGCTGACATCAACATATGTGGACTTAGTAAAATTCAAACTCATTAGTATTGGTGTTGAGTGAACAAGCTTCACATAACGCTAAAATACTTAGAAAGATTTCTGTCTAACTCAGGCATTGAGTGAACAAGCTTCACTCAACGCTTCTGGCCTTAGCCAAACATTCTGCATCTCAGCTGTTGAGAGTGTTGAGTGAAGAAGCTTCACACAATACTTTTTTACTTGCCAATCTTGCTACATCAGTAGACATTGAGTGAACCTTCATCACTCAACGTCAAATTACTTGGACAATTTTTTGTCACTAGGCGTTGAGTGAGCCTTCATCACTCAACGCCAAAACACGTAGAAGATTTTCTGTCCATTCTTTTCTTGAGCTTTGAGTAAACACGATGATTTCTCCTCTAGCGTTGAGTGAGCCCTCATCACTCAACGCCATCTAGACTTTTGTATTCTTAACTGCTTAGGCATCGAGTGAGCCTTCATCACTTAACTCCATCTAGACTTTTGTAGTCTTAACTGCTTAGGCGTCGAGTGAGCCATCATCACTCGACGCCTCTGGACTTAGTCAGATTTCTTTACTGTCAAAGACAAAGCTTTGACTATCTGAGCTTTACTAAACTCTTTTTACAGTATGGCATTAAGTGAACTGCCTTCACTCAACACTTGTGAACTTTACCACTTTTCTGCCTTGCAAATAGTCAGGCTTTGACTGACTTTTCTTCTTTCAGTACTTTTTAGCATCTGGCGTTGAGTGAGCTTGCTTCACTCAACGCATGTGGACTTAAACCACATCTTTTCCTCTAGCATTGAGTGAGCTTACTTCACACAACGCATGTGTATTTAACCACATCTGTTTGCATCTGGCATTGAGTGAGCTTGCTTCACTCAACGCCTGTGGACTTAGACAAAATTTCTGTCTCTCAACCTGCCTACCTTGTGACCACCTATCATCATCACTTAGACAACATGTATAACCTTGTTCCAAAGAACATCCTGCACATGATGAGCTTAACAAACATCAAATACAACTATACTCTTAGTGTTGATGGTGATGCCTCTTCAAATCAATTCTAGGGAACATTGAGGGCAATATTCCCAACACTAATGAGGTACAAATCAAAACTCCTCTTTTAGATTCTGATTATGGAGCTATTGTTGAGTTAGAGGCAAACTCATCATCTAATGATGAGGATGACTCTGAATTAGGGAAAAAAATTGAAGAAATAGTTAAGAAGTATGGTTCTCTCCTTGAGGCATTGTGGAAGAGCAAGAAGCTTGCAAAGAAGCAGGCAGAAGAGCTTGAACTCCTTAAAGATCTCAAAGCCCAAATTGATGAGAAGTTAGACAAGATCTATCAGATGAACTCTAAAATAACTGAGTTCAAGAAAATCATAGATGATCAAACTGACTTGTTGATTCAAAAAGAGAAAATCATTAATAAATTGGGGAGGGAGCTCCTCAATGAGAGGAAGCTGGTGGCTAATTTTCTAAGCCATAGACTATCCTTCCAATTATTGACAGCTTCTCTACACCATATAAAAGTGGTGTAGGGTATGAGAGAAAGGGAGGATAGAAGAAGAATGCCAAAGGGAAGGCACCCATACAACCTACTGTTTTTCAAAATGTTCTTCTAGTATCAAACATCTATGACCAGGAAAGTGTCTTGTGATACTGTAAGAATTAGTGTTTCACTAGTGGAACTAAGGATGTGCATCATGGAAAGAGTGTTCTTAAGGGAGCTCATGAAGAAATTGAGATAAATGATTATGGTCCTTTTTTGTTTGGTACCAACACCAGCACTAAAGGCAAAGAAAAGGCTTTTAAATGGAGAACTGCCAGGAAGGGCAAGGTTGTGGATGTGTTACCCAAGTCTCTCCCAGCACACCACCACATGCCCTACAAAGATTCACATGTAGTATCCTTTAGAAGCCCTTCTGATCATAATAAGAGCAAGCCAATATTTATTGTAAGCCCCAAAAGAAGATAGAACAAGTATGAATGTGGGTGTTATGAAAAAATTGGCCACTTTGGCATTGACTATTGGTTCAACCCAACTATTTCAAGGGCAAACACTGGCAGACCAGCATCCAAACTTGGGTTATTCCATAATACACCTCTGCCTGGTCAAAACTTGAAGCAGGTTGCCAATGCTTAAAAAAAATCTAGGAACCGACAAGATTTGGGTACCTAAGAAGAAATAATTTCTTTTCGCGGGAATGTCTAAAGGCCAATCAAATTCCTATTTTGTACTTGGGCAGTGGATGTTCCAAACACATGGCTGAAACAAGAAGCCTGTTGAAAGATTATTCCATAGTGGAAGATGGACCAAAATTCATTTTTGGAGGATCTGACAGAGGAAATACTAAAGGCTATGGTAAGATCTTCAATGACATAGTCAGCATCACAAGGGTAGCCTATGTAGAAGGATTGCAACACAATTTGATCAGCATAAGTCAACTATGTGATCTTAGATATGTGATTGTTTTCCACAAGATTGAGTGCCTGATTAAGAAATCTTAAGAGATCATCTTAACTAGCACTATGCGTGGAAATATTTATTATTTCAATTTACTTTATGCAAATTTAAATCTTTTATCTGCCTTATAGCTGAGAATAGAACATCTCTCTGTGTGCAATGGCATAATAGATTGGCTCACATCAACTATAAGACCATCAATAAGCTCTTAACAGAAAATTTGATTAGAGTTGGTCCTAAGTGGAAATTTGTCCGGGAAGCCCTTCTCATGCATCCCAAATGGGCCTCGTTCAAATTTATTAGAATTAAGGACTCCACTAGGTCTTTACACTTTTTGCACGTGGATCTGTTTGGTACTCTGTAAATTCACAGCTTAAGAGGAAAATTCTACACTCTTATGACTGTTGATAATTTATCAAGGTTCATATGAGTGTTCTTTCTTAAACAAAAGTCGGATACCCTAGAGATATTCACCAACTTTATCAGGCAAATCTAGAATGAAATGAGCAGTTCTGTTGTTAAAAGTAGAAGTGATCATGGAACTGAATTTCAATCAAGAGATATGAACAAGTTATGTGAAATCCTAGGTATCATTCAGGAGTTTTCCTCTTCTAGAAGTCAACAAAATGGAGGTGCAGAGAGGAATAGAACCATTATTAATGCTAGTAAAACCATGCTGAGTGACTTCTCACTACCAGAATATTTCTGGACTAAGGCTATCAATATAGCCTGTCATGTGCAAAATAAGGCT
Organism: Platanthera zijinensis; assembly: GCA_039513925.1. Classification (NCBI taxonomy): domain Eukaryota; kingdom Viridiplantae; phylum Streptophyta; class Magnoliopsida; order Asparagales; family Orchidaceae; genus Platanthera; species Platanthera zijinensis. The sequence continues at coordinate 106,133,579 of CM077078.1, read as the reverse complement.
TCAATAAACAAGAATCACAACAAGACTCCCTATGAGCTTGTGAAAGATAGAACAACAACCTTAGCCTACTTCAAAATCTTTGGAAGTGTTGTATTAAATAATGGGAAGCACTATCTGACCAAGTGTGATATGTGCATATAGATATTCAACAAAAAGACTCATGTAGTAAAAGAATCAATTCATGTTGTATTTATTGAGACCAGCGTGATCTATAAAGACTGGCCTAGTTCTTCTAGTATTAGGGGTATTGAGCAAAGGCTGGAAAAGTTGTCCATCAATGACCAGCAAGAAAGAAATGAAATAACATTACCAGATGCACTAATCGGAGATGGAAGCTTTCCAACAAAAGATGTATAGGATGTTGATGAAGGGACATAGTTTCATGATACTCAAGTTGAACCTAAAGCACAAGAGAATGCAGGAAGATAGCCAATAGCTTTAAGTCATCTAAGAGATCACCCACAGAACCCGATTATTGGTGACTTGGGTCAAGGAGTTCAAATAATAAGAAGCACAATGAATGAAGCCTTACACCTGAGCTTTCTTTCTCAAGTAGAGCCAAAGAAGTTTGAATAATCCAACTCTGATCCATCTTGGATCTTGACTATGAAAGAGAAATTGAATCAGTTCAAAAGATGCAAGGTCTGAAAGCTGGACCCAAGGCCTCATGACCATAATGTCATTAGAACATAGTGGGTGTTCAGAAATAAGATGGATGAACAAGGAGTGATCATCAAGCACAAAGCATGGTTGGTTGCAAAGGGATAAAGACAGGAAGAAGGAATAGACTTTGATTGGACCTTTGTACCAATAGCCAGATTGGAGGCAATAATGTTGTTTCTATCATATGCATCTCATAAAGGGTTCAAAGTATATCAAATAGATGTGAAGTCTGCCTTCCTCAATGGAGACTTAAAAGAGGAAGTATATGTAGAACAAACTTTTGGTTTTGCAATTTTTTCTCACCCTAGCCATGTTTTTTATTTGAGGAAAGCATTGTATAGTCTCAAATAAGCACCTAGAGCCTAGTATGTGACCATGTCTAACTTTCTAATTTAAAATAATTTTTCAAGGGGAAAGATAGATAAGATATTATTTCTAAGGGAAGCGAAAGACAAGATTTTGCTGGTACAAATCTTGGTAAATGACATTATCTTTGGCTCTACAGATGATAAACTTTATAAAAAGTTTGTTAACCTATGCAAGGGAAATTTGAAATAAGCAGCATGAGAGAGCTGAAATACTTCTTAGATCTCCAAGTGAAATAATCTGAGGATGGAATCTTCATCTCTCAAACAAAGTTCACAAAAGATCTCATTAAGAAGTTTGGATTGGAGAGTGCAAAAGGGAAATCTTATAATAAAACCATATAAAGATGTATCATTAGGTCCCTGCTCTATCTAACTACTAGTAGACAAGACATCATGTTCTTTATATGTGTTTGTGTCAGGTATCAAGTGAATCCTAAGGAATTTCACTATTCCTCTGTTAAGAGAATCCTAAGATACCTTAAGGGTATACCAAATCTTATCTTATGGTACCCTATGAGTAATGATTTTGAGCAGACAATTTTTTCAGATACTGACTTTACATCGTGCAAGGAAGACAGGAAAAGTACCTCAGGAACATGTCAATTCTTAGGGAGAAGGCTAATTTCCTGGAGAAGAAAAAAAAGGCAAACCAGTATGGCTATCTCAACAGCTGAATTAGAATATATCTTTATTGGAAGTTGTTGTGCTCAACTACTTTGGATACAACATCAACTGCAAGATTTCAACATCCAGGTAAGTAAATCTCCCTTATTTTTTGATTCATCTAGGGTCATCTCAATTGAAAAAAATCTTGTGTCACAAAGCAGGACCAAGCATATTGAGATAAGGTATCACTTCATTAAAGAGCATATTGAGAAAGCAAATCTGCCATGAATTTGTCTCACTGATAAAATAAGTGACAGACATCTTTACTAAGCTTCTAGATGGAGAAAAATTCAATTACTTCAAACTTGAATTGGTCATGTTAAATCAAGAGTGATTATCATGCCTAGTGTCTTTTTAATTTTATGTCCTTGCAAAGATGTAGGAGATAAGCTATAAATGGTAAAATATCGGCTTGACATGGAGACAAAGAAGGAATTTGGCTTAAATCAGGAAGGAAATCAACACATAATTTTTATATATATTTAAGATATCTTCCTTAATAAGATGCATGCCTCTTGAACTTCCTTCTTTATATATAAATAAAAATGGAACTTAAGAGGGCATTAGGTTAAATAGTCCTACAACCCCAAAAATAAGCACCAAAGTCTTTCGCACTCTCCCTCATGTTCGTCTCAAAAGTTTTCTCTTCCCCAAACCCTCTTCATCTCCAATGGAGAACAAGCATAGCGTGTTTGACATGGTCAATAGAGGAAATGAAGTTATGTGAGGCGATTTCAAAATTTTCCTTGATGAAATCAGAATGTAATATATCTTCTCAGTACGGCTGGACTCGAGGTAATCCTTTCAGAACCTACTCGTATCATGTTAGAGGCAGTAGAGGAGTTCTTCAAGTATGCAGAAATCTGTGTGTTGCGAAACAACATCAAAACCCGTATCCTCAAGCAAGATCTGTGAATTATCGTCAGGAACCTGAGTTGGCTACTAAAAACATCCAACTCTCCCTGAAGGAGAAGAGGAAGAGGAAATTTTTAGGACAGATCATGAAGCGTCCCTAGAATGGTGTGGCTATTCAGCAGAGGAGTATGGATCACTGGAGAGGGGTAACATGAATCCCCCAGGAAAATTATTGGCTAACATAATAGGTATGGTTCTACTTTGCAACCCTAGTTCACATGACAGGATTTCTAAGGAAATGTTCAGTATCATGACTGCAATAATCCTCACCAAAAAGATAGATTGGAGCCAACTCATTCTCAAAAAGTTGAGAGGATGCTTAAATGCCCCCAATATGGGGAGGATTTTCTTTTGTACCCCTCCAAGTGCCTAGTTGAAAAGCTGAATGAATCACTAGAGGCACCTCTGCACTATATGAAGAAAATACATTACAGAACAATTGAGATGTGGGAAATAAGGTTGACAAGAAGAGGAGAATAAAGAAAGGAGTGGTGGTTCTGGGAAAATTTTGAGAAGAACTGTCTACCCTTTCTACATAAACTATAAAAGAAAGAGTGGTGGTTTTGGGAGGAGTTCAAGAAGAACTCTCTACCCTTTCTACCGAAATTATGGAAGGAGGTCACCATGACCTTGTCATCTTAGGTACAGTAACAGTTGAGGGAGAGTTTGTCTAAGAAGACTTTGTCCAAGAGACTGAGGTACTGGATGAGGATGATAGGACTATAACTAAAGAGAATGAGGGGGAGTCTGTTGGGAATATTATCCTTAATATTTCAAGATTTGAAGAAGCAACACTTATCATGCTAAGTGCATGTTGTATTTGATGGCATGTCTATTTCATGATCATACGGGTTAAATTTTGTTGTCTCTAAAATATGTTTAGAGCAGAGATGAGATTAGTATGTATGATTCTCCACCATATCATTGAGATCGGTATATGGTTCTCCACAGTACCGTTAGGATCGTGGATCACCTCAAGTCGATATTGTGGAGAAGATGCAGAAAAGAGCAGTTCTCAACGCCAAGGTCGATACAGTTGAGAATGAAAATTTTGCTCAACGATATTGTGAAGACGGGAATAAATTTTACCGTTGAGCCCGTACAGATTGGCGAGATCCAAAATTGGCAGTGTCAGATAAAGTATGGATAGAGCATTCTATTCTCATTCATACCATTGACAAGACGCTTCCTGAGGTCGTTGATGAAATTCAAGGGTATAAAAGGATAAGTTAAGGCAATGTAAAAAAATCTGACAGTGTCGTTGAACAAAAATGAAAAGGTGAAACCTAAAGTGATGTACTCTTGAAGCGAGCTAGTTCTCGCTGAAGATTTTTAGAAGAACAAGAGGAGTTCATCTACTGGACTAAAATCTAGGTCTTCTTCCTGCTGTAGAAGAAGATCAAGAAGGAAAGCCCTAACTCTGATTCAACCTGAAGACATATTTTGTTCAGGGGCTCCTTCCAGCTACTTGCTTTCATAGCAAGAGCAACAGAAGACTTAAAAGATTAAAGGTGATATATTATAGATATATACATCAATTATTTTTTTATAGGATCTCTAGGGAGATCTGAGCTATAGGGCTATACTCTTAGCCTGAGTGTAGGGATTGGTAATAAGCCTGGGTGAAGGACTTGGTGCAAGCATGTGGTAGGAAACAAGCTGGGTTTCTGAGTTGTAGGAGTGGGAGAACTCTGAGTTATAGTGCTTGTGTGCCTGAATGTGGGATTTCTTGATAAATTTGAGTTGTAGGGCATGTGTGCCTGAGGTAGGGTCTTGGAGGAGACCTGAGAGATCCTGAGGGATCTGTGTTGTAAGCTCTAAGGAGTCGAGTTTTGGAGGAAGTTATTGAATCTAGCACACTATTGTTGAAACCGAAAATTCGGTCTCTATGGGGTTCACCCTTGGGGAAGGGGTGATCACACACTTACTTCTCTCTTGCGAGCCAAACAACTAAGGAAAAAAGAAAAGGGAATAGACCCAAGGGCTCGGCGTGGAGGACCCACCACACACCCGGAAGATCTTAGAGTGCTTCCCCTCCCTAGCCAAATGTCGAGCTAAGGATACCTCAGAAAATGCTAGAAGACCGAGGCATACGTATGCATGCCTTTTGAGGTACCCCTAGGGTCTTATTTATAGTTTTCTGAAAACGACTTGCAAATAGCTATGTGAAGTCCAGTATGGCCTGCCAACAACATAAATCCACTGTTCTGGAAGTCTATGGGCAGGCCAGCGGGGGGAAAATAGTAAAAAAAACATCATAGATCACTGGGCGAGTGGTTCATGAGACATCCACTCGCCCAGGGCGGCGAGTACAGGCCCGGCTAGCCCTACTCGTCTGCCGCTTGCCGAGCTCCCCTAGGGCGAGTGCGAGCCCGCCCGCTCCACTCGCCCCTCAAACACTCCACCCTGCCTGGGCGAGTCAGGGGGATGCCAAGCTCCTGCCCCCCTTAGGTGCACACTTGGGACTTGGACGGCTAGATCTGGCTGACCTAACTCCTGTCGACCCCACTCACTAGATATGGGGTTGTACGCAATCCCCGCTCTTTGCAAGGTTGGAAAGAGCACGGAAAGAATCATCCAACCCCACAGGATTCGGCGAGTGCATCAGGAGTTAGAGGGAATATTCGAGTGGAGTCCACCTGCGGCTATATATATATGCATGCGTACCTGGGTGACTTTTACCATTCCCTTTGCTCTAACCTTGCCGAGATGCCTATCCACAAAGAGATCCAAGAGAAGCTTGCCCGAGCTCGTGAGGCTGCCTCTGCCCGCGTTGCCGGCTTGACCGACATTTACCTTAGCATCCTGCCGAGCGGCCTGGCGAAATCTGACCCTGCCAAGAAGGCAAAACCACCCTTCAAGGCAGTTGAACCCATCTTCAATGATCTGAAATCCACCGTGGAAAAAGGGGTTGGTTCCTTCACTTTACCCACCACTGAGAAGAAGGGTAAAGACGTCTTCAACCTTTTCATCGACCCGGACAGCCGATGGGATGACGGCGAGGCCTCCTCTCTGGAGACTCGCCTGCGGTACCCGTCGCCCCCCTTTGGGACCCTGGGGCTGTACTCGCAGAAATCGAAGCCGTCGGCTCATTCCCCCTCTCAGAAGAAACTTCTTGCTCCTAGAACAGCGGGGGAGGCGCTGAAGCCATCCCCGTTCCAGGCTTCGATGTCCTCCCACCAAAGACTCATCGCTCGGGTAAGGAAAGAAACTGAGCCTGCCCCCACTCCGCACTTCCCTGGGGGCGTCGAGCTCGCAAGGCAAGTTTTGACTTCCACCAATTTATCTCGCATGATTCTCCTGGAGTACTCTCCTTTCGTGTTGATACTTGACTGAATGCCTTTTCTGCTCTTCCCAGTCAGACTTAGGCTAACGAATCTTTGGAGCCAACCCGCTACTCGCCCCTCCCTTCCCCAAGCTCGCTAGACTCCTTCTTGGGTTCCGAGGTGGAGAACGGCGAGCTGACGAGGCGGGGGATCAGGATCTTCAAGAAGCTGGTGTGCGGGGTGTGTAAGGTTCGGGAGGAGAATGAGTTGTTGCAACGTGACTACGTACGACTTGCGGACAAGATGAGGGGCAGCCCAGCAGGCGAGGCGATGTCTCCTTCTCCGCTTTTGGACGAGATCGACGAGAATCTCTAGATTGTCCAAAGGAACTTGGGGCGGATCCACGAGCACTACAACTCAGGCTGACTCGCGGGGAAGGAGACGTGAAGCCGGGGTAGTTAAAAATGGCTCCATTACTAAGCCTGACGGCGCTCGCCTCCGGCCCAATCAGCTCGCGCACATTGAATTTTTCCCTCTCTCTTCTCTTTTTTGTTTGAATTCGCTTCACGCATTTCCTGTTCTTGAACTGTATGCCCCTGCTTGTAATAACATAGAACATTCTTTAGATTTCAATGTTTGTTACTTTGAATAATAGACTGCTATTTGGACTCAGCTCGCCATAGGGTAGAACAGGTCGCGGGGGCCGGCGAGCTGGGGTTGGCAAGCTGGGCCAGGCGAGTCGAACTGATCGGTCGACCCGACCTCAGATTCCTTTTCTATAAATAGGCCCCCTACCAACCCCACTCCATCGCCTTTATTGCTTTTGAACCCCTTCTTGTTGTCAATCATTCTGCGAGCATGGGCAAGACGAACCCTGACGCCGACGCTCCCTCCAAGTGTGCTCGACATTTTGTTGAGTACCTCTTTTTTGAGGGTAACACTACCGAGGGGGAACTCGTTGAGTTCTTAACCGACTACGTGCCCCCCACCCCCGTTTTGAGGCGCGCCGGTCCAGAGAGGGCGAATCCATCAATACCTTCTGCCCTGACGAGCTCGCATTCCCCATCTCGCATTTCGAGGTGGGGTTGCGCCTACCCCTCTGTCTGGAGATCCGCCAGATCCTCAAGTACTATGGCGCAGTGCCCGCGCAGCTGAATTTGAATTCCATCGCCATGATGGTCGCGTTCGCGTGCTTCCTCTGCAAAGAGCGGATAGACCTCTGTTGGGTATTGTATCCACAATGTACCTGATTTGAAGAAGCCCCTGAACAAGCTAAGCTGAATAGATAATGTATTTGATGATTTTCTTCAAGTTGTGCTTGCAGTTATTCCACGCTAAGTACACACCAATGTCAGGGTGCAGTGGGTCAATATACACGGGTCTGCGCAACGTAATCCCTCGTTGAGCAGATCAGTGTGTTGGCTCACGTGTACCCTCTCTATTGAAGTGTACTTATTTTCAAGTACAGGGTTGAGATAAGTCAAGAGCTGAAGAGGAGCAAGGATGGGTCAAAGATCACTCATAGGAAGAAAGACGAAGATTCGTCTAAGTTAAACTCGACGGGAATCACTAAGTGATTCTCGCCGATTTGACGGGAATCACTAGTGATTCTCGCCGAATCGTCGAGAATCACTCGCCGATTCCCGCCGACTACATCCGGCTGACTCAACGCCTTCAAGAATTCTGCTAAGTCAGAATCGTCGAGAATCAAAAAGTGATTCTCGCCGAATCGTCGAGAATGACTCTGCATTCTCGCCGATTCGTCGAGAATGGTTTTGATTCTCGCCGATTCACTCCGGATGGCAAGCTTTTCAGCTAAAATTCTACCAAGGATAATTCGACTGGAATCATAAGTGATTCTCGCCGATTCGTCGAGAATCACCAATGATTCCCGCCGAATTTGCCTTAGGCGATTTCTACCTGCTCGCTGGACCGAACCAAGATTTCAAGCGTTGTTTGGACCGGGCTTAGGGTTTCTTCTTGTGGGGCCAACAACGGTCATTTAGGGTTGGTCTACAGTATAAATACTCGCGTATTTCGAACTCCAACAGTAATCAATCACGAGAAATCAAAGCCGCCGAGCGTAACCTAGCCGATCGCGAAACTCATTCCGTCGCCGTTGCAGCTCGCAAGATAGTCGCCGTCGCTGATCTTAGAGGTCCTCTTTGATCGTCCGATGACAGAACCGAGGCTAAGCTTAGCATCTCACGTATCTATCTTGAGATCCTTTGTCTCTTGATTTGTTGAGCGGGAATTTTTCTCCCCTCCGAATCGATTGAGACGATCGATCCAAATAAGATCGTTGGTAGACCTTGCTAGCTTTGTCAAGAAGTTCGGATCTACAAAGCATCGCCACCGCCGATCTCGGGAAGATCCTCTCCAAGAGAGTGCTCCGATCGTGGACTCTTCGTCTTCATCAAGAAGGCTTCATTGAACGAAGAGGGACATCGGGTTCTCCAAACGTAGTTTGTATTTCTTGTACATTCTATTTTAACTTTGTTGTAAAGGAACTTTGTTTTCTCGTTGTAAGGGTTGGGTGCAACCCGTGGTGGAGGAGTAGTGACTCCTTCGGGTGGAAGGGTTTCTTCCATAGTGTGAGGATTGGATTTCAATCCGGTTGGTGAAGTGACCGAGTCGTCCCTTGTTGGTAGATAGGTCGAAGGGGGAGAGTGGAAGTACCCAAATCGGGGAACCACTATAACTGCTTGTGTGTTTCTGTGTTGTGGTTGTTTTCTTGTGCAGGTTAATTTTTAATTCCGCAAAAGACTGCAGATCACCTATTCCTCCCCCCCATAGGTGAAGTTAGTTGACACTAGATAGACTTTCAAGTGGTATCAGAGGGAGGTCACTCGTCAATAAGGTTAACACCTTGAGTAAGTTCCCGCATCTAGTGTCAAGAAGAAAGAAGATCTCTGAAATGGAAGGACTCAAGTACTCTGGGAAGATCCCAGTGTGCACCAAGTTGAACTTTCCTATCTGGAAGGAAAGGATCAGGTACTACATGGAGGCAGTCGACCCACGACTCTTCATGATAGTGGAGGAGGGACCTTATATCCCCACTAAAGCCTTTACCATTGATCCTACCAAGAAAGTGCCCAAGAAACTTTCTGAAATGGACAAGGATGAGATTGTGCTTGTCGGACTTGACAAGAAAGCTCAGAACATTCTGGTAAACACCATCGATGATTCCATGATGCAGGTTTTCTGCAACTGCAGGACTGCCAAGGACATTTGGCACTGCCTGATCATCTTGATGGAAGGCACTGATGAAGTAAGGGATGATCGAAGATCCCTTCTAAACCAGAAGTACGAGGCCTTCAGGCAAGGTCCCAAGGAAGAAATCGGAGTGACATTCGAGAACTTCCTGAAGATCGTCAATGCCCTGAAGGGCTATGGCAGAGTGTTTACCGATGGTGAACTAAATGACAAGTTTCTTAGATCCCTTACTAAGGAATGGGACACCAAGATCTGCGCCATCAGAGAATTTGGCAGGCTGGCAGAAACAGATCCCCAGATTCTATTTGGGAAACTTCTGTCCTATGAGCTTCAGCTGAACACCAGAAAAGCTGAAGAAGAAGCCGATAAAGCCGCTGCTAGAGAGAAGACTGTGGCCCTAAAAACCAATCACTCAAGGAAAGGCAAGGGTGTAGCCTCATCCCGCTCTCAAAAAATGGATGAGGAAGAAGAATCTGAGCCATGCTCTTTCGGCTCAGAGCTATCTGAAGAAGACCTCTCCCTCATCACTCGGGACTTCAATAAGTTCCTCAAGTTGAGGAATCAAAGAAAGAGAGACGGCTCCTCCTCCAGACATTAGAAGAAGAATTATTCTTCTGATAGGTATGAATCCAAACAGAACAAACATCGCTCTAATGATATTATTTGCTTTGGATGCAATAAGCCAGGTCACGTCATCGCTGACTGCCACCAAGGCAAGAGAGATAAGGGGAAGGGAGAGGAGCACAAGTCCTATAGAGATAAGAAGAAGGAGAGGAGCTACATCGCCAAAAAGCCAAAGACACTGAGTGAGTCTGATTCCTCATACTCCAGTGATGATGAGGAAGCCTACTTCAGGCTAGTGGGTCACTCTGACTCAGAAGGAGACTGCCCCCCATTTAATGGGAAGTTAAAAGCTCGTACCCCCCTCTCTCACTCTGACTATGAGTCTCCTGATGATGATCTCGAGGATAACCCATCTGCCCGTGAAGCTGAGCTCCTCGAAAAGTATGAGCTTTTGCTCAATACCTTGGAAGAATGCCGCAAGAGGTTGAGGGCTCAGAAAAAGAAAGTCAAATTCCTTAAGGCTGAAGGTGTGTATCTAAGAGAAGAGATCACTAGCTTGATCTCTCTCCGACAGGAACACCTGGGCCTGACTTCTGAGCACTCAGAGTCTCTAAGACTCCTTGACCTAAAACAGGAAGAAGTAAACAAGTTGGAAAAACAACTTGCGGCAGAAAGGAAGATTGTCAAAAGCTTCTCTATGCCAAAGACTATTCTTCCACTGGTTGATACCTTCTCTGCTCAGGCCAAGGGGGCTGGCTTGGGGCATGTGGGTGTGCCTGGTAAATCATGCAGGAGAAACAGAAAGCACATGAAAAATAAGGCTGCTAAGAAGGCCTCTACTGCAGAGAAGGGAAAGGCCCCACTCAACCCTGTTGAATTCAGGAAGCCTGGCTTTCCCTGCAATGAACAGGACTTTGAGTCAACTTATGGCCACTTCTTCCGGCCCTCGGTTGAAAAGCCCAAGAGTCGGTATGATGGTTGGACCTTCCCCCGCAACTACGGCGAGAGTGTCTTCAAGGCACCTTATGAGGAAATCCAAGTGGAAAATTATGGCCATTTCTCTAGCGGCCATAATAGGAAGCAGGCACCAAAAGCCAAGCCTGTTATACCGAAGGAACAGGAAGTGAAGAAATCATGTGATTGTTGTCATCATGATGCCTCCACCTCCAGATCCAAGTCCCCAGCTGGACCCACTGTTCCCAGGGTGAAGCTGGAGCCTAGGAAGCGGTATAACAGGTTCGACTGTTGGTGTTGTGGCAAAGTTGGTCACTTTGCCGTGGATTGCTGGTTTAATCCAAGGTTCAACGAGACTCCTCATGTTAACAATGTGAGGCTGACCACTCGTAGGGTTAACCACCCGAGGGGGAGTATGCTAACAAGGAATCTAGGACCCAAGTCCGATTGGGTTCCTAAGGGAAACTGATTCTGTTTTGTAGGTATGTCCAAAGGCCACCAAAATGCCTATCTAGTACTTGGACAGTGGATGTTCCCGGCATATGACCGGGATAAGAAGCCTGCTGCGTGATTACTCTCCAGTCGAAAATGGACCCAAAGTCATCTTTGGAGGATCAGATCGAGGAGTCACCAGAGGTTACGGTATGATTTCCAACGGTATAATCTCTATCACCGACGTGGCCTATGTTGAAGGGTTAAATCATAACCTGATCAGTGTAAGTCAGTTGTGTGATAAAGGGTATGACGTTAAGTTCTACAAGGATAAGTGCTTGATAATATCGTGTGACTCTTTGGAGACGGTATTAACTGGCATTAGGAGCAGAAATATATATTGTTTAGATTTTCTTAGCGTAGCTTCTTCTACCCCCGTGTGCCTAGTAGCAAAAGGCAGTGCATCTCTTTGTGAACAATAGCACAAGAGATTAGCACATATTAATTTCAAGACAATTAATATGTTTTTTTCTAAGAACTTAGTAAGGGATGCCCCTACTATTAAGTGCATCAAAGATAGCCCTTGTCCTGCATGCCAGAAGGGCAAATAGACTCGGGCTACCTTTAAGGGCATTGCAGACAAAGACTCCTCCAGATGTCTTTATCTTCTGTATATGGACTTGTTCGGTCTAGTGCAAGTTCATAGCTTAGGAGGCAAATCGTATACGCTAGTGATTGTTGATGATCACTCTCGGTTTACGTGGGTGTTTTTTTTGAAATGAAAGTCAGATACGTTTGATATCTTCACAAGTTTTGTCAAGCAGATTCAGAACGAACTTAACTGCTCAGTGGTCAAAATCACAAGTGACCATGGAACAGAATTCGAGTCTGGTGCTATGACAGAATTTTGTGAAGAACTTGGTATCTTTCATGAGTTTTCCTCCACACGTACTCCGCAACAAAACGGAGTTGCGGAAAGGAGAAATAGAACGCTCATTGAAGCATGTACGACAATGTTGAATGACGCCTCTCTTCTAGAGTACTTCTGGGCAGAGGCTGTCAACACGGCTTGTCATGTGCAGAACCGAGCATTGATCAACAAGAATCATCGCAAGACGCCTTATGAGCTATTGAAAGGCAGGAAACCGACCATGTCCTATTTGAGGATTTTTGGGTACAGATGCTATGTACTCAATAATGGGAAGCACCCACGTACTAAATTCGGAGAAAAATGCTTCGAAGGCATTTTCATGGTTTATAGCAGCCATAGTCGGGCATATAGGGTCTTCAATAAGAAAACCCTAGTGGTAGAGGAGTCCATTAATGTTGTTTTTGATGAAGGAAGCTTGCTTCACAGCAATTCTTCCAGTGGCATTCTTGAAGATGCAGGTGCAAGACTTGAACAGCTAAGTCTCGATGAGACCGCTAAAGATGTATCTCCCCAGTACGTCAAGGTCTCCACCCCAACGCCAACTGGAGAAGTTGAAGATTAGGGTGGAGAAAATCTCCTAGAAGAAGGAGAAATTGTAACACCCCTATCCGTCGCATAGCATATAGCAGTAGGTCCGGCCGGGGCCCGACGCCATATACCATAGACAGACCAGTTGGTTACTTATTGAGACCATTCAACCAATCACACGTCCTACACAACACCTAGCGGAAGAAATTTATTAGGTTGCAAAAGAAGTAAGAACCCAGACACAGAGCATGAATATCCACTACAAACCCAGGAATGTAAACATACACAAAAGATAAATGGCCTTAAGGCCTTACACTGTTCTCTTAACAAAAAGTAGTGTTTTCCAAACTTCGGCACGCAGGCCGGCCATACATGATAAACGGGAAAGCATAAACAATTAGGCCTTCAAGGGCCAGCGCAGCAACATGGGCTTTAGCCCACTATTTTTCGCTCGGCTCCGCAGCACCTACAAGCAACAAACCACCGCCCGGTGGCAAACAATAGCAACGGTCAGCAATGCTGGCCAATTATAATGATCCCGCCCCCAAAATCGGGGCGGCGATGCTCTTTCCCTGCACTTTAGTAGTATAGGCAATAAAGTAGTGTAACCACACTTCATCACAGGCATAGGCTCGTACGGCCACACACCCCGTGCACACAGGGCACATTCACGGCGGATCGGCCAATCGTCACGTCAATTCAAGCCATAGACGTTCCCGTTCCACCACCGCCCCATGGACGGCCAACCATATGAGCATTTTGCCTTCCTGGCCTTGGTCATGGCAATTTAAGCCATAGACCGCCGAAGACCCTCATCCATGCCAACGGTCCTACCGAACGACATAGACCGGGTACGGTTCCGCCTGACCCGTGCTCATACCGCAACGACAATTTAAGCCATATGCGCAGGTCAAGACTCGCCGAGTCCCGTTTCCTCCACAACAATCACATAACCCAGTTATGTTCACGTTGGCTCCCCGGCCACCGTGTTGGCAAAACTCGCTTTTGCCCAGTTTTCCGGGTGCACCTTGGAGTTACTCTCCAAGGCTTCCTGTTGCAATCTACCACGTAGAAAACCCGAAAAACGCCCAAACACCCGGAGTCTTCCCCAGTTCATATGCAATGCAACATCACCGATCCAGCTCTACTTGTCTGGATAGGCTTCACACACAATGCCTACATCCGTTTTTGCATACGGACTCTATACAAAGGGGACTTTACATATCTACCCCAAGGAACGCTCCAACTCTTCGCTCACTCGCGAGAGAGGGCTTCCTATGCAAAGGAAAAGAGGGCTTCACATGCCCTAGGATGAGAATCGTTACCCTTGCGTTTTTCCGCGACGCCATCGAAAACTATGCGATTGGAAAGCACCGCAATGGCGTCACCTCCGCGGATCTGGACTCGGATTGCGATTCGGAGCTCCGAAGCTCCTCCGGCGGCCGGATCTTGGACTCCTCCTTCCTCCTTGCTCTCCCTTCTCTCTAAACTCTTAGAGAGAGAATGGCTAAAGGAAATGAGGATTCCCAACCCTAAATCCCGGCTAAAACCACCCAGGTGCAGCCCCCCACCGTCGGATCCAAAGTCAAGGAAACGAACGGCCAGGATTAGATCTGAAATCATAAAATCTGGGCCGAACACGGGTTGCAACACGGCCGTGTGCCTGGCCGTGTCACCCATTCGCCGTATCGACCGACTCGAAAACCAGCACACGGCTTTTGACACGGCCTCCGACACGCCCGTGTCAAATGTGACACGCCCGTGTCGAGACCCGTATCACTCCCCCCGTGTGCAATCGGCCAGCTTTCCCAACCTGAGAGGGACACGGCCTCTGACACGCCCGTGTCGACACCCGTGTCACTACCCGTGTCGGATGACACACCCGTGTCGACACCTGTGTCACTACCCGTGTCGGATGACACACCCGTGTCACTACCCGTGTCGGATGACACACCCGTGTCGACACCCGTGTCACTACCCGTGTCGGATGACACACCCGTGTCGACATCCGTGTCACTACCCGTGTCGGATTACACACCCGTGTCGACACCCGTGTCACTACCCGTGTGCCAAAAATGGCACAGGACCAGAAATGTACCGAGGAGGACAAGACCATGTGACACGCCCGTGTCACATGCCGTGTGCCTGACACGCCCTGGGACACGCCCGTGTCCCAGGCCGTGTTCCAACCTTCTACGATCATCGACCTTGTCTAGACGACCAGAATCATGACATGCCCTGGGACACGCCCGTGTCCTAGGCCGTGTGCCTCCTACCAAGTCCCAGACTGGGCTCAAAATGTTGTCCGTCCCTCTTTTGAGTTTCGGGGCATTACAACTCTCTCCCTCTTAAAAGAATTTCGCCCACGAAATTACTAAAGGAATAAAAGGAACTCAAAACTATAAGTGGTACCTGAGCGGAATAACTCCGGGTACTCCTCCAGCATAGTTTGCTCCCGCTCCCAAGAGAGCTCCTCTCGACCGCAATTATCCCACCGGACCTTAACCATCCGGATATCCTTGTTACGGAGTCTCTTGACCTCAGCGTCTTCGATACGAACGGGCTTGACCCTAGTCGTCAACCCTTCGTCCACTGGTACTTGATCCACTGCGATCACTAGCGAAGGCTCTTGCACCGCCTTCCGCAACACAGAGATGTGGAACACATCGTGTAGACCACTCAACTCTACTGATAGCCTCAAACGATAAGCCGCTTCACCGACCCACTCCAGAATCTCAAAAGGTCCAAGGTATCTTGGGCTCAGCTTCTTCAAGTGTCTCACCCGCGAAACCCCCTTGAACGGCTTCACTTTCAAGTATACCCAATCGCCTACCGCGAACTCCACGTTCCGGTGCTTGGCATTGTAATACTTAGCCTGTCTGTCCTGAGCGATCAACAAGCGCTCCCGAATGATCCGCACCAACGAGGTAGCACTCTCCACCTCCTGCTTCTTGTACAATCTTGCCTCACCCGTTTCATGCCACGATAACGGCGTGCGACACTTCATACCATATAGGGCCTCGAACGGCGCCATTTGAATACTCGCCTGGTAGCTATTGTTGTACGCGAACTCCACCAAATACAGGTGGTCTTCCCAATGCTTACTGAAGTCCAGAACACACATGCGAAGCATGTCTTCCATCGTTCTATTGACTCTCTTGGTTTGCCCATCCGTCTGCGGATGGAAGGCTGTGCTGAACTTTAACTTTGTTCCCAGCATCTGCTGCACCAATCTCCAATCATTTGACGTGAACCACCCATCGCGATCACTCACAATGCTACGGGGCATGCCATGCAGCCTAACAATGTTGTCAACATACAACTTCGCTAATTTCTCCACTGGATCATCCTTCCTATGCGGAATGAAGTGCGACACCTTTGTTAACCGATCTACGATCACCCAGATGGCGTCGTTCCCCTTCTGCGACCTTGGCAACCCATGCACAAAGTCCATAGATATGTCGTCGAATTTCCACTCCGGTATAGGCAAGGACTTCAGAAATCCTCCCGGCTTTTGGCACTCCGCCTTTACCAAGGCGCACGTTTGGCATTTAGCCACGTACAACGCCACGTCTTTCTTGAGCCCCGGCCACCAAAACAACTTTTTGAGATCACGATACATCTTCGTGCTCCCTGGGTGGATCGAGTACTTGGTATGATGAGCCTCGTACATCAACTCCGCCCGTAGGTTACTCCCGCTTGGGACGCACAACCGATGATCCTTCCTTAGCAACCCATCTTCCACTGAAAATTGGGAATTTGACCCATCCAACGCTGCCTCCATAAGCTCCCTCATGGAGTCATCTAACTCCAATGCCTGCCGAACTCGATCAGCCAGGTCATACTGGACCTCTGTCCAGTTCAACATTGCTTTGGCGCACGTCTGCTTGTCAACGCAACAGATCTCAAGCTCCTCCAACTCCCGTATCAGCCGCTCATCATGCACCGACAACCAGTTGGCTTGGGCGGGAGCCCTGCGGCTCAATGCATCAGCAACCGCATTGCCCTTCCATGGTACATAATGAATCTTGAAGGTGTAGTCCCCCAGGAACTCTATCCACCTCCTCTGCCTCATGTTAAGATCCTTCTGATCCAAAAGGGACTTCAGGCTCTTGTGATCGGTATATATATCGACCCTTATGCCGTATAGGTAGTGCCTCCACAACTTAAGTGCAAATATCACGGCCGCCAACTCCAAGTCGTGGACCGGATAGTTCCTTTCATACACCTTTAGCTGACGCGATCCATAAGCTATGACGCTCCCATGCTGCAACAACACGCAGCCCAAACCACTACCCGAGGCATCACTATACACCTTGAAGCCCTCGGTCCCACTCGGCGAACTAAGCACTGGCGCCGTGGTCAACCGTCTCTTCAGCTCCTCAAAAGCTTGCACGCACTCCTGCGTCCACAAGAATCTCTGATCTTTCCTTGTCAACTTCGTGAGAGGTAGCGCTATCCGCGAGAAGTTCTCTATGAAGCGCCTGTAATATCCGGCAAGCCCGAGAAAACTACGGACTTCCGCGACAGAAGACAACGCAGGCCACTCCCGTATCGCAACGATCTTCGCCGGATCCACCGCTATACCTTCCCCACTAACAATGTGACCAAGGAACGCTACTGAGGGTAGCCAGAACTCGCATTTGGAGAATTTCGCATACAGCTCATTCCTCCTCAACGTCTCCAACACCAGATGCAAGTGCTTGAAGTGATCTTCTTCGCACTGCGAGTACACCAATATATCATCAATAAAGACGATCACAAATCGGTCCAGGAAATCTCGGAACGTCCTGTTCATCAAGTCCATAAACACTGAAGGCGCATTCATCAGTCCAAACGGCATGACCGTGAACTCGAAATGCCCATATCTTGTGCTGAACGCCGTCTTCGGGATATCACACTCCCTGATCCTCAACTGATAGTACCCCGACTTCAAGTCCAACTTAGAATATACCGACGATCCGACTAACTGATCGAACAGATCATCAATCTTCGGGATCGGGTACTTGTTCTTCTCCGTCAGCTTGTTCAACTCTCTGTAGTCGATACACAACCGCATACTCCCATCCTTCTTCTTAACGAAGAGGACCGGTGCGCTCCAAGGCGACGAGCTTGGACGCACATAACCTTGCTCCATCAGCTCCTCTAGCTGAACCTTCAACTCCGCCATCTCCTGAGGTGCCAACCTATACGGAGCACGTGACACCGGTTTGGCCCCCGGTACGAGCTCGATGGTGAAATCAATCTCCCGCTGCGGCGGGGCTCCGGGAAGACTATCCGTCCTACACAACACCATATACCACAGACAGACCGGTTGGTTACTTATTGAGACCATTCAACCAATCACACGTCCTACACAACACCTAGCGGAAGCAATTTATTAGGTTGCAAAAGAAGTAAGAACCCAGACACAGAGCATGAATGTCCACTACAAACCCTGGAATGTAAACATACATAAAAGATAAATGGCCTTAAGGCCTTACACTGTTCTCTTAACAAAAAGTAGTGTTTTCCAAACTTCGGCACGCAGGCCGGCCATACATGATAAACGGGAAAGCATAAACAATTAGGCCTTCAAGGGCCGGCGCAGCAACATGGGCTTTAGCCCGCTATTTTCCGCTCGGCTCCGCAGCACCTGCAAGCAACAAACCACCGCCCGGTGGCAAACAATAGCAACGGTTAGCAATGCTGACCAATTATAACGATCCCGCCCCCAAAATCGGGGCGGCGATGCTCTTTCCCTGCACTTTAGTAGTATAGGCAATAAAGTAGTGTAACCAACCTTCATCACAGGCGTAGGCTCGCACGGCCACACACCCTGTGCACACAGGGCACATTCACGACGGATCGGCCAATCGTCACGTCAATTCAAGCCATAGACGTTCCCGTTCCACCACCGCCCCATGGACGGCCAACCATATGAGCATTTTGCCTTCTTGGCCTTGGTCACGGCAATTTAAGCCGTAGACCACCGAAGACCCTCATCCATGCCAACGGTCCTACCGAACGACATAGACCGGGTACGGTTCCGCCTGACCCATGCTCATACCGCAACGACAATTTAAGCCATATGCGCAGGTTAAGACTCGCCGAGTCCCGTTTCTGCCACAACAATCACATAACCCATTTATGTTCACGTTGGCTCCCCGGCCACCGTGTTGGCAAAACTCGCTTTTGCCCAGTTTTCCGGGTGCACCTTGGAGTTACTCTCTAAGGCTCCCTGTTGCAATCTACCATGTAGAAAACCCGAAAAACGCCCAAACACCCGGAGTCTTCCCCGGTTCATATGCAATGCAACATCACCGATCCGGCTCTACTTGTCCGGATAGGCTTCACACACAATTCCTACGTCCATTTTCGCATACGGACTCTATACAAGGGGGACTTTACATATCTACCCCAAGGAACGCTCCAACTCTTCGCTCACACGCGAGAGAGAACTTCCTATGCAAAGGAAAAGAAGGCTTCACATGCCCTAGGATGAGAATCGTTACCCTTGCGTTTTTCCGCGACGCCATCGAAAACTATGCGGTTGGAAAGCACCGCAAAGGCGCCACCTCCGTGGATCTGGACTCGGATTGCGATTCGGAGCTCCGAAGCTCCTCCGGTTGCCGGATCTTGGACTCCTCCTTCCTCCTTGCTCTCCCTTCTCTCTAAACTCTTAGAGAGAGAATGGCTAAAGGAAATGAGGATTCCCAACCCTAAATCCTGGCTAAAACCACCCAGGGGCAGCCCCCCACCGTCGGATCCAAAGTCAAGGAAACGAACGACCAGGATTAGATCTGAAATCATAAAATCTGGGCCGAACACGGGTTACAACACGGCCGTGTGCCTGGCCGTGTCACCCATTCGCCGTCTCGACCGACTCGAAAACCAGCACACGGCTTTTGACACGGCCTCCGACACGCCCGTGTCAAATGTGACACGCCCATGTCGAGACCCGTGTCACTCCCCCCCCCCCCCCGTGTGCAATCGGCCAGCTTTCCCAACCCGAGAGGGACACGGCCTCTGACACGCCCGTGTCGACACCCGTGTCGGATGACACACCCGTGTCGACACCCGTATCATTACCTGTGTCAGATGACACACCCGTGTCACTACCCGTGTCGGATGACACACCCGTGTCGACACCCGTGTCACTACCCATGTCGGATTGCACACCCGTGTCGACACCCGTGTCACTACCCGTGTGCCAAAAATGGCACAGGACCAGAAATGTACCGAGGAGGAAACGACCATGTGACACGCCCGTGTCACATGCTGTGTGCCTGACACGCCCTGGGACACGCCCGTATCCCAGGCCGTGTTCCAGCCTTCTACGATCGTCGACCTCATCTCGATGACCAGAATCATGACACGCCCTGGGACACGCCTGTGTCCTAGGCCGTGTGCCTCCTACCAAGTCCCAGACTGGGCTCAAAATGCTGTCCGTCCCTCTTTTGAGTTTCGGGGCATTACAGAAATCCGAGAATATGTCAGAGCTCCAGATGCCAGACTCCTAGAGCTCCGACACGTGAGGGATCATCCCAGAGATCAGATCATAGGAGATCCTCGTGACGGTGTCAGAACTCGGAGAGGTACAATTAATGAGATTTTGCACCTTAGTTTCCTGTCACAGGTTGAGCCAAAGAATTTAGATGAAGCGAACAAAGATGCAGCATGGATATTGGCCATGCAAGATGAACTGCATTAATTCGAACGATGCAACGTCTGGACGCTTATTCCCAGACCAAAGAACCAGAATGTGATCGGCACCAAGTGGATCTTCAAAAACAAATTGGATGAACACGGTGTCATCATAAAGAACAAGGTCGGGCTGGTGGCTCAAGGTTACAGACAGGAGGAGGGGATTGACTTCGACCAGACCTATGCACCAGTTGCAAGGCTCAAGGCGATCAGATTGTTCCTGGCGTATGCTTCGCACAAAGGATTCACTGTCTATCAGATGGACGTGAAATCTGCATTCCTCAATGGAAAATCTAAAGATGAAGTATATGTCGCGCAACCCCCAGGTTTTGTTAATCCTACATTCCCTAATCATGTTTATTTTCTTAATAAAGCGTTATATGGCTTGAAACAAGCTCCTCGAGCTTGCTATGAGACTCTGTCTAGTTTTCTTCTTGAGAACAAGTTCTCGAGAGGAAAAATAGATAAGACATTGTTTCTTAGGGAAGTCAAAGGCAAGATCTTGCTGGTGCAAATCTATGTCGATGACATAATTTTTAGCTCTACGGAAAACAATCTTTGCAAAAAGTTTTCTAAACTTATGCAAGGAAAGTTTGAAATGAGCAGCATGGGAGAGCTAAAGTGTTTCTTGGGACTTCAAGTGAAACAGTCTGAAGATGGAATTTTCATCTCTCAGACGAAGTTCACAAATGAACTCCTCAAGAAATTCGGAATGGAGAATACAACCTTTATGAGGACTCCAATGAAATCCACTGTGTCTCTGGACAAGGATGAGAAAGGGAAACCTTTTGATGAAACCAAATACAGAAGCATAATTGGATCCCTGCTCTACCTTACTGCTAGTAGACCGGATATTATGTTTTCCACATGCGTATGTGCCAGATATCAGCTGAACACTAAGGAATCTCATTATGTCGCTGCAAAGCGAATTCTTAGATACCTTAAAGGTATACTATGGTACCCAAGAAACAATGACGTCGAGCTGATAGGCTTTTCAGATGCTGACTTTGCAGGAAGCAGGGATGATAGGAAAAGCACTTTCAGGACGTGCCAATTCCTTGGAAGAAGACTTATTTCTTGGAACAGTAAGAAGCAGAATTGTGTCGCAACCTCTACGGCTGAATCTAAGTACATCTCAGCAGGCAGCTGTTGCGCAAAACTTCTATGGATTAGAAATCAGCTCAAAGATTATGACTTGCAGTTCAGAGAATTTCCGATGTATTGTGACTCCTCGAGCGCAATAGCAATTGCGAACAATCCTGTGTCGCACAGCAGAACGAAGTATATTGAAGTGCGCTATCACTTCATTCGGGAGCATGTAGAAAACAAAGATATATCTCTCTGCTATGTCCCCACGGATAAGCAGGTTGCAGATATCTTCACAAAGCCCCTAGACGAGGCCAAGTTCAGTCTCTTCAAAACTGAACTCGGCATGCTGAACTATGAAGAGTGAAGACTGTACGGCTCAAGGCTCTTGGATCAAGGGGGACCATCAGCAAGGAACTCAAGCTCGAGCATGGATGCAAGATCTGAGGGGGAGCATGTGGCTCCAAGTGAAGTCCCAGATTTGCAGAAGCCAAAAAGGGGGAGATTACCCTCTCGGCAAAGGCTAAGGTGGCTGCCAATATTAAGTATGCTCTCAAGAAAATGGTAATGAATCTCACTCTCAATTGAAGTCTTAGGTTATGATTTTCATTCCCATATGTTCTATTCACCTTAGCTTGTAGGGTTTAGGCTTCTTCAAATAGGGGGAGATTGTTGGGTATTGTATCCACAATGTACTTGATTTGAAGAAGCCCCTGAACAAGCTAAGCTGAATAGATAATGTATTTGATGATTTTATTCAAGTTGTGCTTGCAGTTATTCCACGCTAAGTACATACCAATATCAGGGTGCAGTGGGTCAATATACACGGGTCTGCGCAACGTAATCCCTCGTTGAGCAGATCAGTGTGTTGGCTCACGTGTACCCTCTCTATTGAAGTGTACTTATTTTCAAGTATAGGGTTGAGATAGATCAATAGCTGAAGAGGAGCAAGGATGGGTTAAAGACCAACTCATGGGAAGAAAGACGAAGATTCGTCTAAGTTAAACTCGACGGGAATCACTAAGTGATTCTCGCCGATTCGACGGGAATCACTAGTGATTCTCGCCGAATCGATGGGAATCACTAGTGATTCTCGCCGAATTGTCGAGAATCACTCGCCGATTCCCGCCGACTGCATCCGGCTGACTCAACGCCTTCAAGAATTCTGCTAAGTTAGAATCGTCGAGAATCAATAAGTGATTCTCGCCGAATCGTAGAGAATGACTCTGCATTCTCGCCGATTCGTCGAGAATGGTTTTGATTCTCGCTGATTCACTCTGGATGGCAAGCTTTTCAGCTAAAATTCTACCAAGGATAATTCGACGGGAATCATAAGTGATTCTCGCCGATTCGTCGAGAATCACCAATGATTCCCGCCGAATTTGCCTTAGGCGATTTCTACCTGCTCGCTGGACCGAACCAAGATTTCAGGCGCTGTTTGGACCGGGCTTAGAGTTCTTCTTGTGGGGCCCACAACGGTCATTTAGGGTTGGTCTACAGTATAAATACTCGCGTATTTAGAACTCCAACAGTAATCAATCACGAGAAATCAAATCCGCCGAGCGTAACCTAGCCGATCGCGAAACTCATTCCGTCATCGTCGCCGCTCGCAAGATAGTCGCCGCCGCTGATCTTAGAGGTCCTCTTTAATCGTCCAGCGACATAACCGAGGCTAAGCTTAGCGTCTCACGTATCTATCTTGAGATCCTTTGTCTCTTGATTTGTTGAGCGGGAATTTTTCTCCCCTCCGAATCGATTGAGACGATCGATCCAAGTAAGATCGTTGGTAGACCTTGCTAGCTTTGTCAAGAAGTTCGGATCTACAAAGCATCGCCACCGCCGATCTCGGGAAGATCCTCTCCAAGAGAGTGCTCCGATCGTGGACTCTTCGTCTTCATCAAGAAAGCTTCATTGAACGAAGAGGGACATCGGGTTCTCCAAACGTAGTTTGTATTTCTTGTATATTCTATTTTAACTTTGTTGTAAAGGAACTTTGTTTTCTCGTTGTAAGGGTTGGGTGCAACCCGTGGTGGAGGAGTAGTGACTCCTTCGGGTGGAAGGGTTTCTTCCATAGTGTGAGGATTGGATTTCAATCCGGTTGGTGAAGTGACCGAGTCGTCCCTTGTTGGTAGATAGGTCGAAGGGGGAGAGTGGAAGTACCCAAATCGGGGAACCACTATAACTGCTTGTGTGTTTCTGTGTTGTGGTTGTTTTCTTGTGCAGGTTAATTTTTAATTCCGCAAAAGACTGCAGATCACCTATTCCTCCCCCCCATAGGTGAAGTTAGTTGACACTAGATAGACTTTCAACCTCAACTTGACCATCTTCAGGAAGCGTTTCACCTACAAGGCGACTCCAGATGGTGTCACATACTTTGGGGGCTCGTTCATAAAGGTTCGCGAGATCGCGAACAAGAACCATAACTGGATATCCAAGATCATCTTTATCAAGGGCGATCTCGGCAATGTGACCTACTCGCCCCAACAGAAAGGCGAGGAGGTGTACCGGCCCCCTGCGGTATCCGATAATGATGTTGAGCTCCACTAATTCTTCCTCCATAAGGACTTTGAGGTCGCCTTCCTCCGAAGGGGCAACGACTCGCTCCGCCTCGTCCTTCCCGGCGAAGGTATACGTCTCACTTCTCTGTTTGCCGAACTTGCTAGATAAATAGGATTTTCTAACCAAGGTTTTTCATACAGGCGAGTGTTTGATTCCCGAGAACCCGCCCTTTGCGGACTCGGGACTCCACTCTGACCTGGTCGCGTGTGAGCGGGAAGCCGCGGAAGCTTGCCGAGCTGAGCTGGCGGCATCTAAACCCTCTTCTAGCAAGGGGCGACCCAACCTCGTAGGGTCCAGCTCACCTCGGCACCCCCACCCCAAAACAAGATGATGAAGGCGGTGGTGGTCTCAAAGGCGGGTCAACAACAACAACAACAAAATGGAAGTACATGAGCTCGCCTGAGACCACCCCGGACGGATTGCTGGAGAGCTTGCTGAAGGAGACATCAGGAAAAGGACAGGGGTGGTGAGTCCTCCGCTCCTGCTATAGAGAAGACCGTGGCCTACGAGCCGAGCCTGCCGAAGAGCCATCCCCTCTTCGGCTTCGAGGGAAGGTGGAAGGATTCGGCGGGCGAGCAGATGGTCCAATGGGATGAGCTGGCCCACCGGGTCTCCTTCTCCTCCCTCCAGCCCTCCTGGACAGATCGCCAACCCCCCATCGGGCATGCTTATGCGCTTGGCTTTAGCCTCTATGGGCGTGAGGATGTTGAGGACTACAAGGGCATGACCCTATGCTAGCTCGTCCATGAGGGCTTGCAAGACCACATGCGGTCCCTGGAGCTTCACCACATGGTGGTCTACCGCGGCTTTAACCTCAGCCATCTCTTGCAAAAAGCCGAGCAGGGGCGCGACGATGCGAAGGACAAGGTCGTCGACCTGGCGAGACAACTCGGCATTGCCAAGGACCTACTTGCTAGAGTTGTCGGCAAGTTGGTAAGTACCGGTTGCCCCCAACTTTTTTTACTTAGGATTTCCTGCATTTCCTGCAATAGATTTGCTTACCCTTTTGTTTCACAGGATGCCGAGGCCGCTAGAGAGCTACGGGCTCGCGCCATCGGACTGGAAGAGGAAAACAACCAGCTGTGTGCTCGCGTCGCTAAGCTGGAGGCTCGTGCCGCCGAGCTATAGGTGGACAGCGCAAAGCTGAAGGAGGAGAACAAGGGGCTCCACAACGATATCATACTCCAGGCAGAGGCCCTCCTCCCCCTGAGCGGCAGTGAGCCCTCCTTCTTGTTCAAGAGGCAGAGGGTCTTCGGCGAGGTTGAGGTCGCGGAGCGGTTGCGGGTCAACTCGATCGAGTCCGCCGAATGCACTCTGCAAATCATGAAGGATACTGGGGTGGTAGTGGAGGGCTACGAGGAGATCACGGCCCGGGACCTTATGTCGAGCCTGTTCCCGTCCACTCTGCCCAGCGAGAAGTAGGACAACTTCGACATGCTTTTTGAGAAGGATTACAAGGATTATCATCTGTCCGGAGGAGAGGGCGAAGACCGCCAGTCTGGGGGGGAGGCGAGAGCTGACTTGCACCCCCTTATTTTTCTCGTTTTCTTTTGTAATTCTCCCCCCCCCCTCTTTGTAACCTCGTCGAGGCGAGCTCCCCTTTTGTAACAATATTTTACCTAATGAAAAATTGTTTTGACATGGATTCTACTATCATTTTTTCAATCTTCTTTTTCCTGAACTTACTTACTATGACGTACTCGCCTTCGAGCTCTCCTCTTTAGGCGGCCTCACTAGGATAGAACTTGTCGTTAGAATGCAAGAGTTAGGATTCATACCCATGAGTAGGCCTTGAGAGCTCGCCATCCCTAGGCAATCCGAAGGCGGACCACTCACCGCGCTGAGCTCTCCACCACCCAGCTCGCTCACGAGCCGCCTTCTTTCTTACCAGTGTCAAACTAAAATTATTTAAAAATTCACGAGTAAAAGTTGGAGGGGGTGGAATGCACCGCCTGAGATTGCCTTCTTCAGTGGATGAGGAGGACTCGACTCGCCACCCCTTTGCTATGTCTTGCTCTGGCTGCCCATGATAATGGGCCTAGACTATTTGCCGAGCTGATCCCGCAAGTTGTCGAGAGCGGCCTCTGCTCGCCCCATTGACTGATCAGCTCGCCTACTGTTACTTTCTATGGTCAACCTCCGGGTGCTACCACCGGCCCAATCAGCTAAGTGAAAGCCTGATAGAGAGTGTTGAACATCCTCCGGGCTCAGTGTTTTAGGGTCATAATGACGTCACTCGAGGCTCGGGCCCTGCCAGCTAGGTGGGAGCCTGACAGTGGGAGCATCTCAGGACCTAACCCTAGAGCGAGAATACTTTCTTTTGCCCAACCCCCGGGTGCTAACACCGACCAAATTAGCTAAGTGAAAGCCTGATGGCGGGTGTTGAACATCCTCCAGGCTCAGCCCTCCAGGGTCATAATGACATCACTCGAGGCCCATGCCCTGCCAGCTAGGTGGGAGCCTGACAGCGGGAGCATCTCGGGACCTAACCTCAGAGTGAGAATACTTTCATTTGCCCAACCCCCGGGTGTAACCACCGGCCCAATCAGCTAAGTGAAAGCCTGATGGAGGGTGTTGAACATCCTCCGGGCTCAGCCCTCTAGGGTCATAATGACGTCACTCGAGGCTCGGGTCCTGCCAGCTAGGTGGGAGCCTGACAGCGGGAGCATCTCGGGACCTAACCCTAGAGCGAGAATACTTTCCTTTGCCAAACCCCTGGGTGCTACCACCGGCCCAATCAGCTAAGTGAAAGCCTGATGGCAGGTGTTGAACATCCTCCGTGTTAATCCCTCCACGGTCATAATGATGTCACTCTAGGCCGAGCACTGACAGCTAGGTGGGAGCCTGACAGCGGGAGCATCTCGGGACCTAACCCCTGAGCGAGAATACTTTCCTTTGCCCAACCCCCGAGTGCTACTACCGGCCCAATCAGTTAAGTGAAAGCCTGATGGCGGGTGTTAAACATCCTATAGGCTCAGCCCTCTAGGTTCATAACGATGTCACACGAGGCTCGGGCCCTACCAACTAGGTGGGAGCCTGACAGCGGGAGCATCTCGGGACCTAACCCTAGAGCGAGAATACATTCCATTGTACAACCCTCGGGTGCTACCACCGGCCCAATAAGCTAAGTGAAATCCTGATGGAGGGTGTTGAACATCCTCCGGGCTCAGTCCTCTAGGGTCATAATGATGTCACTCGAGGCCCGGGACCTGTCAGCTAGGTGGGAGCCTGACAGCGGGAGCGTCTCGGGACCTAACCCAAGAGCGAGAATACTTATCATCACTCCCCGGCCCTGTCAACTAGGCGAAAGCCTAACAGCAGGAGCTTGTCAGGACTTAGCTTCATAAATAACAAACTTGATCTACAAAAAGGTTGGAGTATCAAAAGATTTCATATTTATTGAAGAAGTGGTCGTACATATTTTCACTAATAGAAATGCTTCAAGTCATCACTACTCCAGGTGTGACTTAGGGTCTCACCCTCCACATTTTAGAGGCAGTACCCCCTGACCTTAGAGCTTCCTGGACAATATACGGGCCTTCCCAGTTGGGGTTGAGCTTCCCCACTGCCGCCGACCTCCCTACAACATCCATCTTCTTCAGGACCAAGTCTTCTTCCGCAAACTGTTTGACTCTAATGTGCTTGTCAAAATACTTAGCCATTCTTCGCTTTACCTCTAATTGTCGGATGGCGGAGAGGTCACACAATTCTTCCACCATATCAAGGGAGAGTCATAGACGCTCCTCATTTTCAGCTCGCCATTCTTCCCTTACTGCCTCTACATCAATTGTAACATCCCATTTCCGGCTAGACCCCTAGGAGTCGGTTGGTCGTGATGGAACCCTAGGAAGCCCAAAAACTGAAATAAATCGACCAAGATTTCGGGTCACGGGTTTGTCACGCCCTTGACCGACCCGTCACGCCCGTGACCTGGGGCGTGACTCATTCGACGATCGTCGATCTCAGGGAGACGATCGTCGGGCGCAGAATTTTCAACCCGGCCCTGTCACGCCCGTGACCCAGGTGTCGCGCCCGTGACCAAGGGCGTGACCCCTTCGGCGATCGTCGATCTCAGCGCAACGATCGCCGAGCGCAGAAATTACCTTGACCCTGTCACGCCCGTGACCCCCAATGTCACGCCCGTGACATAGGGCGTGACCATGTTCGACGATCGTCGATTTCAGCTCGACGTTCGTCGGCCCAAAATTGGCCTCACGGGCATGTCACGCCCGTGACCAACAATGTCACGCCCGTGACATAGGGCGTGACACGCTCGACGATCGTCGATTTCAGTTCGACGTCGTCGAACCAGAACTAGTCACCAGGCATGTCACGCCCGTAACCCACTCTGTCACGCCCGTGACATTGGGCGTGACCACGCTCGACGATCATCGAACCCAGAATTGGCTACCCAGGGCTGTCACGCCCGTGACCTCTGTGTCACGCCCGTGACAAAGGCCGAAACGTCAGCCAGACTGGAAATTTTGGTAACCGACGTTGTAATCAATTCGGATTATGGGAGGTTACACCAGGAGTATTTATGGGCCGTTTCAGTCCCTAATTAGTTAATAAAATAGGGAAATGAGGTCCAATAGAAAACCGCCACCTGGATCAGCCAATTCATCTTCCACCTTTTCCCCTCCCCTGCATCATAACCGAAACGTTTTTTTAAACAGAAATATTAATCGCCATGAATGTTTCAACCTTTCCCCTCCCTCCTTTCTTCCCTTTAAAAGGGCTCCCTAGACTCAGAGATGAAGTTTCCCAGTCCTTACCTGAAGTTTCGAGCCTCCTGCTGTGCTGTAGAAGAATTCCGACGACGCCACCACCGCGCCATGACAGTCCAACGTCCATCTCGCCGTCAAACCATGAATAAGGTCATCCTCTACTCTTTCTTCTATGGATAGATCTTAGAAATCATTAGGAGAGATATCGGGCTCAAAAGAGCCGGATCGGGTGAGCGTTTCCATGCTTTTCCGAAATTTGCATGGTGGAGGGTTCGCCGGAAACCGCCTCTCCGGCGGCCGTGCCGCCGCCCGACGGTAGCCCTCACCTCAACAGAGGTGGTGGTGGTGGTGGCCGGCCAGGGAGATGGATGGATGGCCAGGAAATAGCTTTGGAAAAAGCTACAGGAAAAATGAGTTTTCAGGCTTCTGGTTTCGGGCTGTTGAAGAAGATGAACAGTGCCATGAGAAATAAATTCTAATTTTTAAAAACAATTTCTGAATGAAATATCTGTTTTGTTAAATAAATTGGGAAAAATACCTAGATGCTCCTACAGGAAAAATGATCAACATAGGAAATGTAGCCCTTGAAGTCTACTTTAATTCAAAATTAATTTTACTTGATTTGGAATCCTGGATAGGCCACAGCACCCTTTTTGGTGAGGTCTATCCATAGGGCTGGCTTGACCTTAGAAAAATTCCCCACTCCAATCCAGTCATCGAAATGACTTGAAATTTGGGGTGTGGCCTAATATTACCTATATCTAGGTGCTATCCAAAAATGAGAATTTTTGGAGAATATTTTTTCTATAGTTTGTAGAAAAATTCAATAATCCTAGCCGAATTTAATTAGATATTTAAATAATTTCCAAACCCTCCCAAATTTTGGTGAGTGGTCCCTGAGTTCACCATAAGGTTCTGTATAATTTTTCATCTCATTTGGAGATGGTTTGGATTAGAAATGAACAAACCTAAGTTTTGCCCTAATGAGGGGTCTTAGGTTAAAAGTGCACTTTTGAGATTTGAGTGGTCAAATCACCTCAACAGAGGCTGAGATTTTTATCACTGGCTAGTAATATTCTCTAGCACCACCTAGTGGAGTTTGAGGTGGATCGGGGTAAGTTTACCCTAAGGACCAAGGACAAACCCTAAGTATGGATCTTGGTGGTTTGTGAAGGTCATGTGGTCAAATGACCTTGGATTGACCCGAAATTGGGTGAAGAGAACCATATGGCCAATATAGTTCTCTGGATGAAATCTTAGTAAATTTGGAGACCGTTGGGATACCTAAAAATCTAACCCTAGTTTAGGACGCAAAACTTATAGAGATAGGAAATGACACTAAATCACATTGAAAAGTGATGAGATTTGGGTAGAGTGAATTATAGGGATGGTACAAGCTCTGGATATTTTTCTATGAATTTTATGATCATTATTTTGGATACTTCCTTTAATGATTTAGTAGTTGTATGATTTGCTTAGAAAATTTATTAGGGAATACACACTCTCTGGAAAGTGATGAAATTTAAGCAGAGAACGTTTATTATGATTTTAAATCTCTGTGAATTTTTATGGGATTTTTGGAAGATTAATTCTAAGGCTTGCTTCATTAAGTATGTTTTACCTTGATTATTTGATTAAATCTTTAGTGGTGTTTAGCAAGCTAGTAAAATTATGATTCTCTGCACAAAGATCTTTTATATATCATACTACTGACTAGTGATTTTTCTATAATTTTTAGATGAATAATTTTAGTACTTCCTTCATTACGTAGAATTAACGTGATTATACTGAATAAATTATTTAGAGGTTAAATACTTTCTATAAAATTCTGAGAATTTGTATTTGAGGTTATCTTGCTGTTATTTAATGATCATGATTTTTGAGTAGCCATTACTTAGGAAGATCATGTAGTTCATGTTTAGAATGACCCGTGGCACGTCCTTTGGGAAAATTAAATAAATATCAGATTATTTAGGAAAATTATAAGTTTCTGGTTTTAGGCAAAGTATGATATGGTAGACCACCAGTAAATATTATAGGAGATTTGGAAGACAACTTGGTGTACCTCCCCTTGGGTACCTCATATAGTTTAGGATGGTCTGCATATAGTAAAGCCACGGAATTCTGGTAATTGATGGTTGGTAGGGCAAGTTAAGATTGAGTTCATCATTAGAAGTCAGGATAAGTAGAGTGTGGAACTGGTTAGGATGAGGGAGTACGGGAACGACGAAAGATCGTCCATCCCGGGAAGAAGAGGAAGAGTCTTAATACTCTAGGGTTAGAACTAAAGTAACTAAAAGAGGATCGGGTTAAGGGAGATCAACCAATAATAATAAGTGCCTTGCGAAAGGGAACTTCGGGCCGTAATGCCGCCGTCTTGGTTCCTAGTGCCCCTTGAGAGCCCTTCACGGGGTATACCGGGGGCAGTCCTGGGCTAACGTAAACCATAGGAATAATAAATTAAAAGAGCAACTAGTATAACTAGGGTTGCACACACTCACTCCCCGATAGCTAGGAAAGTAGAATAATAGGACTTGTTGCCATTCAGACAGTAGCTCTGAAGGTAGATGCACGGACAGGACTGTCCGGGGGGGCCGAGGGCTCGAGGGTTGGAGTTCAGAATAAAAGTGGTGGGTCATCGGTACTAGGCGATCGATCACACCGACAGCGGTACGATGACTCGGCGAAAAGCCTGGTGTGTACAGCCAGCACAGTATGCGGATACTCTAGGTTGTGTTCTTCTAGGGGCGTACGGAAGGGCTAGGCCTGGTAGTGTGGTTACCCACCTAGGAGTGGGGGGCCCGACTCACTGTCTCCGTTTGCCACAACGGAGGTTCCTGGGGGTGAAGCTAGCCTCCCGAACAGGGGGAACTAAAGGTCTGTGCGCATAGAGTCGTGTGGGTGTGTTGCACTTGCTTGTGCATTTCATAGCATAATTGTGTGTCATAGCATAAACATGCCACCTAACGTATAAAATGGTATGGGACGTTTTATACGATAGGCTCTGCAAAACGACCCCTTGGTCTATAGGGGTAATCCCTATAAATCAATGGTTATATTACTTGTACTTTCACTTACTTGCCATTCTTGCTGTTTGACAACCGACACCCCAACGTATAAGTGGTATGGGACACTCTATACGATGGGAGCCCTGCAAAAGATCCCTCGGCTTATGCGCTTCCACGCATAAGTTAAGGTTACATTTCTTACTTTCTGTTTCCATCATATTTATTATAGAATTGCTAGTATAGGTCCGCTGTCACCTGTTTAATTGATTTAATCTCCACCTTCATGTCCTTCCCTTTCATCCTCTCCGCTCGGTACCTAGGAGCCATGGGGGAAGGGGTAGGGGATGATAGGGCTTAGTCTTTATGACTAGCGGTTTTCGAACCACAACATTTTAGGTGTACCATATGGAAGGGTCACCGCTATTGCGGTTCCTGACAGAGTTGGCCCCACGACCGTGTTATCATTGCCACCAGCCAGGACATACACGGGTCAAATGCCCCTTGATGGGTGGGACCCCACCAGCTCAGCAACCAGGAGTCCGAAGACGTAGACGCAGACGTGGATCGCGAGGCGGCGACGGCAGGTCGAAAAGGAAGAAGCACCCAGAGATGCAGTACCAGCAGAGTACAGAGTCGGTGGAGTTGGGCCAGTCCAGCTTGGGTGCTCTCGGTTCAGTGATAGTTACGGTGACGCTTAGTTTTAGTTTTGTTTCCGCGAGTGACTTGTAGTGAGGATTACATGTACTGGGCACAAGCCCTTTCTATACTCTGATTATTATTATTACTGTGGACTCTCCCTTCGTGGAGATTTATTCATTTACATGTGGTTATTGTAGACTTGCTTTTACTTATTATGCTACTATTCTGCGATCGAAAAGGGCCGGCAGAATTGGCGTTTTGTAGTGGCGACCTTCCCGTGAGTCGGTGCCACCGCAAAGCGGCAGTTCTGGGCTAAGACCCCGGTGTTTAAAAAGAGAAAAAAAAAGAGGGGGTCTTACATCAATGACCCAAGGCGTCCGGACCTCGAACTCTATTGGAAGCACAGCCTTGCACCCATGGGAGAGCTTGAAGGGGGTCTCCCCGGTGGCCGTGTTGAGAGTGGTTCTAAGGGCCCAAAGAACTGAAGGAAGCTGCTCCACCCAGCTCCCCTTCAAGTTTTCAACTTTTTTCTTAAAGAGGTTCACAATGATCTTATTCGCAGGCTCCACCTACCCGTTGCTCCTAGGGTGATTGACCGACACGAACCTGAAATCAATCACGAGCTGCCCATAGAAACTTGTTAGAAATGAACAAGAACAAACTGGAAGTGGATTAACAGAAATTTTATTATCCAAAAAAAGTATCTATTACAAAGGTATGACCTGCCTTTTATAGAATGGAGGAGAAATGAGAGAATACAAATTAAAGATATGGGACTAAAAAAATACAGGACTAAGTGGCTTATACAAAAAACAACCTGCACAAGCCGCGCGGTTAGATGAGAAGGGCTAACCATTCGGCTACCACCAGAGAGAGAGAAGTCGCCATGGGAGACTGCTAGACCGCCCGGTCTCCAAGTCGCCTGAGACAAACCGCTAGACCGCTTAGACTCCAGACAACAACAGCCCAGCAACCAAATCACTGAAGGGAATCCGCCAAACCGCGCGGTCTTCAACCCGCCATGACAGACCGCCAGACCGCTCGGTCACCAACTCCAACACTCCCCCTCAAGCTGGAGCATATATATCGATCATGCCCAGCTTGTCACAAATATGAAGAAACGAGGAGGATACTAGCTTGGTGAAGATGTCAGCCAGCTGTTTATCAGAAGTGACGAAGGGAGTGCAAATTTATTCCTTCAAAATCTCTTCACGAATGAAATGACAGTCGACCTCAATGTGCTTGGTTCTTTCATGGAAGACCGGATTTTTGGAGATGTATATGGCAGCCTTGTTATCACAGAACATAGGTAGAGGAGGGTTGTAGACCTCTCCTAAATCCAGCATAAGAGCCCGTAACCACTTTAACTCATAAGTGGTGATGTCATACTACGATACTCCGCTTCTGCACTAGACCTGGAAACAACAGACTGCTTCTTGCTCTTCCAGCTCACCAGATTTCCCCCAACAAAGGTGCAAAAACCCGAGGTTGACTTGCGATCCCCTTTGTCATCAGCATAACTCGCATCTGAGTATGCTTCAACCCTCAGATGACCATTCTTCTAAAAGAGTAATCCTTTCCCAGGCGCTGCTTTGACATACTCCAAGATCCGCAAGACGGACTGTAGATGGCACTCCCTAGGAGCTTGCATGAATTGGCTCACCTCGCCCACCGCATAGGAAATGTTGGGCCTGGTCATTGTGAGATATATGAGCTTACCAACCAGACGCCTGTACTGCGTAATATCTGAAATAGGAGGCAAATCATCTATCCAGGTTTTGTCTTCTCCAGTTGCCCTGGGGCATCGGGAAAGTTTTGCTCCAGTCAACCCTGCCTCTTTTAATAGATCAAGAGCAAACTTACGTCGGGAGAGGACTAAGGAGTTGGGCTTCCGAGAGATTTCGATCCCCAGAAAGTACTTCAGAGGGCCCATATCTTTCGTGACCAGATGTTGACGAAGATTCCGCTTTGTCAAGGCTACCCCTTCCTGGTCATCGCCAGTGAGAAGAATATCATCGACGTACACAGTAAGAACCACCAGTCCCGAGAAGATTTTGTTAATGATTAGTGAGTGATCGGCAGAGCTTCGCGCAAAACCCACGGCCACCACGATACCACTGAACTTGTCAAACTAAGCTCAAGGGCTCTGCTTGAGGCCATAAATTTCCTTCTTCAGCCAGCATACTCGTGTCTCCCACTGAGCAACATACCCAGGAGGTTTATCCATGTAGACAGCCTCCAGAAAATCACCATAAAGGAAGGCATTCTTCACATCCAGCTGGGAAAAGGCCAATCTCTATTGACCGTCATAGAGAGGAGAACCCGGATAGTGCTGAGACGAGCCACGAGAAAGAAGATGTCAAAGTAATCAACCACATAGGTCTGAGTAAAGCCCTTAGCAACAAGGCGGGCCTTATAACGATCCACATGGCCGTCTGGTCCATATTTGACCCCAAAGACCCAACGACAGCCTACAACATCGGTGTCAAAGGGAGGAGGAACAAGAGTCCAGGTGCCCCGCTCAGTGAGGGTGTCATTTCCTCATCCATGGTCGTCTTCCAATAAGGAATATCAAGAGCCTCCTGGTAGGAACGGGGTGTGGCAGTGGAAGAGATAGCCAGTGCAAAGGCCCTGCGAGAAGAGGTAAGACGATCATATGAAACAACAGCAGCAAGGGGGTGCAGGGTACATGTCTACACCCCTTTTCGAAGAGCAACGGGAAGATCCAGGTCGGCAGGTCCCTCGGCATTCGGAGCATCCGTGGAGGAGAGAGCTGGCCCGGGAGTAGAGAGCAATGGCGTCGAAGGGGAGGGAGACGGTGGCGGATAAAGGGAGAGAGAGGTAGAGGGAGAGGAGTGGTCGGATACGGTGTAGGAGGTGAGACCGCAGTAGGAGGCGAGGGGACGAAGGGGACAGCAGGAGTATCAAAAGTCGGAGGAAGAAGAGAGGAGTCATCCGAGAAGTAGGAGGCATTCTCAAAGAAGGTTACATCAGCGGAGACGAACTGCTTACGAAGAACGGGGTCAAAGAAACAATAGCTTTTCTGAGTGGTAGAGTACCCTAGAAAGATGCATTTGGTGGAACGAGTGGAGAGCTTATCACAGGTGGCAGATGGAGCATGCATAAAGGTTGTGCACCCAAAGATTTAGAGAGGGAGAGAAAAAGGCTCCTTGCCCGAATACAGAATGGAGAATGGTGTATGCCCGTGGAGAACCGTGGAGGGAATACGATTGTTGAGGTAGCAAGAAAGGAGAACAGTATAGCCCCAATAGGAGCGAGGAACATGCATCTGGGTCATCAAGGTGCGAGCGATATCGATGAGGTGACGGTTTTTGTGTTCCGCCACCCCATTTTGCTGGGAAGTATAAACACAGCTAGTCTGATGAATAATGTCATGTTGCACACAGAAAGAGGTAAAAGTATGACTCAGATATTCTTTAGCATTATCTGAGCGAAAGGTTTTAATACAAACACCAAATTGAGTTTTAATTAATTGATAAAAAGATTCATACATCAAAAAGTTCAGAGTGATCTCGTAAGAGATACACCTAAGTACATCTAGAAAAATCATCAATAAAGGTAACAAAATAAGAACTACCCCAACCCATGGTGAGGGTAGGAGCAGGTTCCCAGACATCGGAGTGGACTAGATCAAACGGATGGG
Organism: Platanthera zijinensis; assembly: GCA_039513925.1. Lineage (NCBI taxonomy): Eukaryota > Viridiplantae > Streptophyta > Magnoliopsida > Asparagales > Orchidaceae > Platanthera > Platanthera zijinensis. Next base: position 106,097,707 of record CM077078.1, on the reverse strand, counting down.
TAAAACCCTGACCTTGTTCATCGGGAAGGAGGAACGGTGATGCTTGCCAAGCTGACAAGCATCGCAGTTGAGAGGAGTACTGGAATGAGTGAGGTGGGGCAGAAGCTGACGTAGAAGTCGTGGAGGAGGATGACCGAGGCGGAGATGCCACTGGAGAAGATCCATACAAGAAGAGGAGAAGGCGGACAAGGCAGAAACGTTGTCGAGGAAGTAGAGGTCTCCGCTCTCAGTCCCAGGAGCAATCGTCCATTGAGAGCTTCGATCCTGAAAAGAATAAGAAGTCGGAGTAAACGTCACAGAGCACTTAAGCTGCTTTCATAAAGAGGTAACTGACAATAAATTGCACGGAAACTTGGGCACATAGAGAGTGTCCGTTAGGAGAAGAGACAGAGTAACATGAACCACTCCCAACCCATGAACCGGGGAGGGAGAACAATCTGCAATGAGGATCGAGGGCAACCGATCATGTTGTTCGAGGAGAGAGAAGCACTGAGGATTGCCTGATGATGTGATCACGGAGGCAGACGTCTTGGAAGAGGAGGCAAAAGAGTCACCCGAGGGGCAAAGATGGGGATGCTTCATCCAGCAGTGATCCACTGTATGGCCAGTGCGGCCACAGTGAGAGAAGAGGTAGCGGGAAGGAGCACGTCCGCCGGACTGGTGACTGCGGCTACTAGAGCCACTCCGCTGAGTTTGGTGAGCATAATTGTCCGGTGGAGGATGAGGTGTAGAAGAGGGCGCTGAAGGAGAGAGGTGACACCGGCGATGCGGGCAGCGGTGGCATCTAAGGTAGGAGATTCCGCTTCACCCTGAATTTGTTGGCGGATCATATCATAAGTATCAGGAAGCCGCAGAAGATAGCACACAACAAGAAGCTCCTGGAAGTGCTTGTGTTGTTGATCCAAATCCGCAGAAAAGGGGCGATTCTATAGAATCTCAGCCCCGAGAGTCTGAACCTATTAGTAAGCAACAATAGGAGACAAGGTAGGATGGGCAAAGAGGTCCGCATATGATGTATAGATGCAGGACGTCTGAGCCCCCTTGGAGTACAGAGCAGCAAGATGAAGCCAAGCTGCCTTAACCGTCTCATCATGAAGGATGATGGGAAGGCATTCATCGAATAGGCTGTTAGCGAGCCAAGTACGCACAAGCGCGTCACTCGTATCCCAGTCATCAAACAGAGGGGAAGTGGGAGGAGGAGGGTCATCAACGAGATGGTGGCGTTTGCGTTGCGAGCGAAGGAGACACTCCAATTCGGGTAGTTGGATCCGACAAGTTTGGAAACGGTGCCAAGGTTCCCGGACGGAGTAGGAGGAAGAGGCGGATGCGGATTGGCGACAGTAGTGGTGGAAGTAAAAGCATCAGAAAGAGTCATAGGAGAAAAACAAGGAAGTCGCGATGTTAGAAGACAAGCCGCGCGAATAGGGAGAAATCGTGGCGGCTAGGAGAAAGAGAGATGCAGCGGTCACGGTGTTAAACACCAGCGGCAAGAAAAACCACGACAAGGCCGCAGAACCAAGCAGAGGAAAAGAAGTCTAGCGTCTAGAAAGCAGCCCACGCGAACAGAAGGAAGAGAAGACCGCGCGAACAGAAAGGAGTCCGCGGGAAAACGAACAGGGCGTGCTAGCAGAACAGAGGTCGCACAAAGAGGCCGCACACACAGAGGGCAGCTACAAGAAGAAGAGAAAAGAGACCACGCGAACAGACAGCCAGAGAGGAACAAGACGCGCAGACAAAAAGAGGCCGGAACCGAATCAGGCGGAAAAGATTGAGTCCTCCGATACCATGTTCGAAATGAACTAGAACAAACCGGAAGTGGATTAACAGAAATTTTATTATCCAAAAAATGTATTTATTACAAATGTATGGCCTCCCTTTTATTGAATAGAGAAGAAATGAGAGAATACAAATTAGAGATGTGAGACTAAAAAAATACAGGACTAAGCGGCTTATACAAAAAACAACCCACACAAGCCGCGCGGTTAGATAAGAAGGGCTAGCCGCTTAGCTACCACCAGAGAGTGAGAGAAGTCGCCATGGGAGACTGCTAGACCGCCCGGTCTCTAATTTGCCTGAGACAAACCCCTAGACCGCTCGGACTCCAGACAGCAATAGCCCAGCAACTAAACCGCTGAAGGGAAACTGCCAGACTGCGCGGTCTTCAACCCGCCAAGACAGACTGCCAGACCGCCCGGTCACCAACTCCAACAAAACTGATGGACTCGGCACTGGCAAACTGAGGCTCATCGTTCGTGATAATGCCATGGGGTAACTTGTTACCTACATATGATCTCCCCCCCCCCCCCACAGTTTCTGATTACTTGGGAGGTAACCTTGGTCAGCGCCTTCACTTCTAACCACTTAGAAAAATAGTCGATCATTACTAACAGGAACCTCTTCTGCCCACTAGCCTGGGGGAAGGGTCCTACCAAATCCATTCCCCAGATGGCAAACGGCCAGGGAGCTGTGATGCTTCTGATGCGCTGGGTTGGTTGCAGTTGGAGGGGGCAAACAACTGGCACTTGTGGCACTTCTTCTTGAACTCTGCAGCATCATGTACCAGGGTAGGCCAGATGTACCCTTGCCTAACAATCCTTCTTTCCAGGGTCTGAATCCCGGAGTGACTCCCACACTCCCTATAGTGGACCTCTTCCAAGATTCTCTGGACCTCCCTCTCATCCACACAATGAGCCAACAGCCCCGAGAGAGTCTTCTGATACAACTTCCCGTCACGGATGAGATAGTATGCTGACTTGTACTTGAACTTCTTTTTGTCCAACCCCTCCGGATACTCCCCTGTGGAAAGGAACGTTGTGAAAGGGTCCGTCCACGAGGGGTGTTGATCCACCTCCATCATCTCTCCCTCTTCGATGGAAGGGCGGAATTGGTCAATGATGGTATCCCCCACCCGGGGACCATACTTTTCCAGCTAATCAACCTGTTCATTTTCCTCCCTGTGCATGTGTCGGATGGAGAAGGTTTGGAACATGTCGATGACCCCCTTCACCTTTGTTAAGTATAACTAAAGGGTAGGCTCCCTTACCTCAAACTCCACATTTATCTACGAATTCACCACCATGGAGTCAGTGAGGACCACCACATCAAGCACTCCCAATTTCCTGGCCAGACGTAGCCCTGCAATCACTGCCTCATACTCAGCCTAATTGTTAGTGATAGGAAAATGGACAACTATTGTTTGATCTATCTTTGTTCCTTGGGGGCTTTCAAAGATCACCACAACCCCACCCCCAAGGAATGCATACCTGAAGCGTCGCCCACCATCACCTTCCAAGTGACCGAGCGAGTGAGTTCTGCCTTCGCCACCTCAACTACGTAATCGGCCAGAAAGTCGGCCATCACTTGGGCCTTGATTGAGAGGCAGGGAACAAAAGAAATATAGAACTCGCTCAACTCCACCGACCACTTCGCCAACCTCCCTGAGTGTTCCACGCCCCTCAAAAATGTTGTGGAGGGGATGGTCTCTCACCACTTGGATGGAGTGCGCCTGGAAGTAGGTTGGAGCCTCCGGGCCGAGATTATCATAGCAAAGGCCAGATTTTCCAAGATGGGATACCGAAGATCTGCCTTCCTCAGGACCCGACTCACATAGTAGATGGGTAACTGCTTCTTCCCTTCTTCCAGAACCAGGACGGAGATCAGGGCATCGGCTCCTACCCCAAGGTATAGGGACAGGTCTTCCCCTTCCTTTGGCCCTTGGAGGAGCGGAGCCTGGGTCAACTGCCTCTTCAAGGCTTAGAATGCTTCCTCGCACTCCTCGGTCCACTCAAACTTCCGGCCCCCTCTCAATGTTTTGAAGAAGGGGGGCACTTCTTCCTTGCCCTGGAAAGGAACCTGCTCACCCCTGCTAGCTTGCCCGTCAGTCGTTGCACCTCCTTTGCATTCCGAGGTGATCCCAACTCCATGATTTCTTTGACCTTGTCAGGATTTGGTTCCACCCCTGCGGGAGTGAGTAGATGGCCCAAGAACTTTCCCATGCTGGCCCCGAAAACGCACTTCAAGGGGTTCAGGCTCATCTTGTACTCACGCAAGGTGGTGAAGGTTTTCTCCAGGTCCTGGAGGTGAGAGTCCACGTCTCGACTCTTGATCATAAGATCATCTACATACACCTCCAGGTTTCTTCCCCTTTATTCTTAGAAGACCCTGTCCATCATATTTCGGTACGTCGCCCATGCATTCTTCATACCAAAGGGCATCCTCTTGTAGCAGTAGCATCCATCTCCTGTGATGAAGGATACATCTTTTATGTCGGGAGGGTGCATCCTGATTTGGTGGTAACCTGAAAACGCATCAAAAAAACTCATTACAAGAAAACTGATGGCTGAGTCAACCAGCACGTCGATCTGAGGCAAGGGATAACAATCCTTGAGTAAAGAATTTATTAAGCAAAGAGAAATCACCACGCATACGCCATCAGCCATCTCCTTTTTTAACCATGACTACATTGGAGACCTAGCCGGGGTATTGAATTTCGAATACAAAGTTGTCCTTGAGGAGTTTGGCCACCTCATCCCTGATGGGCTCGGCCAGCTTGTCTGCAATGGACCTCTTCCCTTGCTGGATGGGGCGGGCTTCTGGATCCAGGTTGAGGCGAGGACAGGCAATGTCCGCATCGATCCCTAGCATCTCTGCCGCGCTCCATACGAAAATGTCCACATTTTTCTGGATGCACTCAGCATCCTTCCCTGGTCCTCCGGGGTCAGCCCCCCCGCTGATGCGAACCTTCTCCACCCAACCTCCCTGGGTGAGAACTTCCATCTCCACGACCTCTTCTACAGCCTCCAGCCTGGACTGCTCTCTCCATTCACAAACGTCCCCCTCTCCTGGGACAAGGGCATTCGCTTCTTCCACAGCCATTGCCTCGCCCGGCTCTTCCAGAACAGCTTCTGCCGCCACTACTTGGGCGCGGACTTCTTCTTACACTTCCATCTCCACCTCTTCTCCAACCTCCAGCCAGGACATCTCCTCCATATTCCTCTCCATCTCCTCAACCCCCTCCTACCGAGAGGTGGAGTTCACCACTGTGACATAGCACTCCCTCGCCATCTTGGGGTCTCCCTGGACCCGAACCTGGATCCCCTCAGCGTTGAACTTCAAGCACTGATGGAAGGATGAGGGGTCACAGCGGAAGGTGCTGATGAGGGGCTGCCCGAAGATGGCATTGTAGCTGCTGAGGGCGTCCATGATGATGAACCTGCAAGTACGGGACACCCCCCCCCAAAGTAATATGGAGTCGCACTCCTCCTTCCACTTCCTTCCTCTCCCAGGAAAATCCAAACAGAGGCCCGTCCAAGGCCAACACCCTCTTGGCCTCTACTTTCATCCCGTCGAATGCCTTCTTGAAGATGACATTGATTGAACTCCCGTTATCGATGAGGATCCGGGAGTTAGTGAAATTTTCAATGGCTGTCTTGATGACCAGCGCATCGTAAAAGGGATCCTCATGATCCGGCATGTCCTTCCTTGAGAAGATGACCTTCTCATCGGGGGTGGAGTTTGGGATGTAGAGCCAATGCTCCGGCGGTACATGGTGTGGAGGCTGGCCTTTCGGGAAGCCTCGACCCCCCCCTGGATCACTCTGATCCCTCCTCGGGCACCAACATCAGCCCTATCCTCGCACCTGTCCTCCTCTACCTTAGGCAGGACCTCTTCAATCCGCACTTCCTGACGGCTTTGCTGCTGCCCCCTGGCTCCTCTCATTTCGAGAAACTCAGGAAATACTTCGCAAGGCAAATTTTGACTTCCACCGATTTGTCTCACATGATTCTCCTAGAGTACTCGCCTTTTGTGTTGATACTTAACTGAATGCCTTTTCTACTCTTCCCAGTCAGTCTGAGGCTAACGAATCTTTGGAGCCAGCCCGCTACTCGCCCCTCCCTTCCCCAAGCTCGCTAGACTCCTTCTTGGGTTCCGAGGTGGAGAACGGCGAGCTGACGAGGCGGGGGATCGGGATCTTCAAGAAGCTGGTGTGCGGGTTGCGTAAGGTTCGGGAGGAAAATCAGTTGTTGCAATGTGACTACGTACGACTTGCGGACAAGGTGAGGGGCAGCCAAGCAGGCGAGGCGATGTCTCCTTCTCTGCTTTTGGACGAGATCGACGAGAACCTCTAGATTGTCCAAAGGAACTTGGGGCGGATCCACGAGCTCTACAACTCAGGCTGACTCGCGGGGAAGGAGACGTGAAGTCGGGGTAGTGAAAAATGGATCCATTACTGAGCCTGGCGGCGCTCGCCTCTGGCCCCCTCAGCTCGCGCACATTGAATTTTTCCCTCTCTCTTCTCTTTTTTTTTTGAATTCGCTTCACGCACTTCCTGTTCTTGAACTGTATTCCCCTGCTTGTAATAACATAGAACATTCTTTCAATTTCAATGTTTGTTACTTTGAATAATAGATTGCAATTTTGACTCGGCTCGTCATAGGGCAGAACAGGTCGTGAGGGCCGGCGAGCTGGGGTTGGCGAGCTGGGGAAGGTGAGTCGAACTGATCGGTCGGCCCGGCCTCAGATTCCTTTTCTATAAATAGGCCCCCTACCAACCCCACTCCATCGCCTTTATTGCTTTCGAACCCCTTCTCGCTGCCTTTCTACTACCAGTACTCGCATCTCAATCATTCTGCGAGCATGGGCCAGACGAACCCTGATGCCGACGCTCGCTCCAAGTGTGCTATGCATTTTGTCGAGTACCTCTTTTTTGAGGGTAACACTACCGAGGGGGAACTCGTTGAGTTCTTAACCGAATACGTCCCCCCCCATCCGTTTTGAGGCGCGCCGGTCCAGAGAGGGTGAATCCATCAATACCTTCTACCCTGACGAGCTCGCATTCCCCATCTCGCATTTCGAGGTGGGGTTGCGCCTACCCATCTGGCTGGAGATCCGCCAGATCCTCAAGTACTATGGCGCAGTGCCCGTGCAGCTGAACTTGAATTCCATCGCCATGATGGTCGTGTTCGCGTGCTTCCTCTACAAAGAGAAGATAGACCTCAACTTGACCATCTTCAGGAATCTTTTCACCTACAAGGCGACTCCAGATGGTGTTGCCTACTTTGGGGGCTCGTTCATAAAGGTTCACGAGATCGCGAACAAGAACCATAACTGGATATCCAAGATCATCTTTATCAAGGGCGATCTCAGCAATGTGACCTACTCGCCCCAACAAAAAGGTGAGGAGGTGTACCGGCCCCCTGCGGTATCCGGTAATTTTATCGAGCTCCACCAGTTCTTCCTCCATAAGGACTTCGAGGTCGCCTTCCTCCGAAGGGGCATCGACTTGCTCTGCCTCATCCTTACCGGCGAAGGTATATGTCTCACTTCTCTATTTGCCGAACTTGCCAGATAAATAGGATTTTCTAACCAAGTTTTTTCGCACAGGCGAGCGTTTGATTCCCGAGAACCCGCCCTTTGCGGACTCGGGACTCCACTCTGACCCGGTCGCGCATGATTGGGAAGCCGCGGAAGCTTGTCGAGCTGAGTTGGCGGCATCTAAACCCTCTTCTAGCAAGGGGAGACCCAACCTCGCGGGGTCCAGCTCACCTCGGCACCCCAACCCCAAAACAAGATGTTGAAGGCGGGGGTGGTCTCAAAGGCGGGTCAACAACAACAACAACAACAACAACAAAACGGAAGTACATGATGATAGTTTTTACTTTCAAGATTACCTAAACACCTAGAGGGGAGGGTGAATAGGTTCTAATGCTTGTTTTCACTTTAGGCAGAATATAACTACTGAATATATACACACAGCACAGCAATCACAGAAATTCACACATCACAGATTGCACACAGTTTTATAGTGGTTCCCCAAGATCTGGGTACATCCACTTTCCCCCTTCGCCTATCTAGCAGTGTGCTAGATTCAGCCAAACTCCCTTCCTTAACTTAGATCAACAGATCCTACAGCTCAGAACCTGGAAAGGTTCCTACAACTCAGAGTGATACCACACTCCTACAACTCAGGCAATTCAGCCCTACCTCAGTCTTTATTCAAGGCCTACAACTCAGAGATTTTCTCTCATACACTCAGCCTTTATAAATTAGGCTTACAACTCAGATCTATCAAAAGATCCTACAGAATTTAGAAAAGAGTTTTATAGAATCTTGCCCTTGTTGAGAGAGAAAGGACAAGACAGCACCTGATCAGCTGATGGATGAAATCAACTGAATCTTAGCTTTCTTCAAAGCTTCTTGAATCTGAACTAGCTGAGTTGATTTCCAAACAGCTTCTTGAGAAACCTGTAACAGCTTCCTTCTTGATCTTCAAACGGCAGGATCCCTCTCTATCCAATCCCTTTGAAAATTCTTCAGAATTCTAGGACGAATTCTCCTTAGACTGATCCTGAGAGGTTGAGCCCTTCAGAATGTCTTCTTAGATCTTCTGATGAAGATCTTCTTCAGTGCCTTGCACTTTCTTGATTTGATTCCTTAATCAGTTTTTATGTGTGTTGCTTCTCAATCCCAAAAATAAATCTCTGCTTTCTACTTCTGAATCTGTCTATTTATAGACCTTCTTTTTTGTGACCGGCTAATCAGGTTTCTAACTATCTTCTGACAAGTCTGACAGCTTCAGTTAACCTGTTGTAACCCACAGCTGTCAAGTCTTCAAACAGATCTTGTGTCTTTTTCTTGGACAGCAAAGTGTCGACACAGTCTGTCAGAAAGTGTCGAGACCATCTGTCTATATATGTCGACACAAGTAACTTCGGTGTCGACACTGCCACTGGTGAAGTCGACAAGTTTGCCTTTAAGTCGACTTAGCTTCTGCATACTACAACTTGAGAATGAGTTGACACTGAGTATTTGTGTCGACTCAAACACTTCATCATTCTTCAGCAAATGACTTGGTCTAGACTTGGAAATGTGTCGACACAAGTCCTGTGTGTCGACACAGTTGATGTAGATTCAGAACATAGTATGTGTCGACACTGCCTTCAGGTGTCGACACAGCTTTTGTCGACTCTGCCTATATGTGTCGACTCAGTATTCTGGTGTCGACACAAATATTGTCGACTCTGCCTCTGTGTGTCGACATAGCCTCCTGGTGTCGACACAGTTAATGTCAACTATAATCTTGTGTGTGTCGACACTGCCTCCCGGTGTCGACACAGTTGATGTCGACTTATTTTCTTTGTGTCGACACAGCCTTCGTCAAGTGTCGACACAATCTTCCTGAAGTGTCGACACATCTTCTTCTGGTGTCGACACATGGACTTAGAAATTTTTCCATACTTTTAACCTGCACATATTCAACTTAAACAACATCAAATACACCTTGATGTATATCATTATGCTAAGTTAGGCTTCTTCAAATCAGGTACACATTTTCCAATGTACCCAACACATGAGCTCGCCTGAGACCACCACGGACGGATTGCCGGAGAGCTCGCTGAAGGATACATCAGGAAAAGGACAGGGGTGGCGAGTCCTCCGCTCCTGCTACAGAGAAGACCGTGGCCTATGAGCCGGGCCTACAAAAGAGCCATCCCATCTTCGACTTCGGGGGAAGGTGGAAGGATTCGGCCGGCGAGCCGATGGTCCAATGGGACGAGCTGTCCCACCGGGTCTCCATCTCCTCCCTCCAGCCCTCCTGGACAGATCGCCACCCCCCCCCATCGGGCATGCCTATGCGCTTGGCTTCAGCCTCTATGGGCATGAGGATGCTGAGGACTACAAGGGCATGACCCCGTGCCAGCTCGTCCATGAGGGCTCGCAAGACCACATGCGGGCCCTGGAGCTTCACCACATGGTGGTCTGCCGCGGCTTTAACCTCAGCCATCTCTTGCAAAAAGCTGAGCAGGGGTGCGACGACGTGAAGGACAAGTTCGTCGACCTAGAGAGACAACTCGGCATTGCCGAAGACCTACTTGCTAAAGTTGTCGGCGGGTTGGTAAGTACCGGTTGCCCCCAACTTATTTTACTTAGGATTTCCTGCATTTCCTGCAATAGATTTGCTTACCCTTTTATTTCACAGGATGTTGAGGCCGCTAGCGAGCTACGGGCTCGCGCCATCGGACTGGAAGAGGAAAACAACCAGCTGAGTTCTCGCGCCGCTGTGCTGGAGGCTCGTGCCGCCAAGCTATAGGTGGACAGCGCAAAGCTGAAGGAGGAGAACAAGGGGCTCCACGGCGATATCATCCTCCAGGCAGAGGCCCTCCTCCCTCTGAGCGGCAGCAAGCCCTCCTTCCTGTTCAAGAGGCCGAGGGTCTTCGGCGAGGCTGAAGTCGTAGAGCGGTTGCGAGTCAACTCGATCGAGTCTGCCGAATGCACTCTGCAAATCATGAAGGATACTGGGGTGCTGGTGGAGGGCTTCGATGAGATCACGGCTCGGGACCTTATGTCGAGCCTGTTCCCATCCACTCTGCCCAGTGAGAAGTAGGACATCTTCGACCTGCTTTTTGAGAAGGATTGCGAGGATGATCATCTGTCCGGAGGAGAGGGTGAAAACTGACAGTCTGGGGGGAGGCGAGAGCTGACTCGCACCCCTTTATTTTTCTCTTTTTCTTTTGTAATTCTCCCCCCACCCCCCTCTTTGTAACCTCGCCGAGGCGAGCTCCCCTTTTGTAACAATATTTTACCTAATGAAAAATAATTTTGACATGGATTCTACTATCATTTTTTCAATCTTCTTTTTCCTGAACTTACTTACTGTGACGTACTCGCCTTCAAACTCTCCTCTTCAGGCGACCTCGCTAGGATAGAACATGTCGTTAGAATGCATGATTTAGGATTCATACCCATGAGTAGGCCTTGAGAGAACGCCATCCCTAGGCAATTCGAAGGCGGACCACTCACCGCGCTGAGCTCGCCACCACCCAGCTCGCTCGTGAGCCGTCTTCTTTCTTACCAGTGTCAAACTAAAATTATTTAAAAATTCACGAGTAAAAGTTGAAGGGGGTGGAATGCACCGTCGGAGCTCGCCTTCTTCACTGGATGACGAGGACTTGACTCGCCACCCCTTTGCTATGTCTTGCTCTGGCTGCCCACGATAATGGGCCTACACTATTTGCCGAGCTGAGCCCGCAAGTAGTCGAGAGCGGCCTCTGCTCGCCCCATTGACTGATCAGCTCGCCTACTGTTACGTTCTGTGGTCAACCTCCGGGTGCTACCACCGGCCCAATCAGCTAAGTGAAAGCCTGATAGAGAGTGTTGAACATCCTCCGGGCTCAGTGTTTTAGGGTCATAATGACGTCACTCGAGGCTCGGGCCCTGCCAGCTAGGTGGGAGCCTGACAGTGGGAGCATCTCAGGACCTAACCCTAGAGCGAGAATACTTTCCTTTGCCCAACCCCCGGGTGCTAACACCGACCAAATTAGCTAAGTGAAAGCCTGATGGCGGGTGTTGAACATCCTCCAGGCTCAGCCCTCCAGGGTCATAATGACATCACTCGAGGCCCATGCCCTGCCAGCTAGGTGGGAGCCTGACAGCGGGAGCATCTCGGGACCTAACCTCAGAGTGAGAATACTTTCATTTGCCCAACCCCCGGGTGTAACCACCGGCCCAATCAGCTAAGTGAAAGCCTGATGGAGGGTGTTGAACATCCTCCGGGCTCAGCCCTCTAGGGTCATAATGACGTCACTCGAGGCTCGGGTCCTGCTAGCTAGGTGGGAGCCTGACAGCGGGAGCATCTCAGGACCTAACCCTAGAGCGAGAATACTTTCCTTTGCCAAACCCCTGGGTGCTACCACCGGCCCAATCAGCTAAGTGAAAGCCTGTTGGCAGGTGTTGAACATCCTCCGTGCTCATCCCTCCGCGGTCATAATGACGTCACTCTAGGCCCGAGCACTGACAGCTAGATGGGAGCCTGACAGCGGGAGCATCTCGGGACCTAACACCTGAGTGAGAATACTTTACTTTGCGCAACCCCCGAATGCTACTACCGGCCTAATCAGCTAAGTGAAAGCCTGATGGCGGGTGTTGAACATCCTCTAGGCTCAGCCCTCTTGGGTCATAACGATGTCACTCGAGACCCGGGCCCTACCAACTAGGTGGGAGCCTGACAGCGGGAGCATCTCGGTACCTAACCCTAAAGCGAGAATACTTTCCTCTGTCCAACCCTCGGGTGCTACCACCGGGCCAATCAGCTAAGTGAAAGCCTGATGGTGGGTGTTGAACATCCTCCGGGCTCAGCCCTCTAGGGTCATAATGACGTCACTCGAGGCCCGGGACCTGCCAGCTAGGTGGGAGCCTGACAGCAGGAGCGTCTCGGGACCTAACCTAGAGCGAGAATACTTGTCATCACTCCCCGGCCCTGTCAGCTAGGTGAAAGCCTAGCAGCGGGAGCGTCTCAGGACTTAGCTTCACAAATAACAAACTTGATCTACAAAAAGGTTGGAGTATCAAAAGATTTCATATTTATTGAAGAAGTGGACATACATATTTTCACTGATAGAAACGTTTCAAGTCATCACTACTCCAGGTGTGACTTAGGATCTCGCCCTCCACATTTTGGAGGCAGTATCCCCTGACCTTAGAGCTTCCTGGACAATATACAGGCCTTCCCAGTTGGGGTTGAGCTTCTCCACTGCCGCCGACCTCCCTGCAACATCCATCTTCTTCAGGACCAAGTCTCGTTCCGCAAACTGTTTGACTCTAATGTGCTTGCCAAAATACTTAGCCATTCTTCGCTTTACCTCTTATTGTCGGATGGCGGAGAGGTCACACAATTCTTCCACCATATCAAGGGAGAGTCATAGACGCTCCTCATTTTCAGCTCGCCATTCTTCCCTTACTCCCTCTGCATCGATGACCCAAGGCGTCCGGACCTCTAACTCTATTGGAAGCACAGCCTTGCACCCATGGGAGAGATTGAAGGGGGTCTCCCCGGTAGTAGTGTTGGGAGTGGTTCTAAGGGCCCAAAGAATTGAAGGAAGCTGCTCCACCCAGCTCCCCTTCAAGTTTTCAACTTTCTTCTTCAAGAGGTTCACAATGATCTTGTTCGCAGGCTCCACCTGCCCGTTGCTCCTAGGGTGATGGACCGACGCGAACCTGAAATCAATCCCGAGCTGCCCATAGAAACTTGTTAGAAATGAACAAGAACAAACCGGAAGTGGATTAACAGAAATTTTATTATCCAAAAAATATATCTATTACAAAGGTATGACCTCCCTTTTATAGAATGGAGGAGAAATGAGAGAATACAAATTAGAGATGTGGGACTAAAAAAATACAGGACTAAGCGGCTTATACAAAAAACAACCTGCACAAGCCGCGCGGTTAGATGAGAAGGGCTAACCGCTCGGCTACCACCAAAGAGAGAGAGAAGTCGTCATGGGAGACTGCTAGACCGCCCGGTCTCCAAGTCGCCTGAGACAAACCGCTAGACCGCTCGGACTCCAGACAGCAACAGCCCAGCAACCAAATTGTTGAAGGGAAACCGCCAGACCACGCGGTCTTCAACCCGCCAAGACAGACCGCCAGACTGCTCGGTCACCAACTCCAACACTCCCCCTCAATCTGGAGCATATATATCGATTATGCCCAGCTTGTCACAAATATGAAGAAATGAGGCGGATACTGGCTTGGTGAAGATGTCAGCCAGCTGTTTATCAGAAGTGACGAAGGGAGTGCAATTTGTTCCTTCAAAATCTCTTCACGAATGAAATGACAGTCAACCTCAATGTGCTTGGTTCTTTCATGGAAGACTGGATTTTTGGAGAGGTATATGGCAGCCTAGTTATCACAGAACATAGGTAGAGGATGGTTGTAGACCTCTTCTAAATCCAGCATGAGAGCCCGTAACCACTTTAACTCACAAGTGGTCGATGTCATACTACGATACTCCGCTTCTGCACTAGACCTGGAAACAGCAGACTGCTTCTTGCTCTTCCAGCTCACCAGATTTCCCCCAACAAAGGTGCAAAAACCCGAGGTTGACTTGGGATCCCCTTTGTCATCAGCATAACTCGCATCTGAGTATGCTTCAACCCTCAGATGACCATTCTTCTAAAAGAGTAATCCTTTCCCAGGCACTGCTTTGACATACTCCAAGATCCGCAAGACGGACTGTAGATGACACTCTCTAGGAGCTTGCAAGAATTGTCTCACCTTACCCACCATATAGGAAATGTCGGGTATGGTCATTGTAAGATATATGAGCTTACCAACCAGATGCCTATACCGCGTAATATCTGAAAGAGGAGGTGAATCATCTGTCCAGGTTTTGTCTTCTCCAGTTGCCACGGGGCATCGGGCAAGTTTTGCTCCAGTCAACCCTTCCTCTTTTAATAGATCAAGAGCATACTTATGTCGGGAGAGGACTAAGGAGTTGGGCTTCCAAGAGATTTCGATCCCCAGAAAGTACTTCGGAGGGCCCATATCTTTCGTGACTAGATGTTGATGAAAATGCCGCTTTGTCAAGGCTACCCATTCCTGGTCATCGCCAGTGAGAAGAATATCATCGACGTACACAGTAAGAATCACCAGTCCCGAGAAGGTTTTGTGAATGATTAGCGAGTGATCGGCAGAGCTTCGCGCAAAACCCATGACCACCACGATGCCACTGAACTTGTCAAACTAAGCTCAAGGGCTCTGCTTGAGGCCATAAATTGCCTTCTTCAGCCAGCATACTCGTGTCTCCCACTGAGCAACATACCCAGGAGGTTGCTCCATGTAAACGGCCTCCTGAAGATCACCATAAAGGAAGGCATTCTTGACATCCAGCTGGGAAAAAGGCCAATCTCTATTGACCGTCATAGAGAGGAGAACCCGGATAGTGCTGAGACGAGCCACGAGAGATAAGGTGTCAAAGTAATCAACCTCATAGGTCTGAGTAAAGCCCTTAGCAACAAGGCGGGCCTTATAACGATCCACTTGTCCGTCCGGTCCATATTTGACCCCAAAGACCCAGCGACAGCCTACAACATCGGTGTCGAAGGGAGGATGAACAAGAGTACAGGTGCCCCGCTCAGTGAGGGTGTCATTTCCTCATCCATGAACGTATTCCAATAAGGAATATCAAGAGCCTCCTGGTAGGAACGGGGTGTGGCAGTGGCAGAGATAGCAAGTGCAAAGGACCTGCGAGAAGAGGTAAGACAATCATATGAAACAGCAGCAGCAAGGGGGTGCAGGGTACGCGTCTACACCCATTTGCGAAGAGCAACGGGAAGATCTAGGTCGGCGGGTCCCTCGGCATTAGGAGCTTCCGTGGAGGCAAGAGCTGGCCCGGGAGTAGAGAGCGGCGTCGTCGAAGGGGAGGGAGACGGTGGCGGAGAAGAGGGAGAGAGAGGTGGAGGGAGAGGAGTGGACGGAGACGGTGTAGGAGGTGAGACCGCAGTAGGAGGCGAGGGGATGAAGGGGACAGCAGGAGTATCAAAAGTCGGAGGAAGAAGAGAGGAGTCATCCAAGAAGTAGGAGGCATTCTCGAAGAAGGTGACGTCAGCGAAGACGAACTGCTTACGAAGAATGGGGTCAAAGCAACAATAGCCTTTCTGAGTGGTGGAGTACCCTAGAAAGACGCATTTGGTGGAACGAGTGGAGAGCTTATCACGAGTGGCAGATGGAGCATGCACAAAGGTTGTGCACCCAAAGATTTGGAGAGGGAGAGGAAAAGGCTCCTTGCCCGGATACAGAATGGAGAATGGGGTATGCCCATGGAGAACCGTGGATGGAATGCGATTGATGAGGTAGCAGGCAAAGAGAACAGCATAGCACCAATATGAGCGAGGAACATGCATCTGGGTCATCAAGGTGCGAGCGATATCGACGAGGTGACGGTTTTTGCGTTCTGCCGCCCCATTTTGCTGGGAGGTATAAACACAGCTGGTCTGATGAATAATGACATGTTGCACACAGAAAGAGGTAAAAGCATAACTCAGCTATTCTTTAGCATTATCTGAGCAAAAGGTTTTAATACAAACACTAAATTGAGTTTTAATTAATTGATAAAAAGAAAGCCATACATCAAAAAGTTTAAAGTGATCTCGTAAGAGATATACCCAAGTACATCTAGAAAAATCATCATTAAAAGTAACAAAATAAGAACTACCCCAACCAATGGTGAGGGTAGGAGCAGGTCCCCAAACATCGGAGTGGACTAGATCAAATGGATGGGTAGAACCCCGACCTTGATTCATCGGGAAGGAGGAACGGTGATGCTTGCCAAGCTGACAAGCATCGCAGTTGAGAGGAGTACTGGAAGGAGGGAGGTGGGGCAGAAGCTGACGTAGAAGCCGTGGAGGAGAATTACCGAGGCGGAGATGCAACTAGAGAAGATCCATACAAGAAGAGGAAAAGGCGGACAAGGCGGAAACGTTGTCGAGGAAGTAGAGGTCGCCGCTCTCAGTCCCAGCAGCAATAGTCCGTTGGGAGCTTTGATCCTGAAAAGAATAAGAAGTCGGAGTAAACGTCACAGAGCAATGAAGCTGCTTGCATAAAGAGGTAACCGACAATAAATTGCACGGAAACTTAGGCACATAGAGAGTGTCCGCTAGGCGAAGAGACGGAGTAACATGAACCACTCCCGACCCATGAACCGGGGAGGGAGAACTCTCTGCAATGAGGACCGGGGGCAACCGATCATGTTGTTCGAGGAGAGAGAAGCACTGAGGATTGCCCGTCATGTGATTAGTCCCACCAGAGTCGATAAGTCATTTACCTTGAGTCACCACGTTGGCACTACCTGATGATGTGACCACGGAGGCAGACGGCTTGGAAGAGGAGGCAAAAGAGTCACCCGAGGGGCGAAGATGGGGATGCTTCATCCAGCAGTGATTCACAGTATGGCCGGTGCGGCCACAGTGAGAGCAGAGGTAGCGGGAAGGAGCACGTCCGCCATACTGGTGACTGCGGCTACCAGAGCCACTCCGCTGAGTTTGGTGAGCATAATTGTATGGTGGAGGAGGAGCGGGCAGAATAGGGCGCTGAAGGAGAGAGGTGACACCGGCGATGCGGGCAGCGGTGGCATCTAAGGTAGGAGATTCCGCCTCACCCAGAATTTGTTGGCGGATCATATCATAAGTATCAGGAAGCCGCAGAAGATAGCACAAAACAAGAAGCTCCTGGAAGTGCTTGTGTTGTTGATCCAAATCCGCAGAAAAGAGGCGATTCTAAATAATCTCAGCCCCGAGAGCCTGAACCTATTGGTATGCAACAGCAGGAGACATGGTAGGATGGTCAAAGAGGTCTGCATACAACGTATAGATGCAGGACGTCTGAGCCCCCTTGGAGTACAGAGCAGCAAGATGAAGCCAAGCTATCTTGACCGTCTCATCATGAAGGATAATGGGAAGGCATTCATCGTGAAAGTGAGTGTAAGATCAATCCTTCACTCTAGAGGGGGGTGAATAGAGTGTTTAAAATAATTTTGCAAATATAAAAATTATTCTAGCAGTGGAAGACTTAATTTAGTTAGTTTAGAGTGATTGACAGAAATCAAAATAAAACAACTACAAGAGCAAATCCACAGCACACAGCAAATAAGATAGCAAACAACCAGAAGACACAAGGAGCTATAGTGGTTCCCTAAAACTTGGGTACATACACTCTTCTACCACCCTTGGTAGGAATCCACTGCAGGATGAGTTGATCTGGTGTCCTGGGCATCAATGAGCTTTTGATCAGGTGCTCAAAAACCAAACCAGATTTTTTGATCAGGTGTCTTGCCACCATTGAGTTTTGATCAGGTCTCACAAACCAAAACAAAACTTTTGAAGGGAGTTCAAAAACCCTTTAACAGGAAAGGAAAAAGAAAAAATGTGAAGTTGTTTTCTCTGTCAACAATTAAAGAGAAGCACAAGTGGATGAGATGTTGTCAAAGCTCCCCCTGAGATTAGCAAGAGTTCAGGAACTGGAAGCTTTGCAAGGGTCATAGGTCTTCAGTAGAAAGAATGCTCCATCAGAATATGATTTCAGCTTGAACTGAAATGTTTGTTATCTGGAGTGTGAATGATGAAGACTTAAGAAGGCTTTTAATCAGCAGGAATCAAAAAGAAAAGTTGTTCTGTTTTTTGTGTTATTGATCTTCTTTTTCTTTCTGCGTGTTTTCTGTGTATATTCTGCTGTGTATACTGTTGTGTATATATTCTTGTTCTCTCTGAATGATAATAAGAAATCTAGTTGTCAAATTTTCTTGATAGCCGTTAGCAAAGTCATAAAAACTTTCCTTAAAATGTCAACTGTCTCTGTAGGAAATAACCTAAAAACATTCCTTCTTTGTTACCTTGAAACTTGCTCCAGATTTATTATAACGGCTAGAAATCTTCTTCAATAAATGCTCTGACTTGAAGACATTTGAAATCCTTAACAACCTGACAAAATTCTAGAAATCGTCGATCTCAAAAGATAATCGTCGATCTGAGCTCAACTATCGTCGAACTAAGCTCAGAGATATTGGAATTATTCTAAGACAGAAATCGTCGATCTGAGCTCAGAGATCGTCGAACTGAGTTCGACGCATCGTCGACTTGAGCTCAGAGATCGTCGAACTGGGTTCGATGCTTTGTCGACCTAAACTCAGAGATAGTCGAACTGGGTTCGATGCTTCGTCGATCTGAGCTCGGCGACAAGTTGAATTCTTCTTCTGGGCTTCTCATCTGAACTAGGATGTCTTGGGGAAAGCTTCCAACCTAAGTCCTAAGCCTTAGACCTAACTAGTTGACCTTTACTCTATAAACCAAGGTCAAAGCAACAATCCTATAGACATAGTGATCCTGACCAAAATTAGTAATAGGGTGTTCCAACACATCGAATAGGCTGTTAGCGAGCCAAGCACGCACAAGCGCGTCGCTCGCATCCTAGTCATCAAACAGAGGGGAAGTGGGAGGAGGAGGGTCATCAACGAGATGGTGGCATTTGTGTTGCGAGCGAAGGAGAAAGTTGAAGGAGACACTCCAATCCGGGTAGTTGGAGCCGATAAGTTTGGAAATGGTGCCAAGGTTCCCGGAAGGAGTAGGAGGAAGAGGCGGAGGCGGATTGGCGACAGTAGTGGTAGCAGCAAAAGCATCAGAAAGAGTCATAGGAGAAAAACAAGGAAGCCGCGCTGTTAGGAGACAAGCCGCGCCAACAGGGAGAAATCGTGGAGGCTAGGAGAAAGAGAGATGCAGCGGTCACGGTGTTAAACACCAGCGGCAAGAAAAACCACTACCAAGCCGCAGAACCAAGAAGAGGGAAAGAAGTCTAGCAGCTAGAAAGAAGCCCGCGCGAACAGAAGGAAGAGAAGACTGCGCGAACAGAAAGGAGTCGGCGGGAAAACGAACAGGGCGTGCGAGAAGAACAGAGGTCACACAAAGAGGCCGCGCACACAGAGGGAGGCTACAAGAAGAAGAGAAAAGAGACCATGCGAACAGACAGCTAGAGAGGAACAAGCTACGCGGACAGAAAGAGGCCGGAACCGAATCAGGCGGAAAATATCGAGTCCTCTGATACCATGTTAGAAACGAACAAGAACAAACCGGAAGTGGATTAACAGAAATTTTATTATCCAAAAAATATATTTATTACAAAGGTATGGCCTCCCTTTTATAGAATAGAGAAGAAATGAGAGAATACAAATTAGATATGTGGGACTAAAAAAATACAGGACTAAGCGGCTAATACAAAAAACAACCCGCACAAGCCACGCGGTTAGATGAGAAGGGCTAACCGCTCGGCTACCACTAGAGAGTGAGAGAAGTCACCATGGGAGACCGCTAGACCGCCCGGTCTCCAAGTTGCCTGAGACAAACCGCTAGACCGCTCAGAATCAAGACAGCAACAGCCAAGCAACTAAACCGCTGAAGGGAAACTGCCAGACCGCGCGGTCTTAAGCCCGCCAAGACAGACCGCCAGACCGCCCGGTCACCAACTCCAACAAAACTGATGAACTCGGCACTGGCAAACTGAGGCTCATTGTTCGTGATAATGCCCTGGGATAACCCGTTGCCTACAGATGATCTCCCCCCCCCCCCAAACACACACACAGTTTCTGATTACTTGGGAGGTCACCTTGGCCAGCGCCTTCACTTATAACCACTTAGAAAAATAGTCGATCATTACTAACAGGAACCTCTTCTGCCAACTGGCCTGGGGGAAGGGCCCTACCAAATCCATTCCCCCGGTGGCAAAGGGCTTGGGGGCTGTGATGCTTCTGAGGCGCTGGGTTGGTTGTAGTTGGAGGGGGCAAACAACTGGCACTTGTGGCACTTCTTCGTGAACTCTGCAGCATCATGGACCAGGGTAGGCCAGAAGTACCCTTGCCTGACAATCCTTCCATCCAGGGTCCGAATCTCAGAGTGACTCCCACACTCCCCATAGTGGACCTCTTCCAAGATTCTCTGGACCTCCCTCTCATCCACACAATGAGCCAACAGCCATGAGAGAGTCTTATGATACAACTTCCCGTCACGGATGAGATAGTATGCTGACTTGTACTTAAACTTCTTTTTGTCCATCCCCTCAGGATACTCCCCTGCGGAAAGGAACGTTGTGAAAGGGTCCATCAACGAGGGGTGTTGATCCACCTCCATCATCTCTCCCTCTTCGATGGAAGGGCGGAATAGGTCAATGATGGTATCCCCCACCCGGGGACCATACTTTTCCAGCTGATCAACCTGTTCATTTTCCTCCCTGTGCATATGCCGGATGGAGAAGGTTTGGAACATGTCGATGACCCCCTTCACCTTTGTTAAGTATAACTAAAGGGTAGGCTCCCTTTCCTCAAACTCCACATTGATCTAGAAAGCCACCACCATGGAGTCAGTGAGGACCTCCACGTCAAGCACTCCCAATTTCCTGGCCAGACGTAGCCCTGTAATCACTGCCTCATACTCGGCCTGATTGTTAGTGATAGGAAAATGGATAACTATTATTTGCTCTATCTTTGTTCCTTGGGGGCTTTCCAAGATCATCCCCCCCACCCCAAGGAATGCTTACCTGAAGCGTCGTCCACCATCACCTTCCAAGGGACCGAGCGAGTGGTTTCTGCCTCCGCCACCTCAACTACGTAATCGGCTAGAAAGTCATCCATCGCTTGGGCCTTGATTGAGAGGCGGGGAACAAAAGAAATATCGAACTTGCTCAACTCC
Source organism: Platanthera zijinensis (assembly GCA_039513925.1). Lineage (NCBI taxonomy): Eukaryota > Viridiplantae > Streptophyta > Magnoliopsida > Asparagales > Orchidaceae > Platanthera > Platanthera zijinensis. Next base: position 106,076,702 of record CM077078.1, on the reverse strand, counting down.
ACCGACCACTTCGCCAACCTACCTGAGTGTTTCACCCCCTAAAAAATGTTGCTGAGGGGATGGTTTGTCACCACTTGGATGGAGTGCGCCTAGAAGTAGGTTGGAGCCTCCGGGCCGAGATTATCATAGCAAAGGCCAGATTTTCCAAGATGGGATACCGAAGATCTGTCTTCCTCAGGACCCGACTCACATAGTAGATGGGTAACTGCTTCTTCCCTTCTTCCGGAACCAGGACGGAGCTCAGAGCCTCGGCTCCTACCCCAAGGTATAGGGACAGGTCTTCCCCTTCCTTTGGCCCTTGGAGGAGCGGAGCCTGGGTCACCACTGTGACATCTCCTTTTTTAAGCAAAGAGAAATCACCACACATACGCCATAAGCCATCTCCTTTTTTAACCATGACTACATTGGAGACCCAACCGGGGTATTGAATTTCGAATACAAAGCTGTCCTTGAGGAGTTTGGCCACCTCATCCCTGATGGGCTCGGCCAGCTTGTCTGCAATGGAACTCTTCCTCTGTTGGATGGGGAGGGCTTCTGGATCCAGGTTGAGGCGATGATAGGCAACGTCAGCATAGATCCCTTGCATCTCTGCCGCGCTCCATACGAAAATGTACACATTTTTCTGGATGCACTCCAGCATCCTTCCCTGGTCCTCCGGGGTCAGCCCCCCGCTGATGCGAACCTTCTCCACCCTTCCTCCCTGGGTGAGAACTTCCATCTCCACGACCTCTTCCACAACCTCCAGCCTGGACTGCTCTCCCCATTCACCAACGTCCCCCTCTCCTGGGACAAGGGAATTCGCTTCTTCCACAGTTATTGCCTCGGACGGCTCTTCCAGAACAGCTTCCGCCGCCACTACTTGGGCGCGGACTTCTTCCTCCACTTCCATCTCTACCTCTTCTCCAGCCTCTGGCCCGGACATCTCCTCCATATTCCTCTCCATCTCTTCAACCCCCTCCTACCAAGAGGTAGAGTTCACCACTGTGATATAGCCCTCCCTCGCCACCTTGGGGTCTCCCTGGACCCGAACCTAGATCCCCTCAGTGTTGAACTTCAAGCACTGATGGAAGGATGAAGGGACACAGTGGAAGGCGCTGATGAGGGGCCGCCCGAAGATGGCATTATAGCTGTTGGGGGCGTCCACGATGACGAACCTGCAAGTACGGGACCCCCCCCCCCCCAAAGTAATATGGAGTCGCACTCCTCCTTCCACTTCCTTTCCCTGGAAAATCCGAACAGAGGCCCGTCCAAGGTCAACACCCTCTTGGCCTCTACTTTCATTGCATCGAATGCCTTCTTGATTATAACATTGACTGAACTCCCATTATCGATGAGGATCCGGGAGAGTGAAATTTTCAATGGCTGTCTTGATGACCAGCGCATCGCAAAAGGGATCCTCGTGATCCGGCATGTCCTTCCTTGAGAATATGATCTTCTCATCGGGGGTGGAGTTTGGGATGTAGAGCCAATGCTCCGTTGGTACATGGTGTGGAGGCTCGCCTTTCGGGAAGCCTCGACCCCTCCCCCCCCCCCCCCCCCCCCCCCCCCCCATGGATCACTCTGATCCCTCCTCGGGCACCAACATCAGCCCTATCCTTGCACCTGTGCTCCTCTGCCTTAGGCAGTACCTCTTCAATCCGCACTTCCCAGCGGCTTTGTTGTTGCCCTAGCTCCCCTCATTTTGAGAAACTCAGGGAACGTTGTAGTTGTGTGCCTCTCTTCTTAGTGGAACTTGCAATAGGGGAGCTCCACCTTAGCTTCTTGCCTTCTTCTCCGCCCTCCTCTCCTCCTCTCACCCATGGCTATTGTCATAGCCTGATTTTGATCGGGGAGAGGGGGTCTCTGGCCTTGCCTCCCGCTTGGAGGGTGAAACTGACCCTGGCCCTCCTGGCGGTATTCTCCTCCATTGAAACCTCTCTATGGCCCCTGGTCCTACCACTCTGGCCTCCAACCTAGCCGATTGTTCGGCTCCTACCTCCCCCACCTGGGTTGTTGCTACTGCTATTGTTCCCTCTGTTGGGGTTCAGCTCTCCTCTCCTCCTGACCCCTACCACCTCTTGGCTCCTTCTCCTCCTCTGTGGCCCACCTGGCCAGCTTCTGGGCAAACTCCAGATTCGACGCCTCCATGTCTACCTCCCTTGCCACTCTTTCCATCAGCTCCTCAAAGGACACTGGAGGCACCCTCTTCGGCTCCATTACGAAGAACCCTGGCTGAAGCCCGAGGGTGAAGGCCACTATCATGATGTGTCCTGTCATCTCCTGCACCTGGAGAACTTCCTCTTGGAACCTATCCAAGTAGCTCCCCGAGGTCTCCTTCATGCCTTAATTGACGCGGAACAGAGACTCGGACTCCCTTTTTCTCTTCCTCGAGGTGGTGAATCTCAACATGAACCCCCGACGCTGGTCCTCAAAATAGTTAACGGAGCCGGTCGGGAGTTGGTGGAACAAATATCTCACCTTCTCCTTGAGGGTGATGGAGAAGAGTCTGTACTTGAACCCATCTAACATCTGTCGGATCGAGACCACATCCTCAAACCACTAGACATGCTGGACCGGGTCGCCCTTCCCGGTGTAGTAGGACATCTACGACTCCCGGAACCCCTCTAGAACTGGGGCTGATTAAGTAAACTCGCTGAAGGGGCTACCCCCCCCCCCCCCCTCTAATGGGAGAGTAGGGTGATCTCGTGCCCCCATCTCGCCGAACTGGCCTTCAGATGCCGAGCTAGGAAGAGCACGCACCCCTGAAGCTCGTGTTCGCCTCCTCCATCCGCTACCTCCTTACCGGCTCTCATGTCGGGTGTGTCCTCGCCCAGGGCTGGGGCGTCGACTACTGGAACCGCTGGTGTTGAGCACTCAGCACGAGTGCCGAGTGAGAACATGATGAGACTCTGCATCTCCTGTCTAAACTCGTTCAATATGCTGACAGTGGCGAGAGGGGGTGGTGGGGGTGGCGAGTTAGCCCCGCCTGGACCTTTCCCTTCTCCTCCAGTCATCGAGCTTGCTGATGATATTCGGTACTGATCACGCTCCATGCTCACCGCACTAAAATGTTGAAACTAAAAACTCAGTCTCTGTGGAGTTCACCCTTGGGTAAGGGGTGATCACACACTTACTTCTCTCTCGTTAGCCAAACAATTAAGGAAAACAGAACAGGGAACAGACCCAAGGGCTCGGCGTGGAGGACCCACCATACGCCTGAAAGATCTTAGAGCGCTTCCCCACCCTATCCAAATGCCGAGCTAAGGATACCTCAAAAAGCGCTAGAAGACCGGGGCATAAGTATGCATGCCTTCTGGCGTACCCCTTGGGTCTTATTTATAGTTTTCTGAAAACGGCCTGCAAATAGCTAACCTTCGTTGTTCCAAACAGCTATGTGCAGTACAGGTTGGCATGCCAACAACATAACTCCGCTGTTCTGTAAGGCTATGGGAAGGCTAACGGTGGCAAAATAGTAAAAAAAACATCATAGATCGCTAGGCGGGTGGTCCCTTAGACCTCCACTCGCCCGGGGCGGCGAGTACGGGCCCGGCTGGCCCTACTCAACTGCCGCTTGCCGAGCTCTCTTGGGGCAAGTGTGAGCCCTCCTGCTCCACTCGCCTCTCAAACACTCCACCTCGCTTGGGCGAGTCAGGGGGCTGCCGAGCTCCTGCCCCCCTTAAATGCACGCCCGGGACCTGGACTGCTAGATCTGGCCGACCTGGCTCCTGTCGACCCCACTCGCTGGATACGGTGTTATACAACTATAAAATATATGTGTGTTGTTCTGTGTTTGTTGATTGAGTTTTAATATAGCTTATAACTGTTGAAAGTAAAAAAGAGACAAATTAAGTACAAGCTCGCCTATTCACCCCCCCCCCCCCAGGTGATTTAGATTACCAATAACAAATTATCAAGTGGTAGCAGAGGAGGTTAGTCAAAAAGGACTTAACAATCTGACCTAGATCCTATTAGGGTAGTCAAGCTTATCACCATGACCTCCAGTGAGTCTCATAAGGAGATGAGCTCAATGAAGTTGCCCATATACAAAAAAGAAAATTTTGGCATATGGAAGCAAAGAGTGAAGTTATTCATGGAAGCTTCAGACCCTAGGATCTATATAACAGTTGAAGAGGAGTCATTCATTTCCATGAAGGCCTCCACCATTGATCCAAATCTGCTAGTCCCTAAGAAGTATGTTGATATGAATAAGGATGAGATTGTACTGACTACTATGGATAAAAGAGCCAAAAATATCATAGTCAGTGGAGTTGATGACTCCACCTTTCAGAATTTTGCTCACTGCTAAACTGCCAAGAAGATGTGGGACACACTTATTGTATATATGGAGGGAACTGAAGAAGTCAGGGATGACAAAAAATCTCTGCTCAACCAAGAGTATGAAGCCTTTAGGCAGAGCAGTAAGGACAGCAAAGTTGAAAGCTATGAAAAGTTTTTCAAAATTGTGAATGAGTTGAGAACCTATGGAAAAGTTTTCTCAGACTATGAGCTAAATGATAAGTTCCTCGGGTCTCTAACTAGAGACTGGGATAATAAGATATGTGTCATCAGGGAGAAGGGGAACATGGCCAATATTCCTCCCCACACACTGTTTGGAAAGCTACTCTCTTATAAGATGCTGCTAAATGCAAGGAAAGAGGAGGAGGTTGTTGTCAGGTCTCACCAGAGGGAGAAATCTGTGGCCCTCAAGACTAAAGGGTCAAAGAAGAACAAGGAGTGAATCCCCTCTCCTCCCAGAAGAATGGTTGACTCAGAATCTTCTGAGCCCAGCACACTTGATGCTGAAATGTTAGATAGAGAGTTTGATGCCTTCTCTAGGTAGTTTAATAAGCTTATAATAAGGAAGAAGAACTGGAAGAACAGGCCTTCTTCCTCCTCCAACTCCAAAAAGGAGTACAATAGATCTAACAAAGATCAAAAGAACCCTAAAGGGGACAGGTATGGCTCCAAATCCAATAAACATATTTCTTCTAACATTGTGTATTACTTCTATAACAAGTCTGGGCATGTCATTGTTGACTGCCCAGTCAAAAGAAAAGAAAAAGGTACATGTGACAGGAAGAACCACAAGGGCAAGAAATATGAAAAGACTATCCTTGCCAAGAAGGAGGAGACTTGGAGTCAGAGTGACTCCAACTCTTTTGAATCAGAAGAAGAATCATATATTTGGTTGTTTAATGAAGAAGAAGATGATGATGATGAATATCCTGCTGCAAGGATAGGCATAAGGGCTACCTTGACATTGGGGAAGAATAAAGTTGTGGCTTGATGGCCATAGCAGATGGAGATAATCAAGATGAATCTGATCCTGGTGAGGTAATTATTCTTAACTTGTCTTCTTTAGATTTAGATTATGAGACTGTCCCAGAATCTGAAGCATCCTCCTCATCTAATGATAAGGATGGCCCAGACTCTGGTGATCATGTCAATTAATTGATTGACAAATATGGTGCCCTCTTGGGAACTCTGAAAAAGAGTAAGATGTTTGTCAAGAGGCAAGCAAAGGAGATTGCTTCCCTTCAGCTAGCCAAATCTGAAAGCTCTGAGTTTGTTACCCAGCTAGCTCAAATGATAAAAGAGATTAGCCAGGTAAAAGGAATAACAATCATCCAGAAGAGCAAGATCATTAAGGATCTTGAAGAGAAGCTCCTTCAAATGAATTATGAATCAAATAAGCTCCAATAGATCATTAACAAGCATACTGAAATCAGAATTCAAAAAGAAAGAATAATTAAGAAGCTTGAGAATAATCTCCTCAAGGAGAGAAATTTATTGGCTCAGTTTTCAAAGCCACAAACTGTGTTGTCAATCATTGATTCCTTCTCTTCCCAAACCAATAGAAGGGAATTGGGGTTCAATAGGAAGTAAGCAGCAGCAGCAGCAGTTAGATTTTATAACAAAGGAAAGGTAGTTGCTTTAAAGAAGAGATGTAGTTGGGGTTCACGGTATCACCTTCAATAAACCGATTTGCTATTTCGATAAGATCTCCATAAGACTTGGGTTCATCTCGGCTAACTTTAAATTTTAAAAGGCTTTCTTACATTTCATTTATTAAGGCAAACTTGTACAAGTCTTGATCAACATTGAAACCTTCAAGTATTTCCCTTTGTAATCTATCGATGAAGTGAGAAAGAGTTTCACTATCTCCTTGTTTGATCTGGAAGATAGCTGATGGGCCTTTCTTTTGCTTTTTTTAAGGTAGCGAACCTCAAGAGAAACTCTCTTCAAATATCTTCAAAATAAGCAATTGACTGAGATGGCAACCCATAGAACCACTCCCTAGCTTTCCCATCAAAGGACATGATAAGAAACTTGCACTTGATGCCATCTGATAAGGATCTTAATGAAATAGCCGGCTCGGAGCTTGCAGATGAGAGACAGGATCGTCCTCCCCTAAGTAGACTAGTAGACAAGGCTCTCTAAATTCATTAGGAACAGTCTCCCCTCAAACTTGGTCAGAGAAGGGAGATGGGCCTTTCCAACCATCAACTGAAGGATTATCATGATGTTTTTGGATGTTCCTCATTCCTTCCAAACTGTCATGGGTAGTTGATCTGAAAGAGTCTCGATGAATAGCTATGAACTCACCAACTTGGGGACACTGAGGAACTAAGGGTTGAGGAGGTAAATAAGTAGTAGTTATTGCTTCTGAAGGATATGGAGGAACTAGTTGCTCGACGAGCGTGGCGAAGGTCTGATTGAGGATTTTGAACTACTGAGTGGCCTCGCGACGAGTCTGTTCAAAAGCTTCCCAAATGGATGCATCATTTAGTCTCGAAGGCGCAATAATAGATGTCATACCATTGGGCTGAGAACTAACTTGTCTGTTGAGGTGAGTGATCTCAGCTAATGGAGGGGTTAATGTCACTGCTTTGGAGAAGTATTTTTGGAATATTGGAAGGGTATTTGGGTGCATCTGATGGAAAATCCATAAAAATAAGAATTGTTGAAAAAGAAAAACTGTGATGTCATCTAAAAGGAGTTGAATTTGGGTAATCTGAGAGTGCTAAATAAACCTGAACTGGCTTTCCTGGTTCTGCATTGGATAGATCTTCTGAGCTCTTTTCAATGAGCTTTTTCAGGCTGAAAATGGACAATCAGATCAAAAGTTATGGTTGTTTGAATATTGGGTGTAAATCCCACTTCTTCATCGCGATGGCTATTCATCGACTACTTAAGATCCACATTCACCGCATCAAAATGTTGAAACCAAAAATGTCATTAACAACTCTCTACGCACTACCATGAGATGGATCGGATGGCAAAGGGAAAGAGTCTTGATGTCATGATATAAGGAAGGTGGTCGTGACTCGTGAGTAGTCAGTTACTTTGAATCACAAGGGAGAGGATTGCAGTTAACCAGAGGAGAACTCCAAGGTCGCTAAAAGAGGTCATGCATGTAAACAAGGAGAGGTTGACCAGCTTGCTCAGGTCATGCGGTCTTAAGAAACTTATCTACAGGGTTGCCTCGCGACTTATGCACATGATCTACCCCTATAAAAGAAATGGTTTGGACCCCTATTTATAGGCTCGAGGGGGAGTATTCCCAAAATCTACGCTTTTAAGACTAGGTGGCTAGATGGTAAGAAAAATGCAGGTCGCGAATAGAGAAAGCTAACCACGCGACCTCACGGTCATTGTTGTCAGGAAAAGGCCAACTGTGCGACCTCGCAGTCACCGTAGTCAATAAAATGTTGATCGTGTTACCTCGCAGTCACCGCGGTCAAGAAAAGGCTGATCGCGCGATCTCGTGATCACCGTGGTCAGTAAAAGGCTGACCGTGCAACCTCGCGGTCATTGAGGTTAGGAAAAGGCTGACAGCACGACCTCGCAGTCATAGCGGTCAGGAAAAAGTTGACTGCGGGACCTCACTGTCACCGTAGTTAGGAAAAGGCTGGCCACGAGCTCTCCTAAGGGGGAGACCTCGCGGTCACCACGGTCACCAAAACCAATTAGCTTGGAGGGGATCGTCGATTTCTGGGTAAGCATGCATCAATCAATTAGGGTTTCTTGTTCATGTCTACTTGTTTTATGTGCATTAGATTCCAAACGTTTGAATCTCGGATAATCTTTTCTCAAAAATCTTTTTCCATAAAGGATGGAGCTGATTGGCCCTTTTCGCGACGGCATTAATTGACTTTGTGACAAAACAACACTTTAATTTGAATTCAAGCATGTCGTGTTGTTAGACTTGATATCCGGTTGAATTATTCTTACTCAATCAAATTTCTCCTTTAGGACTTCTTTTGTTCGAATGATGGAATTTCAGTCAAAATTGACTGTTCATTCTTCTTTATAGTGCGGTCTAGTTAAATCTTCTATGTATTTAGCCGAATTCCTTGGCATTACATCAAATTATTACTTTGTGCATATTCGTCCACACTCTTGCAGCCGAATTCCTCTTCAAGACTTCATTCAGTCAGATATGGACTTAGAATAGTTTTTCATGTAACTCTTCCTTCTTCAAGACGAATAGAGAGAATCGAGACGAATCTAGACTTAGAACATTTTTATATGTATGCCTTCCTTTCTCATTATCTGGTCAAAATAATCTAGTCAAGATACCAGATGCTCAGTTACCTTACCCAGAATATTCGTCCTTCTCAACTTCAATATAACTTTGATCTTCAAGAAACTTCTGATCGAATAACTTTGAGATATCTGTACATTCGTGTAGATGATATAGATGAATCTTTTCAACAGTTTTATGTGTACTTATTATCTATCTACACAAAACGTCTTGATTCTTCTACATGTAAGAAAAGAACAAAAACAAACCGGAAGAGGTATAACATAAATTTTATTATCTGAAAAAGGTGTCTATTACAAAGGTATGGCCTCCTTTTTATAGAATGGAGGAGAGAAGAGAGAATACAAATAAGAGATGTGAGACTAAAAAAATATAGGACTAAGTGGTCTATAAAGAAACAACCGGCACAAGCCGCGCGATTAGACGGAAGGGCTAACCGCTCGGCTACCACCAGAGAGGAAGGAGAGATCTCTATGGGAGACCGCTAGACCGCCCGGTCTCCAAGCCGCCAGAGATAAACCGCTAGACCGCTCGGACTCCAGACAACAACTGCACAGTAACCAAACCGCAGGATGGAAACCGCCAAACCGCGCGGTCTCCAATCCGCCAAGACAGGCTGCCAGACCGCTCGGACACCAACTCCAACACTCCCCCTCAAGCTGGAGCATATATATCGATCATGCCTAGCTTGTCGCAAATTTGAAGAAATGAGGCTGATATTGGCTTGGTGAAGATGTCAGCCAACTCTTTATCAGAAGTGACGAAGGGAGTGCAAATTTGTTCCTTCAAAATCTCTTCACGAATGAAATGACAGTCGACCTCAATGTGCTTGGTTCTTTCATGAAAGACTGGATTTTTGGAGATGTATATGGTCGTCTTGTTATCACAGAACATAGGTATAGGATGGTTGTAGACCTCTACTAAATCCATCATGAGTGCCCGTAACCACTTTAACTCACAAGTGTTCGATGTCATACTACGATACTCTGCTTCTGCACTGGATCTGGAAACAACAGACTGCTTCTTACTCTTCTAGCTCACCAGATTTCCCCCAACAAAGGTGCAAAAACCCAAAGTTGACTTGTGATCCCCTTTGTCATCAACGTAACTCGCATCTGAGTATGCTTCAACCCTCAGATGACCATTCTTTTGAAAGAGTAATCCTTTCCCAGGTGCTGTTTTGACATACTCCAAGATCCGCAAAGCAGACTGTAGATGGCACTCCCTAGGCGCTTGTATGAATTGACTCACCTTGCCCACAGCATAGGAAATGTCGGGTCTGGTCACTGTGAGATATATGAGCTTACCAACCAAATGTCTGTATCGCGTAATATCTGAAAGAAGAGGCGAATCATCTCTCCAAGTTTTGTCTTCTCCAGTTGCCATGGGGCATCGGGCAGGTTTTGCTCTAGTCAATCCTGCCTCTTTTAATAGATCAAGAGCATACTTACATTGGGAGAAGATTAAGGAGTTGGGCTTCCGAGATATTTCAATCCCCAAAAAGTACTTCGGAGAGCCCATATCTTTCGTGACCAGATGTTGATGAAGATGCCGCTTTGTCAAGGCAACCCCTTCCTGGTCATCGCCAGTGAAAAGAATATAATCGACGTACACAGCAAGAACCACCAGTCCCAAGGAGGTTTTGCGAATGAATAGCGAGTGATCGGCAGAGATTCGCGTAAAACCAGCAGCTGCCACGATGTCGCTGAACTTGTCAAACCAAGCTCGAGGGCTCTGCTTGAGGCCATAGATGGCCTTCTTCAGCCGGCATACCCGTGTCTCCCCCTGAGCAACATACCCAGGAGGCTGCTCCATGTATACGGCCTCCTGAAGATCACCATAAAGGAAGGCATTCTTGACATCCAGCTGAGAGATCGACCAATCTCTATTGACGGCCACAGAGAGTAGGACCCGGATAGTGCTGAGACGAGCCACGGGAGAGAAGGCGTCAAAGTAATCAACCTCATAGGTCTGATTAAAGCCCTTAGCAACAAGGAGGGCCTTATAACGATCCATAGTGCCGTCCTGGCCAAATTTGACCACAAAGACTCAGTGACAGCCAACAACATAAGTACCGAAGGGAGGAGGAACAAAAGTCCAAGTACCTCACTCAGTTAGGGTCGCCATTTCCTCATCCATGGACATCTTCCAATGAGGAATAACAAGGGCCTCCTGGTAGGAACGGGGTGTGGCAGTGGCAGAGATAGCCAGAGCAAAGGCCCTGCGAGAAGAGGTAAGGCGATCATATAAAACAATAGCAGCAAGGGGGTGTAGAGTACATATCCGCACCCCTTTATGAAGAGCTACAGGAAGATACAGGTCGGTGGGTCCCTCGGCATCTGGAGCATCCGTGGCAGAGAGAGTTGGCCCGGGAGTAGAGAGCGACGACGGCAGAGATAAGGGAGACGGTGGTGGAGAAGAGGGAGAAAGAGGCGGAGGGACAGGAGTGGACGGAGACGGAGTAGGGGTTGAGATCATAGTAGGAGACGAGGGAACAAAGAGAACAACAGGAGTATCAGAAGCTGGGGGAAGAGGAGAGGATTCAGCCGAGAAGTAGGAGGCATTCTCGAAGAAGGTGACGTCAGTAGAGACGAACTGCTTACGAAGAATGGGGTAAAAGCAACAATAGCCTTTCTGAGTTGGGGGGTACCCCAGAAAGACACATTTGGTGGAGCGAGGGGAGAGCTTATCTCGGGTGGAAAATGGGGCATGCACAAAGGCAGTGCACCCAAAGATTCGGAGAGGGAGAGGGAAAGGCTCCTTGCCCGGATACAGAATGGAGAATGGGGTTTTCCCGTGGAGAACCGTGGAGGGAATGCGATTGATGAGCTAGCAGGCAAGTAGAACAACATAGCCCCAATAAGAGCGAGGAACATGCATCTAGGTCATCAAGGTACGAGCGACATCGAGAAGATGACAGTTTTTGCGTTCCACCACCCCATTTTGCTCGGAGGTATAAACACAGCTAGTCTGATGAATAATGCCATGTTTCACAAGAAAGATGTAAACGCATGACTGAGATATTCTTTAGCATTGTCTGAGCGAAATGTTTTAATACAAACACCAAACTGAGTTTTAATTAATTGATAAAAAAAGATTCATACATCCAAAAGTTCAGAGCGATCTCGTAAGAGATACACCCAAGTACATCTAGAAAAATCATCAATAAAAGTTACAAAATAAGAACTACCCCGACCAATGGTGAGGGTAGGAGTAGGGCCCCAGACATCAGAGTGGACTAGATCAAACTGACGGGTAGAGCCCCGACCTTGCTTCGGTGGGAAGGAGTAACGGTGATGCTTGCCAAGCTGACAAGCATCGCAGTTGAGAGGAGTACTTGAAGGAGGGAGGTGGGGCAGAAGCTGATGTAGAAGTCATGGAGGAGGATGACCGAGGCGGAGATGCTACTGGAGAAGATCCGTAGAAGAAGAGGAGAAGGCAGACAAGGCGGAAACGTTGTCAAGGAAGTAGAGGCCGCCGCTCTCAGTCCCAGTAGCAATTGTCCGTTTGGAGCTCGGATCCTGAAAAGAACAAGAAGTCGGAATAAACGTCACAGAGCACTGAAGCTGCTTGCATAAATAGGTAACCGACAATAAATTGCATGGAAATTTGGGCACATAGAGAGTGTCTGCTAGGCGAAGAGACGGAGTAACATGAACCACTCCCGACCCATGAACCTGGGAGGGAGAATCGTCTACAACGAGGACAGGAGGCAACCGATCATGCTGTTCGAGTAGAGAGAAGCACTGAGGATTGACCGTCATGTGATTAGTCGCACCAGAGTCGATAAGCCATTTACCTTGGGTCACCACGTGGGCACTACCTGATGATGTGACCACGGAGGCAGACAGATTGGAAGAGGAGGCGGAAGAGTCACCCGAGGGGAGAAGATGGGGATGCTTCGTCCAGCAGCGTTCAATAGTATGGCTGGTGAGGACACAGTGAGAGTAGAGGTAGCGGGAAGGAGCACGTCCGTCAGACTGGTGAATGCGGCTACAAGAGCCACTCCACTGAGTTTGGTGAGCATAGTTGTCCGGTGGAGAAGGAGCGGAAAGAAGCGGGCGCTGAAGGAGGGAGGTGACAGCAGCGATGCGGGCAGCGGTGGCATCTAAGGTAGGAGATTCTGCCTCACCCAAAATTTGCTGGCGGATCATATCATAAGTATCGGGAAGCCGGAGCAGATAACACACAACGAGAAGCTCCTGGAAATGCTTGTGTTGTTGAGTCAAATCCGTAGAAAAGGGGCGATTCTAAAGAATCTCAGCCCCAAGAGCCTGAACCTGTTGGTAGGCAGTAGCATGAGATAATGTAGGACGGCAAAGAGGTCTGCATACAACGTATAGATATGGGACGTCTGAGCCCCCTTTGAGTACAAAGCGGCAAGATGAAGCCAAGCGGCCTTGACCGTCTCATCACGATGGATGACGGGGAGGCATTCATCGGAGAGGCTGTTAGCGAGCCAAGTACGCACAAGTGCATCACTCGCATCCTAGTCATCAAAGAGAGGTGAAGTGGTGGGAGGAGGGTCATCAACGAGATGGTGGCGTTTGCGTTGCGAGCGAAGGAGAAAGATGAAGGAGACGCTCCAATCCGGGTAGTTGGAGCCGACAAGTTTCGAAACTGTGCCAAGGTTCCCGGAAGGAGTAGGAGGAAGAGGCGGAGCCGGATTGGCGAAAGGAGTGGTAGTAGTAGAAGCATCAGAAAGAGCCATAGGAGAAAACAACAGGAAGCCGCGCGGTTAGAAAACAAACTGTGCGGTTAGGAAACAGGCCGCGCGAACAGGGAGAAATCACAGCGGTTAGAAGAAAGAGATCTGTTGCGGTCACGATGACAGACACCAGCGGCTAGAAAAGCCACGACCAAGCCGCAGAACCAAGCAGAGGGGAAGAAGTCAGGCGGCTAGAAAGCAGCCCGCGCAAACAGAAGGAGAAGACCGCGCAGTTAGAGAGAAAGACCGCGGGAAGACAAACAAGGCGAACAAGGCAAACAGGTCGCGGCAACAGGTCACGGCGACTAAAGAAGAGGTCGCGGTGAATAAGAACAGGTCGCGGCGAGAAGAAGAGGTCGCGCACACAAAGGGCAATGACAAGGAGAGAAAGAAGCCACGCGAACAGGGCGCAAGCAGGCAGAAGAAACAAGTCGCGAGGCCAGGTCGTGAGAAGAAGAAACAAGCCACGTGGACAGGTCGCGCGGACAGAGAAGGCACACAGAATCAGGAGGAGAAGATCGAGTCATCTGATATCATGTAAGAAACGAATAAAAACAAACCGGAAGAGGTATAACAGAAATTTTATTTCTAAAAAAGGTGTCTATTACAAAGGTATGGCCTCCCTTTTATAGAATGGAGGAGAGAAGAGAGAATACAAATAAGAGAAGTGAGACTAAAAAAATACAGGACTAAGCGGTCTATACAGAAACAACCTGCACAAGCCGCGCGGTTAGACAGAAGGGCTACCGCTCGGCTACCACCAGAGAGGAAGGATAGATCGCCATGGGAGACCGCTAGACCGCCCGGTCTCAAAGCCGCCTGAGACAAACTGCTAGACCGCTCGGACTCCAGATAGCAACAACACAGCAACCAAACCGCGGGAGGGAAACCGCCAGACCGCGCGGTCTCCAATCCGCCAAGACAGGCCGCCAGACCGCCCGGTCACCAACTCCAACACTACACAAATGCTTTTATGTTAAGTCGAATCTTTACAGACTTAGTATTATAAGTGCATCAGCACAAACCATCTTGATAGTTCTGCACGATCTTCCTGATCTCTCGTAGATTTATACTTAACGAAATTTTTATCTTCTTGATGATTCTACATGAATGCACTCTTTTGCGTGAACTATAAAATCTTCTGGTCGAATTTGTGCTTAATCATTTCTCTGAAATATTTTACATGATTCTTCTAAATCTTTCTTTGCATTCGATTTAACCATCTAGTCAAACCAGTGCCTTAACAGAACTTTTGTGCCCTTGTATATATGAGCATGATTCGAGATAATAGTTCTGCACATTCTTTTTGATCATCTACCGATTCGACTAGAAGTCTGGTCGAATTTTTAGTTAGTTAAATTCCTATCTTTTAACACTTCACTTCTTTGCATCGTTGAACCTTTTTGACTTGTTTATTTAAGTCTTTAAGAGTGAGTATCAAATCTAACCTAGTCTAGAGCTTAGGTCGACATGGTGTTTTGCATAATGAGGGATTATGTTGACAAGACTATATTTAGTGTAAAATACCCCTGGCTAGGTATGCCAACAGCCAAACTCCGCTGTCCACAAGGGCTAAATGCAGACCACCCGGGGTAAAAGGGTAAAACACCCCTGGGGCCCAAAAGGTGGGCCTGGCCCTACCTTAACCGGCCTTGAACCAAAGTGGTACCTGGCGAGAACTCCCCCATAGGGTCCTCTCGCATGGCGAGAGGGCTACCCCGGGCGAGAGCTCCACTTCTGGAGTCCTTTCGCGCGGTGAGCCGGTCACTCGCCGGGAAAGCTTCCCGTCTCGGCATTCACCTATCTGAGGCCACGCTCCACTTAGGCCATCCCGCTTAGTGCAGTGAACCTCACTCCATGCCCTGCCTCCTGGTACCTCTCTCCTGGTGCATCTCGCCTGGCGCCTCTTTCCCAGTACCTCTCGCCTGAGTCCTCTCGCTCGGCTCTCGTTGTCTGGGCCCTCTCGCCTGGGCCCTCTAGCTCGCCTGCGAGTCCGAGGTTGTACACAATCCCCGCTCTTTTTGAGGTTATTGTTTACAAGCTCGGAAAGATAGTTCAACTGAGGCTCGTGATAGTACGGCGAATTTACCGGGGGGAAACTTTTGGTGGGCCCCTTGCCTAGTCTATAAATACGGGAATCGCCTCCCCGGAAGGGGCCGTTCCCTTTCCTCCATTCTCTTCCAACGTCTGCCTCTATGCCTCTCAGTCAAAGTTTTTGAGACCGCATCGCGACCGTGCGCCAGTGGAACAAGGCGATGGCGGCGGGTCTGAACAAGATCCCCGCGCGCGATTCTCCCTCGCTACCGCCATCCACCTCTCCCCCAAAAAAAGGCAAAAGTTCTGGAGCCTCCCCCCCCCCCCCCCCCGCAGGAGAACCTCGCTTCTTTCCGAGGGGATATGTACCTCCCACTCCAGCTAGTCTCAAAGGAAAAGGGGTAAGTCTTTCAAGCCTGCTATGATCTCTTTGCACCACACTTTTTTTTTACTTGCTACCTTTTCCCAGAAAGTCTTGGCGCCTCCTCATCATCCTGAGACCATTCGCATCCATATTTCGGAGCTTCCTTCCAGGCCTGTCTCGCCCCAAGCCTCCACTCCCCCCTCCACCCCCGTGACGAGGAGGGATGATCCTTCTATCACATCGGGCTCCACCCGCCGATTCGGTAAGAGGCTCTACCTCCGACACCTATTCTCTCCTTGTTGTCTGCTTTTTCTTTGCCGCTTTATCTTTTTGGCTCATCCATAGGTGCGAGTGGAACCCCTGTCGAGGACTCCCTGGCTGCCGACTTGCCGGTCGATGATTACTCCAGACAGCTGCCCCCTTCGCCTCCTCCTCCTATCGATGAGATCGAGGACTACCTGGGCGACCCCACAGACCCCATAGAGATGAAGCATAAGGTGGCCGAGATGCTGTGGAAGCACGTGCGCATCATCCAAGCGCTGGAAAAAGGGAAGCAAGCCGCAGACCACCGGATTGACTGGCTAGAGGTGGAATGCGCTCGCCTGTCTTCGGAGATAAATGCCGACATTGAGGTGGACCAGACGAACCCTCAGGAAATCTTGGATGACATCGACCAACAGCTCCATCTCGCCCGCAGTGGTGTTGAGTCTGCTCGCGCCTTCCACCTCCCAAGTCGTCCTCCCTGCGTGAGAGGTTGCGGGGGAGGACGATGGAGGTGGGATAAGAATTGACAAGAGCTCCGCCTTCTTTCCTTTCGCCTCTCGCCTCTCGCTTCTTAGCTCTTTCATTCGCCTTGTCTCTGTAATAAAATATTTGCTTATGTAGCGCCAGCCGTGCGCTCTCCGAACTTGCTACCCGTCTTTATGCGGGATTAAATTTATTAATTTGGTGATTTGCCTGTTTAATTGATGCGACAGCCTTAATACCTTCTTTTATGCTAATTTTTAACCTACTTTCACTTCTCTACATCAATCTTTTCACCGCCTTCTTGGGCTGATGGCCCACTTAGGGTTCCGCCGCCCGAGGCTTGGAGAGAGAGGAGGGTCGGCCGATGCTTGCCCTTTCCCCGGCGTAGTCCTTTATCCGCTTACCCTCCTACTTATGAGGGCTATAAATACCCTCGCTGCCAGGGCTGGAAACGTTTTTTCCTAGACTTCCGCCCGCGGCTCCCCCTCCTTACTCAGCTCGTCTCGCGCTCCGGCCCCTCACCCTTCCTCTTTACGGTTCTCCGTGTCCTCTCGCTGGTTCTCCACTCGCCAACTTCCCCTTTGTCTCGCGCACTCATGGGAAAAAGGAGGCAAGAGGATGGTGAGGGCCGCAGCCGCTGTGGGAAGAGATTCTCCGACCACGATTTCCCTCCCGGTCGCCTTTCTGTCGATGAATACGAGGCCTTCCAGAGCGACTTCTTGCCGGAGGGCTACGAGTCACGCCCTCCCAAGGTTGGCGAGAGCGTGAATACATTCTACCCGGGCGAGCTCGCCTTCCCCGCCTCGCACTTCGAGGCGGGGCTCCGGCTTCCCCTCTGTCCCGAGGTGAAGCAAGTTCTCAAGTACTTCGGCGTCGTGCCTGCCCAGTTGAACCCCAACGCGATCTCGGTTATCGTCGCGTTCGCGTGCTACATGCGGCAAGAGAGAATAGAATTCAGTCTCACCATCTTCCGGAAGATGTTCGTCTACCACGCCAATCAAGACGGGGTCTCCTTCTTCACCAGGCTGAATCTGAAAGTCTGCGAGACACCAAACAGGAATAATCACTGGCGAACCCGCTTCGTCTTCATCTGCGGGAACCTAGGTGGCGTCCCTCTCGCGCCCGTCTCACCCGCGGAAATCTTCTATGTTACTCCGCAGGTTGGCGGCACGGACAAGCTTCTTTGAGAGTACCTCGCTGGGAAGAACTTCAAGGTCAGGTTTTTGAGACGGGGGCTCGCCTCGCTGCTCCCCGTGCTCCCTGGAGAAGGTATGCTCGACCCCCTCGTCTTTTTCTTACCTTCAACACTTTCCTCTCACTGAACCTTTTCCCTGACTCTGTCTCGCTTCTCCCAGGAGAGAGGAACGTGCCGGTGCACCCCCCCCCCCCCCTACAGAAGTAATATCAAGCCATCTAAAGACGTGGCTTTCGCCACTATGGCGGCCGAGGCGGTTAAAGATTCGTTGGCCCCTCCTCCCCGAAAGAGGGCGGCTAAGGACTCGGCCCCCTCTCACCTCAGCCCCTCAAAGAAACTAAAGATGAAGTTGAAGAAAGTAGTCTCCTTACCTTCCGAGAAGGGCAAGGTCCCTGCAGACACAGCGGCGACGCCGGGATCCTTGAGCCCCATATCCCTGGGATCTGAATCTCCCCACTCGCCTCCCCTGACCTCTCCGCACAGGGCTGTCTCGCTTCCAGAAGATGCGGCCACTCTCGCACCGCCCGCGAGCTCTTCTCGCCAACCTCATCGGTCCCCTTCTCGCGGGGAGGCTCCTCTCCAGTATCCTGCTCCATCCACCCACCTGAACTTCAACGTGGGCCCGTCTGTCCCCGACGGTGCCAATGAGCCTTCGCTCATCTGGGATAAGGGGGCACATCGTGTCTCCATTTCTACCCTTCTCCCCTCATGGAGAGAGCAAGCCGAGTCTTCCCCCCACGCCTTCTCCTTAGGCTTTGGCCTCTATGGGGGTCTCGCCCTTGACGCGCTCGACACGGCCACCACGCGAGATCTTATCTTCAGGACGGCCCACTCGCAGCTGCGTACCCTCGAGCTCTCTTGACTCTCGCGCCACCTAATTTACAACACTCGAAGCTGGAAGGAGATAGACACCAAACTCGCTGCCGAGCGCGAGAAGTCTGGGGATCTCACCAAGCGACTGGAGGTGGCTGAGAGCCTTCTCTCCAAGGCCAGTGGCGGAGTGGTGAATTGACACTTGGCCGGCCTTCCCAAGCATTCTCCCGCTAGATTTAACGGTCTGTTCTTTCTGCAGGATGCTGAGACGGCTGAAAGACTACCCTCGCGAGTAGAGGAGCTGGAGACGGAGGTGAAGGAGCTAAAAACAGAGAATGCCCATCTCAAGAAGGCCTCCACCTCTCGCTCGTAGGTCCCTCCACCTCCTCCCGCGCATTATACGCACGACGAGGTCGAAGACTTTTGCCGGGATGCCAACATACGGACCGCCGAGCTCATCCTGAAGATGATGTGAGAGATGGGTGTAGTTAAAGACGATTGCGAGGACATCACCGCCCGGGACCTCGTGCCCGAGATTTATGGCGGGGACGAGGAATCTTCGGCGATCGAGAAGGACTAGGGCTCCTTGAGTTCAGCAGCCTTTTTCTTTCCTTTTTGCTATGATTACAACGCCTCTCCTGATTTGGAAATGTACTGTATTAAAACAAGAATGTGATTCGTGTATATATATTTTTGCTCGCGCCTGAAGCTAGCCTCTTTCTTTTCTTCTTCCTCTCTTTTTTTCTTTTTCTCTCGCTTGGACAGCTTGCAAGATCCTCGAGATCCTCGGCGGCGAGAGTGGGTTGTCTTTTCCCTCGCCGGCTGTTACCAGCAGACCTGGCCCAGGGGGCGAGCTGGCGAGCCTCTGCCACTCTCGCGAGCGTGAGGACACCTTCTCCTTCCTCTCGCGCTGCCTACCGGCTCCTCTCGGCGCGAGTGGACCTGGGGGGTCAATTATCCCCCCCCCCCCTCTCTTCTTTTTCTTTATGTAGGGAGTCATCTTGAAGTATTCCCCCCCCTTTTTGTTAGTAGCCAGGGTCAGTGTTTCCCTGATTAATCAGCTTCTATGTCAAGACCACAGTTACCTGCCTCCAGAGAACACCCAACCCAAATTACAGCCGTAAGACATTTATGCTCTCCAACTACAGCTTTTATGCCCCTATCCAGTATTGAAATGGAAACAAGTCCTTGCTCACGAAAAGCTGTAGCATGGTAGAGTAAGGAGGTAAGTGGGGATGGGGAGGAGGTAATCACTACGTAGAAGGGGCCTAATCCACCTTTTGTTATTGTTTCCAACCACCGAGCGAGCCTACAACCCTGCCAGCTTGATGAGAGCCTGGTCAACGGGTCTGCTCGGGGTCTCCTCTCCTCTTTATCCTCCACCCACTGAGTGAGCCTACAGCCCTGCCAGCTTGATGAGAGCCTGGTCAGCGGGTCTGCTCGGGGTCTCCTCTCCTCTTTCTCCTCCAACCACCGAGTGAGCCTACAGCCCTGCCAGCTAGATGAGAGCCTGGTCAGCGGGTCTGCTCGGGGTCTCCTCTCCTCTTCCTCCTCCAACCACCGAGTGAGCCTACAGCCCTGCCAGCTAGATGAGAGCCTGGTCAGTGGGTCTGCTCGGGGTCTCCTCCTCTTTCTCCTCCAACCACCGAGTGAGCCTATAGCCCTGCCAGCTAGATGAGAGCCTGGTCAGCAGGTCTGCTCGGGGTCTCCTCTCCTCTTTCTCCTCTAACCACCGAGTGAGCCTATAGTCCTACCAGCTAGATGTGAGCCTGGTCAGCGGGTCTGCTCGTGGTCTCCTCTCCTCTTTCTCCTCCAACCAACGAGTGAGCCTACAACCCTGCCAGCTAGATGAGAGCCTGGTCAGCGGGTCTGCTCGGGGTCGCCTCTCCTCTTTCTCCTCCAACCACCGAGTGAGCCTACAGCCCTGCCAGCTAGATGAGAGCCTGGTCAGTGGATCTGCTCAGGGTCTCCTCTCCTCTTTCTTCTCCAACCACCGAGTGAGCCTACAACCCTGCCAGCTTGATGAGAGCCTGGTCAGTGGGTCTGCTCGGGGTCTCCTCTCCTCTTTCTCCTCCCACCACCGAGTGAGCCTACAGCCCTGCCAGCTAGATGAGAGTCTGGTCAGCGGGTCTGCTCGGGGTCTCCTCTCCTCTTTCTCCTCCAACCACCGAGTGAGCCTACAGCCCTATCAGCTAGATGAGAGCCTGGTCAGTGGGTCTGCTCGGGGTCTCCTCTCCTCTTTCTCCTCCAACCACTGTCTTCTAAGAAGGACGTCCTGAGGTGCATTGTGCTAGGAAATCATGACACATTCAAAAAGTAAGATCATTAATGTCATACTCAAGCATATTCAGAGGAAAATTATCATTACGGATAGAAAAGCTTCAGATCATCACCGCTGCGGGCGCGATCCAGGGGTTCCCCGTCCACATCCTGGAGGTGATACCCCCCTGACTTCAAAACTTCTTTTACAATGAAGGGACCCTCCCAATTGGGGTTGAGCTTTCCTACTGAGGCCCCCCTGCCCGCGGCATCCACCTTCTTGAGGACCAAATCCCCCTTTTGAAATTGCTTGATCTGGATGTTCTTATCAAAGTACCTGGACATCCGGCGCTTGACCTCCTCCTGTCGGATTGATGCTAGCTCCCGGATCTCCTCCACGAGATCGAGTGAAAGCCTCTGCTCCTCTCCATTATCGACCTGCCACCTTTCATCTCCTTCCCTTGCTGCTGTTACCCTGGGAGATTCAACCTCAAACTCCACAGGTAGGACGGCCTCCGAGCCATGGGAGAGCTTGAAAGGCGTCTCTCCTGTGGCCGTATTCGGAGTAGTTCGCAGAGCCCATAGGATGGAGGGGAGTTATTCCACCCAGCTCCCCCTCAAGTTCTCTACTTTCTTCTTTAAGAGGTTCACAATGATCTTATTTGCTGGCAAAATTGTGGCTCGTTGTCAGTGATGATGGCCAAAGGGAGCCCATGCCGACAAATAATCTCTCCCTATACAAAGTTCTTGACCACTTGCGATGTCACCTTTGCCAGAGCCTTCACTTCTAACCATTTTGAGAAGTAATCCACCATGACTAGTAGGAATCTCCTCTGACCGCTGGCTTGAGGGAACGGCCCCACCAGATCCAGTCCCTATATGGCAAAGGGCCATGGAGAGGTGATCGTTCGCAACCTCTGTGCTGGGAGGAGCTGTAAGGGAGCAAACTCCTGACACTTTCTACACCTCTTAGCAAGCTCCTCCGCATCTTTCCGGAGGGTAGGCCAGAAATAGCCTTGCCTTAATACCCTCCCTTCCAAAGTCCGACTCCCTGAGTGGCTTCCGCATTCCCCCGAATGGACCTCCTCCAATACCTTTGATGCTTCCTTCTGGGATACACACTGGGATAGTAATCCGGACAATGTTTTTCTGTAGAGTACTCCTTCCTTCAACAGAAAATAAGCTGACTTGTACCTAATCCGCTTCCTCTCGAGATCGCCCTCGGGTAGACGTCCCGACGCCAAGAAGGTCACAAAAGGATCCATCCAAGACACCTCCTGGTCGACCTCCATTATCACCCCTTCTTCTATGGAAGGCCTGAAGAGTTCGGTCATAGTCCCTCTGGCCTGAGGACCATGCTTTGCGAGCAAGTCCGCCTTAGCACTCTCTTCCCGAGGAACGTGCTGGATGGAGAAGCTATGAAACTGCCCAACTATACCCTTTATCTTTACCAGGTACAATTGGAGGGTCGGTTCCCTCACCTCGAACTCTCCGTTGATGTGTCTTGCCACCACCAGGGAGTCCGTGAAGACCCTGATATCATGTATGCCCAACTCCCTAGCCAGTCGAAGCCCGGCGATGATTGCTTCGTACTTGGCTTGATTGTTCATGAGGGTGAAGTGTATCTTCACGGCTTGCTCGATCCTAGTCCCCTCGGGACTTGTCAAGATGACCCCTCCCCCGAAAGAATTCTTACCAGAGGCCCCATCTACCAGCATCTCCCAAGCCACCACGGGAGATACCTCCACCTCCTCGGCCTCTACCACATAGTCCGCCAAGAAATCTGCCACTACCTGCGCCTTAATGGCCTCCCGAGGGACGTAGGAGAGGTCAAATTCGCTGAGCTCTATCGACCACTTGGCCAATCTTCCCGAGTGCTCGACCCCCTCGAGGATGCGGCGAAGAGGGTGATCCGTCACAACCTGAATGGCATGAGCTTGGAAGTATGGTCTAAGCTTCCGGGCCGACACGATGAGAGCGAAGGCCAGCTTTTCTAGGATGGGATATTTCAGCTCTGCCTTTTTGAGGACCATGCTTACATAATAAATGGGGAACTGCTTCTTTCCTTCCTCTCGGACGAGGACCGAGCTAACCGCCCCCGTCCCTACCCCCAAAAAGAGGAACAAACTCTCCCCTTCCCTCAGCCCTTGAAGTAGCGGCGTCTGGGTAAGCTGCTGCTTTAGAGCCGCAAAGGCCTTTTCGCATTCCAAGGTCCATTCGAACTCCCTTCCTCCCCTTAGAGTTCGGAAGAAAGAGGAGCATCTCTCTCCTGCCCTAGAGAGGAACCTGCTCAACCCTGCTAGCTTGCCAGTAAGACGTTGGACCTCCTTGGCATTCTTAGGAGATTCCAGCTCTAGTATTGCTTTTACCTTGTCCGGATTGGGTTCCACCCCCGCTGGAGTAAGGAGATGTCCCAAAAACTTCCCCCTGCTAGCCTCGAACACACATTTCAGAGGGTTAAGCCTCATCTTATACTTCCTTACAGTTGTAAACGTCTCCTGCAAGTCCAAGACATGGGACCCAAGGTCCCGACTCTTAACCATCAAGTCATCCGCATAGACCTCGAGGTTCCGCCCCTTCTGCTCTCGAAAAATCTGATCCATCATCCTTTGATACGTTGCTCCCGCATTTTTTAGCCCGAAGGGCATCATGTTATAACTGAAGCACCCATCCTCCGTGACGAAGGTGACGTCCTTGACGTCCGTAGGGTGCATGCGAATCTGATGGTACCCTGAAAAAGCATCTAAAAAACTCATTAGTGAGAAGCCGATGGTTGAGTCAACCAGCGCGTCGATTCGAGGCAGGGGGTAACAATCTTTAGGGCAGGCTTTATTTAAAAGAGAGAAATCAATACACATCCTCCATTTCCCCTCCCCCTTTTTTACCATTACAACATTGCTCACCCACCCCAGATACCTGTTGGCTGATATGAATCCGGCCTGGAGCAGCTTCTCCACCTCTTCTCTGATAGGTCTGGCCATCTTGGAGGCGATGGACCTCTTTTTCTGTTGGATGGGACGGACCTTGGGGTCAAGGTTGAGACGGTGGCATGCCACGTCCGCGTCGATCCCTGGCATGTCCGCTGCGCTCCAGGCGAAGACGTCGATGTTCTCTTGCACGCACCTCCGGATCTCCTCCTGGTCTTTGGGAGTGAGCTCTCCGTTGATCTTTATCTTTTCCTTCCTTCCGTCCTTTGTGAGGATCTCCACCTCCAGAACTTCCACAGCCACCCTCAACCTTGAAGGTTCTTCTTCCTCTGGCTCCCTCAGATCCTCTTCCAGATCCTTTACCCTGTACTCTAGTCCCAAGCCCTCCATGGCAGCTACCCTCTCCTGGGCCCTCCCTTTCTCTCTTCCAAGTTCCCCCTCTGGTGATGCCCTCTTTCTCTTCTTTTCCCCAACACTTCCTTCGTTCCCCCTACGCTCCCGCTCCCCAGCCACTTGCTCTCCCTCCATTGCTGGCTCCACCGCAATGCCTCTGTCACCTCCTCCTTCTTCTCTCTCCAACCCCTCTCCTTCCATCCTTTTCTCCAGCTCCTCTGCATCCCCCTTCCACGAGATGGTGTTGACCGTCATCATATAGCACTCCCGAGCCGCCTTTGGATCCCCCCTTACCCTGATCTGGGTTCCTCCCGAATTAAGCTTCAAGCACTGATGGAACGAGGATGGTACACACCTAAAGGCGCTGATCAAAGGGCGCCCGAAGATCGCATTATAGCTGCTGGGGTCATCCACTATCACGAAACGACAGTTCCTGGACAGCCACCCTAGCGTCACCTGAAATCCTACTCCTCCCTCGACCTCCTTCCTCTCTCTCGAGAATCCAAACAATGGCTCATCCGCCGCCAACACCCTTCGGGCCTCCACCCTCATCTCATTGAATGCCTTCTTGAAGATCACATTGACGGAACTCCCGTTGTCCACCAAAATTCGGGACACCGCGAAGTTCTCAATGGAGGTCCGGATTACCAGCGCGTCACAGAAAGGGTCCTCGTGATCGGGTAGGTCCCTTCTGGAAAAGGTGATTTTCTCATCCGGGGGCGGAGCTTGCGACGTCGAGGCAATGCTGTGATGATACATAGTGTGAAGACTGGCCTTACGGGTGGCTTCGATCCCCACCCCCCCATGAATCACCCCGATCCCCCCTCGATCTCCTGTGTCCGACCGATCCACACATTGATCCTCCTCCGCGGCTCCTGGCATCTCCACTATCTGCACTGGTGGTCGTTGGTCTTCTCCTCCTCTACCCCTCTTCAACTCCAAGAACTCCGGGAACGTGGCCGTCGCATGTCCCTCCTCCTCATAGAAGTCACAATATGGCAGAACTCCTCCCCCACATCTCCCTTCTTGGGGGTTCCTCCTCCTCCCCACAATCGCTCTCCCACGCTCTCTTCCTCTTCCTCTCCCTCGGCCAATGGCCATAGCTTGCTGAGGCGAAGGTGGGAGCGGCCTCGGGCCATGCCCCCACCCTAGTGGATGAAATCTCCCTGGTCCCGGATAAAAGTTCCTTCCCCCCTACGGAGGACCCCTTCCTGGTCCTTGAACTGGGCCTCCCGGTTGCCTCCAGCCCAACTCTGGGTGCACGGGCCCCCTTGGCTCCTCCCTTCTCCTTCCTTCTTGCTGCCTTGTTCCTCCTAACTCTCTCTGCTCCCCCTCCGTCAACCTTGCTAACTTCCTTGCAAACGCTGGGTTTGCCGCTTCCATGGCTATCTCCTTTGCTGCCTTCTCCATCAATCCTTCAAAGGACAATGGTGCCTTCTGGGTTAGGCTGATCTTGAAGAAGCCTTCCCTCAGCCCCACGGTGAAGGCCATCTGGAGGGCGAAACCAGGCACCTCTTGGATGTCTAGGATCTCCTCCTGGAAACGATCCACGTACTGAGCCAAAGACTCGTCCGCCTTCTGCTTGATCAGGAAGATGGACTCCGGGTTCTTCTTCCTCTTCTTCGAGGTTGAGAAGCGCAGCTGGAAGCTCCTGCTTAGGTCTTCGAAGCAATAAATAGAACCCGCCGGGAGTTGATAGAACCAGTCCCTGGCCTTATCCTTCAAAGTGATGGTGAAGAGGTGGCACTTGAAGGCGTCTGTCATAGGTCTGATGGAGACCGCATCTTCAAACCATTGCAGGTGTTGGAGGGGATCATCCTTCCCCACGTAGTAGGTCATCTCCGGCTCGCAGAACCCTTCTGGAACGGGTGCCGAGAGGACCAACTCGCAGAAGGGGGATCCTCTCGCCGGTGGTCTCGCCAGGTCTACTCGCGCGAATAGCCCCGCAGACGTGACGGCACTCGCTGGGCTGGGAAAGAGCTCCCTTCTTTCCGCCTCTCGCCGGCTTCCTTCCGCCGCCACTTACTTTCCCGGTCGCCTCCCGGGTGCGTCCTCACCTATCCGTGCCGGCTCGACCTGTCACAACCCGCATTTTCTCCGAATTAAGAATTATCAGAGTAAGAGAAAACACGCGTCATGATGCCACGTCAAGCAGGGGATAACTGTTGACGCTCAGGCAAAACCACCTACCAACTTAATGAAAGAAAATTATGTGATTAATGATTAGAAAATCAGTTATATTTTAGAGGCCGTATCCCTCGCCTTAGTGGATCACCTAGTCCACAAAAGAAAACTATATTTAAACGTTGCGGAAAAAAAATACTTTATCAGGTTTGACATCCAAAGGAGCGCATAAGGGTCCCAAGAGAACCACTCATGCTATGCAAGACCCTACATTTAATTTATATAATATATAAGAAAACAGTCTTTACACGTGATTTGGAAAATAGTGATTAAGTTTTATAAAACATGCTGATCATGAGCTTTATTTATAATAATAATTATGGTTTAAAAATAACTAGCAACCTAGCATAAATCCTTCTCAGAGCAAGTAGACTATCTCCAGAAAGCGGTAGCAGCATAAGTAAATATATCCAGTACAAAGGTAACAACTACCAGTGGGCGCCAACAACCTGACACGAACCCACTGACACATATGTATGTCTGTAAGAAAGTACTGAAAAACTACCTCACCAACACGGCAAACGGAACTCCAAAGTCCAAGAGACCACCAACACCACCACTGCAAGCTAGCCACCCAACTGGCTACGGCTCAGAACCTGGGATATTCCAAAAGAAAACAGAATACCTCAGCAAGCTAAATAAAGTAAAAACTGCATGAAAGAGTCAACCAAAGGGGAAAAGTAACTGAAAAACGTGCAGTAGAAAGAGTCACAACTGTCCAAAACAGGACAACAATAAATGCACTACGTGCGAGGAAACAGCAACAACCCAGCCCAGGAACAACATCCTGCAGGGCCTACTAGGCTACCAAGAGCCCAAAGTGCTGCAAACTACCAAGGAAGAAACTTCTAACACCCTAAACTGTGGGAGGTGGTAGTAGCAAAAACAAACAACGAGGAACCGGATTGGAGGCAAACTCAGTCCCCCCATCCACCATGTCCAAGTCAACAAGCTCGAGGGTCTACACGTGAAAGCACAAGGGACCTTCCACCCACATGCCCAGCCCATACCTGGAGCAAGAAAAACATGAGTGGCCTTGGCTAAATTACACAACTCCACCCCCATAAAGAGCTACAAACCACCACTACTAACCACGACCCACGATTCGGCCATTAGGAAAGAGAAACATGGCCGGCAAGGAAATTACAAATATAAACAAGGAATTCACTCAGGAACGTAAATCGAGGAAAGAGAAAAAGAAAGTGTTGAAATGACTCAACAGGACGTGGCGCTGGGTCCTCTCGACACCGCATTGAGTGAGCTTCACTCACTCAACGTGCCATGCAAAGCGAACTATCACAACAATAACTCTTACATTACTACCTTAACACTACACAAAACACTCATGCCCACCTAACCCGCGTATCGACGCCAGCTAAATACGGGTGCAAAAAAGGAAATATTCAGAGCGCACGATCAGTGTCGCATGACCAGTGGTCGTGCGCACTCATCGGCTGATGATCGTGCGAAGTGAACCTGGGAAACTTGAAACCTGACAGAAAACTTAGCATCAGCGCACGATCAGTGTCGCACGACCAGTGGTCGTGAGCACTGTTGCCAGCGCTCGTGCGATAGCCGAGACAGAACTTTGGAGAAATGAACAGGTAGCCGCGCACGAACAGTGGCACACGACCAGTGGTCGTGCGCCCTAACGTTTGATGATCGTGGGCGGGTAACCTGTACCGTTTGGGATTTCCCGAACGACACCGGAACGCGCATCACATTCTCCCGACACTGCGAACCACAACTACAACACACCGAAAACGGCCTACGGCACACCTAACATAATTTTTACCTATTCTACTCGTTCACCACCACCACACAACTATGCCAAATCATTCGAGACGAAAACCGGAGACAGAAATGGTAGAAACAAGTAGGATGCATGAATCGAAAGAAAAACAACTTGGTAAGGGCGAGAACACCACTTGCCTCGATTTCCGGCGAAGCTTGGTCGGCTTTCCCTCCTCTTCACGCACGAATCTGGCAACGAAGCACAAGGCCAAAAATCTGGACATTGCCGGCGGAAAACAAGTCAAAACCCGAAATTCAAAACCACAAGCAAGGCCACGAAACTTGGAAATCTTACCGTATGAATGAAGGTCTTGACGAGAGCAATCCGAATCCACTCTCGGAATCGAATTCCGTCCACAAACGCTCCAGGAATCGGCGGTGGAAGGCAAGGGCTCGGCGGTTTCTCCGTTTCTCTCGTACAGGGGCGGCGGTTTCCTATTTGGAGAAGATGATCGAGCCTTTCTATTTCTATCCTATATATATATATTAATATATAATAATATAATTTATTACAAAATTACATAAAGCACCAAAACGACGCGAAAACTGAACTACCTCGAAATTCGACGAAATTCGCACCGTAGCTAAATACCCATGCTACGAACACAACGGCAAAGTCGAAATTAATTTTTGACGAACAGAACTCGAGTTATACCCAAATAAAGCCAAACACCAACATCCCCCCCAAAGGCCACACCGGGTCACCCAAAACGACTCGGCTTGCTAGGGAGATCTTGCCAACAGGCTACAGAATAGGGCACTCAGTTCTAAGGAGCTAAACCACACTCCACAAATGGCACAAGCCATGGAAACGCGTCATCGTAACGCCAAATGAGAATAAAAATAAACGCAGAAAAATCGGGGGCGTTACAGTCACTCCCCCTAAAAGAAAGTTTCGTCCCGAAACTTTACGCACAACACTCCTACTAAAGAAGGAAAAGTAACCAATAGGAGTTACAAGAAGGGAAACATACCAATCAAATCAGGGAAACGGGTGAGGGTAAGCCCTCCTCATGGCTGACTCTAGCTCCCAAGTCGCGCTCTACAAATCCTGATTTTTCCACAGAACTTTCACCATCGGTATGGACTTCTTTCGCAGCACTCGCTCCTGAGTATCCAAAATACGAACCGGCACCTCAACAAAAGAGAGGTTGGGCTCCAACTGGGGCACAACGTCCAAGACCTGCCCACTGCTGCGCACACACTTCCGCAATTGGCTAACATGAAAAACATTATGAACTCCTGGGAAGTTTGCTGGCAAACCCAATCTATAAGTTGACACGCCAATCCGTTCCAAAATCTCGAACAGGCCCACATACCTTGGGTCCAATTTCCGATTCTTACCAAACCTCTTTACACCCACCATTGGGGAAACCTTAAGAAATACAAGGTCCCCTACAGAGAACTCCAAAGCAGACCTACGCCGATTGGCGTTCTTTTCGTACCTCTCCTGAGCTATATGAAGCTTCTCCCGAATAAGCTTCACGGCGACTTCCATATCCTCCAGCGCATCAGGACCCAACAACGGCCTCTCACCAGCCTCGGCCCAAAACAACAGAGTCCTACAGCGCCTCCCATACAAGGCTTCGAACGGAGCCATCTACAAACTTTCCTGATAACTATTGTTGTAAGCAAATTCCATAAGTCGCAGCCGCTCATCCCACGCTCCACCGTGGTCTAAAATATAGCATCGGATCATATCCTCAACAATCTGATTCACCCGCTCCGTCTGCCCATTGGTCTGTGGGTGGTACGCAGTAGAATATCTCAGATCCGTACCCAAACCCTCCTGCAGACTCTGCAAAAAACGAGAAGTAAACCGGGAGTCTCGATCGGAAATGATGCTAACCGGCACACCGTGGAGTCGGATGACTTCATTCAAGTACAACTCCGCTATCTTCTTCATCGGGTAATCAATCTTATATGGCACGAAGTGAGCACACTTCGTCAATCTATCCACTATAACCCAAACAGAATCAAATCCCCTCGAGGATTTCGGTAAGCCCGTAATGAAGTCCATAGATATACTCTCCCACTTCCAAGTCGGGATCTCTAACGGGGTCAACTTGCCACCAGGCCTTCCATGATCGGCCTTCACGCGCTTGCAAGTGTGGCACTCAGCAACAAATCGGGCAATATCTCCTTTCATGCCATACCACCAGGCAATTTGCCTTAAGTCACGGTACATCTTCGTAGATCCTGGATGATAGGCAATGCTGGATCCATGAGCCTCTCTGCAAATCATACCTCTAATATCCCCAACGGCGGGGATGCAAAACCTGTCGCGGTACTTCAAAGTACCCGCATCATCGATAGCAAAATCTGGCAACTCTCCCTTCTCTGTCCGGATGAATAAGTGCAACAGATCCGGGTCGTCCTTCTGGTGCAGTCTGGTCAAAGAAATCCAGGACGGCTCTGCCACTGACAAACTACTCTGCAAACCACAGCATCCCACTGAAATATCCATAAGGAGGAACTCCTCAACTAACCGATCGGCGGAGAGGTTAAAGATCTTTCCCGTCTTTCGGCTCAGGGCGTCGGCCACCACATTGGCCTTGCCTGGATAATACTTGATCTCTACATCATAGTCGGCCACATACTCTAGCCACCGCCGCTGGCGCAGATTCAACTCCTTCTGCGTGAACACGTACTTCAAGCTCTTGTGGTCAGTGAAGATCTTGCACTGAGCCCCATAAAGTAGGTGTCTCCACAGCTTCAACGCATAAATAACCGCTGCGAACTCAAGGTCATGCGTAGGATAATTCTTCTCATGAGTCTTCAGTTGCCTTGACCCATAGGCAATCACCTTTCCAACCTGCATTAATACGCATCCCAGACCTACAAGCGAAGCATCCACATATACATCATAATCCACACCCTCAATAGGCAGGGTCAGAACGGGAGCAGTGCACAATCTCTTCTTTAGTTCAAAAAAGGCTTCCTCGCACTTCTCGCTCCAAACAAAAGCCACATTCTTCTGAGTCAGCTTGGTCAACGGTGCAGCTAGGGAAGAGAAACCCTCCACAAACCTCCTGTAGTAGCCAGCCAACCCTAGGAAACTCCTGATCTTCTTAGGGGTATTCGGCCTACTCCAATCCATCACTGCTGCGACCTTTTCTGGGTCGACCGAGATCCCATCCTTGTTCACCACGTGGCCTAGAAAAGAAACCAGAGGCAACCAAAATTCGCACTTGCTCAACTTGGCGAATAACTTGTGCTTCCTCAACTCTGATAGGACCAAACGCAAATGTTTCTCATGCTCCTCAGCACTGCGAGAATAAACTAACACGTCATCAATGAAGACCACAACGAACTTGTCGAGGAAATCCTTGAACACCCTGTTCATCATATCCATGAAGGCTGATGGTGCGTTGGTCAGACCAAACGACATCACCAAAAACTCAAAGTGTTCATGCCTCGATCTAAATGCAGTCCGTGGAATATCCGCCTAACGGATCCTGAGCTGATGATAACCAGAACGAAGATCGATCTTGGAGAACACCGTTCTACCGCGCAACTGGTCAAATAAATCATCGATCCTCGGCAGAGGGTACCTGTTCTTAATAGTGACCTTGTTCAATTCTCTATAGTCGATGCAAAGCCGCATCAACCCATCTTTCTTCTTTACAAACAAAACAGGAGCACCCCAAGGCGACGAACTCTGCCTGATAAAACCTTTAGCCAACAGCTCATCCAACTGAACTCGCAACTCCTCTAACTCACGAGGGGCCATCCGGTACGGCGCCTTAGCAATAGCACGCGTACCCGGCTCCAAATCGATCACAAACTCAACATCCCGCTCGGGAGGAAGACCAGGAAGGTCATCGGGAAAAACATCGGCGAAACCACAAACAATAGGAATTTCCTCCAAGCATGGTACGCTAACAGCGGTTCCAACCGCCGAGACTAAACAAGCACAACAACCAGAAAGAAACAACCTCTGAGCACATACCGCAGAGATGACAGGAGAATCCTGACACGGATCAGCATACACGCTGCCGGGCTGACCGTCGTCCCTGATGAATTCCAAGCGCTTTCCTTTGCACTGAATGACTACATCATACCTAGAGAGCCAGTCCATGCCAGAATAACATCGAAGTCCTCCAGATCAATCATCTTCAGGTCCGCCTTCGCAAGAAAGTTCCCCAACAAAATAGGGCAATCCAAAATGCCCAAATCTGACAACACAGATTCACCAGAGGGAAACTTGACACGGAAGGAATCCCGAACACGATCTAAGGTCAACCGATGTCGCTCCACAAAGGCTCTAGCCACGAACGAGTGGGTAGCGCCGGAGTCACACAGAACCCGCGCCCAGCGGTTCTTTACCTTAAATTTCCCTATAGGAGCGCACAAAACTAAGGAACTAGCACAACAATACTGCAAATATTCTAGCAATTAGAACTACCAGGCTGGAAAAACAACAAATAACTAACCTGAGATGACCTGGGTCGAAGCTTGAGCCTCCTCGAAAGAGATCACATTCAGCTTCCCCTTTCCCTTGTCCACACGCTGAGGTGGAGGTAAAGCCTGCAATGGAACTGCGGGAAGAGCTGGCTGAAACTGAGGACACCTCGACTTGATGTGACCCTTCTGCCCACACTGAAAGCAGACTTTATCCTTGGTCCAACACTGGGCCGCATCATGCCCGGATCGCTTGCAAACGGAACAGGAGACATCTCTCCTAGGAGCACCCTGAATCGCATGAACCTGCTCCTTCCTCTGAGCTGCTGCCCTCTTGAAACATTTCTCGGCAGGGTGGCCTGACCGGCCACAGAAGCTGCACTCCACCTTGCCCCTCTTTCCCGGAGCCGCACCGGGTACCTGGGGTTTTTTCTCCTCCACCGACTTTCTCTTGTCCAACCTCATTTGATGGCCCCTGCTCCTCGCGGTCTCAATAGCCTCCACCTTCAGAGCAGCCTCTGCTACACCTGCATAAGTCTCTGACCCATAAGCACTGGTCAACTGCTGCACCTCGCTCCTCAAACCACCGAGAAATCGCTTAACTCGATCAGCCTCAATGCTGACCAATCCAGGGGCAAAACGGCTCAACTTGCTGAACTCTATCTCATACTCACCCACCGTGAGTTGCCTTTGCTTCAGATGGAGGAAGTTGTTCATGAGGCGGTCACGCTCGACCGAGGGTAAGAACTTCCTCAACAGCATCTCCTTGAACACCTCCCAAGAGCATCCGGCTACCAAGCTCTCCTTCTCTCTCAGCCACCAACTCTTAGCCAAACCTTTAAGCTGATAGGTAGCTAGCATCACCCTCTGATCATCTGCAATCCCTGAGTACGAGAACATCTCCTCCATGGAGATCAGCAGTCGTCTATCACCATGAAATCTGCCTTCCCATCATAAGTGGGAGGACTCAGCCTCTGAAACTGCGAGATGAAGGCCATCTCTGCTGGCACCACCACTGGAGGTCTTAGGGGTGCAGGAGGAGGAGGAACAGCTAACCCCCCCCCCCCCCCCCCAGAGGGCCTTGCACACCCTGAGTCTGACCTGCCACGACCACCACCAAAGACTGAATCTGGGCTTGCACCTCCTCCAACTGTCTGCCCATGGAATCGTTACTCTGACACAGACTCTCGATCACCGCATCGTTCTGAGCCCCAGATGACTCACCCTCAGACAGGGGAGTCGATCGAGTCGCAGGACGCCTAGCCATTCTAAAATCATAATAACACAAATTAGATCCTACTACAACGTCTAGAACCAAATACAAGTACAGACAATACATATATAGATATAGACTTAAAGCTGTTAAACTTGCTCTGAGAGTTTATCTTTTTAACAAAATTTAGATGTTATGCCCTAACCTAGGATGGTTAACCACCACCTTACTAACTCTTGTGCCTAGATCGGGAATGCATGACTTTATATTATTTTTGAAAACTTATGTGTGTACGTATGTCATCCTGCAATTCTTTAGCTTGGCACGTTGTGCTTATACAATGATATGCAATGCATGATTGTGCTATGCATTCTAAAAAAAGGCCCTAATGCATGTTATGAGCGGCGTACGCATGAAAATATTATGCATCCCATACTGCATAACATTTCCATGCAACGAAAAGAAATCATGCTAGTCGCAGTCATGTGGTGAGGTTATATATCCCATACTACATAACCCTCACATGTTGCCCCTATGGTGGATCCATATACGAACACATATTATGCATCCCATACTACATAATATGCCTCGTATACTTCATGTTATGCTATGAGTGTAGTGTTCGTGCTTTTGCCAAGACGTGCTGATGACATATCGGTGTGTGAATGGCATGATGCTGAACTACTAAAACAATCAAAGAAAGGTTGCCCGACTAACTTGTCAAGCAACCTCCCTCTGATACCAACTGTCACAACCCGCATTTTCTCTGAATTAAGAATTATCAGAGTAAGAGAAAACATGCGTCATGATGTCACGTCAAGCAGGGGATAACTGCTGACGCTCAGGCAAAACCACCTACCAACTTAATGAAAGAAAATCATGTGATTAATGATTAGAAAATCAGTTATATTTTAGAGGCCGTATCCCTCGGCTTAGTGGATCACCTAGTCCACAAAAGAAAATTATATTTAAACGCTGCGGAAAAAAATACTTTATCAGGTTTGACATCCTAAGGAGCGCATAAGGGTCCCAAGAGAACCACTCATGCTATGCAAGACCCTACATTTAATTTATATAATATATAAGAAAACGGTCTTTACACGTGATTTGGAAAATAGTGATTAAGTTTTATAAAACATGCTGATCATGAGCTTTATTTATAATAATAATTATGGTTTAAAAATAACTAGCAACCTAGCATAAATCCTTCTCAGAGCAAGTAGACTATCTCCAGAAAGCGGTAGCAGCATAAGTAAATATATCCAGTACAAAGGTAACAACTACCAGTGGGCGCCAACAACCTGACACGAACCCACTGACACATATGTATGTCTGTAAGAAAGTACTGAAAAACTACCTCACCAACACGGCGAACGGAACTCCAAAGTCCAAGAGACCACCAACACCACCACTGCAAGCTAGCCACCCAACTGGCTACGGCTCAGAACCTGGGGTATTCCAAAAGAAAACAGAATACCTCAGCAAGCTAAACAAAGTAAAAACTGCATGAAAAAGTCAACCAAAGGGGAAAGTAACTGAAAAACATGCAGTAGAAAGAGTCACAACTGTCCAAAACAGGACAACAAGAAATGCACTACGTGCGAGGAAACATCAACAACCCAGCCCGGGAACAACATCCTGCAGGGCCTACTAGGCTACCAAGAGCCCAAAGTGCTGCAAACTACCAAGGAAGAAACTTCTAACACCCTAAACTGTGGGAGGTGGTAGTAGCAAAAACAAACAACGAGGAACCGGATTGGAGGCAAACTCAGTCCCCCCATCCACCATGTCCAAGTCAACAAGCTCGAGGGTCTACACGTGAAAGCACAAGGGACCTTCCACCCACATGCCCAGCCCATACCTGGAGCAAGAAAAACATGAGTGGCCTTGGCTAAATTACACAACTCCACCCCCATAAAGAGCTACAAACCACCACTACTAACCACGACCCACGATTCGGCCATTAGGAAAGAGAAACATGGCCGACAAGGAAATTACAAATATAAACAAGGAATTCACTCGGGAACGTAAATCGAGGAAAGAGAAAAAGAAAGTGTTGAAATGACTCAACATGACGTGGCGCTGGGTCCTCTCGACACCGCATTGAGTGAGCTTCACTCACTCAACGTGCCACGCAAAGCGAACTATCACAACAATAACTCTTACATTACTACCTTAACACTACACAAAACACTCATGCCCACCTAACCCGTGTATCGACGCCAGCTAAATACGGGTGCAAAAAGGAAATATTCAGAGCACACGATCAGTGTCGCACGACCAGTGGTCGTGCGCACTCATCGGCTGATGATCGTGCGAAGTGAACCTGGGAAACTTGAAACCTGACAGAAAACTTAGCATCAGCGCACGATCAGTGTCGCACGACCAGTGGTCGTGCGCACTGTTGCCAGCGCTCGTGCGATAGCCGAGACAGAACTTTGGAGAAATGAATAGGTAGCCGCGCACGAACAGTGGCACACGACCAGTGGTCGTGCGCCCTAACGTTTGATGATCGTGCACGGGTAACCTGTACCGTTTGGGATTTCCCGAACGACACCGGAACGCGCATCACATTCTCCTGACACTGCGAACCACAACTACAACACACCGAAAACGGCCTACGGCACACCTAACATAATTTTTACCTATTCTACTCGTTCACCACCACCACACAACTATGCCAAATCATTCGAGACGGAAACCGGAGACAGAAATGGTAGAAACAAGTATGATGCATGAATCGAAAGAAAAATAACTTGGCAAGGGCGAGAACACCACTTGCCTCGATTTCCGGCGAAGCTTGGTCGGCTTTCCCTCCTCTTCACGCACGAATCTGGCAACGAAGCACAAGGCCAAAAATCTGGACATTGCCGGCGGAAAACAAGTCAAAACCCGAAATTCAAAACCACAAGCAAGGTCACGAAACTTGGAAATCTTACCGTGGGAATGAAGGTCTTGACGAGAGCAATCTGAATCCACTCTCGGAATCGAATTCCGTCCACAAACGCTCCGGGAATCGGCGGTGGAAGGCAAGGGCTCGGCGGTTTCTCTGTTTCTCTCGTACAGGGGCGGCGGTTTCCTATTTGGAGAAGATGATCGAGCCTTTCTATTTCTATCCTATATATATATATATATATATATATATATATATATATATATTAATATATAATAATATAATTTATTACAAAATTACATAAAGCACCAAAACGACGCGAAAACCGAACTACCTCGGAATTCGACGAAATTCGCACCGTAGCTAAATACCCACGCTACGAACACAACGGCGAAGTCGAAATTAATTTTCGACGAACAGAACTCGAGTTATACCCAAATAAAGCCAAACACCAACATCCCCCCGAGAGGCCACACCGGGTCACCCAAAACGACTCGGCTTGCTAGGGAGATCTTGCCAACAGGCTACAGAATAGGGCTCTCAGTTCTAAGGAGCTAAACCACACTCCACAAATGGCACAAGCCACGGAAACGCGTCATCGTAACGCCAAACGAGAATAAAAATAAACGCAGAAAAATCGGGGGCGTTACACGACCCCCTCGCGGAGCGCGTGGTCCGGCACCTGGGGCGGGGGGGTCTCGCACTCCCCTCTCTGTGCGAGCTGCTTCAGCATGTCCATGATCCCTCCGATAGACGACATGAACTCTGCCCTCCCGACGTACCCCCCCCCCCCCTGGCTCGGGGACCCTTCGTCTTCTCCTCCTGCATCTCCCGCCATGAGGTAACCCTTCGTTCTTCCGCACAAGCTGTTATTCCACGCTCACCGCACCATAAATGTTGGAACCAACAAGGTTGATTCCTCCTAAAGCTCGGAACTATTGGGGCAACTCACGCTTACTCCCTTAGGATCACACTCGAGGCGAAGAACTAGACCGGAGGCTCCAGCAAGGAGGTCCCACCTCGTACCCAGAAGAGACTAAAGCTCTTCCCCTCCCTAGCCAATGCTGAGCTATGTGCCTTAGAAGAAGTGGAAGGAGTCAAGAAAGCTTGCCCTTCTAAGGAACCTTACCGATCTATTTATAGGCCTCTGAACTGGGACTGCAAATAACCAATTTACACTGCCCTGAAATTACCAGAACATCCCTGGCTAGGTCTGCCAATAGCCAAACTCCACTGTCCACAAGGGCTAAATGCAGACCACCCGGGGTAAAAGGGTAAAACACCCCTGGGGCCCAAAAGGTGGGCCCGGCCCTACCTGAACCGGCCTTGAACCAAAGTGGCACCTGGCGAGAACTCCCCCATAGGGTCCTCTCGCATGGCGAGAGGGCTACCCCGGGCGAGAGCTCCACTTCTGGAGTCCTTTCGCGCGGTGAGCCGGTCACTCACCGGGAAAGCTTCCCGTCTCGGCATTCACCTATTTGAGGCCACGCTCAACTTAGGCCATCCCGCTTAGTGCAGTGAACCTCACTCCATGCCCTGCCTCCTGGTACCTCTCGCCTGGTGCCTCTCGCCTGGCGCCTCTTTCCCAGTACCTCCCGCCTGAGTCCTCTCGTTCGGCTCTCGTTGCCTGGGCCCTCTCGCCTGGGCCCTCTTGCTCGTCTGCGAGTCCGAGGTTGTACAATGCACTAGCGAGGAGAGGCCCTTCGGAGGGAGTTCCTTAAGCAGGCAGACACTAAGAGGGTCAAATGCTCAGTATTTATTCATGTGTGGTGTTACGCCACTGATTGATATCAGCATTTTCGGCACCATCGATGGCGATGCTCCCGTGGTTGGTGCGATGGACCTGACAACCACACTTTCTGACGTATTTGGAGACGACCCAGAATCTGAAGAGGGACCCGCTTCTAGGGTGCAAGGTATGCTTCTTTTTCCTGTAGTTTTTAGCCAAAGAAGCTTGTTTGGGCTTACCATTTGCTCGTCGGTCGTCAATGCAGAGTGTCTGCAAGAGGAGCATGAGTTCGAGATGAATGTGAGTGCCATATGGGATGTAATGGAGCGAATGCAAGAATAAATCATCGTCTTGGAGGTGAAACTCGTAGAGTAGAGAGAGACAGTTGACCGTCTTGGAGGACTGTCATTAGGGTGTGCCCTATTTGCTTTGTGTGAATGGGTCATAATGATTCCTGTAATTACTTGTAACTGACATCTGTGTAATGATTCCTGCTTTTTGTGATCTATCCTGCTCTGGAGTGTCTTCATTATTCCATTTGTCCTTGTGAATTCTTTCCTGGGAATGGGTCATAATGAGGTCATGAAGGAACTGTCCTATGGGTGCGATCTCGAGCGGGTGCTTGCTAGAGGATGCGTGCACAGGTGTTGCTTCACCTCCTAAGATAGCACTATAAATAGGGGGCCCATTAAGAGATATTACATATAAAATTATAACTATTTGTCACTAGAGAAGGCGCGAGCTCCTCTTTCACTTTGCTCGAAATGTGTGATCGCGTTCCTGAGCGACGAGCCACCTCCCCTCATGCTTACCAGTGTAGACTTGACCGACTTCCTGTCAAGATACCCATTTGATGGGTGCTTCTCCGTTCTATTGTCATTGGGGAGATAAAGAGTGAACACCGTCTTTGAGAATGAACTCGTGGTCACCTTGGACCACTTTGAGGTGGGTGGATGTTCCCCATCTTCCTTGAGATGGCAAAATTACTAAACTTTTATGGGCTAGTGCCAGTGCAGCTGATGCCGGACTTGATGGCTACCATTATGGCTATCCTGACCTACCTGCAGACACAGCAAATCAGCTTCTCTCTGGAATTTTTTTGCTTCCTCTTCTGAAGTTGGGTTCAAAACCATTATCAGCTGAGCTTTGGCTCAGAAAGAATGTGTCCTGAATCTTCCGGGTAAAGGAATAAGTTGGCAGACATGCTTTGCTCTCTTTAAAGGCGATATCGGTGGGCTCAGTGTCATACCTGACCTACACAATGAGGATAATTGTTTGCCTCTTATGATGTCTATTGTTGGTAGACATGCTTTTCTCTCTTTAAAGGCGATATCGGTGGGCTCCGGGTAAAGGAATAAGTTGGCAGACATGCTTTGCTCTCTTTAAAGGCGATTGTTGGATCCTTAGTTTTGATTTGGGCTAGGTTCACTAATTAGGATGTGTTTGACCCACATTGTATAGCTAGGGTCAAGTCTGCTAGACCTAGAGTCTAGGCTAGTCTTTAGGTTCAATCTTCATGGACCAGGCAGCAGAGGACTTCAGTAGACTCAGACTTAGAAGAATTCAGAGTTCAGACCTTTAGTTCGAAATTCTTCAAACTCAGCTCAACGATCGTCGATCGCAGATCGACGAACTCAGAATTCATTCTCTGAGTTGAGCTCGACGATATTCGAGCTCAGGTCGATGATCTCTTCCTCAAGACAGATTCTTTGCTCGACGAACTTGGAGCACAGAATTGGCAAGTTATTTCCAGAATGAAGTTCGTTGAGCTCAGGTCGACGAACAGGAATTCTCAGCTCGACGAACTTGGAACTCCAGTCGACGAATTTTTTTCAGAGGTCGACGATTTCTATCCCGAGCTAGATTGAGAAGTTTTCCTTATTTCTGTCCCCATTTTCTTATATTATTTAGCAGTAATTCTCTGAGTAATTAATGCTCATATTCTTCAGAATATAGCCGTTCTTGGCAGCATTAATTATGGATTTCATCAGAGTTAATTACTTGCTTATTTTAATGAGACAGTTGGGAAAACTCATTTAAGAAGATATTCCAGCCGTTTCATTCTCCAAAATCAGTCAGCAATTAATGCTTGGATTTCAAAATTTCAAAGGAGAATTTTGAAAAAAGAATATAAAAGAGATTTTCTTCAGACGGATATACAGTAAATTGAATACAGAGAAGATACACAGAATATACAGAAGAATAACTGCTTCTTCTCTGTGCAGAAAACATTTTGTTTTCCCTTGATCTTTTAGAAAGCTGAAGAAGAACAACCATCACATATCAAAAGTCTTCTTCAACTTCTACTCCAGGAATCTTCAAGGACAACAACTCTTGATCAGTCTGCAAGTTCCTAGATCTCTTCAAGACAAGGCTGAAGACCTATACCCTGAGCAAGGCTCCAGGCTTTCTGAACCATCTCAACATTTTAGAAGGAGCTTTGACAATAACAATCCACTTGTCTTCTCTGTTGTATAGAGAAAAGAGAAGACACCATCAACTCTCTCAACCTCCTGTAAAAAGAGTTTATTAACTCCCTTCAAAAGTTTATTGTTGGTTTTTGGGCACCTGATCAAAAGCCTAAAGGGTTGTGAGATCTCCCTGTAAATAGATCTTGTGGTGGTAGTCACCTGATCAAAAACCTGACAGTGGATTCCTACCAGGGTGGTAGAATAGTGGATGTACCCAGTTTGGCGAACCACTATAAAATTTCTTGTGTTGTCAGGTTGATCATTTTCTCTTTGTTTTTTGTGTATTGTGGTAGTGTTGTTAGCCTATTTCTATTTCATTCTTTATAACTACTAGTATCACTTATCTTCTTTGATAAATTTAAAAACAGTCAAATGTTTTAATTACTCT
This sequence comes from Platanthera zijinensis, assembly GCA_039513925.1. Taxonomy (NCBI): domain Eukaryota; kingdom Viridiplantae; phylum Streptophyta; class Magnoliopsida; order Asparagales; family Orchidaceae; genus Platanthera; species Platanthera zijinensis. Next base: position 106,035,659 of record CM077078.1, on the reverse strand, counting down.
ATTCCTCCCCCCCCCCCCCTCCCCCTCTAGAGTAAATCGGGTCTATCCCCTAACTTACAATTGGTAATTGAGGATTATCAATTGCATAAGTTATCTTTCAGCGATATCGGTGGGCTCAGTGTCATACCTGACCTAGGCAATGAGGATATTTGTCTGTCGCTTATGATGTCTATTGTTAATAGACATGCTTTGCTCTCTTTAAAGGCGATAACGGTGGGCTCCAGGTAAAGGAATAAGTTGGTAGACATGCTTTGTTCTCTTTAAAGGCGATATCGGTGGGCTCAGTGTCATACCTGACCTACGCAATGAGGATATTTGTCTGCCTCTTATGATGTCTATTGTTGGCTCGCGTATAACGCGCTTCTTAGAGCAGGAATGTCTGAACACCTGGTACTATAGTTGTTGTGTGAAGGAGGTGCGGGATTTGCCTGTTGGAAAAGGTGGGTAAAGGATCCACATATAATGCTTGTGAGTACCTGGACTAACCCACTCATTTGCAGTCGTTTTGATGGTGCCTTGCTACAAGTCATACACCCTACCAGGGGACGCCATAACCGTAGATGAGAAATGACGCGTCTAGTGTATCCAAAAGACTGATGTTGATGTATCCTCTCAAACCCCCTTGGAAGAGGATATCCTTGATGAAGCGGGTGCCCCGCTGATTAACCAGGGCCCTGGATCTGTAATGCTTAGCTCAAGGCTCCCCTCCTAGAAAGAGTCTGCGCAAGTTCTTCCCCATGCCAAGGCAGTAGTTGCGGCCACTTGCAACTCAAAAGATTTTTGAGAGATAAAAGATAGTTCCAACGGGCAAACTTCCTTTGAGGGACGCAGCGACAACCCTCCAAGTGCTCACATTCAACAGCGTTATATGGAGCCTTCTCGAATACACACTGGTGGCGAATGCCCTCCTGTGAGAGAATTTAAAGGTAAAAAATCTCTTGCTTGCAATACTTTACCTGTGCCGAAACTCACATTCTTGTAGGAATTTTTGGTGCAGGAAAAAAAGGCAGTGGAGGATCCGAGATTTCGTAAGAATTAGCCCGGCTTGGCAAGCATTCAGCAAAGATGGCACTCCATCTTTTGAAGGAAAAAGATGCCCTAATGCCAGAGTATGTGGATATGGACTACGCAACTCTAATTATGGGCCATAGCAAAGTGGTGATCTCAAGCTCAGAGGTGGACTCTGCCAATGATTGACCGCAATTTATGCGCTTGTGCCCTTTTAGCCCCTTTCTCCTATAATAAATTTAGAAACAATGTTTACATGTTTTGATAATATCACATGATACCTTTTATCTAGAGTAATTTTATGTGCAAACCGACTTTGGCTACGTGCAAATCACGGTTATGTGCAAACCGAAAATTTTTAGGTACACTTATTTAAAATTGGTTTGCACTTAACAAAATTGGTTTGCACTTATCTAAAATTGGTTTGCACTTAACACCACTCTTTATCTAACCTAAACTTATACGTTTGTAGTTGAATGTTTGGGAAATTATAGTGTAGTCGGTCGTGCGAGCCCACATGCTCCCACAATTATTTGTGGGATAGGGCGCCGCATGCGAATATCCGTTGATCTAAGCATGTATGAATTAAAAATCACGCAGGTGACCCCCGTACAACCCCGTATCCAGCGAGTGAGGTCAGTCGGGCCCAGTTCAAGCCCTGGGCAAACTGGGTCCTGGGCGGCGAGTTCACTCGACGCCCCCAGCCCGAGCGGCGAGTTCACTCGACGCCCCTTCCCTGGCATCGCGAGCCCAACTCGCCCTCACGCCTCTATGAGCTCAGCCCGCCTCGGCGCCCAGTCCAGCTCTCTTAGGCGACCAGAGGGCCGAGTTCGTCGAGCCCAGTTCGACGAACTTCGGGCCATTCGTTGAGGCCGCGGCGGGCGAGTAGAGCATGCCGGGTCTGAGCTCACCAAAGTGTCGAGCTGAGGCGGAGAGTGCCAGCTCCCTCGAGCACTCGCCGCCCTTGTCGAGTAGAGTAAGTGGGGGTTACTCACCCTGTGTTGTGTGGGATGTTTTTACCATTTTGCCCATGTGGGTCGGCCCATAGCCAGTTAAAATAGCGGAGTCTCGCTGTTGGCAAACCCGGGTGGCCTGCACATAGCAGTTCCAAACAGCGGAGGTTGGCTATTTGCAGGCCGTTTTCAGAATCCTATAAATAGGAACCAAGGGGTACCTTAGAAAGGCATGCTTACTTGTGCCCAGTCTTCTAGCGCTTTCTGAGGTACCTTAGCTTTAACACTTAGCTAAGGAGGGGAATCGCTCTAAGATCTTCCGGATGTGTGGAGGGACCTCCGTGCTAGAGCCTTGGGTCTGTCCCTAGTCCTTCTTCCTTGGTTTTTCGGGCTCGCGGAAGAGAAGTACGTGTGTGATCACCCCTTCCCCAAGGGTGAACTCCTCGAGACCGAATTCTCGGTTTCAACATTTTGGTGCGGTGAGCGTGGAGCATGATCAGCAAAGAAAATCTTTCGCAAGTTCGATGGCTAGAGATGAAGGACGAGGTTCAGGCGGGGGAAACTCTCCACCCCCTCCCCCTCCCGTAGCGGCGATGTTGGCAGAGCTCAGAGAGGAAGTCCTCAAACTCGTCAGAGTCGCACTCGGCATGCGGGCCGAGAGCGCGACACCAGCGGTTCCCGTAGTCGTTGTCCTGGCCTTGGGCGACGACGCACCTATCCGGCCAGCTGGGAAGGAGGTCGATGGAGGGGGAGAGTGCGAGCTATGGGGGCGAGTTCTATTCCCCGGCTCGGCAGGCGAGTATCATTTCGGCGAGATGGCAGGGGAGGAGTACCCAGCTCGCCCAGCTATGGGTGGAAGTCCCTTCAGTGAGCTTGTCTCTTCTGCCCCAGCTCTAGAAGGGTTCCGGGAGCTAGAGATGACCTAATACACAGGGAAGGAAGATCCGGTCCAGCACGTCCAGTTGTTCGAAGACGTGGTTTCGATCCGACAAATGTCGGATGGGTTTAAGTGTCGACTCTTTGTCATCACCCTCAAGGAGAAGGCAAGAGAGTGGTTCCACCGGCTCCCGGCCAGCTCCATTTTCCATTTCGAGGACCTACGTCGGAGGTTCATGTTGAGGTTCACCACGTCGAGGAAGAGGAAGAAGGAGGCTGAGTCTTTGTTCTGCATTAAGCAGGGGGCAGGCGAGACCCTGGGTAACTACATGGACAGGTTCTAGGAGGAACTGTCCCAGGTGTAGGAGATGCCGGGGCACACCATGATGGTAGCCTTGACCCTGGGTCTCCAGCCCGAATTCTTCGTCATGGAGCTGAAGAGGACGCCTCCGGTATCTTTTGAGGCACTCATGGAGAGGACGGACAGGGAGGCCGACATGGAGGCAGCGCACCCGGAGTTCGCCCGGAGGTTGACCCGTTGGGTAACGGAGGAGGAGAGGCCAAGGGGTGGCCGAGTTTACGAGGATAGAAGGGCTGAGCCCCGGCAGAGGGAGCAGCCGCAGTAGCAGCAGCCCAGGTGGGGCGTCAGGGGCCGACTAATCGGCTAGGGTGGAGGCCGGAGTGGTAGGACCAAGGGCCACGGAGGGGTTATCATGGAGGGGATAATCGCCAGGGTGGCCACGGTCCAATTTACCTCCAGGGCGGGAGGCAGGGTAAGAGACCCCCTCTCCTCGATCAGGAGGAGTCCATGGCGATTTCCCTGGGGCGAGGAGGAGAGGACAGCTAAGGAGGAGGAGGGAGGTAAGGGTGGACCTACCCTACTGTGACTTCCATCATGAGGAGGGGCACATCACATCCACGTTCCCGGAGTTCCTCGAGATGAGGGGAAACAGGGAGCAGCTGTGACAGCACTATCAGTGAGTGAGGATCGAGGAGGTCCGGCCTCGGGCGGAGGAAGACAGATGTGAAGACCGGTCCGATGTCAGAACCCGAGAAGGGATCAGAGTGATCCACGGGGGGGTAGGAGTTGAGGCTTCCCGCAAGGCGAGCCTCCATGTCATGTATGGAAGGAGTGTTGGCTCGACATCCCAGACCCCGCCCCCAAACGAGAGGATCATCTTTTCAAGGGAGGATATGTCAAGCCATGATGACCCTTTTTGTGATGCGTTGGTCATTCAGACAGCCATCGAGAACTTCATCATCGCTCGGATCCTCGTCGACAACGGGAGCTCCGTCAACGTCATCTTCAAAAAGCCGTTCGACGCAATGAAGGTGGAGGGCAAGAGGGTACTGGCCTCGGATGGACCTCTCTTCGAATTCTCCGGAGAAAGGAAGGAAGTGGAAGGAGGAGTTGGACTCCATGTCAGCCTGGGGGGACAGTCCAGAAACTGCAGGTTTGTCATCGTGGACACCCCCAGCAGCTACAACGCCATCTTCGGGCGACCCCTCATCAGCGCCTTCCACTGCGTCCCCTCGTCCTTCCACCAATGTCTCAAGTTCAACGTGGAGGGGGTCCAGGTCCGAGTCCGTGGAGATCCCAGGGCGGCGAGGGAGTGTTATGTGATGGTCGTGAACTCCATCTCATGGTAGGAGGGAGCCGAGGAGATGGATAGGAGGATGGAGGAGTTGGTCGGGAAGGAGTCCGAAGGAGTGGAGGAGGTGGAGGTAGTAGAGGGGGAGGCCCCCATCCGGGCAACGGAGGCGGAGGAGGTTTTGGAAGAGCTGGCCGAGGTAATGGCCATGGATGAGGAGGTTCCTGCCCATGGAGAGGGGGATGCCGCTGAGTGGGAGGAGCAGTCAAAGATGGAGGCAGCAGAGGAGGTAGTGGAGATGGAGGTTCTCACCCAGGGAGGCAGGGTGGAGAAGATCCGCATCAGCGGGGGGCTGACCCCGAAGGACCAGGGAAGGATGTTGGAGTGCATCTAGAAGATTGTGGACGTCTTCGCTTGGAGTGCGGCCGAGATTGCCCAGGATCGACGCGGACGTCGTCTGTCACCGTCTTAACTTAGACCAGGAAGCTCGCCCCGTCCAGTAAAAGAAGAGGTCCACCGGGAACAAGCTAGCCGAGCCAATCAGGGAGGAGGTCGTCAAGCTCCTCAAGGCTGGCTTTATATCAGAAATTCAATACCCCAGCTGAGTCTCCAATGTTGTTATGGTTAAAAAAAGGGGACGACCGGTGGCGCATGTGTGTAGATTTCTCTTTGATTAATAAATCATGTCCCAAGGATTGTTAACTCTTGCCTTGGATCGACGCGCTGGTTGACTCAGCCGTCAGTTTCCCTGTAATGAGTTTTTTAGATGCATTTTCAGGTTATCACCAAATCAGGATGCCCCCCCCCCCGATGTAAATAATGTCTCCTTCATCACGGGAGATGGATGCTACTGCTATAAGATGATGCCCTTTGGGCTGAAGAATACAGGTGCGACCTACCAAAAAATGATGGACTGCATCTTCCGGGAGCAGAGGGGGCGGAACCTGGAGGTCTACGTAGATGATCTAATTATCAAGAGCTGAGAGGTCGACTCCCACATCCGGGATCTGAAGGAGACCTTCGGCACCCTACGGGAATACAAAATGAGGCTGAACCCTTTGAAGTGTGTCTTCGGGGCTAGCAAGGGGAAGTTCTTGGGCCACCTCCTCACTCTCGCGGGGGTGGAGACAAATCCGGACAAGTTCAAGGCTGACAGGAAGGTTGGTCGGGCTTAGTAGGTTCCTCTCCCAGGCAGGGGCCTTCTTCAAGGCATTGAGGGGAGGCAAAAAGTTTGAATGGACTAAGGAGTGCGAGGAGGCATTCCAGGCCTTGAAGAGGCAGCTCACCAAGGCCCCACTCCTCCAAGGGCCGAAGGAAGGAGAAGACATGTCCCTGTATCTAGAGGTTGGGGCAGAGGCCCTAAGTTCAGTGTTGGTCAGGGAGGAGGGTAAGAAATAACTACCCATCTACTACGTCATCAGGGTCCTGAGGAAGGCGGAACTCTGTTATCCCATCTTGGAGAAACTGGCCTTCGCTCTGGTCGTCTCGGCCCGGAGACTCCGACCCTATTTCTAGGCACACTCTATCCGGGTGGTCACTGATCACCCCCTGTGCAACATCTTTAAAGAGGTGGAGCATTCGGGGATGCTGGCCAAGTGGTCGGTGGAACTGAGCGAATTTGACATCTCCTTCGTTCCCCGACTCTCGATCAAGGCACAGGAAATGACCAACTTTCTAGCAGACTATGTGGTCGAGGTAGTGGAGGAGGAACTCACTCGCCCCGTTCCTTGGAAGGTCATGGTGGACGGTGCTTCGGGAAGATACTCTCTGGGGGTCGGGGTCATCTTGGAAAGCCCCCATGGGACAAGGATCGAGCAGACAGTGGTAGTGCATTTTCCCATCACCAACAATCAGGCTAAGTATGAGGCTATGATCGTGGGTCTGCTCCTGGCCAGGGAGTTGGGGGTGCATGATGTGGAGGTCCTCACTGACTCCATGGTGGTGGCTTCCCAGATCAACGGGGAGTTCAAAGTGAGGGAACCCACCCTGCAATTGTACTTAGCCAAAATCAAGGGGATCATTGGGGTGTTCCAAACCTTCACCATCTGGCATGTACCCCGGGAAGAAAATGAACGGGTGGATCAGTTAGCCAAGCATGGCCCCCGGGTGGGGGGAACCATCACTGACATGTTCCATTCGTCTGTCCAAGAGGGGGAGTTGATGGAGGTGGGCCAACACCCCTCCTGGATGGATCCATTCACAACATTCCTATCCACAGGGGAGTTCCCCGAGGGGATGGATAAGAAGAGACTCAAGCACAAATCAGCATACTATCTCATACGCAACGTATAATTATACCGAAAGACTCTCTCAGGGTTATTGGCTCGTTGCGTGGCTGAGAGGGAGGTACCGAGAATTTTGGAGGTCCACTCCGGGGAGTGCGGTAGTCACTCAGGAGGTCGGACCTGGAAGGAAGGATCGTCAGGTAGGGATACGTTTGGCCTACCCTGAGCCATGATGTTGCCGACTTCGCAAAAAAGTGTCACAAATGTCAAATGTTTGCTCCCCTCCAACTGCAACCAGCTCAGTGACTCAGGAGTATCACAGCACCCTGGCCCTTTGTAATATGGGGGTTGGACCTGGTAGGGCCTTTTCCTCAGGCCAGCGGGCAGAGGAGGTTCCTGTTGGTAATGATCGACTATTTTTCCAAGTGGTTGGAGGTGAAGGCGCTGGCCAAGGTGACCTCCCAGGTGGTCAGGAATTTTGTTTGGGGGTAGATCATCTGTCGGCATGGACTACCCTAGGCCATAGTTACGGACAACGAGCCTCAGTTCGCTAGCACCGAGTTCATCAACTTCTGCGAGCGACTCGGGATCGACCTCAGATTCGCCTCAATTCACCACCCTAGGAGCAACGGATAGGTGGAGGCAGCAAACAAGATCATCGTCAACCTCCTAAAAAATAAGGTGGAAAACTTGAAGGGGAGCTGGGTCGAGCAACTCCCTTCAGTCCTCTGGGCCTTGCGAACTACCCCAAACACGTCCACGGGAGAGACTCCCTTCAAGCTTTCCCATGGTTGTGAGGTCGTGCTTCTGATAAAGTTCGAGGTCCAAACGCCTCGAGTGGCGGAAGCCCGGGAGGGCCGGGAACGAGGAAGAGCTGCATCTCTCCCTAGACCTGGTCGAGGAGCTGCACGATCTATCAGCTGTCCAGCAGGAAGAGGTCAAACGCAGGATGGTCAAGTACTTTGACAAACATGTTCGGGTCAAACAATTTACCAAGGGAGATCTGGTCCTGAAGAATGTGGATGCGGCAGGGAGGTCGGCCGCCGTAGGAAAGCTTAACCCCAACTGGGAGGGGCCTTATATTGTACAGGAAGCGCTAAGGTTGGGAGGCTACCGCCTCTTGAATGTAGAGGCCAAGACCCTGAGCCATACTTGGAGTGGCGACGAACTGAAGCGCTTCTACCCCTGAGCCTTGTAAATCTTTCTTCTGTGAATATAAATAATCTCACTCTTTCAATCTCGTGCTTGGTTGTCACCTTTCTAACAGGTGAAATTCTGACGCCCGCCATCAATGAAAATTCTAATTATTCTCGCTCTGGGGTTAGGTCTCGATTCTCCCGCTGTCAGGCTCCCACCTAGCTGGCAAGGCTGGGGTCTCGATGGACGTCATTATGACCCTGACGCTGAGCCTGGAGGATGTTCAATACCCTCCGTCAAGCTCCCACCTAGCTGATTGGCCCGGTGGTAGAACCCGGGAGAGGCAGAAAATTCTAAGTATTCTCGCTCTGGGGTTAGGTCTCGATTCTCCCGCTGTCAGGCTCCCACCTAGCTGGTAGGGCTGGGGTCTCGATGGACGTCATTATGACCCTAGGGCTGAGCCCGGAGGATGTTCAACACTCGCCGTCAGGCTCCCACCTAGCTGATTGGCCTGGTTGTAGTACCCGGGAGAGGTAGAAAATTCTAAGTATTCTAGCTCTGGGGTTAGGTCTCGATTCTCCCGCTATCAGGCAACCTAGCTGTCAGGGCTGGGGTCTCGATTGAAGTCATTATGACCTTAGGGCTGAGCCCGTAGGATGTTCAACACCCGTCATCAGGCTCCCACCTTGCTGATTGGCCCGGTGGTAGCACCTGGGAGAGACAGAAAATTCTAAGTATTCTCGCTCTGGAGTTAGGTCTCGATTCTCCCGCTATCAGGCTCCCACCGAGCTGGCAGGGCTGGGATCTCGATGGATGTCGTTATGACCCTGGGGCTGAGCCCAGAGGATGTTCAACACCCGCTATCAGGCTCCCACCTAGCTGATTGGCCCGGTGGTAGCACCCGGGAGAGGCAAAAAATTCTAAGTATTCTCGCTTTTGGGTTAGGTCTTGATTCTCCCGCTGTCAGGATCCCACCTAGCTGGTAGGGCTGGGGTCTCGATGGACGTCGTTATGACCCTGGGGCTGAGCCCGGAGGAAGTTTAACACCCGCCGTCAGGCTCCCACCTAGCTGATTGGCCCGGTGGTAACACCCGGGAGAGGCAGAAAATTGAAAGTTTTCTCGCTCTGGGGTTAGGTCTCGATTCTCCCGCTATCAGGCTCTCACCTAGCTGGCAGGTTTAGGGTCTCGATAGACGTCGTTATGACCCTGGGGCTGAGCCCGGAGGATGTTCAATACCTACCGTCAGGCTCCCCCCTAGCTGATTGGCCCGGTGGTAGCACCCGGAAGAGGCAGAAAATTCCAAGTATTTTCTCCCCGGGGTTAGGTCTCGATTCTCCCGCTGTCAGGCTTCCACCTAGCTGGCAGGGTTGTGGTCTCGATGGACGTCGTTATGACCCTAGGGCTTAGCCTAGAGTATGTTCAACACCCGTCGGCAGGCTCCCACCTAGCTGATTGGCCTGGTGGTAGCACCCGGGAGAGGCAGAAAATTCTAAGTATTCTCGCTCTGGGGTTAGGTCTCGCTTCTCCCGCTTCCATGCTCCCACCTAGCTGGCAGGGCTGGGGTCTCGATGGACGTCGTTATGACCATGGTGCTTAGCCCGGAGGATGTTCAACACCCTTCGTCAGGCTCCAACCTAGATGATTGGCTCGGTTGTAGCACCCGGGAGTGAAAACATCCAAAACCCAGAAGGCAGAAGGGGTGATCCAACTCGCAGGCGGGTTGAGCACTCACAGGAGAGCTGGGCGCTTGCGGGCGAGCTGGATACTCGCAGGCGGGTCAGGCGCTTGCGGGTAAGGTAAGTGCTTGCGGGCGAGTCGAGCGCTCACGAATCTAACGACTGTGGGTGCTCCAGGTCAAACTAAAATACGCGTCCTAACTCGACATTCTACCAAAAGGAACGAACTCGGCAGGGTAACCCAAGGTGGCGACTCACAGATGAAGGCATCGCAGCAAGCAAGTCCAAGAGGAAAAAAGATAGAAATATTTCACAAATGACTTTCATTCTTTAATATCTGATACAATGTCAAAACTCGCCTTCGCGAGGTTACAAAAGAGGGAGGGGGAAAGAAAAAGAAAATACCAATCAAGCTCAGCTCTTGCCCTCCTCCCGTGACATGCGGCCCTCCTCGCCTCCGCGTCCCTGGCCCTTATCCATATCCCCGAATAGCGAGGCGAAGCTGTCCTCCTTCTCTCCAGGCGGGCTCGGCGGGTACAGGCCTGACATAAGGTCACGAACCGTGACCTCTTCGCAGCCTTCTGCCAATATCCCCGTACCCCTCAAGGCGTCCAGGAGGCACTCGGCAGACTCGATCGAGTTGACTCGCAGTCTCTCCACGACCTCCTTATCGCCAAAGAGCCACGACCTCTGATAGGGGTAGGGGGACACGCCACCACCCTCTGGAAGAAGAAGTTCCGCCTGCCGGAGGAGCTCGTCGTGAAGCTACCGGTTCTGCACCTTCAACCGCCCCACCTCGTCCTCCAGCTGGGTGACGCGAGCCTCCTGCCCAACTGTTGAAGCCAAAAATGACTTATGTGGAGTTCGGGGTCCCAAAAGAGGGGTGACCGCACACCTACTACACTCAAGTGAACAATCTAGGCTATGGAATAGGAACGTAAGGGATAGGCCCAAGGTCTCAGCGTGGAGATCCCACCACACACCCGGAAGACTAACGAACTCTTTCCCTCCCAAGCCAAATGCTGAGCCAATTAAGCACCTTTGGAGGGCCCTCTTGGCCGACCAGAACCTCTAGGGAGGATCCCAAAATCCGCTCCCTCTTAACTAAAGGTGACACCTCGGGTCTATGCACAATGCCCTTCAACTGTCCTACTAGTAGCATAACCTCGCCTAACAGTTCTATTTTTCCATAGCCCTATTTGGGCCACCATCAACGTAACATAAGCCTTCCAGGGCTAGCAAAAGCATCGCAGGCATTTCAAATTACAGGAATATACATTCCATACCTCGGCACACAGGCCGGCAACATATACAAAATAGACCTTCAAGGGCCGTCACGAACTTGGGCTTAAGCCCGCTACTTTCCGCTGAATAAAGAATGCACAACTTCCTCGGAGTCTTCTCCGGGAACCCCAGAACATCACCAATCCGGCTCATACGTCCGGATGGGCTGCACACAGTATGCCTAAACCCGTACTCACACTTCCGGATGCTAATGAAGTTAATAGTGGGGACGTACATGTCAACCCATCGGAGAGCTACCTTCCTCCACCCATTGGTGGAGAGGGGCCTCCATGCAAATATGTAAATCAAGAGCTTCACCTGCCCGAGTAGAAACATCGTTACCCATGACGCGAGTTTGGCGGCGGTGCCGGGAGAGGAACTCCGGGCTGTTCCTGCTAAAGATGATGCCGGGAGAGGAGCTCTCGACCGATCTTGCTCCATGCGGCTGTGGTGAAGAAGAAAGCTAGGGCTTGGCCCTACTTGAGGCGGCGATGGGAAAGGAAGCCGGTGGTCGGACTTGTTGCTGGCGGCGACAAGAAGGAGAGCAAGGCTCAGTCAGGCCTCGATGTAGCCGGTTACGTGGAAGGGGCCGGGCTGGCCTAGATGCAGTCGGCTTCGAGGAGGTGGCCGAGCTCGACCTTGCCGCAGGCGGAGTCGAGGAAGGGGGTCGAGCTAGGGCCATGTTTTGGCGGCGACGGGAAGAGGGGCCGAGCTAGGGCTCGGCCCTGCTGGAGGCGACGATGGGAAGAGGGGCCGAGCTAGGGCTCGGCCATGCTGGAGGCGGCGATGGGAAGAGGGGCCGAGCTAGGGCTCGGCCCCGCTGGAGGCGGCGATGGGAAGAGGGGCCGAGTTAGGGCTCGGCCCTGCTGGAGGCGGCGACGGGAAGAGGGGTCGAGCTAGGGCTCGGCCCTGCTGGAGGCGGCGACAGGAAGAGGGGTCGAGCTAGGGCTTGGCCCTGCTGGAGGCGGAGACGGGAAGAGGGTCCGAGCTAGGGCTCGGCCCTGCTGGAGGCGGCGACGGGAAGAGGGGGAGGGGCTCGGGGGAGAGAGATCGGGATAGAGGGAGAGGGATTTGCCTTTTTTCCTTCTCCTCCTGCTGCCCTCACCTGATCCCCCCTTTTCTTTTACCTGCTTCTCTCCCTCCATCTCCTTTTTTTTCCTATGCATATATAAATACATATATATATATAATGAAATTATATTTTATATATATAATTAATATATATATCATAAATAAATATATATATATATATAGTATATATATTTATTATATATAAAGCACAAAATCTCCGCACACATACACGAGCATCCGCACGTCTTCGAACGGGGCTGCACCAAAACGCCGCTCATAGCACGTCCCTGGCCCGCTAATTGGAGAGGGTCCCGCTCGACCGGATATGGGGTTGTACATAATCCCCGCTCTTTTCGAGGTTGGTACAAACTCTGAAAGAAATGTCCAACCCCAAGTATCTGGCGAGTGGGAGCCGACCCAAAGAAAAATTTTGAGAGAATCCAAAACTCGCACTTATGCCCACTAATCTCTACATGCCACTTCTAATCTTTTTGAACCGCTTGATACATTTTTGCTCACTGCTATTGGATTGCCCTTTTATCATTCCTTACAATAAGTACATAATTTCTCAAGATATTGTGAAACAACAAAGCCATATATTTTTGTATTCTCTTGAACACGCGGAGCTAATCCTCTCCCCCACAGGCGAGCCTTCGGACCTGCCAGCTAGATGGGAGCCTGCACAGCGGGTCTACCTGGGGCCGAGCCGCGCTCGGGGTAGTGCAGAACCAAGGAACAAGAACCAGACCTCTCCCCTATAGGCGAGCCTTTGGACCTGTCAGCTAGATGGGAGCTTGCGCAGCGGGTCTACCTAGGGCCGAGCCGCGCTCGGGGTAGTGCAGAACCAAGGAACAAGAACCAGACCTCTCCCCCACAGGCGAGCCTTCGGACCTGCCAGCTAGATGGGAGCCTGCGCAGCGGGTCTACCTGGGGCCGAGCCACGCTCGGGGTAGTGTAGAACCAAGGAACAAGAACCAGACCTCTGCCCCACAGGCGAGCCTTCGGACCTGCCAGCTAGATGGGAGCCTGCGCAGCGGGTCTACCTGGGGCCGAGCCACGCTCGGGGTAGTGCAGAACCAAGGAACAAGAACCAGACCTTCCCCCACAGGCGAGCCTTCGGACCTGCCAGCTAGATGGGAGCCTGCGCAGCGGGTCTACCTGGGGCCGAGCCGCGCTTGGGGTAGTGCAGAACCAAGGACTAAGAACCAGACCTCTCCCCCACAGGCGAGCCTTCGGACCTGCCAGCTAGATGGGAGCCTACGCAGCGGGTCTACCTGGGCCGAGCCGCACTCGGGGTAGTGCAGAACCAAGGAACAAGAAACATGCCTCTACCCCACAGGCGAGCCTTCGGACCTGCCAGCTAGATGGGAGCCTGCGCAGCGGGTCTACCTGGGGCCGAGCCGCGCTCGGGGTAGTGCAGAATCAAGGAACAAGAACCAGTCCTCTCCCCCACAGGCGAGCCTTCGGACCTGCCAGCTAGATGGGAGCCTGCGCAGCGGGTCTACCTGGGGTCGAGCCGCGCTCTGGGTAGTGCAGAACAAAGGACTAAGAACCAGACCTCTCCCCCACAGGCGAGCCTTCGGACCTGCCAGCTAGATAGGAGCCTGCGCAGCGGGTCTACCTGGGGCCGAGCCGCGCTCGGGGTAGTGCAGAACCAAGGAACAAGAACCAGACCTCTCCCCCACAGGCGAGCCTTCGGACCTGCCAGCTAGATGGGAGCCTGCGTAGCAGGTCTACCTGGGGCCGAGCCGCGCTCGGGGTAGTGCAGAACCAAGGAACAAGAACCAGACCTCTCCCCCACAGGCGAGCCTTCAGACCTGCCAGCTAGATGGGAGCCTGCGCAGTGGGTCTACCTGGGGCCAAGCCGCGCTTGGGGTAGTGCAGAACCAAGGACTAAGGACCAGACCTCCCTCCCATAGGCGAGCCTTCGGACCTGCCAGCTAGATGGGAGCCTGCGCAGCGGGTCTACCTGGGGCCGAGCCGCGCTAGGGGTAGTGTAGAACCAAGGAACAAGAACCAGACCTCTTCCCCACAGGCGAGCCTTCGGACCTGCCAGCTAGATGGGAGCCTACGCAGCGGGTCTACCTGGGGCCGAGCCGCGCTCTGGGTAGTGCAAAACCACGGACTAAGAACCAGACCTCTACCCCACAGGCGAGCCTTCAGACCTGCCAGCTAGATGGGAGCCTGCGCAGCGGGTCTACCTGGGGCCGAGCCGCGCTCGGGGTAGTGCAGAACCCAGGAACAAGAACCAGACCTCTACCCCACAGGCGATCCTTCGGACCTGCCAGCTAGATGGGAGCCTGCGCAGCGGGTCTACCTGGGACCGAGCCGCACTCGGGGTGTTGTAGAAGCGGCTAAACTGAAGTATCCCAAAAGCCAACCTTTCCTCCCTAGGCGAGCCTTCAGACCTGCCAGCTAATGAGAGCCTGCGCAGCGGGTCTACCTGGGGCCGAGCCTGGCTTGAGGTGTTGTAGAAGCGGCTAAACTGAAGTATCCCAAAAGCCAACCTTTTCCCCCTAGGCGAGCCTTCGGACATGCCAGCTAATTAGAGCCTGTGCAACGGGTCTACCTGGGGTCGAGCCTGACTCGGGGTGTTGTAGAAGCGGCTAAACTGAAGTGTCCCAAAAGCACCCCTTCCCCCCCTAGGAAAGCTTTCGGACCTGCCAGCTAATGAGAGCCTGCGCAGCGGGTCTACCTGGGGCCGAGCCCGGCTCGGGGTATTGTAGAAGCGGCTAAACTGAAGTATCCCAAAAGCCAATCTTTCCCCCCCAAGGCGAGCCTTCGGACCTGCCAGCTAATGAGAACCTGCGCAGCAGGTCTACCTGGGGCCGAGCCCGGCTCGGGGTGTTGTATAAGAGGCTAAACTAAAGTATTCCAAAAGCCAACCTTTCCCCTCTAGGCGAGCCTTCGGACCTGCCAGTTAATGAGAGCCTGCGCAGCGGGTCTACCTGGGGTCGAGCCCGGCTCGGGGTGTTGTTGGGGTCTCTGAACCGAGGCATCTCCAAGAAACAACCCTTTCCCCCCAGGCGAGCCTTCGGACCTGCCAGCTAGATGGGAGCGTGCGTAGCGGGTCTACCTGGGGTCGAGCCGCGCTCGGGGTAGTGCAGAACCAAGGACCAAGAACCAGACCTCTCCCCCCACAGGCAAGCCTTCGGACCTGCCAGCTAGATGTGAGCCTGCGCAGCGGGTCTACCTGGGGCCGAGCCGTGCTCGGGGTACCGCGGAAGTCTCCAAGAACAAAACCTCTCCCCCACAGGCGAGTCTTCGGACCTGCCAGCTAGATAGGAGAGGTGGGAATATAAAATCTGTTAATTGGTCGAGAATACAAGCTTATGTCTAAGGGGTAAACAAGGGTTAATTTGGATGAGAACTGTTACAAAATAATTTGTGTAAATTAAATTTAACACCTCTAGCAACATTTACAGGACAAATGGAAAATGAAGATTCATAAAGCCAGCACAAAATCTTAATATGAAAGAAGGTGAGAAAATCTTTGATTACCTACCAAGAGCTACAAGCCTCACCAATCAACCCAGTAATCTTGGGGCTCTAATCCCAGATTCTGAAATTGTATTAAAAATCTCAAGAAGTTTGTCAAAGACTTATGAACATGTTGCAGCAGTCTTTGAAGAGAGCAATGATGTTGAAGCTCTATTTGTTGGGATCCTTGTAAGGAAAACCCAGTCACATGAGGAGAGAACAAAAAGGTTTGCAACTAATCTGGATCCTACTTTCTAAGCAAAGTTGTCATATGGAAAGAAAAATCAGGGCAAGAAAAGCAACAGACTCCAAAAAGAATCGACCACAGGAATCGTGGAGTTCAGGAAACCAAAATTATCACAACAAAGTTTTTCAAAACCTGCTGAACCACAGCAAACAGAACTCTCTTTTTCACAATCTTTGTAAAAGGAGTACCCATATACCTCAAAATGTCGTTATAAGTGTAAACAATGTCGCATTTTGACAAGGACCACGGGTTTAAGAATAAAGAGGAGGATGAAGCAAAGTTTGTTGAAGATCAAAAGGTCAAGAAGAGAAGCTGCTGCCGACTACCTGCATGGAGGCTGCAGTACCAGAGAAATCTACACAAAGGTGCATTGATTCATGGCGCTCCAGTCATATGACTCATGACATTACCCTATTTGATACTTTGGACAAATCCTTCACGTCTAGAGTGATTTTGGGAGATGGTAAAAGAAAGAGATTGGAGGTGAGGGCAGCATTTCAATTAGCAATTTTGACGGAAAGCAACAAACTTTACTCGACGTGCATTTTGTTCCTTCCCTGACTCAGAATTTATTAAGTGTCGGGCAGATGGTGGCCAATGGGTACAGCTTCGCGCTCAACTCCAATGCCTGCACGATCAAAAGACCATCACATAAGAAAATTTCCTCAACTCGAATTGCAAAGAATCACATTTTTCCAATTGAGCTTGAGTCATCAAATCATCATACACTCTCACTCTCAAGCTGCACCCCAGATCAGGCAACTCTTTGGCACCAATGTTTGGGTAATCTCAACAACAATTCTTTAAAGTAACCGTACTGGACAAAAGGTTTAATGAACTGCAAATGATATGGACCCACCGAACCTTGAGATTAATTATATAGATGTAGTGTCCCTACAAATGCTCGATGATAAAAATATAATTTCTACCGGAAAGATTTTTCTAAAGGTTTGCTTTTGTAGAAGTAAATTTTGTGTTGTATAGATAGAAAGAGCAGAATTACAAAAGAACATAAATCAAGTGATCTTGTGGACGAACATAGCATACAAAATCACCGACAAATAAGTATGATTAGACAAGAACATAGGCAAGGGAAAAGGAATTAGGGTGGCTTGTGCACTAACTCAATCTTCACAAATTGAGTTTATCACCAATATAAATCTCTTGAGTTGACTTAGAATATAGTTGTTGTTGAATTATCGACTCGGCCATCTTAATTTCTCCTTCCTTAAACTCGTCCAAGATGTTAAACATGTTGGAGGAATGCTAAGTCTCGTCGTCACCACTCAAAAGTGTGAAACATGTGCAGGAGGAAAAACTCATCTCCTGCCCTTCCCCTAAACTGCCTACTCTAGGTCCACTAGATTTGGTTCATGCTGATCTATGGGGACCTGCTAGCACACCCTCACTGGGAGGAAAATGAAATTATCTCCTTCTGGCTCTTTAAAGCACGAACAGAGAAACATTTGGGATAAAATATCGAGACTGTTAGGAGTGACCACGAGGGGTGGGAGGGTACTTCTTTTATCACATGACCCTGGTCGTCACTTAATTCCTCTTCTATAGCCATGACGTTCGACTGAGTTTTTCTGTGCTGGTCACTCTCCACGCTCACCGCACCAAAAGTGTTGAAGCCAAAAATGACTTCTGTGGAGTTCGGGGTCCCAAAATAGGGGTGATCGCACACCTACTACACTCAAGTGAACAATCTAGGCTCTAGACTAGAAACGTAAGGGACAAACCCAAGGTATCAGCGTGGAGGTCTCACCACACACCCGGAAGACTAACGAACTCTTCCCCTCCCAAGCCAAATGCTGAGCCAATTAGGCACCTTTGGAGGGCTCTCTTGGCCGACCAGAACCTCTAGGGAGGATCCCAAAATCCGCTCCCTCTTAACTAAAGGTGACACCTCGGGTCTATGCACAACGCCCTTCAACTGTCCTACTAGAAGCATAACCTCGCCTAACAGTTCTATTTATCCATAGCCCTATTTGGGTCGTCATCAACGTAACATAAGCCTTCTAGGGCTAGCAAAAGCATCGCAGGCATTTCAAATTACAGGAATATACATTCCATACCTCGGCACGCGGGCCGGCAACATAAACAAAATAGGCCTTCAAGGGCCGGCACGAACTTGGGCTTAAGCCCGCTGCTTTCTGTTGAATAAAGAATACACAACTTCCTCGGAGTCTTCTCCGGGAACCCCAGAACATCACCAATCCGGCTCATACGTCCGGATGGGCTTCACACAGTATGCCTAAACCCGTACTCACACTTCCGGATTCTAATGCAGTTAATAGTGGGGACGTACATGTCAACCCATCGGAGAGCTCCCTTCCTCCACCCATTGGTGGAGAGGGGCCTCCATGCAAATATGTAAATCGAGGGCTTCACCTGCCCGAGTAGAAACATCGTTACCCTTGACGCGTGTTTGGCGGCGGTGCCGGGAGAGGAACTCCGGGTTGTTCCTGCTAAAGACGATGCCGGGAGAGGAGCTCTCGGCCGATCTTGCTCCATGCGGTTATGGTGAAGAAGAAAGCTAGGGCTCGGCCCTACTTGAGGCGGCGACGGGAAAGGAAGTCGGTGGTTGGACTTGTTGCTGGCGGCGACGAGAAGGAGAGCAAGGCTCAGTCAGGCCTCGATGTATCCGGTGACGGGGAAGGGGTCGGGCTGGCCTAGATGCAGCCGGCTTCGAGGAGGTGGCCGAGCTCGACCTTTCCGCAGGCGGAGTCGAGGAAGGGGGTCGAGCTAGGGCCATGCTTTGGCGGCGACGGGAAGAGGGGTCGAGCTAGGGCTCGGCACTGCTGGAGGCGGCGACGGGAAGAGGGGCCGAGCTAGGGCTCAGCCCTGCTAGAGGCGGCGATGGGAAGAGGGGCCGAGCTAGGGCTCGGCCCTACTGGAGGCGGCGATGGGAAGAGGGGCCGAGCTAGGGCTCGGCCCTTGCTGGAGGCGGTGACGGGAAGAGGGATCGAGCTAGGGATCGGCCCTGCTGGAGGCGGCGACGGGAAGAGGGGCCGAGCTAGGGCTCGGCCCTGCTGGAGGCGGCGACGGGAAGAGGGGCCGAGCTAGGGCTCGGCCCTGCTGGAGGCGGCGACGGGAAGAGGGGGAGGGGCTCGGGGGAGAGAGATCGGGATAGAGGGAGAGGGATTTGCCTTTTTTTTCCTTCTCCTCCTGCTGCCCTCACCCGATCCCCCCTTTTCTTTTACCTGCTTCTCTCCCTCCATCTCCCTTTTTTCCTATGCATATATGCATATATAAATACATACATATATAATGAAATTATATATTATATATATAATTAATATATATATATCATAAATAAATAAATATATATAGTATATATATTTATTATATATAAAGCACAAAATCTCCGCACACATACACGAGCACCCGCACGTCTTCGAACGGGGCTGCACTAAAACGCCGCTCATAGCACGTCCCTGACCCGCTAATTGGGGAGGGTCCCGCTCGGCCGGATATGGGGTTGTACACCAGCGACACACATCTCCTGCTCACCGGAGCCAGCTTCCTGCTCAGCAAGGCGAGCCTGCAGCCGGACAACCTCCTCCTCCAATCCGGTGGCGTGGTTCTGCAACTCGCGCGCGGCCTCGGCATCCTGTAAATTGAAGACTGAGTGTCACTACAAAAAGTATCAAGTAAAAACTACAAGAGGCGTCCGACACTTACCAACCCGCGTGCAGCTCTCACGAGTAGGTCCTCGGCAATGCCGCACAGCCTCTCCGCATTGGCGGCCTTGTCCTTCGCGGCGTCGCGCTAATGCTCGGCCTTCAGCAGGAGCCGGCTGAGGTTGAAGCCGCGACGCACCATCATTTGGTGCAGCTCGAAAGACCGCAAGTGGGCTCGTAGGCCCTCACGACCCAGCTGGCAAGGGGTCATGTTCTTGTAGTCCTCGGCGCCGTCACGACCATAAAGGCCGAAGCCGAGTGTGTAGGCGTGGCCGGTGGGAGGTCGGTGAGCACCCCAGGAAGGGTGGCAAGTGGAAATGGAGACCCGGTGGGCCAACCCATCCCACTTGATCATCGGCTCGTCGGCCGAGTCCTTGCACCTCTCCCCCATGCCGAAAAGAGGGTGTTCCTTGGGTACGCCCAACTCGTGGGGCGCAAACCCCTCCGCGACCCTGGGGGCGGGAGACTCGTGCTCCCTGCGATCCTTCCCCAAGGTTTCTTTCAGCGGGATCTCCGGCGAGGCGTCGGGAGGGGTTACAGGCAAGTCAATGTATTTGGGGGACTGCCTCTCCTCCCTGGAGACGACCTTGGCTTTCTTCTTCTTTTGATCCGGGGGCCGGCGAGACGAGTCCGGCCCCCCGGTGACCAACCGCCTCTTGCTGGAGGAGGGCTGGGACGTCGCCGGATCGTCTCGGCATGCCAGCGCGGCCGCCCGAGCGAGTTGGAGCAAGTCGGAGTAGAGCCCCGAGTCCGGGTGAAGAAAACACCCATGAGCAAAGAAAACACCCACGAGCGAAAAAATTGCGTATGGTCGAAAAAATGGCGCCCGGGTGAAAAAATCGCGCCCGGGCGAAAATAACGCATCCGGGCGAAAAAAACGCCTCCGGGCGAAAAAAGTGCGTCCGGACGAAAAATAGCGTTCTAGCGAAAAAATAGCATCCTGGCCAGAAAATCGCGTCCATGCTAAATAGTCGTGTTCGGGCGAAAAAATAGTGTATGGTCCAAAAAAATCGCATTCATTCAAAAAATATTACTCTACTTTTGAAAAGCCGATGTTGGCATTCTCATTATCCGCACCTGGAGATAGACATTGAACCAATGAGTTTTTAGTTTTGTGTGAATATCTATGGCTTTCCACCAGAAATCCAATTCCACTCTACAAATGTTGATACGAACATCGGAAATGACTTTCATTTTCTTAAAGCCAATACATGAAAGTCATTTCCGTTGTTCGTATCAACATTTGTAGAGTGGAATTGGTTTTCTGGTGGAAAGCCGTAGATATTCACACAAAACTAAAAACTCATTGGTTCAATGTCTATCTCCAGGTGAGGATATTGAGATTGCCAACATCGGCTTTTGAAAAGAAGAGTAATTTTTTCTGCATGAATGCGATTTTTTGGGACCAGATAAGGTTTTTTCGCCCAAACGCGACTTTTTTGCACGGGCGTGATTTTCTGAGAAGGACGGTATTTTTTCGTCAGGATGCAATTTTTTCCCCCGGACGCGATTTTTTCGCCCGGACGCGTTATTTTCTCCCGGACGCGTTTTTTTCGCCCGGACGCGATTTTTTCTCCGAAGCGCGATTTTTTCTCCCAGATGGGATTTTTTCGCTCGAGGGCGTTTTTTTCGCCCAGACGAGTTTTCATCGCCCGTATGCGATTTTTCGCCCGGAAGCGATTTTTTCGCCCGTGCGGGATTTTTTTGCACGGACGCGATTTTTTTCTCCCCGAGGTGTTTTTTTCGCCCGTGGGCGTTTTTTTCGCCCGCAAGCGATTTTTTCGCCCGAGCGCGGTTTTTTCGCCCGGGCGCGATTTTTTCGCCTGGACGCGATTTTTTCTCCCGTGCGCGATTTTTCTGCCCGGGCACGATTTTTCCGTCCGGGCGCGATTTTTCCGCCCGGACGCGATTTTTCGCCCGGACGTGATATTGTCGGTCGGGCGCGAATTTTTCGTCCAGACGCGACTCTTTCGGCCGAACGCGACTTTTTCGCCTTGACGTGACGTTTTCGCCCGGACGCGATTTTTTCTCCCCGAAGCGAAAATTTCGCGACCAAGCGAAAAATCGCGTCCGGACGAAAAAAGTCACGCCCGGGCGAAAAAATCGCGTCTGGTCGAAAAATCGCGTCCGGTCGAAAAAAATTGAGTTCGGGCGGAAAAATCGCGCTCAGGCGGAAAAATCGATCACGGGCGAAAAAATCGCGTCTGGGCGAAAAAATCGCGCCCGAGCGAAAAAATCACTTCCGGGCGAAAAATACGTCCACGGACGAAAAAATCGTGTCGGGGCAAAAAAATCGCGCCTGGGCTTTAAAATCGTGCTCGGGCGAAAAAACCGCGCCCGGGCGAAAAAACCGCGCCCCGGCTGAAAAATCGCGTCTGGGCGAAAAAGTCTCGTTTGGGCGAAAAAATCGCTTCCGGGCGAAAAAAAATGCCCACGAGCAAAAAAAACACCTCTAAGCGAAAAAAACCGTGTTCGTGCAAAAAAATTGCGTCCGGGCAAAAAAATCGCGTTTGAGCGAAAAAAGTGCGTCTGTACGAAAAAATCACGTTCGGATAAAAAAAATTCGCGTTCGGGTCGAAATAATTAAGTCTGGGCAATAACATCGCGTCATGACGAAAAAATCGTGTCCGGGCGATAAGATTGATCCCAGGTGAAAAATCCGCGTTTGTAATTTTTAATTGAGAGCATTGACCAATGTCAATTCCTATAATTGAAAATCTTTCTGCAAACGAACAATAAAAAGTGATTAATGTCAATTCCTGTGACAGAAAGTCATCTTGCAGTCGAACAAAAGAATTGGATTTAAACACAATGTCATTTCCCATGTGCATTGATATTGGATTAAAAGTCAATACTTCAATATCAATGTCTTTGAAACGAACGGACCCTTAGGGAAAAGACTGGTAGGAGTTTTCCCAAAAATCAACCACCTATTCCCAAAGAGAAGCTGGCAGAGAAATCAAAGCAAAGGAGCAAGGCAGAGAGGCGCTCACAAACTTCAATTGTAGTTGCCAACCTTGCAACCGTTGCCTCCCCTGCACCTACTGAGGACGAATGGTCCAGAAGACATAGTAAGTTCAGTCGAAGTTGAGGCAGACGTTGTGGAGGGCTTCGTGAAGCGCCATCATTCCCATAGCTTTGTTGCCTCTCTTGCACTTAGGTTGTGTTTGGTGTGGCTTATATCGATTTATTTGCTCCGGAGAGGTTGGACAAAAATGTCATTGTCATGCCAAAATCTTATGCCTCAAACTAGTTTCTTTTTTGTAACATTTGTGATATCAAACATTCATTTCTATGACAATGAAGATTTTGTCCAACCTTACCGGAGCAAATAAGTTGTGATAAGCCGCTCCAAACACAGCCTAAGGCCTGATTAAACCCACCCTTCACTTTATATCTCTCTTTTCTGCAATATCTTTCTTCTTTCCCCACTCCCACTCTTCCTCCTCCGTCATGAAGAGCCTCTGCTGCCAAAAGGGGGAGTTGCCGATCGTGGAAGAAAATGAATAGCCTAAATTGCAGTGAGGATATCAGCGCCTAAAAAACACCTAAACGAAAAGATCCTTGGTTGTATGAAAATCAAATATGAATGACTTTAAGGCTCTGTTTGTCACGAAAAATTTTAGGTGAGTTACTTTCACCTAGAAATAGGTGCAACATTAAATACCGACCGTTGATCTGATATCTTACGATCTATACGGTATTAAATACTGACCATTGATCAGTATTTCGATCAATCATATTATTTCTGCAGGAAATCAACGGTCAGTATTTAATAATGCACTTATTTCTATGTGAGAGAAACCCACCTAAAATTTTGGTGACAGTCATGAACAAGGGGGTTAAATTGTCATTTGTTAAAGCCCACCTACGAAACTTCATCCACTTATGTTCAAATGGATGATGTTTGTTAGGTGATCCTTAACGAATGACATTTTTAACTCGTGCGTTTACGACCGCCACCACCGTGTCAAACGGAGCCTAAGTCGATCTTGAACCAAGATCAAATTGCCTTTAGAGATAATCAATGGCAGACCTAGAAGCCCAAAAATGGATGATCTCATGGCTTACACCTTGCAGACAATTGAAAAATCAATAAAGGTTAAGGGCTTGTTTGAGAGAGATTTTTAGTTCCTTTCTGTTTTCTGGAAAACGTCACCGCACTTAACAGATCATTTGGATTGTTTACCGGTAGAAAAAGCTACTGCCCAAACTCTTTTTCTCCTCATTTTGAAAAGTCACGGACCTCCTACTTTTCAACTTTTCAAAAAGTATTTCAACATCCCGAAACGTAGTTGACACTATGAAAACGTTTTCTTTCTCCCGATTCTGTTCAACAACACTGCGAAAACATTAAACTTTCTCCCGACGATCCAGTTCTCCTGACGATCCATTTTTTTCGGCCCGCGCATTTTTTCGCTCGGGCGTGCATTGGCGCGTATTTTCATTCTAGGCGCGCATTTATCGCTCGGTGCGCATTTATCGCACATACGTGCATATTCGGCACGAGCGCGCATTTTCCGCCCATGCACACATTTTTCGGCTCAGACGCGCTTTTTTCCGCTCGGGAGCGCTTTTTTCTGCCCGACCGCGCTTTTTTCGCCTTGGCGCGTTTTTTTCACCCGGGCGAGCTTTTCTCCCGGGCGCGCTTTTCGCCCGGGCACGCTTTTCACTCGGGCGCGCTTTTTTCACCTGGGCGTGCTTTTTCGCACGTGCGCACATTTTTCGCCTGGGCTCGCATTTTCTGCCTGGGTGCACATTTTCTCCTAGACGTGCATTTGCTTGTCCGGAAGCGAATTTTCCGCCCGGGCAAGCATTTCGCTCGGGCGCGCATTTCCGCCAAAACGTGCATTTTTAGCACGGGCGCGAATTTTTCGTCCGGACGCGCATTTTTTCTCCCGGATGCATTTATCGCCTGAGCACGCATTTTTCTCTCGGACGCGCATTTTTCTCCAGGACGCGCAATTTTCTGTCCTGGGGCGCATTTTTCCATTCAGACTTGCATTTTTGGGCACATGGGCGCATTTTGGGGCACAACGCACATTTTCCACCTGGATGCGCATTTTCGACCGTTGCGCATTTTTCTTTTGGGCTCGCATTTTCCGCTCGGGCGCGCATTTTTCGCCCGATCGCGCATTTTCCGCCTGGGCGTGTCTGTCAGGGCGTGCATTTTTCGCCCGGACACTCATTTTTCCCTCGGGCGCGCATTCTTAATAAAAAAGTACCCGCAGCAAAAATTTGTCAAACAGTTATTAAAGTGTTTTTTCTTTCTAAAAATATCTACAAAAGGAGTTCACACAAACAGATCTCCTTCTGCAATATACATTTTTCAAAAGCTCATTTTTCTAACTTTTTTTTGTCACCATTCCTTTTTCTTTTTAAAAAGCCCTCTCAAACGGAATTTAAAGCTTGGTAAAGCTCTATCATGTTCAATATAAAAAAATAGAATATTGAGTTGGCCATAAAACCCTAAACCCTATAAAAAAAGGGCATTGTTATAAGCAAATTATTTTTGGATATTAGCAAATCTTGGTTATTAGCAAATCATCTTTTTTGACAATAGTTATTAGCAAACATTTTTGTTATTAGCAAACCGTTGCCAAAATTTAAAAAAAAAAGATTCTACCAAAAAAGGAGGTTTTATCCAAAATTAAGGTTTTGATTTTTTGCCACAAAATATTACAAAACATTAAAATATGAATGAGCATTTTCATCCTTTTGGTTCAAAATCTTCAAGCTCTTCAAATAATCATATATTCTGCCAAAAAAACATTAGTAAGGTAATCATGTTTTCAAATATGTTTGATAAAGACTAGCCATATTGATTCCATTGATTATGCTTTTCAACTTATAGTATAAGTCTTCAATCTCTTTAAAATAACATTGTATTATACCAAAATAGAAGTTTAGGAACATATTGAACATATCGCAAACAAAGATAAAAAGCCAAATATAAGGGTAAGACTTACTATTTGTGGTCTTTTTCAATGTAAACGCGAAGCGTAAGTAGTTTCCCAAGAACTAGCAATTGGATGATGAAATCTCCTCCAAGTTGAATAAATTTGAGGTAACGTACATCTGTCTTTCATTCGGAGGCCAACAAAATGAGTATTATTTATAAATCTGATGAAAATGAGCCTATGAATGGAATGAACCGCAGAATCCAATGGGAAAAAAGTTATGTTTTGACCCTTTGAAACATGAACCACCCCAACATTGTAGCATGACGAGATGACCAATCCATGTCCGGCATGGACATCCACTTCTCCAAAGGTGCTGGAACGATAAGACAATGTAATGAATCTATCAATTCCTTGCATCTTGGAACTCCCAAAATGTGACCGTACATGTCTTCCTTTGTACTCAACTAAGTGGAGAGATCACTTCTAACTTTAATCCAGTCATCAGACATTTTCAAAGCTTCTGCAATAACATGGTAACCACAATGTCTGTCAGATGTCGCATAATAAACATCTACAAAATTTTCAGCAAATTGTAGTGGAAGTTGCCGACGTACACGATCAAAACAATTGTTTTTCTGAGCTATTTGACTTCTAGATGATTTCTTCAAGTTTCGCAACGAGAGTGGAGCATCCATCAGAACATGCTTAAAAAATGATGGCTCGTGCTTTGTATTTCTTATATTTTCTTTAAATTTTTTTGTACTTCCTTTTGGTCGTCCTTTCAACTTGATATGTAAATATGACTCAATTGTAAGGCTTGAACCCGGATCCATGATTTTTCGTAATTTCTCTTCATTTCGGATTGTTGATGTTGAGAAGTGTTTTGAAACCTTTTTTTGATCCCTTTAATCTCAATGTCTGTCATATTTTTCATTTTTTTTCATCTTCATTTGTTTGACTTTTGGATTGAAGTTTGATGTTGTGTATATTCAACGGTTTCCAATGCTTATGTATTAATCATAACGGATAAGATTTCCTCTGTGATATGGAAGATCAACTCATGAGCACATGATAGTCCCAATGTAGACCGAGTAAAATGGGTGCATTTCTCTTCACAAGCATACTCATTGCGGTAATATTTTTTTCCTTCTTCCTTTATGATGGACAATGTCTGCAGTGAAACGACCCACTAGATCGGAATATAGTATACTATGAAACTCTTTGCTTGATTGCATTGTACTATGACCAAATGATCTTTTAATTTCCGTGTGTTGTAGATCAATCATTTGATCAAATGCCCTCCAAACAGTTGTCAAGTTGTCAATAGAGACTTCAAGAAACTTTTTCAACTGACTATGTCCACTCTCAACACGATTTGTTGTTGAGTTTCCTAAGTGTAGATACTTGACAATCCACCAAGAAACAAAATATTCTTTATATGGTTCCACCTATGTAGAGCTAACATATGCAACGACATTAGGATATGAAGAGGAATATGTTGAGATAATGTCATTATATCGTATATGAAATTAATTCTCAGTTCTAGCATCAACCAACCGATGTCACACACCAAGAAACTTTTCGCATTCTTTCATATCCTTAAAATACTTCTTACAATTTGTCAAATTGTTCCTATGAATGTGTACTTGACATAAGATATGCTTTGAATTTGGGAAGCAGAACTTGATTGCATTCAACAATGCCAACTCCATATCAGTCACAAGCACTAAAAGTAATGTTTTCTGATCTAAAATACTTTTGAAATGATCAAGTGTCCACCTATAACTGCTCTCAGTTTCATCTGATAAAAATACAAATGCAGAGAAAAATATTTGTTGAGTTGATGTCATTCCAACGATGAACAATAAAGGGAGCTGAAACCTATTCGTCTTGTATGTGCAATCAAGCAAAAACACATTTGAAAACATTTTGCTAAGACGATAGTAGGATGGGCAAAAAATAAGCTCTCTAAATTGTGTGTCCCTTCATTTACCTTGTTAAAACTGACATAACATGTTTCACTTATACAATTGTAGAGAAACTGTATTGGTGTAGCTCCTTTCAATTCCTTGTTATGCAGACTAAGTCTCTCATTGTATATAGTTCTCATGACTGAACTATTACTTGGATTGCTCTTTTTAAGAGTGGAAAGTATTTTTCTGGATTTTACATTAGATGCGTACATATCTTGCACAATTTTTTGTTCCTTCGTATTTAATCTTCCAGCAATAGCATGTGCTTCTATATGTACCAACTGGTGATTATATGAGCCACACTTAACTTCAAGTTTCCACTCCTCACACAAAGCTTCCTTTTGTCAGATCAACAAAAAAGGGCAACCACATCGTTTAGAGGTTGTTTTGCTCACATTTGTTTTGACCCGCCCTTTCTTGCATTGGTTAGTACGATAAAATTCACCTCTATCACAACCCAGTAATACACGTGGTCTAGTTCTAACACCAGATAATTTATCTGATCATTTAATAGAAATAGCAAAACTAAGAGATTTAGCGACCTTACGAATCCAATCAACCAGCTCTTCACGTGACGAAAATGTGATATCACTTGTATGCTGAAAGTGAGACCCAACATTCACTTGTATGCTGAAACAAAACATGAATTTTTAAGAGACAAACTATAACAACCTTGCAAAATCTTACCAAAACATATGAACAGAACATGATTACCTAAACCCAAGAGAACTTTGGCATTCCTCCTCAACAAGCAATATGATAAAACACTCCTACAATAGACCCAAAAAAATTTAATCCTCATTCACGTGAAGGAAATAATACCAAACCAGGCTTTAATTAGATTTTGGGCATGGAAAAACAAACAAAAAGCGTCTCTCTATTGGCTTGTCATAACTACAATAACTATTGACAATGTTCAGACAATGAGAAGGTTCATTCAATACATGGTTCAAGAGTGAGATTGCATGAGATAAACAAATTTTTAAGAGATGCATTTTGGGAACAAAATGGATTGTCACTGAAAATCCCGACTCACATATACACCTAATCTCTATTGAACAACATTCAGCCAAGATGCTTTGTCCAGCTCCAGTGTGGAAGGTGAGGGTCTGACCATCTATAGCAAAATAAACAAATATGTTTGAAATCGAGAAAATCCAGAACGCAGAACAAATATGCTTGAAATCAAGCGTGAGTAAACTGAAATCAACCGTGAGTAAACTGAAATCAGAAATAATCTAGCAAACCGCAGAACCCTAAACTGAAATAATCAAGAACTGAACTTGAGATTCCGGAATAATCTAGCAAAAAGCTTACCGTAACCGCCGAATCGAGCGTTCAGGAAGGAGATCCACAAGCCAAAGACAGGAGGAATCCGTCGGCCGGTAGTCGCCGGTCGCCGCTAGTCGTCGGTCGCCGGTCGCCCCTCGTCGTCGGTCACCACTAGTCGCCGGTCGCCGCTAGTCGCCGATCGCAACCTGTCGCCGATCGCCGCGATGCGCCCGTGCGGAAAACTGCGAACCCTAAAATCGCAATTGAAGGAGGTAAAGCCTGGTTTGGGCGCAGCGTGCGGAAAGAATAAAAAAAAGGTTTTAAGGGAGAAAAAACCGAGTTTTTTAGGTGCTAGTAGTCAAACATGATTTGCATATAACAACGCCCTAAAAATAGAATATTGAGTTGGCCATCTTAAGTCACCTACAACCATGAGCAATTCTTTATCTTAATAAAATTTTATAAAATAAATTCTCTTTCATATAAAAGGGCAGTCTAGTGGCATTCCGGCACAACATGATTCTAGGAAGAGTCTTACCATAAGGTGAATAAAGGCAAATTTTACCCTGCATTTTTCCAAATAAACATGTAAAAATATTTTTTGAATATTTTACGTGCATTTAAATTTGAAGGCATAGGATGGGTATAAAAAGACATACTCGAGTATACATGAGCAAAAAAAATGTTCCAATTGAAACATTTTTATGCAAAATGCACACAATATTTCATACATAAAAAAAATTAATTTTAATAATTCTAGTACGGAAAAAAGGCTCCTGTATACTAATAACTAAGGCAAAACTACCATGGTGGGACTACTCGGGCAATAATCTCTCATAAAAAATATCCAGAATAACTGAGATTACAAATTTGCTCTAGGGTTTGATTTGTAAATATGCAGTAAACCCAAGGGCGAAATGATAATTTTGCCTAGCTCGGGCGGGTATCACTCTCATCCAGTTTCGTAAACAGTTCTCTTGCTAAGACCATGGAAGAAACGATGCTTCCTTCTTCTCGAATGCTTCTGAAATACTCTAGAGGCCACAAAAGGAAGAAAATGAACCTGCAGAGAGTAGTGAGAGCCGGGCTGTTATGATGTTCCCCCGTTAGCTAGCACACAGGAAAATACATTGGCTCACAAATATATAGTAATAATGTCATCTATTTGATACAGTTCTATATATTTAAATGAATTTGCCACGTAAAGTAGCGATATCGATCAAATCAAAAGATCCGTAGTTGAAATCGCAAATTTATATTGCCTAGGGAACCACAATGATCTTTTGAAATATAACAAATTGTTGTGATGGCTTGCATGCATTTCAAAGTGCCTAGAATGGCGCAAATCCAAGCTAAGCATGTTAAATAAGAGAGATCTGACCTTTTTAGAATTCAGGCATCCTACCTAAATCAACTGGTTGAAGGTATTGGTTGAATGTGGAGAGGCCAGGGATCTATATGTTATTTTCAATATGTGGGTCTATTATCAACAGGTATGACATGTTCGTGAAGAAAAGTGGATTTCATCAGAACCCCTCAACACAGGTGCCACCTCCTTGCAGGCACTCTCGTGGACCCATCTACAGCCGCCGCCAACTCCTCCAAATCCCCTCCCCCTCTCCAAAGGACCAAAACTAATCCCAACCACTTCCCCATACCCAACAACTCAGTACCTCCTTCCATATCTAGCAATCCATTTCCTTCTCCGCCACCCATCTCCACCTATGACCTATGATTGTGCATTATTATCATGTTAATGTCGTCATTTTTCAAAGCATATCACCCCTAGGCCACCCATACTACGCCTTTATCCTCAGGGTTCTCTATGCACAGGTGAATTTTTTTGGGTGTCTTGTATTTTCTTCATTGTGTCGTTTGAACTTATATTTTAGTGATACTTGTTTGGAGGTCGTTGCTTTCTCAAAATCTGTAACTTCCAGGGCATAGATCGACATGCACTTAATTAAAGCACCACTACACATAAACTATTTTCTTGCAGGTCATCTCTTAGCTATTAATCGCAACCCAAGGACCAGATAAGTCTACACCAAAAAATGTGACAAGAAAAATTGGCTTGATCTATACGAGTCAACATGAAAAAATAGTATATTGTAGAGGCCGCTGTTTCCAATGCCGGGAAAAATGAGGACTACTCCAAGCACCGAGTCAAAGTAGTATTGAAGCATATATTAAACGCTGAAACATACAAGAGCTCTACATATTGAGAATTTCACTGAATAAGAAATAATTCATGTATTCTGAAAATCAAAACTGACCTTGGAGTTGTTTTGAAGGCCGCAATCAGAAAGTAAAGAATTGTCATCCAGAAGCTTCTCGTTATGGAGACATAAGCAATAGTTAGCCCATACATGCCTCCTGCACATTGTATAAAGTGGTTAACTTGTATTACTAACAAAAAAAACTTAGGACTGCGACATATATGAAGAGCATTTAAAAATGCTATTGTTGGGAAAATCCGTAAATTATAGCCAACTGATCGTGTAAACAAGAAAATGTGACGGTTCAGTGACTACTGGATTAGCCGTGATATCAACGATTTGGACTTGATCGGGTAGGATCGTCGGCCGCGTAATGAGTTGTTGTTTACTTTTATGTGCATTCACAAGGCATTGATTTTGGCGAAGATGGTGGCATAAAATGCCAGTGTCACCTTGTGAGAAACTTCCATAGTCATCGTCTATTTCGATTTTGTCATGGACTCCAAATTTTTTGGTCCCACCTCATGGTGATTAATTAATTGGTGTAAAAACAATCTGCCTCATAATGAATGAAGGTTGTTGGGAAAGGATTAATTAGGTATCCTGCAGGCATTGGGCTCGATGTTGGCAAGTGAGATTGAGGAAATGAGTAGAAAAGGTTTTTCGGGTTTGAGAGGTGGTATTACAGTCTTCCGCACTGGGCTCGAGAGAAGGGGAAGATGAATTACGGTCTTCTCCTTGATCGCAAATGCGCGTGATGGGAATGGTGATAGATGCTCAATGACTGCGGAAGTGGGTTTTGCTTCTGCGTGAAGGTCTAAGTCCGGTGATTGTTATGACGAGAATTACGATGCTTCTGGCACTGCCCTTATTCTCCTGATCTTGTCAGGACTAAGTGTTGTGATTCGCTTGACGGCGGTGACGGTGATGTGCTTGGTCGGAACATCAATGTTGTTGATAATTGAGGTCCAACAAACGTCAAGAGACACGATCTCTGGAGGGGTAATCGTGTGAATTGTACGAGTGGGATGAGTCCATGAACATCCCATTTCGGGAAGAGGGCAATCATGCTGCTATTGTGCCCTGAACAAACCCAATGCTGGTTCCAACCGTCGGCTTCACCCAATTCGGGAAGAGGGCAATCATGCTGCTATCGTTCCCTGAACGAACCCAATGTTGGTTCCAACTGTCGGCTTCACCCGAGAGCAACTATATTGAAGAAGCGGTGAGCCCCCTTGCAACTTGTTAGAAAATATTAGGAAAAATGATGTATTGGCTCATGTAGGAGTTAGTGTTTAGTCCCACATTGTTTGTATAGCTAGATCTTACTCTCTTCTCTCCTATATATTTGTACTCATATTTGTTTTTCTGTATTCAAGAAGTATATACAAGGTTTGAATCTTTCTCTACATGGTATCAGAGGGAATCGGTCTCTCCTTGCGGCTAGCATTCTGCTAACCGTCCGGCCTACCTTTCTCGCGCAGGGCGCGACCTGGTTTCTATCCGCTTGCGTCTTCCCATGCGGTTAACTCTCTTTCTAACCGTGGCTTCCCGCGCGGTTAAGTATTTTTCTAGCCGCTCCTCCCTCTCTCTCTCGTGGCTTCCACCTCTTCTTCTTCCCCTCTCTTGCCCCCCCCCCCCCCCCGCGCTCCCTTTTATAAATCTCTCGAACACGTGGGGCACTCTCCCTCTACTCGTCGCAATCTGTTTCTCTACCCGTCTTCTCACCTCTCCCCTCTCTTCTCGCGCGGCTTCCTCTCTTAGTCGCTCCGACTTCTCTTTTTCTCTGCGGCTTTCCCATCCGCTGCTTGTACCGCATCTTGGTCGCGACATCTTCTTCTTGTCGCTGGTGTGCTCACCGTGACCGTTGTTTAGTCGATGTGGTGTCCTTACCCGTCGCGGCTTCCCTACCCGTTGCAGTTCCCCTATCGTTGCATGCTTCTCGCGCGGACTTCGCTTAACCGTTGTGGCTTCCTTAGTCGTTGCGGCTTCTCTACCCGATGCGGGCTCCGTATCTTGGTCGCGGCCTCTTGGCGCTGGTGTGTTGACACTGCGACCGTGCGGCTTCTCCTATTCTCTCTCCAGGTGGTCTCTCTTCTCTAACCGTTTCGGGTTGTTGGTTGCGGTATGTCTCTACCCACCCGGTCAAGTTCCTGTTCTTCTGGCCTCTTCGGCCTTCTGACCGTTGCGGCTAGGACTTCTCTCCTTCCGGCTACTTCCCGCTGCGGCCTCTGTCTTTCCGCTGCGGCTAGGCTCTTCCTGCGACTAGACCTTGTTTTTGATCTTGGTGTGGTCTGCCTCTATCCGCCCGGTCTAGTACCTGTTCGCCGGCTTGTGCTCATGTTGCAGTCTGCCTCTACCCGCCCGGTCGACTGCCTGTTCGCCGGCCTCTGTTTCTTCTGGTTGTTACCTGCCCATGTGTCTTACCGTCTCGACTTGGCTGTTCGCGCGGTCTGCCTGCGTCTTCTCGTTTTTGTCGCTATTCTTGTTGCGGTCTTCTCCTAACCGCGCTGCCAGCTCAGGATTCTTACCTTCGCGGGCTCGCGGCTTGTTTCTATCTACTGCGGGCTCTTTTCTTACCGTGCTGGTCGTGGCCCTTCCTTGCCGCTGGTGCGTTGTCACCGTGATCGCTGCGGACTGTTCCTTGCAAAATGATCAGCTGTCCTCCGGGCTCTGTGGTATCTATTTCCGATGGTGGTACCTCCTGCCTTGCTCATAGCTCATCCTGGATTTTGGATTCCGGGGCCTCTCACCACATTAGCTCACGGAAACCACCACAATATTTGAACTCCGTGCATCCCAAGTTAATTACTATTGCTAGTGGGGACGCAATTCCCGTTTCTGGCGCGGCAGATATTTACCTCACTCCCTCCATTACTCTTCGCTCTGCCTTTCATGTTCCGGGCTCTCCTTTCAACCTTCTCTTTGTTGGTCGACTCACTACTGACCTCGATTGTGATGTAATTTTTTCTTCCAACTTGTGTGTTGTGCAGGATCGCAAGACGCGGACTATCATCGGAAGAGGGCATCTGTCGAATGGTCTATATATCCTTGACCCCTCTCTTCCAACGGTGTTGTCCTCCCTTATCTCTATTGATTGGCATCGACGTCTTGGTCACGCTCCTCTAAACATACTCAAAAAATCTCTCCCCGACGTGTCCCTCCAAGAGTTCACGTGTGAGTCTTGTATTTATGGGAAACATCATCAGTCTACGTTCTCACCACATCCTACTCGGAGTCCTGCTCCCTTCGATCTAGTACACTCAGATATTTGTGGACCCTACAAAATTGCGAGTGTTTTTGGATATCGTTACTTTGTCACATTTGTAGATGACTACTCTCGGGTGACCTGGTTGTATCTCCTTCGTGACCGCTCTGAATTGTCTGGTGTATTCTGTATCTTTTTCATTGAAACTCGCAACCAGTTTTCCACTACAATCAAAACCCTCCGCACCGATAATGCCCGTGAATACACTAGTCATGTCTTTGCACACCTCTGTGCTGAGTTTAGGATCATCCATCAAACCTCATGTGTCTATACCCCCCCCCCCAGCAAAATAGCGTTGCTGAACGCAAGAATCGACACCTGCTTGAGGTCACCCGCTCTCTTATGATTCAAATGAATGTTCCCAAACAATATTGGAATTTTGTGGTTTCTACCGCCTGCACTCTTATTAACCGCATGTCTTCCTCTATTCTCAATTTTGCGGTTCCCTTCAATCTTCTTTTTCCCTCCAAACCTCCTTTCTCCATCATCCCTTGTGTGTTTGGTTGTGTGTGCTTTGTTCATCATCTTGGCATGTTCACTGACAAACTTGCTCCCCGTACCACTAAATATATATTTGTGGGTTATTCTCGGACTCAGAAGGGCTACATTTGATTTTCTCCCAAGGATCGCAAGGTTGTTACTTCTGCTGATGTCACCTTCCTCGAAGACCAGCCATATTACTCTCAACCAGCTGATTCTCCTCTTCCGCCACCTCTACCGCGGTCTGCTATCCCTATTCAATCAAACCTTCCACCTCTTCTTCACACACCAATCTCACCTAAACCACCTACACCACCTATCATTTGTGTGTACACTCGATGTCCTTCTTCGTCTACTACCCTACGGGAGTTGCCCTGCTCTAATGATGTTTTGAAGCCTACGGATCCGGCAACAGCTTCCACTACCCACCCGCTGGCCAACTATGTCTCTTTTCACCGCCTCTCTCCGGAACTCCGACAAAATGCTCTTTCTTTATCCTCTATCTCCACCCCTAATTCTGTACATGAGGCTCTCCAACATCCCGAGTGGCGGGCGGCTATGGACGAGGAAATGTCTGCTCTTTGGGCAAACCACACTTGGGATTTGGTCTCACTTCCTCCTGGACAATCTTGTGTGGGATGTAAGTGGGTGTTTGCCGTCAAAAAGGGTCCGGATGGGACAGTTCACCGTTTGAAAGCTCGTTTTGTAGCTCGCGGCTTTACTCAACAACAAGGCCTGGATTATGATGAGACTTTTTCTCCAATCGCTAAACTCAATATTGTTCGTGTATTGATCTCCCTCATTGTTCACCGTCACTGGCCCTTGCACCAACTAGATGTCAAAAATGTTTTTCTTAATGGCGATTTACAGGAGACCGTTTATATGCAGCAACCTCCCAGGTTTGAGACCACGGGGGAGTCTCTTGTCTGTTGTCTGAAGAAGTCTCTTTATAGTCTCAAACAGTCTCCTCGGGCATGGTTTGACAAATTTAGTAAGACTGTTAGTGATGTTGGGTTCACTCGGAGTTCGGCCGACTTCTCTCTGTTCACTTGTCATCGTCCAACGGGCACAGTAATTCTTTTGGCTAATGTGGATGATATTCTGATTACAGGAGATGATCTTTCAGGAATACAGATGATCAAACAACATCTAGCAACTGTGTTTCAGACAAAGGACTTGGGAAGCCTTCGATATTTTCTTGGTCACGAAGTGGCTTGGAGACCTGATGGGGTTGTATTATCTCAGAGAAAGTACTGTCTTGACCTACTTCATGATGCGGGCTATTCTGGATGCAAGCCTGCTGACACTCCCATGGATATCAATCACAAACTTTGTGCTCATGCCTCGGAGTCCGATGTGCTCCTTCCGAATCCAGATATTATCGTCGTCTTGTGGGAAATTTGATATACCTCACTGTTACTAAACCTGATATATCATTCGCTGTTGGAGTTGTCAGTCGATTCATGCATGAGCCACGTATCTCTCATCTTCAGGCAGTCGAGCGTATTCTTCAATACTTGAAGATTGCTCCTAGACAAGGGCTTTTATACAAACCTTCTTCGTCTCCCTTATCTCTGATTGCATACTCTGATGTTGATTATGCTGGCTCTTTGGATGACCGTCGTTCCACAAGTGGATACTGCACTTACTTTGGAGGACATCTTATTACATGGCGCATCAAGAAACAGTTCGTGTTGCTCGCTCATCTGCTGAGCCTGAGTATCGATCTATGGCAACCGTTGTGTCTGAGCTCACGTGGCTTGAGGGTCTTCTTGATGATCTAGGAGTCGAGCTCTCCTCACCTGCAACTTTATTGTGCGACAGTCAAGCTGCTATACACCTTGCCAAGAATCCAGTCTTCCATGAACGGACAAAACATATTGAAGTTGACTGTCACTTCATTCGGGAGAAGGTTCAGTTGAAGAAGATAGAGTTAACACATGTTCCTGTTGCTCAGCAAGTTGCTGATATCCACACCAAGGCCTTACCACGGCGTCCCTACTATCAGTTCTTGTCCAAGCTTGGTACCTAAGATTTGTACGCTCCAGCTTGTGGGGGTGTGTTAGAAAATACTAGGAAAAATGATGTATTGGCTCATGTAGGAGTTAGTGTTTAGTCTCACATTGTTTGTATAGCTAGATCTTACTCTCTTCTCTCATATATATTTGTACTCATACTTGTTTTTCTGTATTCAAGAAGTATATACAAGGTTTGGATCTTTCTCTACACAACTGATTGCGAAAGAGGAAGGAGCCTAGTTCCGGACAATGAATAGAGGGGGGGAAGACGATGTTGGTGGAGGTGAGTGAAGATGGGCTCGGAGACAAAGTTGATGTGGGCTCGTCGCGGGGTGTGCTTGGGAGAGAGAGCTACCACGATCTCATGACTTGGGACAAGAGAATATACTTCAATTCATACATGTCATTATTCATGATCCTAAAGTTCTTTCAGTAGAACTACAAAGTGTATAAGAGTAACTAAGTGCAAACACTTGACTTGTGTACAAAAGAACCTAAACTAGACTATACATATAACACGGTGAGTAAAGATGAGATATACATTAAATAAAGGAGTGACATAACATTAATAAAAATATATAATTTATGTCATAAAAGGGAAACTAGCCGATGCCCATAACAGAACGTTACCTGACATGATCAGTTGGCTATTTAGGCTCCGTTGGTGAGGCAGATATGCCACAACTCGAATCAAGCGAAACCCCGCAGTGGCTCAACGGCGGTTTGGCAGCGCCATGGTCAAACGTTCAACCAACCGTGCTCGAATGGAATGCAGCAAGGACTGAGCAATGGATCGAATGTATTCCATGGGATTATCCTTTATAAAAGTGTTAAAACTTCAATAGCATGGACTACTAATCATATTGTTTCAATAATTACTATGTGCAGTCCTATGTATCTCTAAGTAATTTGGATAAGGATAATGATAATGATGCTAATGTAGTACTATATATATAGAGATGTGTGTATGTATGTGTATATGTATACACATATATGTATAGAGGCCAACGGGCACTAAGCTTAATATATCTACAAATATACCATACACAAGTGTAACTATATAATGAGAAGAGTTACAAAAGGTCATGTAGATATTTTCTCATTAGGGCAAAGGGCTATATATAGCCTACAACCAAATAAATTAATATTACAACACTTCTCATTAAAATTGGCCAAAAATATTCACTAAACTCATCTTGTCATAACCCTTGAACATATCTTCTGAATCGAGTCCCTTGGTCAATCAATCTGCTACCTGACCCTTGGTCGAGACGTGACTCAACTCCAGTAGCCCACTATCAAGCTTTTTCTTTATGAAAAAACCTGTAAATCTCTATATGATTGGTTCGATCGTGTTGGACGGGATTATTTGCAATCTTGATGGTTGATTGACTGTCACACCACAGCTTCATCTTATCTCCTTGATCCAACTTCAGCTCCACAAGCATCTCATTCAACCATAGAAGCTCTGCAACCCCTAATGTCATGGCTCTATACTCTGCCCATCTTGTCACAACCCTTGATCATATCTTCTGAATCGAGTCTCTTGGTCAAGCAATCTGCTACCTGACCCTTGGTCGAGACGTGACTCAACTCCAGTAGTCGACTATTGAGCTTTTACTTTATGAAAAAGTTATAAATCTCTATATATTTGGTTCGATCGTGTTGGACAAGATTATTTGCAACATTGATGGTTGACTGACGGTCACACCACAACTCTATCTTATCATCTTGATCCAACTTCAGCTCCACAAGTATCTCATTCAGCCATACAAGTTCTGCAACCCCAAATTTCATGGCTCTATACTATGCCTCCGTCGTCGATCTAGCCAATACTGACTGTTTCTTCCTCCTCCAAGAGACCAGGTTGTCTCCCACAAATATTCAATAGCCTGAAGTAGATCTCCTGTAATCCGCACAGCTTGCTCAGTCAGAGTCGCAGTATCCCTCAATCTTCGCGTTCCCGTTCCTTCTAAACGCCAGCCCCTTTCCAGGTGCATTCTTCAAATACCGTAAAATCTAGTACACAACATACATATGACCCTTCCTTGGGTCATGCATGTAGTGACTCACTACGCTCACAGCAAAGGAGATGTTCGGGCGAGTGTGGTTCAAGTAAATCAACTTCCCAACTAGCCTTTGGTACATCTCACGATCCACTGGTTCCCCGACCTCAGCACCCAGTTTGCACATTTGATCGATTGGTGACGCAGCAGGCTTGCACCCCAACATCCCGATTTCAGTGAGGATATCTAAAGCGTATTTCCTTTGGGAGGAAAGAACTATCCTCTCTGCCTTATAAGCAATCTCAATCCCAAGGAAATACCTAAGAAGTCTCAAATCCTTCACCTCAGACTCCTTGCCCAGAGCCCCCTTGAGACAACCAATCTCATGCTCATCATCTCCTGTGATGATCATGTTGTTCATATACACCGCAAACATGGTGATGTGGCTTTCATTCTGCCTGAAAAACACAGTGTGATCAGCATTTATCTTGTGATATCTCATCCCAATCATCGCCTTCCAGAACCTGTCGAACCACGCGCAAGGTGACTTGACGCAGGACGAATCTATAGGCAGTAAACGGCGACCTAACCCTACATGTTATGCAAAAATCCGACCGTTAGATCACAATTAGATAATAAATTACGACATCCCACGCAGATAAATTCACAGCAAGACACAATAATTAATTAGAGCGAAACAAGTGTAGGCTTTCCTTCGCGTGGAGGGCCAAAGTAAGAGTGTGCGGCAAATAAACCCTGCAAATCAAAATAATAATCTAACAAACAAATACCATACAAGATATTCAAAACAAGTACAAGATCCAATCCAATATAAATATGATGAAAATAATAATCCGATACAACAAGGACTCACCAAAGTACTGACCAAGGAACTGAAGAATCCGGAGTCGGGGATGCGTGTACGACGATCCGAGGTGGAACCGGCGACGTAGAAATGATGGCGGTGGCTGTCCTCGGCGGTGGAAGGGAATCGGACCATAAATAGATAGATCTGGCCATGTATGGATAAATCCGAGTGGGGAAGGGATAGATCTGATGTTTTGAGGGCGGATTCGGGCTAGGGAATGACGAACGGGTAGAGGAAATAATGGATCGGGGATGGACA
This sequence comes from Platanthera zijinensis, assembly GCA_039513925.1. Lineage (NCBI taxonomy): Eukaryota > Viridiplantae > Streptophyta > Magnoliopsida > Asparagales > Orchidaceae > Platanthera > Platanthera zijinensis. Next base: position 105,996,158 of record CM077078.1, on the reverse strand, counting down.
GTCCGGATCGGGACTATTTGGGAAGGGGCGGCGGTGGGGAAGTGGATCCACGGAAGAGGAATGATTGGGGTGGTTGGGTTAGGGCTGTGGAGGGTTGGAAAGGCTGCGGTGGTGGCTATGGGACTGGGCAGCTGTTGTAGGAGGGTCGCCGGGCTGGAGCAGGGCCGTAAATAGTGGAGCGGGTGGGGAAAACCTAGGAGAAAGGAGGTCCGACTGGGTTGCTGGAAGAGGGAACAACCGGCGGCGGATCTCAGGTTGGGGAAAAACTATATTAATGAACAGTTAATTCCATTTTGAAACAGAAAAAGTGAATAGACATAAGAATTGTTTCTGGACAGCAGTATGTGGCTGGTTTTGGAGGTTGTAGGGGGGTTGCGAGAGGGTTTTGGAGGGAGGAGTCTAGGGTTAGAGGATTCCATGGAGAGGGAGATACAAGCATAGGAGTCGTCACTTAGGGTTCCACGGAGTCGGCACTGTGGCGGGATCGCGGGATTCTGAGAATTCTTTCACTAAAATCTGCAATGACTTCAAAACCAGCCCCTGCTCATTTATTTATAAGAAAACAAAGACAAGGGCATCACACCTTCAACGGCTATGATTAGCCGAAGGAGGGGCCACTCAAAATACACTAAAATAAACCAAAAGTAATAAAGTAGCATATGATTTTGACTCACGACATCAATCCGGACACATCCGCGAAGTATGATCGTCGATCCGGGCACGCCATACATGGAAAATCGTCAATTGGCCCCGAACGGGCCCAAAACTCGTCCTCCACAGCAAGTCCATGTCTGTGATCCGCATCAATCTCCCCGGCTTGAAAGAATTCATTTCCCGATGAATTGGGATCGGAATTCTCTCTACGAATGTCAGGTAAGAGTCGAAGAGGTCCACCAAAGGTCGTCCAAGTGTCGTCGATGGAAGAGTGTCCTCGCCAATCAACTCCCCTCGACGGAAAAGTTGTCCAATGAATGGAAACGGTCGTACTGAAGTCGAAGTCCAGGGGCGAATCGATCAAGCTCTGCTCCAACTACCCAGGTGTCATCAATGTCTGTAGTAGGAATGTACTGGCAGAGTCTGGTCTCTGTAATGCTCTCAACGCTCAACTCACGAGTGGTGGATCCCGGTGCGATCGGCGGTGTCGTAGGTAGAACCAAAGAAGACGAGTCCCCAGGTGGGTGAGTGTCAGAAGTGGGTGAGTAGTGGTGGTCATCAGACGTGTGTGGGCTATGAAAGTGGCAAGGCAACGAAAATGGAGGTGTGGGCGGCTAGAAGACAACAGTGATTGGATCCACATACTCGTGAGGCTCGTAGTACGCCGTCATATCTTCAATACTAAATATCAGATGAATGCCTATACTTGTAGGGGTATCGAGATCCTAGGTATTTTCTTTGATCCGTCTCATGATTATATGGAGATTCATTCGCCTAAATATGGGGATTCATTCGTCTTATGCTCAAGCTTTTATCAAGCCTTAGGCGGAGCCTCACAACGCAGAATCTCACCATCACCTGCTCGCCTTCATGAAGTACATGCTCTTGTCAGTGAACATCCGCATGTGACTAACAAAATTTATTATTATTATGGATTCTCCGTCGGACCGACCCATGCCATATATGCAAACGACGAACAAAAAACTCAACAGACACAAGAAAATGATGAAGAAACGACTCAACAGACTCATGCAAATGATGCAAATGATGCAAATGAAACATGACCGACACAACATGCACTCTATGGGAAAATCTAATAATGACCTGAAAATCTATCAAGGGATGTGTCCTATCAGGAGGCTCTCTCGGTGGAGTGTAGAAAAACTCATCCCGTGTGAGACGAGTGCTCAGATGACCATGAGAGACATCTATACTCAAATACAAGCTCGTAAAGAGCCAAATAATTCTCGGGGAATGTAGCACATCAGGGGGCTCACCAGAAGGTGTGTACGAAAAGTCATCACGGATAAGACGACCACCTGATTGAAAGTCGTGTACACTGACTAGAAGACGTGTCTCTCGAGTGTGATCCATGTTCCGGAAAAGAAAGAGCTCATCTGGTGGGACAGCGGGTGTTAGGTGGTGCATCCCAAAACTCATCGAGGGTGCGATGCGTCATAAGGTAGGCCCTCAAAATATGAATATGCTCAAGCGTACTCAAGGAAGACCCTACATATGTTATGCTTCACGCAAGATCAATTCTCTAGGGAAAGGCTATATATGATAACGAAAGAGACACTAATAACTCAAAGCTCATAAACAAGCGTCTCACAACCTGAATCGCATCCTCACCAGGATGTGGCGACTCATCAGGAGGCTCAAAAGGGGGGTCATCGTAAAACTAGTCACTAGGGTCATGATCCTCCATGTGAGTACCATCATAAGGGGTCGTGTCTCCGTGAATGGGTGACATAGTCACTACGAGATCAACACCAGGCTCTGGGCTCTCAGTCGTGATGTGAATCTGGGTAATGACAATGGGAGAGCGACACTGACCTACACTCAAGAATGGATCCGTGGGTGCGGTGTCAGGAAATGAGTTTGTGGTTGGGTGTTAACTAACCCGGTGTATCGCAGAGGAGGAGGTGTGGGTGAGGGGCACAACACTACAAACTCAGTAGGTCGCTCAAGCTCTCTCTTAGTCGAGGTCATAAGATACGGGTCAGAAACAAAAGATAGGTCACTCACTGGGTTAAGCACCTCACTGGGGTAAGAGTAATCCGCATCAGGTATCACTTCGGTCATGTCTGACGGAACAATGATAGGTCAAGTGGTGTCCTCGGTGTGGGAGGGGCTCGTACTGCGGAGATCAAGGTGAGAACCTCATCGACCAGCTCTTGCGGATCTCAAAGACTATTCATAATGAAGGACGAGTTAATATGTCTGCTCGAGGGACTTCGAGTTATGGTAAACTATCTTAGTACGTATGTCAGACCGAAGGCCAGCTCGAAATCGGGGAGTGGTAATGGTCGGGTCCTCACGGATATCACTCCTCACAAATAACTCATCAAAACGGTCTTTGTACTCAGTGACAGACATGGATCCTTGCTGAGGGGAAAATAATTGGTCGAGCAAGCGACTTCAATATGACGAAAGCAGATACCTCTGACACAATATACGCTTCATGTCCACCCAAATAATGACGCGACGAAGACAGTCTCGCTCACGGGTCCTCTCAACACTAGACCAATAAGCCTTGCTTGATCTAAAAGTCTAAGTTTCGCAAACTTGACACGACGCTCACTGAATACCTCAAAATAATCGAGATAATACTTCATATCCACGAGCCAATAACTAAAAAACTCGGGACTCGATGAGCCGTCAAAGGAAGGGTCAACAGAGTACGAAACTGACTCTCAAGATCTCTCTCGGAACAACGATCCTCATAATAATCATCCCTAAGGTAATCGAGTCGTGTCGATGGGTCAATATGATCCGCTCACGTGCAAGGATATAAACGACGACAATCATCATATTGATCGTCTCTAACATAGTGGAGTCGTGTCGGTGGGTCAACACAATCTCTAAAAGTGGTGTGCTGTGATCGAGGATAATCGTTGTAGTAACGTGAGGATCTCCCTGATAGGGCTCTATGGGAGCGTGTGTTAATGGACTCGAAACCTCCAAAGTGAGGATAGAAATAATTGTGACACCTAAATATAATGAAAAACCTATAAACTCTACGAATGCATATCAAAAAGTGTGCGCAACTTGGAACCTATGTCTCTGATACCAATTGACACAAGGCGAATCTATAGGCGGTAAATGACGACCTAACCCTACATGTTATGCAAAAGTCTGATAGTTAGATCACAATTACAAAATAAATTACAACATCCCGCGCAGATAAATTCACAGCAAGGCACAATAATTAATTAGAGTGAAACAAGCTTAGGTTTTCCTTCGCATGAAGGGTCAAAGCAAGAGCGCGCGACGAATAAACCCTACAAATCACAATAATAATCTAACAAACAACTATCATGCAAGATATTCAAAACAAGTACAAGATCCAATCAAATATAAATATGCTGAAAATAATAATCCGATATAATAAGGACTCACCAAAGTAGTGGGTTGACCAATGCATTAAAGAATCCTGAGCCGGAGATGCGTGTACGACGATCTGAGGTGGAACCGATGACGTGGAAATGATGGCGGTGGTTGTCCTCGGCGGTGGAAGGTGGAATCGAACCGGAAATAGATAGATCCGGACACGTATGGGTAAATCTGAGTGGGGAAGGGATAGATCCGATGTTTTGAGGACGGATGTGGGCTAGGGAATGACAAACGGAAGAGGAAATAATGGATTAGGGCTGGGCAGTCCAGATCGGGACTGTTTTGGGAAGGGGCGGCGGTGGGTAAGTGGATTCATGGAAGAGGAATGATTGGGGGTAGGGTTAGGGCTGTGGAGGATTGGAAAGGCTGTTGTGGTGGCTATGGGACTGGGCGGCTGTTGTAGTAGGGGTCGTCGGGCTGGAGCAGGGCCGCAAACAGTGGAGCGGGTGGGGAAAACCTGGGAGAAAGGAGGGACGACTGGGTTGCTAGAAGAGGGAACAATCGGCGGCGGATCTCAGGCTGGGAAAAACTATATTAAAGAACAGTTAATTTCATTTTGAAACAGTAAAAGTGAATAGGCATAGGAATTGTTTTTGGATAGTATGTGGCTGGTTTTGGAGGCTGTAGAGCTGATATCGAGTCGAGTTCGAGCAATTTTGGCTCGGCTTGAAATCGAAATTTTTGACTTAAACTCGGCTCGAAATCAACTCGAAATCGAAATTGATTTCGAGTCGAGTCAGCTTGACTCGAAATGACTCGATTCCGAGCCGACTCAAAATCAAATCGAGTCGGCTCAAAATTGAGTAATTTTCCTCTGTATTCCTTGTTGGCTCAAAATTAAATTGTACAACCTATAAATTTAGCAAACAAAACACTTAAAACACTCATTCTTTTTATTTAGGTTTAAATTTTATTATTTTTTATTATAAAATAATAATATATTAATAAATACATAATATTATTAATTAATTCGAGTTGATTCGAATCATATTTCGAGTGATTCAAGGCTGGCTCGAAATTGAATCAAAATCAGATTCGAGTCAAATTGAATCAACTCAAATAGAATCAATTTTAACAGATTCTGAATCAACTCAATTTTCGAGCGATTTTTGAGCAACTTTCGAGTTTCGAATAATATGCTCAGACCTAAGAGGTTGTAGGGGGTTGCGGGAGAGTTTCGGAGGGGGAGGGAGGGAGATACAACCCCTACTCATCTATTTATAAGAAAACAAAGACTAAGGCATCCCACCTTCAACGGTCATGATTGGTCGGAGGCGGGGCCACTCAAAATACACTAAAATAAACCAAAAGTAATAAAGTAACATATGATTTTAACTCGCACATCAATCCGGACACATTCATGGAGTCCGATCGTCGATCTGGGAACGCCGCATATGGAAAGTCGCCAATTGGCCCCGAACGGGCCTAAAACTCGTCCTCCATTGCAGGTTCTCATCTATGCTCCGCATCATAACTACTTCAGCACATAGAGAGACTTCTTCAATCTGCAGACTCTGTCTTCTATCTTGGTCGTGTCAAACCCTGATGGTATCTCCATATACACAGCATCTGTTAGGTCTCCATGAAGAAATGCATTCTTCACATTTAGTTGGTGCAACATCCATCCACCATTCATCGTCAAGTTGATCAGAGTCCTGACGGTGCTCATCTTCGCAACAGGTGCACATGTCTCGTAGTAATTAATACCATAAGTTCGGTTGTATCCCTTGACAACCAATCGAGCCTTGTAGTGCTCGACGTGTCTATCTGGGTTCTACTATACAGTGAACACTTGCACCTGATGGCCTTCTTATCCAGTGGCAGTTGTGTCAGCTCCCAAGTCTTGTTCTTCTCAAGAACCCTCATCTCCTCCTTCATCGTTGTCTTCCACTTCGAATCGTTTTTGGCAATCTGTTAATTGTTATGCACAATAATACTATCTAATAATGCAATGAATGCTCCGTGATAAGAAGAGATATGATCATAAGAGACAGAGGAAGCAAGATCCTAACCATATCTACAGGGAGGATTTCCAGCATTGCTGCGAGTAGTCTTCTGTAATGTCACTGTTTACAAAGGAAAAGTAGGAGAAAGGATATAACCTGAGGGTAGCAATGATGTAGGTGCTCCAGGAGTAGGGATCGACGTAGTCAAGGGACTGAGAGCTGGACTGGGCATAGGCACTGGATCTGGTACTACTGCAGCTTCCCTCTCCTACTGTATGTACGTAGCTCCCCCTGAGTCATAGGTCTAACATGTCGCCTCTCTTCCTCAATCTCCTCCTCCTGCTCCTCATCACTCTCCTGTTCCTCCTCGAATACTTCATGTTATACTCCTAGATCTGCCACTAACCTCTCCCTCTCTCACCTCATATTTTTTGTATATGATAAGTCTAGTGTGGGTAGGGCTCCCATCTGCCGGTAGTACTGCTCCAGCTCTCTAAAGTGAACATTCATGCTCACAAAGCTTCTTTTCTCCACTGAACTCCAGCACACGTATCCCTTCTGAGTACGAGATTATCCCATAAAGAAATACTTGACTGCCCTCGCATCAAGCTTACCAACACCCGTCATGATGTCCTTCACGAAACACACTCAAATACCTCCAAAGGAAGGATCCTCTCGTTATGTTCCTGCAACTATTGACATGGACACTTCCACCCCAAAATGTGATGGCATCATGTTGATCAGTTGTGCCATTATTAACACCGCATATTCCCACAGACTCTGAGGAACCTTCATGTTGAGAATCATACTCTTTGCCACCTCCAGAAGATCCCGACAGACTCTGAGGAACCTTCATGTTGAGAATCATACTCTTTGCCACCTCCAAAAGGTATTTGTTCTTCCTTTCTGTCACTCCATTATGTATTTGTGTGTAAGCACAGATGGTCTGGTGGAATATCCAATGAGATGATAAGTACTCCTCCATTGCCCTATTAGTGTATTTTGTCACATTATCCGACCTTAGTACATTAATCACTGCAGTGTATTGTGTCTGAACATGCTTATGGAAATCTCAGAAGTAGGTAAGTACATCATTCATATTTTTCTTCAAATATAACCAAGTAACACGAATGCACTATAAATAAAGGATACAAAGTACTTATAATCATTTAAAAACAAACAGCACAAAGCTCATATACATCGGAATGAACTACATCAAAAACGAAAGAGTTTCTCTGATTCGTACTAACATACGAACTCTAGTAAGTTTGTCTAAATCACAAGTATCACACACTAATTTGGCTTTATTTGTTCTTTCAAAAATAATATGAAATAACCTAGCTACAGTGCCAAAAGAAAGGTGCCTCAACCGCCTGTGATGGAGCATCAACATATCGTCTGCACTCATCTTTTCTATCCACTAACTTATGCCTTCTCAACCACAAATATAAGAGTCGCGTCCTATCCTTCTTGATCTAGATACCACTGTCCGTCATGTCAAGTCTTAGTCCCAAGTATCTGCCTCGTCCCTTTCTTCTGGACAGTCACCCTGGGAATATAAAAGAACAAACACATCTCAACTGAATGATTATAGAACTAATGGATAAGAGACTAACTGGAAAAGAAGCATGAAAAACATTGGATAGTTTTGTCGAACCTAAACAATTAATAGTACTCTTACCGACCACTGGTTGGAATGTACCGTCCGCCGTCTGGATGTTATCTGCAGTAGCTAGGTGAGTGTAGGAGGAGAACTAGCTTGCATTTCCTATCGCGTGACGTGATGTCCCTGAGTCAATGATTAATCTGATGCCCTGGAGCAAGATATGGATACAAGAGCAAGAGATCTATCAGTTAAGTGGGAATACATAGCGACCCCCCCCCCCCCCCCGCCACATTCCTCCTCCCCTCACACATCTGTTTCTTCTTGATGCCCTTCATAATGCTCAGTAGGATCTGCTCCTCCGTTGTATAGATAATGCTGACTTCCTCCGCATTGTCAGTCATGCCCAAATATGCTTGATAGCCTTCTCAACCACCACGAGCCCGACCGCGTCCCCGTTCACCACCCAAATCTTTCTCTTTTGGTGGTTTGGGGTAGGCTTTCCTCAGATGGCACACCTTCGCACAGTTGTAGCACTAACGGGTTTCTTCCCTCTGTCCTATAACCCCAAGGCCAGCAACTACTAATGTTGACTTCACAGTAGTGGACCCTCATGTCCCTGCCTAAAGCTTGAGACGTGTTTCCTCCTAGATCATGGCATAAATAGCCTAAGTATGTGTAGGAATCATTGTACCAGATAGAATTAGGGCTCTCCTCTGATCAAACTTGTCATATAATACCATCAGGAACTTCATCGTCCTCTCCTCCACGATGATCTTGGAGACCCAACACTGTGAATTCATTGCAACACATCTTGCAGGAGGCGTGATCGTAATCCACTCATAGGTGTTTCAACTCGGAGACATATACTTGCACCTAGGGCTGTTAACAAATAGTATAGTTCGTGAATAATTCGGGATTCGATTCGTGAAGATTCGATAAATATTTGTAATTTTCAAATTCGAATCCAAATTCGAATTCGAATAATTTTCGAATCCGAATAAGTTTATTCCTATTAGAAGTATTCATGAATAGTTCACGAACAGAAAAATTACTTAAATAAAATTATATACATTTAATAAAATATATTTAATTATTCCTAAAAGAAAAATTCGAATTCGAATCCGTGTTCGAATTCAAATCTTAATTCGAATTCCCGAATTCGAATTCCAACATTTCAAGTCGAATTTGAATCCGAATCCGAATATTCGAACGAATCTGAATCTCTGCATTCTATGTGAAAATTTGGATTCGATTTAAGAGATATTCGATTCGATTCGGTTCGTGAACAGCCCTACTTGCACCGTCTTCTCTCCCTAGACGGTGTCATCAATTTCTCCCTTTACCTGGAAGACACGTAAATTGTTCCCCGCGCCATAATATGCATTCTTCATCTTATCGCAAACCTCCGCGACCATCTTTAAACTATCTATCGTGGCGACAATCAGTGGGACAATCGAGCTATAAAGCCACATAAACACTGTCATGTGAGCCGACTCCCACTCAGCTAGTCAGCTTCTCCAGTTAAGGTCTCTGGTTTCTTCAACGCCCCTGTCAGGAAGCCCTCAACCTGTTTCATTGCAAGGATTTTCTTTACACGTTGTGACCAACTCAGGCAGGTGGTCGGTCCATCAAGCTTTAGATCAATCGACCGAAGTTCCAACTTCATCGGTCGGTGCAATGAACCCAACAATCTCAACAACGTGGCCAACTCACCCGGGCCCAACATCTTGAAGGCATCCTCCATTGTTCCTTCCTTCGGCGCCATGTATCCACTTCCTCACCAATCACCACATCCTGTATGTATCAAGCAATGCCTCCTCTTGCCCTAGAACTGATGATCACCGCATTCTGAGATTGGGGTATGCGGGATGTGCTCACATGTAAGTGGCGTACAGTCGCTACACTGCGTGCGGCAGAGGGAAGGAGATGGGGAGTTCCGCTAGGGCGTCATTCGTGCGGCGCCCAAGTTGCAGACCAGACGCGTCGTTGGCGAGAGATCGTTGCTAGTGTTGCAGCACGCGACGGTAGATCGCCGCTAGCGTCACAGCACGCGACGGGAGATCTCGACTAAAATCGCAACTGGGAGACGTGTTGTTCGCCCGATCGCTGAAGTCGTAGGAGAGCGCCACTAGCGTCATAAAGATAAATATGTCATCTCTCCACAATGGAATAATAGAGCAGTTAAAGTAGCTAATTAATATAGGGCCATGGAGCCAACCTGGCGTAGGGTAGGTTGTGTGATGTGTTTGTGCCGACGCTAATGCAATCCTAGGTGAGTGATGCAAGACAAACTAGACAACCTCAACCAAAATAATGTGAGGTGTGAGCATTTTTAATTTAATCCGGAAATGAAAACTTAGCAATGATAATTATATAAGCGTAGCAAATTAACGGCTTTTTGGCGGATTGCACCCCAGAAATACTGGGTTTTGGCAAAGTGCACCCTAAAAAGTTAAATATGGCAAAATGCACCCACAAATATCACTTTCTTGGCAATCTGCACCCCAGCCTTTATTTTCAAGGGTATTATTGTCTTCTCACTATCCAAAAAGTTATAATTTTATCTTCACTAGGTTTTCTTCCCGTTTTTCTTCATTTTCACTAGGGTTTCACGCGGCTGCCGTTTCACGCTCCAGGTTTTCCGGCGATCCATCGTCGTCCCCCCCCCCCCCCTTCAGCGACAGCTCACGCTTCCTGGCGATCCATCGTCGTTCCCCCGTTCAACAACGGCTCACGCTTCCTGCCGATCGTCGTTCCCCCCTTCAGCGACGGCTCACGCACTAGCTTTTCCAACTCCAGGTTTTGCGACTCCAGGAGTGGATTTCTCGCTTGATTCAGGCGTCGACATTCCCGTTCGAGCGCAGTAGGTAATCTTTTTCTGGATTTCTCTCTTGATTCATGCGTCGTTCCCCCTTCAATGGATTTCACTCTTGATTTCTCTCTTGACTCACGCTCCTGGTTTTCTGGATTTTTCTGGATTTTTTGATTCAGGCCCGATTTATAAGGCTGCAACGTTCTTCAGGCGTTTTCAACAGGGATTTCTTGCTTGTTTCAGGCGTCGGCAACGTTCTTCACTCAGATTTCAAGTGACAGGTATATCTTTTTCCCTATTTTTGTTCACAGTCCTAAGTTTATAGATTTTGTCATATATGGTTTAATATTTTTAGGAATAATTTGTGTTTTTGGTAGGAAATGGATTTCCCTGTTGGGGTTGAATGAGAGAATTTGTTGGTTGATGGAAATTGTCCTGAAGAGGGGGTTGATGATGACAGTAGTAGTGACTCACAATTTGAGGATGAGGAATTTGATGATGAAAATTCATCGTTAGATGAATGTTCACTTGATGAAATATTAGAGGGCGAGATTGAAATTGTTGGTGAAAAAGTTGAACCAAATCATCCATTCAGTACAAAAGTTGGAATTCATTTCAAACTGTTTATTAATAAAGTCGTGTTTATATGCAGGTAAGAAGGGCCATGTGATCGTGAACAAGCTTAAATGCTGGAAGTTATGTTGATCATGATGATCAAGACCGTCAAAGCATGCTATGTGAACTGTAGCTAATCGGCCGCTCTGTGAACAAGCTTAAAAGGGATGTTATGTAGTTAATGTTTGTAATTTTAATGTATGGCGTTATAAATCATATGTTAATGTTTGGAATTTTAATGTGTGAAGTGAACAATTATGTTAATGCGATCTGTTGTAGGTTACTTTTTAAAGTATGGCGATTTGGCGGTTTAAAGCATATATTTGGACTGGATGGTTACTGTTTTACAATTACCTGTAGGTTTAAGGCGGTTCAAAGCATATATTTGACTGGATGGTTAGTTTTACAATTCCTTGTAGGTTTAAATCCTTTATTATTTCTTGTTTACAAAAGATTTGCACGATTGCTAAGTGGGGATGGTTCGGCCATCAAACACTTTAAAACAGAGGGTATGTTATATTTCTGGGTACGCTCTATCAAATACTGAAGAGCATTAAAAGATGATAATGATTAATAGGGTATTCTGGGTATGTTTAATAGCAAGACATTAAAAGATGCAAGAAATCAAGGCATTATTTCTGGATACGCTCTATTTCTGGGTTCGGCCATCAAACACTGCAAGAGCATATAAAAATACGCTCTATCCATACACAGAGGAATGTTATTATTTCTGGGTACAGTTCCGGGTACATTGTTTACATTTAAAATTCCGGTGCAGATTGGAAATTGCAAAGTTATTTATAAAAAAATTGGTGTACAAGTAATGATTTTGGGTTCAGGGTTAAAATGTTGGGTGATCGAAAATAAAGGCTGGGGTGCATGAAGAAAGGATATTTGGGGGTGCATTTTGCCATATTTAACTTTTTAGGGTGCACTTGCCAAAACCCAGTATTTCTGGGGTGCATGACAAAAAGCCCAAATTAACCGCAATGTAAATTTCAACTTCAAATACTCGGAAAAATCACGCTCACTTTCACTAATAGTACTTTTCACTACAACTTAACAAATGTAACTTATAAGAAATAGGAAAATAAAAATAGCACAAGTTTCAATGCCCAAGAAATTATAGCAGTCCATCCAATATTCAATACAGAAAAAGTAACACAATACAAAATACTCATAAGTACGAGATCCAGGACGGTTGTAGGTGAGAATCCAAGCGGCAGAGGACAAGAGTGGCTATCTTAGGAGAATTGGCGGGCTGTTGGCGGACTGTTGGGTGGAAGGGAAGTGAGGATGAGAGGGGAGTTGCGAATTGTGATAGGCTGAATGGATGGGGAAAATAGGACTTGTTGCAGAGAAAATTAGGAGGGTTGCCTTTGCTGGTGGGAATGCAGGGGGTTGTTGTTGGGTGATCGGATGAGAAGGGGATGGGTTTGCCGCAGGTGGGAAAGGTTGGACGGGAATGGAGAAGGAAACGAGAGCGTTGGCTGAAATTCGACCAGCACCAAAGCTGGGTGCGGGATTTACTGGTTCGGTTCGACAGGGGAAGAGGCAATAACGAGAGTTGCGGCTAGGGTTGGGGCTGTCGGAGACAGGAACTAGGGTTGTTGTCGACCACCAATCGGAGAGAGGAAGAAGCACTGTGAAATGGTTTGCGGTTTGTAGCCGCCGTTCGTGGAAGGGGCGGTGAAAACCGTCGGACTTCAGCGGGATCGTGGATGGCGTGAGGGAATCGTGGGGACAAACTGACGGGTAAGGGTGGGTACGAGAAAATATGGGGAAAACGAAAATTAACAGGAGACATCGCACCCTGGGGTCTCGCGGCGTCGCACCACGATAAGATTGTCGGTTCTGGAATCCTCACAAACAAACAATGACTGAAAATGAAAGTCCTCTGCCCCTATTTATAACAGAGGAGTGGTTGGCACATGGCGTGAACGGTTATGATCGATCGTTACGTCTGGTGTCCTAGTAATGCTAAATAATGTTCAATAAAATAAAATACATAGAAAAAGTAAAATGACGCTCTGAACGCACTCGCGGACTTGGCTCGCCGATCCGATCAACGTATCCAATGCATGTAGGCAAATGCGAGTCCCGCTGAGTGGTGTCCCAATCTTCTCTATCGATCACGATCGTGTGGCTGCTCCCCATCGCAACCTAACCAAAGTTACTTGCAATACATAGACTAAAAACTCATTTTAGCACCTTATTATTTGAGCTAGAACCATGATCATAAAAAACATATAAGTTGAATCTATCAAGCGGAATAGTGAACAAAAATGATATGGGCCAAAAACAGTAGGAAAATGAGTACTTATTCAATGTTCAATGTCGGCAAATGATATAAATATAAAACAATGTATAATATTACCATGATATATGCCTGTGGCCCAACCGCCCTTGCTCGATCTCATTTGTTCTCCTTTCAAAAGACATTTTCAAGTCCTTAACTGTAGAAGAATTCAGAACTACAATATCTGCAAACAAAATAGTACATACATGACATACCTGTAAAGACAAAAAAAACATGTTCAAATAAACAAGATAATTTACCAAAATAGGTGGTATCCATCTTAACAATGGTTATCTTCATAGCACTTCCTTGTTCCAAGTTGATCAAAGTTTCCACGTCTGTAATTGTGGGTTTCTTAGGAACATCAGACAGTATTGGATCATCAAGTAGAGCTGACAGTGTTGATTGCAGGCGGGCTTTCTTGGTGGCAGCGTTACTATAAACAAGGGATTCTTCTTTTCTTGATTCTGACTCCATTCTAGTGAAGAAGGATGAAAGGCGTGTGTGTCAGCGCTAAGGCTGGAGAATGAAGCAATAAGAAGACAAAGGGTTCTCCAGTTTAGGATCATTCCAAACACCAAACTATGAGTTCACTAGTCTCTATAATTGCTTACATTTTATTAAAAGAAGTTTGTAAAATGTTTATAAATTTGCATATAAAATGTCATAAAAATAAAACACAACTTTTAAAACCACGAAATTTGGCATCACTAATTCCAAATTAATCATTTTCAACTCAATTCCAACTTTACCCGAGTTTTTAAAAAAATATATCAAAAATTTAAATTTCTGTTAAGGAAAACTAGCTTGAACCAGACTTGATGGCCATTAGTGTGGATGATAGAAGGTTAGGTATGTATTGCTTAGCTGGAAATAGATTTCATGGGTGTTATATGCTTCTTTTGCCGAGGATTGATGGAGGTAGGGATACAAGGGCAAGCCTTAAATTGGAGGTAGAGGGGAGGGAATTAGAAGAAGCTTGGAGAAGAGGGAGAGGGAACCCTAGAGGGAAAAGAAGGCTTAGAGAGAGAGGGAGAGGAATTTAGAAAGATGAAGAAACTATTTCATTCATTGATTGATTCTCATACAAAACAATGGGTCTATATATAGGAACCCATAATGGCACAACTGCAAATACATGTTGTAGACGCTAAATTATAAAATACGACGATGCTAATAACGATGATTACGACTTAATACAAGCTCAACACAAATTGACTCGACAATATAAAATAATAATAAGATAATTAATAGAGGACCCATAACACTCCACCCATCCCTAAAATCGAGTCCGGCCTCAAGCTAGAACTCCGGAAAGATGAATTGTTCCTCTGGCTCCTTGATTTCACGCCAGAACAACGTCTGGTAGCGTGTCGCAGCGGCGTTGGCGACGAGGAATAGCGGTGGCACCGTGGAAAGACGAGCATTGGAAGGAACGGGGCCGACTGGTGCAACAAAGCGGTGAGAGGTAGGAGTAGCAGGGCGGCCGAGGGAACAACCGGCGAAAGGAAGGGGTCCGGCAAAACCAGTGTTTTAAATGTCGATCGACATGTCAACCGGCATGTCCTGTTTGGAGACAAAACGACTTGCATAATGAAAATTTAAAGGTTTTCTTAAAATATGTCGGCCGTTATAACGGATTTAATCCGTTATAACGACCGACAGCGTTTAGGTTAAATGTCGCGACTTTTGTGCGCCGGAGGATTATACATATGTTTTTTTTTCGTGACCTAAACTCAAACTCGCGTCTTTCTTCAAGAGTAAAGAATTCCAGCGGTCGCGACAGAAGTTCTTCGCAACTTTATCGCTTCTGCAGTCGCAACTCTCATCGTCGTGGGCTCTTCGTGGTAAGCTCTTTTTACTCTCGTCTCCAGTTCCTCTCTTCTCGCATGTATCCTCTCCTCTGACCTCTCTCATAGCGACTTGTTCTACTCTAGAGATTCTAGAGCCGTCGAGGCCACAACTTCTCGCCGCATCATTTGCTCCCTCCTCCGGAACAGTTACTCATCCAGAACAGGAGTGCCCTAGCTTTCACTCACTGTAAGTTCAAGCTCCTCTTGCCATAAATCTTTTACATTCTTCCTTTTTTTAGATCCAGATATCTTATTTTATTTATCTAGTTATCTTGATATTTCTCTCAATTTCTGCTCGTTCACTAGGGCACGATCTAAAATGCTATTTACTAATGTTATTTTGCTTGTGTTGTGCTTGCATTTGATCTTATACAGGTCCTGCTACCACTGCACATAGGGAAATTGGGACATACAAAGAGCTGACTTCGATCTCAAGTATATTCTCTTGTCCATCATTCTGTTATTATGATTTATGAACCATGAGCTAGTTGAACTACTGAAGTTCATGAGTATTACTTTTGCATTAGGAGTTTAAAAACCTATCAGTTTCAAATTTGTTTGCTGCATAGCCTGCATTTGGTAGATTTCAGATTAAGACACTTATTTCAGGCTTTATATGAGTTGGTTTTTTGTTTTCTGGTTCCAGCTATATATTTTCTTGAATGACGAGTTTTTGCCATTTATTCCAGACTTGTATGGTTGTTTGAGTTATATTTATGTTTCCTGGCTCTTTATGACTATATGAGTATATGTTTACTGCCTTGGATAGATTTGAAATTAACACACTTATCTCAAGCTTTATAAGAGTTGGTTCACTTGGCCATTTATAACACACGCTTCACTTGAGTAAATTTTGTTTTCCTAATTTTATCTGTGCCTTGGATGGATTTGAGTTATGTGCATTTATTTTTGGCTTACATGAGTTGGTTTTTCATATTTCATTTTGGCTGAGAACTATTACGATTAACCTTTGAGTTTGTTAGTTGGTTAAAGATTTCATATAACTACTATGGATCATATTGTAGATGAATTGACTATACTGAATATTATGATGCTTAGTCTTTAATATTATGATGCATTATTGCTTCTTTATTGCAATCAATCATAGTTGATTGACTTGATTCTCAATGCCTAAAAACTTAATTTCATATTTGCCGTAATTAAGATTCAATGTTTTCTCAAAGCTCGAATAAAGTAGTATCGACAAAGGGCGGCAGAGATCCGCTTTGGGCGGATGGGGAGAAAGTAGAAGAGAAAGATACCAATCGGATCCGATGTCGCTATTGTGCCGAGATTGTAAGCGGAGGCATTAGCAGGTTGAAAAATCATCTAGCCTGACATAGTAGCAATGTTAAATTGTGCTCCAAAGTGTCGGACGATGTGAAATCTCAAGCCATATCTTGTTTGAGTTCATCACTGTCAACAAGAAGCAGAGAAATTATCGCGTAAGGTAAAAGGAGGACAAACCACAATTGGGGATAAGTGGAAGAAGTGATGCGGGACCGGAGTCCACCGGCCCCGCCACCTTGGCATCACCACCAAGGGGACCACCTGGAGTCAGCACTCAGCACCAGACGGCTTTATCAGGCCCGGGGGCCATACACCCCAACCAGCTCTCCGTCACAGCATCAGCACCGCGCGGTAGGTTGTTGAGGGCCTCTTATCTAGGAGGTCAGGGGATCGATCCCTGGCCTCAACAACCTACCGCGCGGTGCTGATGCTGTGGCGGAGAGCTGGTTGGGGTGTATGGCCCGCGGGCCTGATAAAGTCGCCTGGTGCTGACTCCAGGTGGGCCCCTTGGTGGTGATGCCAACGTGCCGGGGTCGGTGGACTCCGGTCCCGCATCAAAAAAGTGCACTTTTTTGATGCAGTGACCCAGAGCCGACCCGCTCTGTCGGCATCGCACCGAGCCAGAGGAGCACGTCTAGACAGCCCACTGCCGGGCTGCAGCCCAAGCACCCCACCCATGACCGCACCTATTCTCAGCGCGGCGGGATGTTGAGGCGAGGTCTCGAACCCAGCCCCCTTGATAAAGAGCTTTCCTAACAGCTCTGATCACCAACTGAGCTGTTAGGAAAGCTCTTTATCAAGGGGGCTGGGTTCGAGACCTCGCCTCAACATCCCGCCGAGCTGAGAATAGGTGCGGTCATGGGTGGGGTGCTTGGGCTGCAGCCCGGCAGTGGGCTGTCTAGACGTGCTCCTCTGGCTCGGTGCGATGCCGACAGAGCGGGTCGGCTCTGGGTCACTGCATCAAGAAGCAAGCTAGAAAAGACGCTAACACACATATTGTGAGATGGGTATATGAGGATGGTGTTCCATTTAATGTATGTGTCTTACTGTCTTTTGATCATATGTTGCAAGCTACTAGAAAGGTTGGCCCCGGGTTGAGAGGCCTCAACATATACGATTTAAGAGAGAAACATCTCAAAAAAGAAGTGTCGCATACGAAAGAGACACTGAGCACATTCACCTCTAGATGCAGAGTCAATGGATGTAGCATACTTACTGATGCTTGGACGGATCGAATGGGACGAAGCATAATGAATATTGTGGTGCATTGTGACATCGGTGTCGCCTTTTGGATGTCCAAGAATGTTTCATTGGATGTACATGACGGGAAGTTTATTTTCGAGTTTGCGGATGAGGCAATCGGATCTGAGTCGGGCCCAGAAAAGGAGAATGCGGTGCAGGTAGTTATCGATAATGCATCAAATAATATGGCAGCAGCAAAGATGCAAATGATGAAAAGGCCTCATATATTTTGGACCTCCTACGCCTCATATATTTTGGACCTCCTGCACATACTATAAATTTATTACTTGCGGATATAGCAAGAATTAAGCAGATAAAAAATTATATCACTTTGGCAAGGACACTACCGTATTTATCTATGGACATACATTTTCCCTTGATCTTTTAAGACAATTTACGAAGGATTTGAATTCTTATGATATAATTCGTCCTACAGTGACAAGATTTGCTACAACCTTTCTTTCCCTACAGAGCATACTCGAGCAGATGAAAGAATTGAGGGCAATGTTTTAATCTCAACAGTGGGATGAATCCAAGTTATCACGAACTCCAGTAGCAAAGAAGGTAAAAGTACTTGTATTATAATTTGTTATTTATTTTTTTACTAATTCTAATTTACCTATTTAATTGACTTATTGCATTAATCCAAATCATTTTTAAATTACAGGTGTATTCCATAATATTTAATGCTAAATTATGTGCTGATGTTGAATTGGCTATTAGCATATTTGCTCCATTGGTGATGGTGTTAAGAAGAGTTGATGGCGATGAGCCTTTGATGGGATGGTTATATAGAGATATGCTAAAAGCTAAAGAGGAGATTGCTCTTGCTCTAGAGAATAAGGAGGCCACATATCTTCCTATATGGAAGCGTATTGATGCAAGATGGCAGAGCAAGTTAAGTACTCCAGTACATCTTGTTGGATATTTTTTAAATCCTTTTTTACTATTCTACTTGGAAAAGTATTAAAAGAGATGGAAGATTTATGGATAGTGTTATTGAATGCATGTAAAAAATGTATGCAAAAAACACATCAATCCAAGATCGCATCTCAGATAAATTTTGTGTGTACAGAAATCAAGAAGGAACTTTTGGTAGAGAGGCAACTAAAAGACAATGAAGTAGCAATTCCCTCATTCTTGGTATAAAAACATTTTTTTTCTGTACTTTTATTTATTAAAGCTCCAAATTTTCATTTACACAACTCTTTATTTTTTTAGTTAATTGGTGGAAGCTTTATTCCAACAAAGCTCCTGAATTAAGAGATATGGCCATAAGTGTACTTAGCTTAACTACCAGTTCATCAGAGTGTGGAAGAAATTGGAGCACCTTTGAGATGGTAAATTGTTTTACTTTTTTATGTTTGCAATGTTTACAAACGTAAAACTATATTAATAATTTAGGGTTTTCATATTTTGTGACGCAGGGCGAATCTATAGGCAGTGGATTAATGGTGACCTAACCCTACATGTCATGCAAATCTGATGGTTAAAATACAATTAGATAATAAATAATAACATCTCACGTAGTTAATTCACAGTAAGGCAAAATAATTTACTAGGGCAAAGCAAGCTTAGGCTTTCCTCCACGTGGAGGGTCAAAGCAAGAGCCCGCGGAAAATAAATCCTGCAAATCACGATGATTATCTAAACAAACCAGTATAATACAAACTAATATAAATATGCTGAAAATGACAAACCAATACAACGAGATCTCACCAACTAGTGGGCTGACCAAGGCACTGAAGAATCCGGAGCCGGAAATGCATGTACGACGATCCGAGATGGAACCGACGACGTGGAAATGATGGAGATGTTTATCCCAGCGTAAGTACTGTATTGACCTTCTGCAAGATGTTGGCCTCTCGGGTTGTAAACCTGCGGAAACTCCGATGAAAGTTAACCACATGTTGTGTGCTCAGGGATCTGAGAATGACTCTCTTCTTCCAAACCCGGAATATTATCGTCGTCTTGTGGGAAAACTGATATATCTAACAGTTACAAGACCTGACATATCATTTGCAGTTGGTGTGGTCAGCCGGTTTATGCATACCCCACGGGTCTCTCACCTTCAGGCAGTGGAACGCATCCTTAAGTATCTGAAGACTTCCCCTGAGCAAGGATTTGTGTACAAGCCGTCTTCCTCTCTTTCTCTTATCGCATACTCGGATGCAGATTATGCGGGCTCATTGGATGATAGACGTTCAACTACTGGGTTCTGTACATACTTTGGAGGAAATCTTATCACATGGCGGAGTAAGAAGCAGACGGTGGTCGCCCGCTCGTCTGCTGAGGCCGAGTATCGTGCGATGGCGGCTGTTACATCTGAAATAACCTGGCTTGAAAGTCTTTTAATGGACTTGGGGGGTAAATTGTCCTCACCTTCAACACTATTCTGTGACAGTCAAGCTGTGATACACATTGCAAAGAATCCTATGTTCCATGAGAGGACTAAACATATTGAGGTTGATTGTCATTTTGTTCGAGAAAAGGTTCAAACAAAGGAGTTAAAGCTTGAACATATTCCTGCCTCTAGACAAGTTGTTGATATCCTTACCAAGGCGATGCCTCGCAATTTGTACTACCAGTTCTTGTCCAAGCTTGGCGCATATGACTTACACATTCAAGCTTGCGGGGGAGTGTTAGATAATGTAGAAGAAAATAATGTAAAGGCCCATTTATAGGCCCATTTCTCCTTTCTCTTTTAGTCCCACATCTCCTGTATAGGATTATTTCTCGCTCTCTTCTCCTATATATTTGTATTCTTTCTTGTATCACACATGAAGAAGTATATATAAGGTTGAGCCTTTGTTTTCTACAATTGAAAATGAAAAGAAGCAAAAAAATGAAATAAGTTAAAGGATGTGAAGACCTAGCAGATACCTGGACGAGACAATGCCGAGCCCTAACAGCGACCTGGAAGAGAAAACGCCAAGTCCTAGCAGCGAAACCTGAAGAGAGGATGTGCAATGCGACCTGCAGGAAACGTCGTAGC
This sequence comes from Platanthera zijinensis, assembly GCA_039513925.1. Classification (NCBI taxonomy): domain Eukaryota; kingdom Viridiplantae; phylum Streptophyta; class Magnoliopsida; order Asparagales; family Orchidaceae; genus Platanthera; species Platanthera zijinensis. The sequence continues at coordinate 105,975,450 of CM077078.1, read as the reverse complement.
AAGCGGCATCCGCGAAATTTGGAGGAGAAGGAGGAGATGCCGATGAGATATTCAGGGCGTTACCTGGAGGATTCGTGGAGCGCAATTCGTAGCAGCGAGAGCTATCAGGAGGAGGAGATGATCGGGAGGAAGAGATCGGGCGCTGGTCCGGAGGAAGAGATTGGGAGCCGAGTCGTGAGGAAGAAATGGTGCTGGTCGGAGGAAGAAATTGTGCTGGTCGGAGGAAGAAATTGTGCTGCTCGGGAGGATGATCGGGCACTCGTTGGGAAGAAGAAATTGGGCTGCTCCGCGCTTGGGAGGAGGAGGAAATCGCTCTGCTCGGTTTACGGTTGAATGCGCGGATGTATCCGCTCGACCTCAATCTACTGTCATGGGCGGAAAATGCGCAATATCGGCTGAGAACTTAAGCCCGGCAATATCACGGGCGTGATTAAACTAACTCTACGGGAAAAAATGTCCCAACCCCTAAATAACATGATTCATTTTCTGGATATCGAAATATTCATTAACGCTCAGTATTTAAGATTATAAGGGTCTTAGAATATGACATTAACGATCAGTATTTAATATTGTATTTATTTATAGGTGAGAGTAATTTAGGGGTGTGCATGAAAAACCGAAAACCGACCAAACCGCCCCGAACCGTCCAAACCGAACCGATTTTACACCGAACCGAACGACTCGGTTTGATTTTGGTTTTCCTCTCTGAAAAACCGAACCGCACCGACTAATAATACATGTAAAAATATTACCAATAACAACCTTTTAACTATTTTTATTAACTAAATAATGTACACAAATTATATCAACTTAATAATTTTTATATTATTTGAACCAAAATAAATTTTTGTAATGCAATAAAAATATCAAATCATAATTTTTTTAATATAATATGAGCTATTAGCTGTAATATATCATATGTAAATAAAGTTTGATGATATTTTTTTTTTATTTATCATGTCATTTTTAAATTTTCTTGAGATATTTAAGTATACAATTATTTTAAATAGTATAACTGAAAAACCGAAAATCGAACCGAGTAAACCGACCAAAAAATCGAACCGAACCGATAAACATTGGTTCGGTTTCGATTTAGGTCCAAACCGACCCAAACCGAACCGCTTGCACCCCTAGAGTAATCCACATAAATTTATTTCCAACACAAGCTTTAAGATAATAAGCGCGGCAATATCAAAATTTAAGTGTGTCTTCAATTATTTGTTTGCCCTATAAGTAGCCATGGGCAAACCGGGCTCGGTCCTGGCCCAATTTGAACCGGGCTGGGCCGGGCTCGGGCTCCCTCTCAAAGGGGGAGCCCGATTAGGCCCTTCAGGCCGGCCCGGGCCGTGTCTGAGCCGGCCTGAATTCAAAAGGCACAGGCAGGATTAAAATCCCGCATGCCCGCCTATGATTAGGCAGGATTTTAATCCCGCCTATGATCAGGCGGGATTTTAATCCCGCCTATGATCAGGCGGGATTTTAATCCCGCCTATGATCAGGCGGGATTTTAATCCCGCCTATGATCAGGCGATATTTTAGTCCCGTCTATTTAATCCCGCCTGATCAGGCGGGATTTTTCCTTAGCCCGGTGCGAGACTCAGGCTAGTCTGGCGCCCGGGCTTTGCCCAGCCCTGCCCGGGCACCGGGCCGGGCAACCGGCAAAAATGGGGCCCGGTAAGGGCCCCAAGCCCGGCCTTGGCCCTGGCCGAACTTTTCCCGGGCCTAGGCGGGCTTTCCGGGCTCTAACTATTTGCCCACGACTACCTATAAGTAGGGGTGTAAGTCCGAATTAACCGAACCGCCTAGCCGAATCGAACCAAACAAAACCGCATGGTTCAGTTCGGTTCGGTTTTAGTAGCCCACGGTTCGGTCATGGTTCCAATTTTTGAAAAACCGTGTGGTTCGGTTCAGTTCACTGTTCAGAGTGTCAAACCGAACCGAGTCAAACCAAACCATATTAACTATTTATAATTTTATATTAATTAAGGCTTGCCACTTGACACTTTGGCAGCACAACTATTTGTCTATTTTCATTTTTAATATGCTCGGTTGCCCATTTTCCCGCACTCAGCATTCCACAACCCACTAGGCCACGCACTCTGCATTTTTAAGGAACAACCGTTCCGCCTATTCCGGACCGCGAGAGTCAAGAGAGCAGCGATTGCGAGCGGCTAGCGGCGATTCGCGACTGGCTAGTGGCAACTGAATTAGGTATTTTGAATTTTTGATAACAAGTTGTATTATTTTGAAGAAGTATATGATTTAATTTTTGATATCCATATATTTCAGATCATCATCTTCTTCAAGTTGTTATTTCTGTCATATTATTCTTCTTATTTGTTTGACATTAAAGAATGTAATTAATTACTTTATTTCTGTCAATTTTTTTCTTTTTAAGTATTGAACCACTAAAACCGAACTGAACCGAGCGGTTCGGTTCAGTTCAGTTCTGATGGATACCCCTTAATTTATAAATAATTATCGTAACTCCCGCGCACCGGATCGTAACTCTCGCGCACCGGATCGTAACTCTCGCGCACCGGATCGTAACTCCCCCGCACCAAATCGCAACTCCCCCGCACCAAATCGCAACCGCCACCGCCGCCATCTTTACAGGCGGGCGGCGGGCGGCGGCCGGTGGCAAGCCTCCCACGGCCGGCCGCCCCCCTTAGCGGTCGGCCGCCCCCATACGGTCGGCGGCCGCGGTCGACCGACCGGGGTCGGCCGCCCCCTTGCGGCCGGCGGCCGACCGCCTCCTTGCGGGCCGGCCACCCCCTTGCGGCCGACGGCCGCGGCCGGCCGTCCGGGGCCGGCCGCCCCCTTGCGACCGGCAGCCGCGGCCGCCTCCTCGCGGCCGGCCGCCTCCTCGCGGCCGGCCGCCTCCTCCCTCGGGCGGCCATCGGCCGGCGCGCCTCCTCCGACCACCGTCGTGGGTCGGCTTTTTCTCCACCGTTCGATCATGGCGGGCCATCACAGCCCTCCGATCGCCACAAGTGAGTGTGGCCCTTCGATCTGCGATTAACCACCTTAACCACCGTAACCACTCTAACCACCTCGGAAACCTTATATAAGCACCCATGATAGTTCATTTCAAGGGATCCGGCTTCATTCTCTCCTTCGCTTTCTCTCTCTTCATTCCTACTTTTCCCCAAAGCTTCTCTCTACTCGCCTCCTCCTCTCCTCTTTCACTCATTAACTTGGAAGGTTCTCCCGTGAACGCCGCCCAGAGAAGGAAGGAAGCAAAGTGTCAGTGAAGGCATCCCTCCTCAGTCCGAGGAGTAGAGCGCAGGCATCCTGCGGCGCGCGAGTCAGAAGAGCAAGCGCTCAAGAAAGACGCGCGTCCAAGTGCACGGACTCCTAAGCGGGTGCCTATCACCCAAGGAGAGATCTCTCAACTCCCCAATATTTGTAACGAGGCGCGACCTGTCGCCCTCGCTTTCTCTTTACAAGAGCACTATAACAGAGGCAAATAGTGGAGTTTAGCTGGCGCAGACCTGGACACGTGGTTTTTTCCCCTTTCTGGGGTTTTCTACGTCAAAGTTGTGTGTGTACATTTTCTCTGTTTCTATTGTGACTGTGTGCGTACTCAATCGTCCGGGGCTAAGACGGACCGATCTGGAACCAGTCTACCGAGGGCATTGAGCGAACCGCAACAGTTTGGCGCCGTCTGTGGGAAGCATTCGCAGCGAGAGAAGACTCAGAAATTTGTAAGAGCGAGACAGAATGGCCGGAAAGAGCACCCGAACGACTAGGGAGTCGATCCGGCGTGAGCAGGAGGATCAAGCCGCGTCGCAGTCTTTAGCGAACGCGCCACCACAAGAGGACGTCGCAGCACCTGGGGTAGCGCTGCCCGAGAGCGTGGCACCCCCGCCAGACATTCGGGTCGAGATGCTCGCCCTCTTGAGACAACTCACAGGCCCCCACGTGCCCGCAGAGGTCCCAATTCAGGAAAATCTACCAGTACCACCAGCAGAAGGTCAAAGGGCCGTAGAAGAAGAATCTGAGTCGTCAAGGCACGATAGCGTCGAGCATCCTGTTCACCACATCAAGACGGTGGGAATCGCCCCTCTCCTCAGTAATCAGCAGCAGCCGGTCCCAGCAGAGCCAGGTGCAGGAATGACTCGGGAAGCATTCCGCGAAATGTTCGAAGAAGAGTTTGGACCAGTCGGCCGACGAGCGATGGCGACGCGGAGCCCCGCTCGGGGGGCATCACCCTTGGCTCCTGAAGTACTGGCCTATCCCGTCCCTCAGGGATTCAAGATCCCCCACATCGAAACGTACGACGGAGTGGATGATCTTTGGGAGCACATCAACCACTTCTACACGATCCTCCACCTCTGCAACGCTCCCGATGAACTGCTTTGTCAGGTCTTCCCTACCACCCTCAAGGGGCAGGCCTGCACTTGGTTCCATTCCCTCCGAGAGGGGTCAATCAGAAACTTTCCCCAACTGAGCCAGCAATTCCTTGATCAGTTCGTGGCCAATCGCAGGATCGCAAAGGATCCATCCCACCTCTCCGGCATCCGACAGAGTGAAACCGAGACCTTGAAAGAGTTTTTTCGCCGATTTACTACAGAAGCTAGACAGATCCCTGGGGTAGACCCAGAACTCCTTCGAGGAGTTTTCCTCGGGGGACTCCGACCAGGCGGATTCTATTCCTCTCTAATGCGGGATACGGTCCCCAGTTATGCAGATCTGGTACACCGGGTGGAAGCTCTGATAGCCGCAGACGAGGCCATTGAGGCCCACCGTCGACAGTTTGAAGGAGGTCAAAAGAGGCAGAAGCAGCAGGAGCAACCCTCCGGAAGACGAGCAGAGAGGCGCGACGAGAACCGTCACATCGAGCATCGCAATCAGGAGCCCTGGAGAGGCCAGGATAACGGGCCTCTCCGGACTTACACCCCTCTCAACACCACTCGCGCCAACGTCATATATGTCATTCAGGGCGATCCGGCGCTCCAGAGGCCAAGGGCGCTCCCGCCAAATCCAAGGGCTAATCCGTCAAAGTACTGCGACTTCCATCGAGGAACCAGGCACACTACTGAAGAGTGTGTAAAGTTGAAAGATGAGATAGAGCGCCTTGTTTGGCAAGGAATACTCGGGCATTTTCTGCAAGGATGTGTGCGAGAGCAGCATGGGGTCCCGCCTGCACAGAGAGAACCGCCACCTGCGCACTGAGAAGCGCAGGGGGGCAGGCAGGTCGTCGGGATTGTGGAAGTCATCTCCGACTTTCCCTTTCCCACGGTCAACTCCATCGCCGCTCCCCAAGAGGATAAGGCGGTTGGAATCATTCCCACCATAAGCTTCAGCGAGGAGGACCTCCAGGGCCTCCACACACCACATCAGGACCCGCTAGTTATTGTAGCAGAAATCGACAACCCCAGCTTCCGCGTAAAGCGAATTCTGGTGGATAACGGCAACTCAGTAAATGTTATATTCATGACTGCGTTAACCATTATGGGAATCCAAATGCAGAATCTTCATCAAGCATCAGGCCCCATTTACGGCTTCAGCGGGGCGCCCGTGTCCGTGGCAGGCACCCTCACCCTTCTAGTGACACTAAGAGAATTTCCAAGGCAGGTCTCCCACGACGTGCAATTCGTGGCAGTCGATACAGAATCGCCCTACAACGCAATTTTTGGTCGGCCTCTCCAGACAGCTTTCCAGGCAGTCCCGTCAATTCTGCACCTCGCAGTGAATTTTGTCACGCCTGCGGGGGTTGGGCTCGTAAGGGACAGCCAGGACATGGCACGCTCATGCTATCTGCACCAATCACGGCCGGAGGTCGTCTCAGGAACCAGCATCTACCACATCTAACAGGTCGCTCTGGAGAAGGGCCAGAACCGAGGCGAACGTGCCTCCTAAAAACTTTTCTTTATATCAAACTAACCAAAGACAACTATAAAGTCGCGAGGAAAACCCTCGTGCACGAACTATCCTGCTTACTGCATTTTCTGCTTTCATTCTAACTCTTGTCATGCAGCAAACACGTCAGAAGGACATCTCGTCCCTCAGACCCCCCTGAGGCCAGGATTGTTAGTTCCACAAAGTGGTCCGGGACCCATCGACATGCGACCCACTTGGCGGTTTGGAATCCGTCACCGTACAATGGCGTGACCAGGCTAAAGAAAAAACTAAATAACTCATCTCTTTACCTTTATATACTGTGATTACGATATCACTAACTCCTAAAACTTGCAGGACCGATTTGGAATCCGTCCCCTGGGGTTCGGCGAGCAACTGTAGCACGATTGTCTCGATCCCCCTGGCACGGCTCAAAGGTTCGCCCTTCACCCGTCCAGTGGATTGCGATGTCATCGGGAATGAGCACCACCGGTTGACCGCGACCCATAGCGCGAAACCCTCGGCCTGGCAATAGGTCGCGATGTCGCCTGGGGACCGAATACCAAGTCCCACGCAGACTGTAGCATAGTGGCCTCGACCTTTCTCCTATGGCAGAAATGCTCACTCTTATCCTAAGGAGCGGGTCGCAACATCGTCAGGGACCAGCTCCCTCAGTTGTGCGCAGCCCACAACGCGATAGCCTCGACCTCACTCAACCAGCGCAAGGACCCGGCCTTCGCTGCGTAGTAGGTTGCGACGTCGTCCGGGTCTTTGGGGCCATGCCTCGCAAATTCTAGGGTCCATCAGCTCCTCGCGGGGGTTCGAATCGACCATGTCCTCCTGCCGACAAGAGGTCGAGGATTATGACTCTTCACCTGCATCCGAAGCTCGACGCCCGCCATCCTGGGAAAGCCCCCACGATCGGTGTAATTACAACCTTAGGGTCCATCAGCTGCTCGCGGGGGTTCGAATCGACCATGTCCTCCTGTTGACAATAGGCCAAGGATTATGACTCTTCACCTGCATCCAAAGTCTGACGCCCCACCCTCGCAGGGCCTGCCCCCCTCGCGACTGGTGCCTAACTAAGCTACAATCGCCACTAAATCGGGTTCCGGCCCCGCTAAATCCACATCTTAACCAACCACAGCCACACTGTGGCGCGATGGCTTTACTCTCTCTGGCGCGGTTCAGGGGTGTACCCTTCATCCTCCCAGCGGTTTGCGACATCGCCGGGGACCAGTTCCCCCAATTGTGCGCTGCTAACAGCGCGATGTACTCAGCCTAGCAACAGGTTGCGGAGTCTCCAAAGGTAACAAAATGTTGAGTCCCCCGGAGACTGTAGCACGGCGACTTCGACCTCGCTCTCACTGTGGCAAGGCTCCCCCTTCTCCTATGAAGCAGGTCGCGACGTTGTCAGGAGCCAGCTCCCTCAGTTATGCGTTGCCCGCAGCGCGATGGTCTCAGCTTCTCTACCCTGGCACTAGGGGACGCCCTCAACCTTGTAGTAAGTTGCGACGTCGTCAGGGTCTTCGGGTCCATGCCCCTCCAATGCCACCGGGTTCACCGCAACTCGCAGGGGTTCGAACGAACATAACCTCCCACCGATAATAGGTCGGAGCTCTCATAACTCTTCACCCCCATCCAGAGCAAATACTCATCCACCGCTCAGGGCCTGCCCCTCGCAGTTGGTGCTTGACTAAGACAACAATTGGTCACAACAATCAGAAGCAAAAGCAGTGACAACCACTCAACAAACATATAAAGTACAATGGTACAAATCGACGGAGACAAGTCCACCAACACAAAGAAGTACATGTATACAAATCAGCAAAGAGCATCAAATAGATGTAGCTGTCACTCAGCGGCCACGCCCTCCTCAGTATCAGAGCCCTCCTCCTCTGACAAATCCTCAAGACTGAGGCCGGCAACATCGCATCCCCGCTTCCGGGACACCATCCGAAGGGTCTTCGCCATCCCCTGGTAAAATGTGACTTCCCGCAAGTCCTCCTTCTGTGGCTCTACCTCCTGAGTCCACACATCCTCACGTACCTCCTCCGAGATCAGACACCGGTCTCGCATGTAATCCACAGAGTCCCGGTACTCTGCCTGACCAGCCGTCTTCAGCTCAACCTCCCGCTCCGTGGAGGAAAGACGCATCACCTCCGCCCTGGATAGCTCCAGCTATGCCCGAGCTTCGTCTAGAAGATGAAAAGTCTCCTCCGCAGCCGTCTTCTCAGCCCTGTACACAGCTTTGGCGTCCTTTAGTTCGCATCGCACCTCGGACCCAATCTGCCTAAGTCGTGAAATATCGCGCTCTCGTCGCCCCTTCAGATCCGAAAGGGCACTCTTCGCCTCCCTGAGCTCACCCTGAAGGGCCATGTAGCCGCCCTTCAGGCTCACGTAGTGGTCATTCCACGTAAGCGCAATGTTTGCCTGAGTCTCCATCTGCAAAAGAAAAGGGACAAGTCAGAATAACTTTCCTCAAAAGCCGCCACTCAAAAGTTGAGATCGCACATACCGCATCGTTCATCGCCTCCAAAGAAGAGGAGACCCTCTTTCCTTTCACCACCTGCCGCACCGCAACTCGTGCTGGGGAGGCCTGGGGGGCAGAGGACCCCAGGACCTCAAGATCCGCATCATCCGGCTCGCCTCTGACTCCAGAGCCGCAAGGGGCAGCCCCCTCCAAAAGAACATCCTGTCGCGGCAGGAGGCTAGAACCCGCCTCCTCAGCTCGGCGGCCTCCAAACACTAGCTTCCTCTTCCTGTCACGGGAGAGAGGGATGGCGGCAGCACGTACCGAATCAATAGACAACCCGCATAACAGTAGGCGCTTCTCATCAACGAAAGTAGAGATGTTGTACAAGATGTTCCCCAGCTCTCGGGGCTCTGCAAAACCAAGGACGGGAGTAAACTCCCGCTCGTGTCCCCTAGAACGTCGGCAACTGTCCAGAAGCGCGTTCCACACCTCTGGCAATCCACTTGGGTTCCTGACATATCCGAACAAGGTATTCCCGTGGCGACGGTCCGCCCGGGTCTCAAACTCCAGCCACCGCTTGTTGCTGAGGACGTCCACACGGCCCCCGCCGTCGGCGCGCACCTCACACCAATCCTTGAAAATATCCAAGGAAAACCTCGATCCACGCTCGCGAAAGAATGCGATCAACCCCATGATCTGCGTCGTACCAAGAGGGTAAACTACGACACAGAAACGCCACAGAACTTCAGAATCTCGGCAACTTCCTCGCAAGCCGGAAGGCGAAAACCGCACCGAAGTGACGATCCACAAAGAGTCATACAGCCTCGCGGAGGGTTTTGCACCCGCTCTTCAGGACTAGGGATCCGCACCTCCAAATCGGGGGGCAGGTTGAAGCGCCTCCTCCATATATCCACATGCTAGAGGGAGAGACTCGAACGCAGCCGCAAAGGACGGCTCTGCACACCCCGCTTGGAAACCTGAAAGAACAGAAAAGTAAGGTCAGAAAAGCAAGTCCGAGCGCACGTTACGCCCACACATACGAGCCATGCACGCACGCCAAGAGCGCGCGAGATCATCCCACGCATGTCGCCGAGCCACTCGTGAGCAGAGCGACCGCCCCGCGCGCGCCCTGCGCGCGGTTTCAGCCCCGCGAGCCCTGCGCGCGGTTTTAGCTCCGCGCGCAAGCGCGCGCGGGGTCAGCCCCTCCGGCCTTGCCCGGTGCCCGGACCTTCTCTTCGATCGGATTCTTACCTTAACACTGTCGCCGTCGCTGCCCATTTCGTTGTTAGCACCCGTTCCGGCCATCGCCGCCTAGCCCCGTCGCAAAGAAAAATTCCCGCGCTTGCCGTTTGCTCCAAGACGACGGGATTTTGGGGGCAAATGATGGGTACCCCTTAATTTATAAATAATTATCGTAACTCCCGCGCACCGGATCATAACTCTCGCGCACCGGATCGTAACTCCCGTGCACCGAATCGTAACTCCCGCGCAACGGATCGTAACTCCCGTGCACCGGATCGTAACTCCCCCACACCAAATCGCAACTACCGCTGCCGCCATCTTTACAGGCAGGCGGTGGCCGGTGGCCGGCCTCCCACGGCCGGCCGCCCCCATACGGCCGGCGGTCGCGGCCGACCGCCCGGGGCCGGCCGCCCCCTTGCGGCCGGCGGCCGCGGCCGGCCGTTCGGGGCCGGCCGCCCCCTTGCGGCCGGCGGCCTCGGCCGGCCGCCTCCTTGCGGCCGGCGGCCAACCGCCTCCTTGCGGGCCGGCCTCCCCCTTGCGGCCGGCGGCCGCGGCCGGCCGTCCGTCCATGGCCGGCCGCCCCCTTACGGCCGCCCGCCGCGGCCGATCAGTCGTGGTCGGCCGCCTCCTCGCGGCCGGCCGCCTCCTCCCTCGGCCGGCCATCGGCCGGCGCGCCTCCTCCGACCACCGCCGTGGGTCGGCCTTTTCTCCACCGTCCGATCATGATGGGCCATCACAGCCCTCCGATCGCCACAAGTGATCGTGGCCCTCCGATCTGCGATTAACCACCGTAACCACCGTAACCACCCTAACCACCTCGGAAACCCTATATAAGCACCCCTGATAGTTCATTTCAAGGGATCCAGCTTCATTCTATCCTTTGCTTTCTCTCTCTTCGTTCCTGCTTTTCCCCAGAGCTTCTCTCTCTACTCGCCTCCTCCTCTCCTCTTTCACTCACTAACTTGGCAGGTTCTCCCGCGAACGCCGCCCAGAGAAGGAAGGAAGCGAAGTGTCAGTGAAGGCAGCCCTCCTCAGTCCGAGGCGTAGAGCGCAGGCATCCTGCGGCGCACGAGCCAGAAGAGCAAGCGCTCAAGAAAGACGCACATCCAAGTGCACGGGCTCCTAAGCGGTGGTCTGTCACCCAAGGAGAGCTCTCTCAACTCCCCAGTATTTATAACGAGGCGCGACCTATCGCCCTCGCTTTCTCTTTATAAGAGCACTGTAACAGAGGCAGATAATGGAGTTTGGCTGGCGCAGACCCGACCACGTGGTTTTTTCCCCTTTTCGGGGTTTTCCACGTCAAAGTTGTGTGTATACATTTTCTCTGTTTCTACTGTGACTGTGTGCGTACTCAATCGCCCGTGGTTAAGACGGACCGATCTGAAGCCGGTCTACTGAGGGCATTGAGCGAACCGCAACAAGTTCCAATGGTGTACACGGTTCGGTTTGGTTTTAGATTTTTGTAACCACGCGTGGATGGTTTAGTTAGCAGTTTTGATCAAAAACCGAACCAAACCGAACTGTTACAGCCCTACCTATAAGAGCACTTCTTAAAAAACCTTTGCAAAATCTTGAATCTATTGCGGCTTCTTCAAAACTCAGCAAAACATTATGGTTATAGATGATTTTTTTGCAGTTAATTAAGAAGAATGAATATTATAATCAATTAATTCAATATATCACAACCTCCCGAAATGAATTAATTGGGAATCCTATGTGGAAAAAGTAAGGTATTATTATCTTATATTCAAGTCCTAGTAATAATATTTTGAATTAAAATGAGCAAAAAATCTTCAAATATTATGGAATTATGAAATTATGTGTATCTTATATTCAAGTCCAAGTAATGTATACTTCTCGTTCCAATTTTTTGGGTTTCGAATAAAATTAAATAGCAATAAGGATTGAATTATTTGAGCAACAACCCCATCAGATAGGCGGACATGAGTCGAGGATGATGGAGGCAAGTCGGAGTTCACAGAGATGAGTTGGAGTTCATAGTATTGGAGAGAAGTGGATCATTGTGGCAAGGAACTACCCAAAGGATGTCGATGGGGACTGACTTGAAGTAATCTTGCTATAAGTGACTTGAGATACCGCCAAAAAGAGACTTGTAGGAGACAGGACCATCAAAATTCAAATGGGAAGTCCGGGGTTGTGGTTTTCAAGAAAAGGAACGTGGGGATTAGGGAGGTAACCTAGTCGAAAATTGCCCTTAATTATAATAGTGTAATAGAATGATTTTCATTTATTAAAGAAGCTATGACATATTTTCATTTAGTATGGAAGGTTCATTTTTGGTGAATCTTAATTAAAATTTTCAAATATTTTTGTCACTAAATAATTTTTATGTATTTTTATTTATGACCAAAATTACTTCAATCACTAAATAGAATTATGTAGTGACAAAAAACTTGGTCACTAAATATTAACCTTCAATGACGAAAATTTTTTTTGACACTAAATAATATGTAGTGATCAAAAAAATAATTTAGTCACTAAAAATTTATTTTATGTGACTAAATAATTAATTTTGTCACTAATTATGTAAAACTCATTATTTATTGACCAACGTATATTTTTGTCACAAAAAGTACAGGCAAAATAATTTTTTCGCCGCTCCATCGTCGCCCACCTTCGTGAGGCCCTCCAGTCATATTCCTCTTGAAGATCAAAGGCTAGGAAATCCTCTTGGCCTCCTCCATCTTCCCCAAGCTTCCAATCCTCATTTCGAGGGATTTCTCACAGCACTCAGAGAATTCTCCGGTGAAGGATGTGATCGAAGATTATTGACAGAGAAGACGGGTAAAGTGGAAGAAGGTGACATCTCTTCTGAACCCAGGACGGCAGTCGAAGTCCGAGCTCGGACGAGTCTTGACAACCCTCGATTCCGGCCGTGAAACTTGGAAGAGTTTTCATGCTTCGGTGGTATTCTTTCCTCTTCTTTGATTTTAGTAAACTTCTCTTTGATTTGTTGGTTGTTTGATGGATGATTGTATAAATTCTAATTTAAATTTAATGTTAGTTTTCATATACATGTGATTGCCTTGTGTTTATGCTTGTGAGGAGTGCCTCCGTCTCGTCATTTTTGTTTCCCCCCGTCGTGAGCGTGGCCACACTAGCAATTGCTAGTGTCGTGCTTTGTGAGGAGGTGCTTACGACCCCATTCCACCTATTTGAGTCATTTCCTCTGCTAGCCTTTTCGTGCATTCGCCTACCGAAGCAGTGCATCGCGGCCTGCATAACTTCCATCCATCATGCGAAGCGGTGCTTGCGACCCTCATTATTGTTGTTAGTTTTTCTTTTGATTTCGCTAAACCAAATTCAAGCCCTCGTTTTATTTTAATCTTTAGAATTAGTTTGCTGAACAATAGAATTGCACGCCCCAACCTGCGTTCCTTGCGAGATAGATACTTGGGGAGTTACTCTCATATTTTGTATTACTTGAGCGACTGGTGCACTTGTCATTAGCGCATCAGTGTCCTCCAGCTTAGGGGCATGACACAGACTAACCCAACATTGAAGAAGTTGTCGGGTACATTGGAAAATGTGTACTTGATTTGGAGAAACCTCACTTAGCTCAATGATATACATCAAGGTATATTTGATGTTATTTTGAGTTTATATGTGCAGGTTAAGTATTGGCTAAAATGCAGAAAAAAGTTTCTAAGTTCATGTGTCGACACTTAAGGAAGTCTGTGTCGACACTTGGAAAAGCTGTGTCGACACCTGAAGCAATTGTGTCGACACGCAGAATTTATTAGTCGACATCGACTGTGTTGACACCGGGAGTCAGTGTCGACACACAGAAATATTAATCGACATCAACTGTGTTGACACCGGGAGGCAGTGTCGACACACAGGAGTATTAGTCGACATCAACTGTGTCGACACCTGGAGGCAGTGTCGACACACAAATCTGAGACGATATCAACTGTGTCGACACACAGGACTTGTGTCGACGCTCAGCAGAGTTTCAACAATGTTGATTGCTGTGTAGTGAAGAAGTGTCTATGTCGACACAAAGAGGCAGTGTCGACACATTCTACAGATGCAGTGTCAAGAAGCTGTGTCGACACCAAAGGAGTTATGTCGACATCACCAAAGCTTGTGTTGACACTTAATCTACTTGTGTCGACACATAATGACAATCAGTCTCGCCGCTTTGCTGACAAAGACAAAGGTTCAAGAACTGACTGGAGACTTGACAGCTGTGCATTCCAACAACTTTGATGAAGCTGTCAGACTTGTCAGAAGTAGGTTAGAAACCGGATCAGTTGGTTACCATGGATGAAGTCTATATATATAGATGGATTCTGTAAAATGAAAATAGATGAACAATAGCAACAGGCACAACTATTGAAATATTGATTATTGATCAAGAAAGTGGACGTCACACTGAAGAAGATTTTCGTGAGAAAATCTAAGGAGAATTCAAGCAAGAATTCTGAAGAAACTTCATAAGTTCTGAAGAGTGAGAGAGATCTTCAGCTGTTGAAGTAAAGAAGGAGACATTTACAAGTCTCTTAAGAAGCAGATCTTGAACCAATCTGCTAAGAAGGATTCAGATTTATTTCTGGATTCTAAGAAGGAAGCTGGCAGTCAGTCGACTTCAAAGGAGATCAACCCTACTGAGTTCAGATTCAAGAAGCTTTGAAGAAAGCTAAGAACATGTTGATTTTAGCCATCAGTCTTATCAAGAAACTGATCAAGAAACCTTTTATCCCTTCTCTCTCAATAAGGGTAAGGGTCAAACTTAAACACTTATCAAATTTTGTAAGTTCTTTTCATAGATCTGAGTTGTAAGCCTATATTATAAAGGCTGAGTGTAGGAGATATAAATCTCTGAGTGGTATGGCTTTTGAGCCTGAGTGTAGGAGAAATCATTCTCTGAGTTGTAGGCCTTGTGGGAAGGCTGAGGTAGGGCTGTTAGCCTGAGCTGTAGGAGTGTGGTTTCACTCTGAGTTGTAGGAACCTAATAGGGTTCTGAGTTGTAGGAACCTTTCAGGGTTCTGAGCTGTAAGATCTGTGGATCTGAGAAGAAGGAAAAAGTTAGGCAGAATCTAGCACACTGCTAGATAGGTGAAGGGGGAAAGTGGATGTACCCAGACCTTGGGGAACCACTATAAATCTATGTGCAATCTGTGATGTGTTTGTGACTGTGTTTTATGTGCTGTGATTGTTGTAGAATAGTTAGATTATATTTCAAGATCTGAATAATTGTTCTGCCTTAAATAAAAAAAAAGAACCTATTCACCCCCCCTCTAAGTGTTTGGGTTATCTTGAAATAAATTCTATCAAGTGGTATCAGAGGGAGGTTCCTCAAAGAAGGACTTAATAGTCTGAGTAAAATCCTTAAGGCAGATTCAAGATCAAGAAAATGGGTTCAGGAGAAAATCATAAGGAACTAGGTTCTATGAAATTACCCATATGCAGGAAAGAGATTTTTGGAATATGGAAAGAAAGGGTCAGGCTTTTCATGGAGGCTTCTGATCCAAGGATTTACATTACTGTAATGGAAGGTCCTTATGTTCCAATGAAGGTATCAGTTCTAGATGCAAATCAAAGAACTCCTAAAGATTTTTCTGAGATGACTAAGGATGAGATCATCCTAGCAACTATGGATAAAAGAGCCCAGAATATCATCGTAAGTGTCATAGATGATTCAACCTTTCAAAATTTAATTCACCGCAAGACCTCCAAAGAAATGTGGGACACTTTGATAGTCTACATGGAGGATTCTGAAGAAGTCAGATAAGATAAAAAATCTATGCTGAACTAGGAATATGAGAGTTTCAGACAAGGAAAGTCAGATAGTATAACTGAGTATTATAAGAAGTTTTATAGAATAGTAAATGAGTTGATGTCCTATGGAAGAATCTTCAGTACATATGAACTGAATGATAAATTTCTAAGATCCTTGACAAAGGATTGAGACACTAAGATTTGTGTCATTAGAGAAGTGACCAAACTTGTAGATATCTCTCCTTCAACTTTGTTTGGAAAATTGCTATCATATGAGATGCAGCTAATGGCTAGGAAAGAGGAAGAGAAAAGTGCTAAAGGGGAGCATAAAGAAAAGTCTGTGGCCTTCAAGGTGGAAGCCACTAGGAAGAATAGGAGGATGTCTCCATCACCTCCTGAGATTATTGCTGAAATTACTTCAGATATTCAGACAACCAAAGTTCAGACAGCAGTGACTCAGACAAAGATTTTGCTGTCTTCACAAGGCAGTTTCAGAGATTCCTGAAGAAGAAGCAGTGGAAATCAAGGCCCTCCACATCTCAGCTTGTGGATGACTATTATCAAAAGAGGAAGTCATCAAGGAAGGACAGGAGCAGGTCTAAGCCTAGCAAATCTACAACATCAAAGATAGTTTGCTACTACTGTAATAGGCCTGGATATGTTGTGGCTGAGTGTCCAGACAAAAGAAAGGAGTCTGGTGATAAAAGAAAGACTCAACAAAAGAGCAAGAAGGAGAAATTCTTTGTTGCTAAGAAGGAGAAAAGCTTGACAGACCAATCATCTTTAGAGTCTGAATCTGAAGCTGAGTCATACATTGGCCTATATGCAGCAGATGAAGAAGATGAGTTTATGCAATTGCTGGACTCTATCTATGCACAATAAGACCATCAGTGCATGAGACTGATAGCTGTATCAGAAGAAGACAAGTGCCAGGATCAGCCTGGTCCTATCAAGGTACAATGTTTTTTTAGTAATTCAGATTATAGTACTGACACAGAGTCAGCTATATCTGCATCAAGTGATGTGGATGGGTCTGAGTCTGAAGGTGATATTCATCAGCTGATAGATGAATATGGGGACTTGTTGCAGGCACTAAATAAAAGCAAGAACCTAGCAAAAACTCAGGCTAAGGAAAATGCAGATCTTAAGATGGCTGGATCTGACTTAGAGAAAGAGTTGGATCAAAAATTAAATGAGATTGCCAAACTAAAAACTATATCTATTATTTAGATGGGCACAATCACATACAAAAATGATCTAATTAAAAGTTTGGAAGCCATACTTCAAAAGGAAAAAGATTTGGTGGCTAGTTATTCCAAGCCAAAATCAGTTTTACCCTTAATAGATGAGTTTGTGGCTCAAAAGGGTAAAGCTGGAATAGGCTTTAAGGGTAATACCAGGGCTGTCCAATTCAAGAGAAAGGGCAAAGCCTCAGTCTAACTACTGAATTTTAAAGTCCCTGTTGTTTTTAGAAAGGTACAAGTGTCTTCTAACAAGTATGACCTTGAGAATACTCATGGTCATAGTAAGACTGAAGTTCTGAATGACAAGGGTGGGTATGTCAATAAGGCAGCCCATGTTCATAAACCCCATGTTCTTAAGAAAATAGTGGGTGTAGCTACAGCAGTACTAGCACAATACAAAAGATTTGCTGTCAACCAGACTGTCAAGAATGTATCTAAAAATAGATACAACAAGTATGAATGCTGGTGCTGTGGCAAGACAGGTCATTATACCATAGATTGCTAGCACAACACTAGTGTCAGAAAGAACAACAGTCTACCTGTTAGAAGAGCTACAGGTAGATTTGGTAAGTATGGAGCTAACTTGAACCAAGGACCTAAGACTTACTTGGGTTCTAAGGGAAGGTAATTCTTTATTGCAGGTGAGTCCAAGTTACATGCCCCTATATGATACTTGGACAGTGGATGTTCCAGGCACATGACTGGAACAAAGGGATTGCTGAAGGAGTATTTACCTATCTTAAATGGGCCTAAAGTAATCTTTGGTGGCTCTGAAAAAGGAATCATCAAAGGATTTTCTCATGCAGTTCTACAGGGGGAGTACAGGACTCTCTGGATGCAGATGTACACTAAGATATGCAGCATATTGAAGAGACTAGAGGTGTTCAACAAGAATATAATCTACCTCCAGCTGTTAGACACTTAAAGGATCATCCAGCAAATCAGATAATTGGTGACCTAAGACATGGAGTGCAAACCAGAAGCAGAAACTTGAACACAGTGCTTTGCTCAAGCTTCCGATCTCAACAGAAGCCAAAGAAATTTGAAGAAGCTATTCTAGAACCACATTGGATTGATGCCATGCAAGAGGAGCTGAATCAGTTCAGAAGGTGCAAGGTCTGGGAGTTAGTTCCTAAACCAAAAGACCACAACATCATTGGAACAAAGTGGATCTTTAGGAACAAACTGGATGAGAATGGAATCATTGTGAAGAACAAAGCAAGACTTATTGTAAAAGGTTACAGGCAGGAAGAGGGTATTGACTTTGATCAAATCTTTGCCCTAGTAGCAAGACTGGAGGCAATTAGGATGTACCTTGCCTGTGCAGCATATCAATGATTCAAGTTATTCCAAATGGATGTAAAATCAGCATTCTTAAATGGAAATCTAAAAGAAGAAGTCTATGTAGAGCATCCCTCAGGTTTTGTTGATTCTCTTAAACCTGATTATGTTTATAGACTTAGGAAAGCTTTATATGGGTTAAAGCAAGCCCCAATGGCTTGGTATGAAACCCTGTCTACTTTTCTTATTGAGAATAAATTCTCAAGGGGGAAAATAGACAAGACTCTATTCCTAAGGGAATCCAAAGGTAAGATAATCTTAGTCCAGATTTATGTAGATGACATAATATTTGGGTCTACAAAAAACAACCTTTGCAAGAAGTTTGCTAAACTTATGCAAGGGAAGTTTAAAATGAGCAGCAGGGAGAACTTAAATTCTTCTTGGGCCTTCAAGTAAGACAGACTGATGATGGCTTGTCCATATCCCATTCTAAGTTCACCAAAGAGTTAATTAAGAAGTATTGTATGGAATCATCCT
Organism: Platanthera zijinensis; assembly: GCA_039513925.1. Classification (NCBI taxonomy): domain Eukaryota; kingdom Viridiplantae; phylum Streptophyta; class Magnoliopsida; order Asparagales; family Orchidaceae; genus Platanthera; species Platanthera zijinensis. Next base: position 105,957,081 of record CM077078.1, on the reverse strand, counting down.
CCACCATGAGAACTCCTATGGGAACAAGTATGCCTATATGCAAAGATGATGCAGGTAAACCTGTAGATGAGTCTTTGTATAGAGGAATAATTGGCTCTCTTCTATATCTAACTGCTAGTAGACCAGCCATTATGTATGCAACATGTGTCTGTGATAGGTACCAATCATGCCCTAAAGAATCTCATTACACTGCAGTATAAAGGATTTTGAGATACCTAAAGGGCACACCTAATCTAGGCCTTTGGTACCCTAGGAATGGAGATTTTCTACTGACAGGCTATTCAGATGCAGACTTTGCAGGTTGCAAAGAAGATAGAAAAAGCACAACAGACACCTGTCAATTTCTAGGAGGAAGATTGGTGTCTTGGAGACGTAAGAAGCAGACTAGTGTGGCAATTTCCACAGCTGAGTCTGAATATGTGGCAGCAGGAAGTTACTGTGCACAGCTGTTGTGGATTCAACACCAGCTAGAAGACTATGGTATTCAGGTAAGTAGAACACCTTTGTTTTGTTATTCTACAAGTGCAATTTCTATTATTAATAATCCTGTTTCACATAGTAGAACTAAGCATATAGAAATTAGATACCATTTTCTTAGAGAACATGTAGAGAAAGAGGACATCTCACTAGTATTTGTCAAAACAGATTATCAGATTGCAGATATGTTTACTAAGCCTTTAGATGAAACCAAATTCAATAAATTTAAAATTGAAATAGGAATGTTGAACATAGATTAGTCTAACAAATTTGGCTAAGTAAATCTGTGTCGACACATTCAGAGAAGTGGTGTAGACACTTTAGTTAGTGGTGTCGACACAACCAGAGTAATGATGTCGACACTTCCATAAATTGTGTTGACACTTGCAATAAGAGTCGACACAGAATTTCTGATGAACTACTAAGTATGTCCAGTGTCGACATATCATCAATTGGTGTCGACACATAGTAGTCATCGTCGTGGTCGAGACAATAGAAGTATGTGTCGACACTTTTCAATAGTGTCAACACTTTTAGACAATTTTTGCCCGCCTTTTGACCTTCTTTGTTTAGAAGGGTATAAATAGGTCGAGAACATATTCTGTCGACACGCTCTCCAGATTTTCGAGACTAAACCCTTGTGTCGACAAACTCTCTTCTCTCAATTCAAGTTTTCTCTCCATTCCAATGGCGCCAAAGATTGAAGATAATGTTAACGAAGGGTATGAGGTGGTTCGCCATGCCTTTAATGATGCGGAGTCAGAGATTAAAGGAGTCATTACACTGTTTGCTGAAAGTTGTTTGGAGTTTCTGATATCCGAACCTAACAAGATTTGGAAGAAGGAGGTTTTTGAGTTCTATACTGCAGCAACAATAGACCTAACTGGATTTAAGATTAAGTAAACAGTTCATGGAAAAAGAGTCAAACTATTCTTGAAAAGTTTGAGAAAAATTCTTCATCTTCAAAGAACTCAGGATGAAGAAGAAGTCCCAATATCAAAAACAAGGGAGGCACTACAATGGTATGGATTGGATCCCACCTTGAAGATTGGAGCTGCAATTAACAGGAAAGGGATGAATCAGCAAGGTAAATTCCTTTCAGAAGTGATTGGAAAGGTGGTTCTGTGTAAGCCGGGGGGTCATGATAGGATTTCAGCCTATATGTTCAGCCTCATGACAAGGATAATCTTCACACTCAACACAGATTGGTCTGTAGTACTTCTTGAGAAGATTAAGGAAAGCATCAAGAAGCCTAATTTGGCTAGGATAATGAGTCTGTACTTGGCTGGAGCCATTCCAGAAGTAATAAATCAGATTCCTGGTTCTAAAATCAATCATATGAGAAGAATGGACATCAGGATCATCTCAAGATGGGATAGAGTCCTAACAAAGGACTTACCAGATATAGAGAGATAGGAAGTTGCTGAGAAATCTCCTGAATAGGACAATGCTGAGACTGCACAAGTGTAGAAGGACACAGTTAGTGCACAAGTGCAGGGGAGCTAGATAGTGTACAAGTACAGGACAATGCTGAGACTGCACAAGTGCAGAAGGACACAGTTAGTGCACAAGTGCAGGGGGAGATAGATAGTGTACAAGTACAGACAATGCTGAGAATGCACAAGTGCAGGGGGAGACAGTTATTGCACAGGTACAAGGGGAAGAGAGAATTCCCTTGGCAAGTGAAATGAATTCACAATCTATTCTTGAAACACCTCATGTCAACAGTCTAGCACTAGATATGATCATGGAGGATACATCTGTAGTTGTTGATGCTCCTGAGACAGCTGTATCACCAGTTCACATTCAACAAGAATTCACTTTGGAAGAATTGTTTCCTGACATAGAGGGAGCAACAGATGAGGGGGAGCAAGTTAACATTGAGGGGTGCAACATAGGATTGAAAAGGAGCTGCCTCCTAGTCCTAAAGAAAGAGTTAATATTACTAGTTCATCTGCTTCAGAAGATGAAGAGATCAGAAATGCAAAGAAAAGAAAAGGGATGGTTTTCAAGAGGAGAAGCCAGAGCTATAAGAAGACTTTGCAAGCTACTACTTCACAACCAGCCCCAGAGACTGATTACAGCTTATTAATGGTGGCTTTGCAAGTTAAATTGGATGAGCAGAGAATGGCTCTTGAGAAGTATGTGGCTGAAAGCAATAAATCACTTCAATTTGATTTGGCTCAAGATATTAAATCCATAAGGTTTGAAGTTAATCTTCATAAGAAAGAGATGACAGATTGTTTCCACAAGGGGGGCAATGCTGTAGTATTTCTGGCTAACCAACAAGCAGAAGTTAAGAAACAAGTGGATGATATTACTGTCAAACAAGGCTATGTCCTTGAAAATCAGATTAGAATGAATGACAATCTGACTGAATCTCACAATGAGATAGTCACTAAAGTAAAGAAAATAGTTATAGCAATGACTGAAGCAAGGGCTAAGGAGAAAGAGGAATTTGATCAGAAGCTACAGGAAGCCTTGAATTCCTTTAAGACAGCCATTACTACTACTCAGAAAACAATTTCTGATCAGCTTCTAAAGTTAAAATCATTTTATAAAGATGGTGTCAATTTTCTTGATGGACAAATAAGATTTCAAAAGGATGACTTAAGAGATCACATTGTAAGAGAAGTCATAAAGGGGGAGAGAGTGTTAGTCAATGCTGGCTCAGATCATGCAAAATGGATATCTAATAGCATCAGAGCCACTCAGGGATATCCACCCCTTTGTGATGATGACAATATTGCAGAATCTTGTGTGCAACCTGCTTATGCTGAAGGTGATCAACCTGAAGTTGCTCAGATCATCTACCCTCCAGCAGATTTTGATATGATTCAACAACAGGTTCAGACAATGTACAATCCTCCATAGGATGTTGAAAATGTCAATATAGAGAAAGTTGAAATGCAAGAAGCTGCCTTGAAAGCTCAGCAGGAAGCTCAACTTTCAAAGAAAAGATTCAGAGAACAGGCTGAGTTAAAGCCTGATTTTGAGCAGTAGAGCTCCACTTCGAGAAATATAATTTTGACTGTCTGAAAAGCTGTGAAAGATCAAGTTCATGAAAGGGGCAAGTGGTATAATGAATAGGAATGACAGAAGTATGAGGCAAGACAGGAAGCTATTGTGCAACATAGAAGAAAGACTAAGATTGGGAAGCTACCTCCTAATGCTCAGGAGCCTAGCAAGTACTTTCCTAAGCCTTTTCATTATTTTGAAAGGCAAAGGATTAAGGCTGAAGTTCAGAAAAAGGCAAAGTTGAAAGGAAAAAAGCCTATTGATGATGCAGAACCTCCTGTGCAAGCTCAGATTAAGACAGGAAAAGACATAATCATTAGGGAGCCTGATCAGGCTTAGGATAGATTTACTAAATCTTGCTAGAACAATGTAATTTTTAGTTTTAAAAGAAATATATATAATTAGTTGTTAAGAAACTTTTTGTTATTATAAACAAAACAATGTTTCATGTTCATTCAAGTTGCATTCTTATTCTGTGATGTGATTTTGATATATGTTTTGTTTATAAGTTGCCCTGTCATATAATGTTTATATACATCATAATGTTTTTTTATTATAAGTGGTGTATATCATTGACTAAAGGGTTATGACTTCTCCAAATAGGGGGAGATTGTTGGGTACATTGGAAAATATGTACCTAATTTTGAGAAGCCTCACTTAGCTCAATGATATACATCAAGGTGTATTTGATGCTATTTTGAGTTTATATGTGCAGGTTAAGTATTAGCTAAAATGCATGAAAAAAGTTTCTAAGTCCATGTGTCGACACTTAAGGAAGTCTGTGTCGACACTTGGAAAAGTTGTGTCGACACTTGAAGCAACTGTGTCGACACATAGAATTTATTAGTCGGCATCGACTGTGTCAACACCGGGAGGCAGTGTCGACACATAGAAATATTAGTCGACATCAACTGTGTCGACACCGGGAGGAAGTGTTGACACAAAGGAGTATTAGTCGACATCAACTGTGTCGACACCTGGAGGCAGTGTCGACACACAAATTCTGAGATAATATCAACTGTGTCGACACATAGGACTTGTGTTGACACTCAGCAGAGTTTCAACAATGTTGATTGTTGTGTAGTGAAGAAGTGTCTATGTCGACACAAAGAGGCAGTGTCGACACATTCTATAGATGCAGTGTCAAGAAGCTGTGTCTTCACCAAAGGAGTTATGTCGACATCACCAAAGCTTGTGTTTACACTTAATCTACTTGTGTCGACACATAATGACAATCAGTCTCGATGCTTTGCTGACAAAGACAAAGGTTCAAGAACTGACTGAAGACTTGACAGCTGTGTATTCCAACAACTTTGATGAAGCTGTCAGACTTGTCAGAAGTTGGTTAGAAACTGGATCAGCCGGTCACCATAAATGAAGTCTATATATATAGATGGATTCTGTCAAATGAACATAGATGAACAATAACAACAGGCATAACTATTGAAATATTGATCATTGATCAAGAAAGTGGACGTCACACTGAAGAAGATTTTCGTGAGAAGATCTAAGGAGAATTCAAGCAAGAATTCTGAAGAAACTTCATAAGTTCTGAAGAGTGAGAGAGATCTTCAGTTGTTAAAGTAAAGAAGGGGACATTTATAAGTCTCCTAAGAAGCAGATCTTGAACCAATCTGCTAAGAAGGATTCAGATTTATTTCTGGATTCTAAGAAGGAAGCTGGCAGTCAGTCGACTTCAAAGGAGATCAACCCTATTGAGTTCAGATTCAAGAAGCTTTGAAGAAAGATAAGAACAGGTTGATTTCAGCCATCAGTCTTATCAAGAAACTGATCAAGAAACCTCTTATCTCTTCTCTCTCAATAAGGGTAAGAGTCAAACTTAAACACTTATCAAATTTTGTAAGATCTTTTCATAGATCTGAGTTGTAAGCCTATATTATAAAGGCTGAGTGTATGAGATATAAATCTCTGAGTGGTAGGGCTTTTGAGCCTGAGTGTAGGAGAAATCATTCTCTGAGTTGTAGGCCTTGTGGTAAGGCTGAGGTAGGGCTGTTAGCCTGAGCTGTAGGAGTGTGGTTTCACTCTGAGTTGTAGGAACCTTATAGGGTTCTGAGTTGTAGGAACCTTTTAGGGTTCTGAGCTGTAAGATCTGTGGATCTGAGAAGAAGGAAGAAGTTAGGCAGAATCTAGCACACTGCTAGATAGGTGAAGGGGGAAAGTGGATGTACCAAGACCTTGGGGAACCACTATAAATCTATGTGCAATCTATGATGTGTTTGTGACTGTGTTTTATGTGCTGTGATTGCTGTAGAATAGTTAGATTCTATTTCAAGATCTGAATAATTGTTCTGCCTTAAATAAAAAAGAAAAGAACCTATTCACCCCCTCTAGGTGTTTGAGTTATCTTGAAATCAATTCTTTCCGAAGTCAGTTTCCACCGTCGAGCCGTTTCAGTAGATACGCCCTTGGTCACGGGCGTGACCAAGGAGCATGGCCTCTTCCGCAACCACCAGTTTAACTCCAGACCATGTCGTTACCCTCCATTTTCTGACCTAGTCAAGACACATCCTAGGTCATGGGCGTGACCTAGGAGCGTGTACTGCCGATTTATAAATTTTGATGTTTTTCTCCCAACATTCCCGGACTTTCAAGACGGTGGTTCCATACCTTACATGCCCTAGGTCACAGGCATTACCTTGGGAGGTGACTTCGCAATAAATTCGATTATAAGTTCCAGCAAAAATTAGAAGCTTGGGAGTTTGATTTTGGAGTTTATTTTCTGTAATTTTGCACTATTTTGCTATTTTTCTCAATCTTAATGTAAGCACTTACTTTGTGTAATTTCAATTCAAGTACTTATTTTGCAATCATGTCTCTCTCTTCTCTTATATGTAATTCCCTTATCATAATGAGTAGCTAAATTTCAATTAGCATTTGATCATGATAACTTTGAAATGAAATAAACTTGTTTTATATAACAACCCGGTTTTGATTTTTGTTATAAGTAGTACTAATAATAATAATATTATTATTATTAGTAAACCTAATTCCTCTTATAATCTAACTCGAGGTGCCACCCCCCCCATTTATTTCCTATACCCCGCTCCCAGTGTTTCTCCCGATCCCGCTCTTCCCGCTCCCACAAAGCCGATGCACCGACTCCCGACCCCACTCCCTTGTCGCAAGCCACAGGCACCACTTTTGTCGCCTCCTCCTGCTCCCGCCGACTACTTCTCCTGCCTCCCCACCAAGCTGACGGCCACGACTTCCCCTTCTCCTTTTCTAGGGCCGGCAGCTTCCTGCGGCTTCTCCTTCTCGGGCTGTCGACAATAACTCCCCAGGTTGCCGATTTCTTCTTCTCCCTTCCTCCAAAGGCCTGCAACATCCCCTTTCCCTCTAGCATCCCTCTTCCCTCTTGGTTTTGGCCGGCTTTTGGCTAGAAGAGCGGCTAGGGTTTTCCTCTTCCTTGGGCTCCATTTTTCTGCCTAGGGTTTGGTTCCCTCTCCTCCTTGAGCCCGGATTTAACTTCCTAATGGTAAGAATCTTCCTCCTTCACCCTTAATCAGAATTTTCTTGATTCCTAAATAATTTCTGCTCTCTAAATTAGGGTTTTCGTAACCCAAGCGCCGTCAAGCCTCCGTTTCAGCGTGGTACGTAGTCTCTTCTCCCCTCACTCATGAGGGAGGTAAATTTCTAACCCCGCTCTTGTTTGATTCTTGCGATATATAAATTATTGTGTTAGCATTTGGTTCTCCGTCATATCAAATTATCAACCTTTGTTTGTGATTGTTCTTGAACAGGTTTGCTTGAGGAGTGTCAATTTTGCTAGCGCCGCTTAGCCGCGCTAATTTCAACTTCTTTAAGGCAAGTAGATATTCCTCTCTCTTGTAAACATTGTGTTTAATCTATTGTATCTCTCCTTTAATTACATGTCTGCATCCCTGTATATAGTTGATCTGTCAAATGATTTTAATTCATGAGTGTCAAACTGGATAAATTAATAGTGCTGGGTTTAGACTATTGGAATTGACATCCGTTAGTGTAAGGATGTCATTTTAATTGGATTCTCACCTTGATGGATTTCGTCTCTTTTGATGAATAATTTGAGGACAGTAAGTTTGAATTTTACGAACATTAATAGATTTAAATGATCATTGTTAAGGCTCCTAGCTAGTGATTTTAAAGATTGTTGGGTTATGTCACACTCGTACCGTACACACATTTGAATTGGAAGATCACACTTGTAACGAACCATGAATAACAAATATATGTTTGGTGTTTCTATATCATGCTCGGTAGTGAACGCATGTTTTTTCTTGGAAGATAACTATGCCTTAGGATTTGTTTAACCTAGGCGAGTTCTCGATATCTCCGATCCGACACCTGTCAACTTACCTCTGCAATTTACTCAATAAATCTTCTTGATATTATGACCTTGACCTTTCAAACCAGCAAGGCTTAAACTCACTGTTTGGTTCCTTCTGTGTCTTCGAATCTGGTTTCGTATGTCTGTCTGAGTAAAACTTATTCTTGGTCTGATCATTCACTTTAAGTATTTTCGTTTCCGTTAAAAATCACTACAGTGTGAATCATGTAACTCATAATATTATAAGCAAACATTGAAATGTGTTGGGGTCACTTGGGTTGCAGCCTTCACGGCGCCAGTTGGGATCCACTAAGACTCTTTAAGCTGGGCTTGGGTCGTGACGAAGGTTGCGACAAGCAAGAAGTTTCTTGATAAGACTTGTATCCGGACTGAGTGTGAACCATACACACTACTCAAAATACCTACACATTTCATTGATTGTTGCTTATGGTATTACTTGTTTCTATTATGTGTTATACTCCGGAGTAGTCTAATAAAATAATTTGTTCTGTTTAGCTCTTTTATTTGCTTGTCTCGAGTAGTTTTGCTTCATGAGAAACTGGTACACTTGATGGGTACCCCTTAATTTATAAATAATTATTATAACTCCCTGTTGGAACATCCTATTACTAATTTGGGTAAGGATCACTATGTTTGTCTTAGGAATCCCAGTTGACCTAGTTGTATAGTTGAGAAGGTCAACATTAGAATGAGTCTAGGGCTTAGAACTTAGGTTTGGAGCTGCCCCCAGGACCATTCCATGATCAAGGTTGAAGAGCTTAGTCTAAGGCAATTTACGTCGAGCTCAGGTCGACGAATCGTCGAACTCCGTTCGACGCTCTCTGAGCTCATCTTCTATAAAACGTCGAACTCCGGTCGACGATCTTCGAGCTCAGATCGACTATCTGCTTTTGGCTAGCTTCTGCTGAGTCGTCGAACTCCCCTCGACTATCTTCTAGCTCAGTTCGACGATCCCTCCTTCAAGTTATTTCCCAAGTCGCTGAGCTCGGTTAGACGATCTTCAAGCTCAGATCGACGTTTTCTGTCTGCTTGTCTCATTTCATCTCTGAGCTCAGTTCGACGCTCGTAGAGCTCAGATCGACGTTTTCTTTAGAGAGATCGACGCTTTCAGGAATTCAAATGCTGCTGTTCTTTGGAATGTTTTTGAATATTATCAGCATTTATGTCAGAAGATCTCCCAGCCGTTTGTCTTTATTCTGGAGCAAGTTTCAAGGAATTATTCAGAGAATGTTTGCTGGACTTTCCTCTAGAAGACAAGACTCTTTTTGGAAGACATTTATGACTCCCAACGGCTAATTTGGACAAGGAAACTTCAGAAAATTTCTATTCTTCTCTTTTGTGTTTTCAAGATATACAGAATACACAAGAAAAAAATATAATAGATTGACAAGAAAGAAAGTGAACATACAGAATAGAGAATACTGATAGCAGAAGAACAACAGAAGAACCGTGACTTCAAAAAAATCTTCTTGCTGACTGAAAAGTGTTCACAATCTCATCTCAGAACTCCAGACACCTCATTTCTCAGCCTTCTTGCTGAAATCATCCTTTGCTGGAGATCAAAGTTCTGAAGACCTATCACCCTAGAGCAAAGCTTCTTTTCCTGAACCTTTCTACATCTCAGGGGGAGCTTTGACATCATCAATCCACTTGTGCTTCTCTCATTTGATTGAGAACAGAGAAGACACCCTTCACTCTTATTTTTCTTTTCCTGCTGTAAAAGGGTTCTTGAACTCCCTTCAAAAGTTCTGTCTGGTTCTGAGAGCCTTGTCAAAACTCAGTGGTGGCAAGACACCTTATCAAAAAAATCCAGTTTTGGTTTTTGAGCACCTGATCAAAAGCTCATTGGTGTCAGGACACCTGATCAACTCATCCTGAGTGGATTCCTACCAAGGGTGGTAGAAGAGTGGATGTACCCAGGTTTTTGGGGAACCACTATATTTCCTTGTGTCTTCTGGTTTGTTTGTGTAATTAGTTTGCTGTGTGCTGTGCTTTTTACTTCTTAGTTTTTAACTTCTTACTAGCACTCTACACTATATCATAAATTGAATTTTATATGTGCTGTTTATTCCAACTGTGAAAAACTATTTTAAAATACTCTATTCACCCCCCCTCTAGAGTTGAGATAGATCTTACCCTCACTTTCAATTGGTATCAGAGGGAGGTTGGTTGCTCATACAGGCTAATACCTGAACCAAAAAGATCCTTGATAAGATCAATCTCTTAAGGGGTTATTTCCTACTCATCCATCTTTTTATTTAAAGACATGGCACAGAACAAAGATTATGCAAGCACCAGACCACCAGTGTGCAACCTTTCTAAGTTTGCACTCTGGAAGACAAGGATTAGATTATACATGAATTCTATTGATGAAGACATTTTCAATTCTGTCTTGACAGTTTGTCCAACTCCTCCAGCAATCTCAAGTACAAGTGCTGTTCCACCTCCTTCTGGAACAAATACAGATATAAAGAAGTGGAAGACTGCAGATGCTAAGGCTATGAACATCTTAGCCCAAACAATGTCTGATGAAATTTTTCAGAAGGTAGCTGAATGCCACTTAGCCAAAGAAATCTGGGACAAACTCTCTGAAATTGTCTCAGGATCTGCTGATGAAAGGAAAGATAGAAGATCTCATCTGATAAGCCAATATGAGAACTTCAAAAAGGGAGAAGCTGAATCAGTGGCTGACATGTACAATAGACTAAGTCTGATTGTCAATGAGCTAAAAACCCTAGACAAAGAAATCTCACTGACTGAGCTGAATGACAAAATCCTGATGTGCTTCCCCAGCACTTGGGATTCAAGAATATGGCCAATCAAGGATGCCAGAAGTTTAAATGAGATTACCACTGAAGCTCTCCTGGGCAAGCTCAAATCCTATGAGCTGCTCATTAAAAATAGAGAAAAAGAACAAAAGGCTATCTCTCCAGCCACAAGGAAAGAAAAGACCATAGCCTTCAAAGCTGTAGAAGAGGAGCCTGAAAATAAAGCTACAGGAAATGATGAGCTCATAAGTTTACTGGCCAAAAGATTCTACAAGATGGCCAGAAAAGACTTCAGAAAGAGACCATACAAGGGTCATGATAAACCAAGGTATGATAAATCAAACAACAATAAAGAAATCATATGCTTTGGTTGCAGGAAACCATGCCACATTGTGCCTGACTGTCCAGAAAACAAGAATAAGGACAAGAAGGAAAGAAGAGAAAGAAGAACAGAAAAGGATTACAAGAAGAATAGCTCAGACAAAGCCTCCTCCAGCAAGAACAAACATACAAGGAAGGGCTTTGTTGCTGAGACATGGAGTGAGACTAAAGAAGAATCTGAAGTCTCATCCAGTTCTAGTGATGATGAGGATGATGCAGATGAAAAAGAATTTTGCATGATGGCTGTCAATGCCTCACAGCAAAACTCTGATGAAGAATCAGAATCAGACTCAGAAACTCAACCAGATGAAGATCAGGTAATCAACTCTTTTGACTTTAATTCTGAGGACTTCAAAAATGAATTTAAGACACTGTGCCTAGATTTATTAAATTCTGAGAAGGAGATAATCTCTCTCAGGAATCAATTATCTGAATACAGCGTCCTAAGCTCAAATAACCTCAAACTCTCTGAGGAGTTAGAATACTGTAGGGAGGAGATAGCTTCACTAAAAAGTGAATTGTCAAGAGCTAAAGAGTTTGAAGAATCCCTAAATGGGAGAAGTATCAGACTGATGGACATTACAAGCACAGTGAACTCTAGACTCAACAGTACACTGGGCTTGGGTGCCTCATCCAGCCAACCTATAATTTTAACAACTCCAATCAAATTTGTCTCTGACAAAGGAAAGGGAGTAATAGAGGTAGCCAGGAAGAATGTAGATCTGTCAGAGAAAAATTTAGTTCAACAGATGGCGTCGAGCAGAGCTCGACGATCGTCGAACAGAGCTCGACGATCTAAGCACAGATCGTCGACCTCAGATCGACGATATCCAAACTCTGAACTTCGCCATAATCGATCTTCAAACAGAGATCGACGATCTGACCCAAGATCGTCGACCTCAGTTCGATGATCGTCGAACAGAGATCAGGACTGTGAACATTCCTTCAATGGCACATCTGGATTCAATCCTAGAAGTTCCACATCCCAAGGCTTTAATCCCTATACTGAATGGATAGTACCTCCTAGGAGATACCATCCTGAAGGCTATAAGGATCAACCTGGGATGTCTTTTGTTTCAGAATTTAAGGGATATCAACCTAGGCCCAAGGTTAACTGGGTCAAAAACAAATAAGCTGTTTATGTGCAGGTGAAGACCTATCCAGCATCAAACCATCAATGGTATCTGGATAGTGGGTGCTCAAAGCACATGACAGGGGACAAGGACAACTTCACTTCCTTCAAAGCCAAGCTTGGACCCAAAGTAATTTTTGGAGACTCAAGCTTTGGAACTACAAAAGGATATGGTGTAGTCCAAATTGGCTCAGTCACATTCAAGAAGGTGGCATATGTTGAAGGACTCAAGCACAACTTGATAAGCATCAGTCAACTGTGTGATGAAGGATATCAAGTGACCTTCAACAAAGCCATATGAAAAGTCAAGTCAGTGGACAACACAACTGTGTTGACAGGTAACAGAAGAGGTAACATTTACTTAGTGGATTTTCATTCACCAGTGGTAGATATTTGCCTATTTAATTCCATTTCAAAATCTAATGTTTTATGGCATAAGAGACTAGGGCATATTAACCTTAGAACCATTGCTAGGCTATCCAAAGACAACCTTGTTAGAGGACTACCTTCTGGTCCCTACAAGAAGGAAGAACTTTGCAAGGCATGTCAATTAGGCAAGCAAACTAAAAGCAGTTTTAAATCAATTAATAAAAATGATTCACCTAGGATTTTGTACCTGTTGCATATGGATCTTTTTGGACCCATATCTGTACAGAGCCTAGGAGGTAAATCCTATACTTTAGTGATTGTAGATGACTTCTCAAGATTCACTTGGGTATTCTTTCTGAAGAATAAGTCTGATAACTTCAAGTGTTTGACAGATTTTCTCAAATGCATTCAGATTGAGTTCAACACTCACATTGCCCTGATCAGAAGTGATCATGGGACAGAGTTTGATTCTCTTCTCATGCAAGAGTTCTGTCAAAGTGAAGGGATCAGACACACTTTCTCAGCTCCTAGAACTCCTCAACAGAATGGGGTAGCAGAAAGGAAAAATAGAACACTCATTGAATCTGCAACTACATTATTGACAGATGCTCACCTACCTCTGTCCTTTTGGGCTGAGGCAGTGAACACCTCCAACTATGTGTTGAACAGAAGCCTGATACACAAGCTGAAGGGCAAGACTCCCTATGAATTGCTCAAAGGGAAGAAACCTAAAATAGGCTATTTTAAAGTTTTTGGCTGTACTTGTTTTATTCATAATAATGACAAGAAATATCTAGCAAAATTCCAAGCTAAAGCTGATGAAGGAGTGTTTCTGGGATACTCCATGATCAGCAAGGCCTATAGGGTTTATAATAAATCTTCCTGTAAAATTGAAGAATCTGTTCATATTATCTTTGATGAAGCTAACATGTCTTTCAAGGAGAAGAATGCTTCTACCATAGAACCTCTGCAGGTACATTCTCTAGCTGAAGACTTGAACAAATTGCAAGTTGCTGAAAAGAATGAGAGCAGTGATGATGAAGAAGAAGTTCAACATCTTGAAGAAAATCATCCTGAAGAGCCAGTTGCTGCTCCACTAGAGGAGATAACAACACAGGCTAGTGAACAATCAACACTCCCTGTTGACTTAGTAACAACAAGAGATCATCCAATCACCCAAGTAATTGGAGAAATTTCAGCTGGTGTGCAAACTAGAAATCAGGTCAACCAGAACCTGATGCACACTTGCTTCCTATCTCAAATTGAGCCTCAATCCATACAAGATGCAGAGCAAGATCCACACTGGATCATTGCAATGCAAGAGGAGTTGCATCAATTTGAAAGGAACAAGGTTTGGGAACTAGTGCCTAAGCCAAAGGATCATCCCATTGTTGGAACAAAGTGGGTATTCAGGAACAAGCTGGATGATCAAGGAGTTATAATCAGAAACAAGGCAAGGCTAGTTGCTCAAGGGTACTCTCAACAAGAAGGAATAGACTATGATCAGACATTTGCACCAGTTGCAAGGTTGGAAGCCATCAGGATATTCCTAGCCTATGCTGCTCACAAAGGTTTCAAAGTGTATCAAATGGATGTAAAAAGTGCATTTCTCAATGGGGACATCAAAGAGGAAGTCTATGTTAGACAACCTCCAGGTTTTATCTCTCTAACTCACCCTGATTATGTTTACAAATTGCATAAAGCATTATATGGTCTCAAGCAAGCCCCTAGAGCATGGTATGAGACCCTAGCATGCTTTCTTCTGGAAAATGATTTTGTTAGGGGGAGAGTAGACCAAACTCTTTTTATTAAAACCCATAAGTCCCATACCCTACTAGTACAAATTTATGTAGATGACATTATTTTTGGTTCTACTGATTCAAAATTGTGCAAAAAGTTCTCCAAGCTTATGCACTCTAAATTTGAGATGAGTAGCATGGGTGAGCTGTCCTTTTTCTTAGGACTGCAAGTCAAGCAACATGCTGAAGGCATATTTATTTCTCAAACCAAGTATGCAAAAGAATTGGTTAAGAAATTTGGTATGTCTGATGCATCATGTATGAAAACACCCATGCCCTCAAATGCTGTAATAGATGCTGATGAACATGGGAAACCTGTTGATCAGACAACATATAGAGCAATAATTGGCTCTTTATTGTACCTTACAGCTAGTAGGCCTGATATAATGTTTGCCACATGTATTTGTGCTAGATTCCAAGTTAGCCCTAGAGAGTCACATTTAATCTTAGTTAAGAGAATTCTTAGGTATGTTAAAAGTTGTCCAAATCTAGGTCTCTGGTATCCAAAAGATTCAGCATTTGATTTAACTGGATTTTCAGATGCTGATTATGCTGGATGCAGAATAGACAGGAAAAGCACCAGTGGAACTTGTCAGTTCCTTGGTGATAGACTTGTCTCTTGGTTCTGTAAGAAACAAACATCTGTGTCAACTTCAACTGCTGAAGCTGAGTATATGGCTGCAGGCAGTTGTTGTTCACAAATATTGTGGATACAGAATCAGCTTCTAGACTATGGCTACAACTTAGAGAGGTCAAAAATTTTCTGTGACAATACTAGTGCTATCTCTATAGCACAAAATCTAGTCCTCCATAGTAGGACAAAACACATAGAAATTAGGCATCACTTTCTAAGAGATAATGTAGAGAAAAATAAAATTGAACTTCAATATATTCCTACTGATTTGCAAAGGGGAGATATTTTCACCAAGCCTTTGGATGAAAAGAAACACACCTTCTTCCTCAATCAGTTAGGCATGTTAGATGGAGGAAGCCTAAATTAAATTACAAGATTCTGTAAAGCTAAAACAGACCAAGACCAGGCTAAAAATTTCCTCTCCTTTTGTGTCTGTAGAATAAGTTCTGTCTCTGAACTGAGCTCGACGTTTTCCCAGAAAACGTTGAACGGAGATCGATGGTTCTTGAGGCGTCGATCTGAGTTCAGCGCCGCCGTTGAATCTATTCTTTCCCTCTGTTTGATCCTTGGCCGTCGAGCGGAGCTCGACGCTCTCAATACGTCGAACGGAGTTCGACGCTATTGGCGTCTCTTCATTTCCCTCTGTAGCCCAAATCGTCGAGCTGAGTTCGACGCTTCTACGAACTGAGCTCCACGATTTTCCTTTTTCGCGTCGAACCCTAATATAAAATCTTTCTTTCAGCCGTCGTTCTCCCTTTGCGTTTTCATACTCTGCAACTCTCTTTCTTTTCCCTCCAAATTCTCTACGCTTGGTCGTTTTTGGTTTTCTGTTGCAGGTGAATATGGCTGAATCAAGTGCTGCTATTGCTAAGATGAAGTTCGACACAGGTTTTGACATCGACATAAACTCCTTCGATGGAAGCGACCAACGCTTCAAGGACATCCTAAACTTATTCAGAGAACAACAGTTGACTCCAATAATGACTACAAGGATGAAGATCGCCTCAGAAGAAATTAAAGAGTGGTGTTATACCGCAACAGACGAGACTGAGAATTCTGTTGTCGGCACCATTAAGGGGACTCAGGTACTTCTATCCCCGGCCCTTTTAACAGAAGTTTTTCAACTCAGTACTGGAGAAGACTCCATTGAACTGTCTGGAGAGGAGTTTGACACCATGCTGGATAGGATGGGTCACAATGCAGTCAACCCTCATAAGCTATTGAAGAAAAATCTGGCTATAGAATTTCAATTCCTGGCTGATGTAGTTGGGAAGGTGCTGTTGGCCAAGCACTCCGCTCATGACACCATATCCAGATATCAGTTCTGCCTGATGGGAGCCTTATCAGATAAGAAACACCTTGACTGGGGCTCCATCTTCTTCACTCTGATCAAGAAGAAGATCAATAAGACTGCAGTTAGTTATGGGAGAATCTTAGGGGTCTATCTGCACAACAGGTGCCCTGACCTTTTAACCTCCTCTGGCATGTTCATCAATGCATCCAAGAGGCTTTCCTGTGCCCTCTTCAGTAAATGGGACAGGCAGATCATAAACCCCTCCAGGGCTGCTGCAACACTTCATTCAGGCACAAGGACTATTTCAGTCACTCCTCCAGCAGAAGAGCTGCCTGCTTCTTCCCCTCCTCCAACCATATCCACCCAAGCCGTCACCTCCTCACCACCAGTCTCCACCATAATCATCTCATCCCCAATTACCATTTCCTTACCTATGTCATCCCCTCCTCTATCCACCTCAGAGGAATTCCATCCTCACTTTTCCTATTCAACCTTCACCCTACCATCCTTCTCACTTACAGATGATTCCTTCATGGATGATTCACCCTCTACTCCTCCTGAGCCACATTCAACCTCGTCCTTTCAACAAATGCTCCATGACATTCTCTCTCAACCCTCCTTCACACCCTCTCTTACTTCCCCTATCTCCACCTCAACCTCCTCTATCTCCATTATTCCATCTTCTGAACCAACCATTCCCTCTCCACCTTCCTCCACATCTTTAGTTTCAGCCACCATCCCTCCATCCACCTTTGCTCCTGCCTCTGCTCAAGCCCCACTTGAGCATGTAGATCTTCCTAGCTTGGCAGACAGGCTGTATGAGTTGCTAGCTCCCAAGCTGACATCTCTACTAGAGTCTTCCCTGGCTGCACTCCTGAAGCAAGTCCAGGAGCTGTCTACCAAGCTTGCCCTCCTTTCCTCCTCCCAGGCTATCCCTACTTCTGGGTGCCTTGATTCACCTCTCTCTGAACCAAGGCAGGGGGAGATGCCTTATGAAGAAGTGGTTGTGCCAGCTGCTGATCATATGCCAGCTCCAGCTCTTGGATGTGCTTTTGCACTGAATCTGTAGAGGCTGCTATCTATATTTGATACAGTCCATTTCAGCTGTCTGCCTGCAACTCCTGCTGAAGATTTGTCTAAGGCCATTGTGCCTGTATCTATCTGTGATCCCAGCCATATTGATTCCTACATCAAGTCCTGGAAGGCTGTGGATATATCTGATGCTGCTACTAAGGCCACTGTGCCTCTTTCTGTTGAAATTGCTGCTGCTGCTACTGCTGACATAGAGATGATTCCAGCAACTGATGCTGATGAAATTGATGTTGAGACTGCTGCTCCTGCTCTAGTGTCTGCTGCTGCTCTCTCTCCTCTTGCTCCTGCTGTTTATGCAAAGCTTAAAGCTCAAGAAGAGCTTATCAGAAGAATTGATGATCTGTATGATCAACCTCAAAGCTCTGAGAGTGATCAGTACAGGACTGATTCTGATGATTCTGCTAGCACTATTGCCAAGAAGAGAAAAGCTAGAAGTAAAGCAATGATGTCAGTCCCTCCTGCCAAAGCCAAAGACTCCAATGATATTCCATACTACATCCTGCATGACTGCCCCATCTCTGAGCCATGGATGCAATTCTCCAAGAACCAACTGAAAGCCATGAAGAAGAAAAGGAAGCTTGACAAATATGAAAAAGGATCCTCTCAATATCAGCCTCCTCCTCCTCCTCCTCCAGATTCTGGGTCAGGCTCAGCCCCTCAAGCTCCAGTTTCCAGACACAGTTCCTCCCAGTATTATCAAAGATCCTATCAAAGGGGACAGCATCAAAGGGGATATCAATCCAGAAGAGATCAATTTAGAGGAAGCCAGAGAGGCCATAGACTTCATTCAAGGGAAGGGCAAGGTCACCCTGACCCTTCTTCAGGTCCTTTTCCTTACAAGCTGAAAGACACAATTGTCTCCAGGACTCCTTCTACTGATTCTGAAATCATCAACAGATATGAACCTCCTATTCCATTTGAAGATCCTGAGAACAACCCTGTGTCCTGGACAGCCAGAATGAAAGAATTGGCTGCCCTTGATCAAATAAAAAGGGCCAGAGAACAAGACAAGGATACTTCAAACATAACTACTTTATCAGAGCAGAGAAAGAAAGAACTAGAAAGATATGCATCAAGGAAATTCTTCAATCCAGAAGACTATATGAAGCTGCACCCTGAGGCTGTTGTTCCAAGGCCCAAATCTCAAACTTCTCTAGGTGCAGAGGATGACAGAAGGTCAAAGAAAGAAAGTCAGAATCCTAATAGAGAAATTTTATTTAAAAAGGGAACTGAAAGGAAGTGAACTGTGTAAGCTAATCATTTCATCCACCTTTGGATATCTGCTGCTATTTATCTGTGATCTGCTTTGCTCTGCAATTTTGTATTAGCTTCTGTATTGTTGTATGCTTTTCATTCTCTATGATTGTCTGTAAATAGTAATCCTAACCCAAATAGGGGGAGATTGTTGGAACATCCTATTACTAATTTGGGTAAGGATCACTATGCTTGTCTTAGGAATCCCAGTTGACCTAGTTGTATAGTTGAGAAGGTCAACATTAGAATGAGTCTAGGGCTTAGAACTTAGGTTTGGAGCTGCCCCCAGGACCATTCCATGATCAAGGTTGAAGAGCTTAGTCTAAGGCAATTTACGTCGAGCTCAGGTCGACGAATCGTCGAACTCTGTTCGACGCTCTCTGAGCTCATATTCTATAAAACGTCGAACTCCGGTCGACGATCTTCGAGCTCAGATCGACTATCTGCTTTTGGCTAGCTTCTGCTGAGTCGTCGAACTCCCCTCGACTATCTTCTAGCTCAGTTCGACGATCCCTCCTTCAAGTTATTTCCCAAGTCGCTGAGCTCGGTTCGACGATCTTCGATCTCAGATCGACGTTTTCTGTCTGCTTGTCTCATTTCATCTCTGAGCTCAGTTCGACGCTCGTAGAGCTCAGATCGACGTTTTCTTTAGAGAGATCGACGCTTTCAGGAATTCAAATGCTGCTGTTCTTTGGAATGTTTTTGAATATTATCAGCATTTATGTAAGAAGATCTCCCAGCCGTTTGTCTTTATTCTGGAGCAAGTTTCAAGGAATTATTCAGAGAATGTTTGCTGGACTTTCCTCTAGAAGACAAGACTCTTTTTGGAAGACATTTATGACTCCCAACGGCTAATTTGGACAAGGAAACTTCAGAAAATTTCTATTCTTCTCTTCTGTGTTTTCAAGATATATAGAATACACAAGAAAAAAATATAATAGATTGACAAGAAAGAAAGTGAACATACAGAATAGAGAATACTGATAGCAGAAGAACAACAGAAGAACTGTGACTTCAAAAAAATCTTCTTGCTGACTGAAAAGTGTTCACAATCTCATCTCAGAACTCCAGACACCTCATTTCTCAGCCTTCTTGCTGAAATCATCCTTTGCTGGAGATCAAAGTTCTGAAGACCTATCACCTTAGAGCAAAGCTTCTTTTCCTGAACCTTTCTACATCTCAGGGGGAGCTTTGACATCATCAATCCACTTGTGCTTCTCTCATTTGATTGAGAACAGAGAAGACACCCTTCACTCTTATTTTTCTTTTCCTACTGTAAAAGGGTTCTTGAACTCCCTTCAAAAGTTCTGTCTGGTTCTGAGAGCCTTGTCAAAACTCAGTGGTGGCAAGACACCTTATCAAAAAATCCAGTTTTGGTTTTTGAGCACCTGATCAAAAGCTCATTGGTGTCAGGACACCTGATCAACTCATCCTGAGTGGATTCCTACCAAGGGTGGTAGAAGAGTGGATGTACCCAGGTTTTTGGGGAACCACTATATTTCCTTGTGTCTTCTGGTTTGTTTGTGTAATTAGTTTGCTGTGTGCTGTGCTTTTTACTTCTTAGTTTTTAACTTCTTACTAGCACTCCACACTATATCATAAATTGAATTTTATATGTGCTGTTTATTCTAACTGTGAAAAACTATTTTAAAATACTCTATTCACCCCCCTTCTAGAGTTGAGATAGATCTTACCCTCACTTTCACTCCCGCGCACCGGATCGTAACTCCCGCGCACCGGATCGTAACTCCCGCGCACCGGATCGTAACTCCCGCGCACCAGATCTTAACTCCCGCGCATCAGATCGTAACTCCTGCGCACCAGATCGTAACTCCCCCGCGCCAAATCGCAACCGCCGCCGCCGCCATCCTTACGGGCGGGCGGCGGCCAGTGGCCGGCCTCCCACGCCCAGCCGCCCCCCTTAGCGATCGGCCGCCCCCCTTAGCGGTCGGCTGCCCCCACGCGGCCGGCGGCCGTGGCCGACCACCTGGGGCCGGCCGCCCCATTACGGCCGGCCGGCCGGCTGCCTCCTTGCGAGCCGGCTGCCCCCTTGCGGCCGGCGGCCGCGGCTGGCCGTCTGGAGCCGGCCGCCTCCTTGCGGCCGGCCGCCGCGGCCGATCAGTCATGGTCGGCCGCCTCCTCGTGGCCGGTCACCTCCTCTTTCGGGCGGCCATCGGCCGGCGCGCCTACTCCGACCACCGTCGTGGGTCGGCCTTTTCTCTACCGTCTGATCATGACGGGCCATCACGGCCCTCCGATCGCCACAAGTGATCGTGACCCTCCGATCTGCGATAAACCACCCTAACCACCTCGGAAACCCTATATAAGCACCCCTGAGAGTTCATTTCAAGGGATCTGGCTTCATTCTCTCCTTCGCTTTCTCTCTCTTCATTCCTCTTTTCTCCAGAGCTTCACTCTCTACTCGCCTCGTTCTCTCCTCTTTCACTCACTAACTTGGCAGGTTCTCCTATGAATGCCGCCCAGAGAAGGAAGGAAGCGAAGTACCAGTGAAGGAAGCCCTCCTCAGTCTGAGACATAGAGCGTAGGCATCCTGCGGCGCGCGAGCAAGAAGAGAAAGCGCTCAAGAAAGACACACGTCAAAGTGCACGGACTCCTAAGCGGTGGCCTATCACCCAAGGAGAGCTCTCTCAACTCCCCAGTATTTGTAACGAGGCGCGGCCTGTCGCCCTCGCTTTCTCTTTACAAGAGCACTGTAACAGAGGCAGATAGTGCAGTTTGGCTGGCACAGACCCGGCCACGTGATTTTTTCCCTTTTCCAGGGTTTTCCACGTCAAAGTTGTGTGTGTACATTTTCTCTATTTCTACTGTGACTGTGTGCGTACTCAATCGCCCGGGGCTAAGACGGACCGATCTGGAACCGGTCTACCGGGGGCATTGAGCGAACCGCAACAGTTTGGGGCCGTCTGTGGGAAGCATTCCCAGCAAGCAAAAGAAGACTCAAAAGTTTGTCAGGGCGAGACAGAATAGACGGAAAGAGCACCCGAATGACTAGGGGGTCGATCCGGCGTGAGCAGGAGAATCAAGCCGCGTCGCAGTCTCTAGCGAACGCGCAACCGCAAGAAGACATCGCAGCACCTGGGGCGGCGCTGCGCGAGAACATGGCTCCCCCGCCAGACATTCGGGTCGAGATGCTCGCCCTCTTAAGGAACCTCATAGGCCCCCACGTGCCCGGGGGGGGGGGGGGTCCAAATTCAGGAAAATCTACTAGTACCACCAGCAGAATGCCAGAGGGCCGTAGAAGAAGAATCCGAGTCGTCAAGACACGATAGCGTCGTGCATCCCGTTCACCACATTAAGGCGGCAAGAATCACCCCTCTCCTCAGCAATCAGTAGTAGCCGGTCCCAGCAAAGCCAGGTGCAGGAATGACTCGGGAAGCATTCCGCGAAATGTTCGAAGAAGAGTTTGGTCCAGTCGGCCGACGAGCGATGATGACGCGGTGCCTCGCTCGGGGGCATCACCCTTGGCTCCTGAAGTGATGGCCTATCCCGTCCCTCAGGGATTCAAGATCCCCCACGTCGAAGCGTACGACGGAGTGGACAATCCTTGGGAGCACATCAACCACTTCTACACGATACTCCACCTTTGCAACGCTCCCGATGAACTGCTTTGTCAGGTCTTACCTACCACCCTCAAGGGGCAGGCCCGCACTTGGTTCCATTCCCTCCGAGAGGGGTCAATCAGAAACTTTCCCCAACTGAGCCAGCAATTCCTTGATCAGTTCGTGGCCAATCGCAGGATCGCAAAGACTCCATCCCACCTCTCCGGCATCCGACAGAGTGAAACCGAGACCTTGAAAGAGTTTTTCCGCCGATTTACTATAGAAGCTAGACAGATCCCTGGGGTAGACCCAAAACTCCTTCGAGGAGTTTTCCTCGGGGGACTCCGACCAGGCGGATTCTATTCCTCTCTAATGCGGGATACGGTCCCCAGTTATGCAGATCTGGTACACCGGGTGGAAGCTCTGATAGCCGCAGACGAGGCCATTGAGGCCCACCGTCGACAGTTTGAAGGAGGCCAAAAGAGGCAGAAGCAGCAGGAGCAACCCTCCGGAAGACGAGCAGAGAGGCGCGACGAGAACCGTCACATCGAGCATCGCAATCAGGAGCCCTGGAGAGGCCAAGATAACGGGCTTCTCCGGACTTACACCCCTCTCAACACCACTCGCGCCAACGTCATATATGTCATTCAGGGCGATCCGGCGCTCTAGAGGCCAAGGGCGCTCCCGCCCAATCCAAGGGCTAATCCGTCAAAGTACTGCGACTTCCATCGAGGAACCGGGCACACTACTGAAGAGTATGTAAAGTTGAAAGATGAGATAGAGCGCCTTGTTTGGCAAGGAATACTCGGGCATTTTCTGCAAGGATGTGTGCGAGAGCAGCATGGGGGCCCGCCTGCATAGAGAGAACCGCCACCTGTGCACTGAGAAGCGCAGGGGGGGGCAGGCAGGTCGTCGGGATTGTGGAAGTCATCTCCGGCTTTCCCTTTCCCACGGTCAACTCCATCGCCCCTCCCCAAGAGGACAAGGCGGTTGGAATCATTCCCACCATAAGCTTCAGCGAGGAGTACCTCCAGGGCCTCCACACACCACATCAGGACCCGCTAGTTATTGTAGCAGAAATCGGCAACCCCAGCTTCCACGTAAAGCGAATTCTGGTGGATAACGACAACTCAGTAAATGTTATATTCATGACCGCGTTAACCATTATGGGAATCCAAATACAGAATCTTCATCAAGCATCAGGCCCCATCTACGGCTTCAGCGGGGCGCCCGTGTCCGTGGCAGGCACCCTCACCCTTCTAGTGACACTAAGAGAATTTCCAAGGCAGGTCTCCCACGACGTGCAATTCGTGGAAGTCGATACAGAATCGCCCTACAACGCAATTTTTGGTCGGCCTCTCCAGACAGCTTTCCAGGCAGTCCCGTCAATTCTGCACCTCGCAGTGAATTTTGTCACGCCTGCGGGGGTTGGGGTCGTAAGGGGCAGCCAGGACATGGCACGCTCATGCTATCTGCACCAATCACGGTCGGAGGTCGTCTCAGGAACCATCATCTACCACATCTAACAGGTCGCTCTGGAGAAGGGCCAGAACCGAGGCGAACGTGCCTCCTAAAAACTTTTCTTTATATCAAACTAACCAAAGACAACTATAAAGTCGCGAGGAAAACCCTCGTGCACGAACTATCCTGCTTATTGCTTTTTCTGCTTTCATTCTAACTCTTGCCATGCAACAAACACGTCAGAAGGACATCTCGTCCCTCAGACCCCCCTGAGGCCAGGATTGTTAGTTCCACAAAGTGGTCCGGGACCCATCGACATGCGACCCACTTGGCGGTTTGGAATCCGTCACCGTACAATGGCGTGACTAGGCTAAAGAAAAAACTAAACAACTCATCTATTTACCTTTATATACTGTGATTATGATATCACTAACTCCTAAAACTTGCAGGACCGATTTGGAATCCGTCCCCTGGGGTTCGGCGAGCAACTGTAGCACGATTGTCTCGATCCCCCTGGCACGGCTCAAAGGTTCGCCCTTCACCCGTCCAGTGGATTGCGATGTCATCGGGAATGAGCACCACCGGTTGACCGCGACCCATAGCGCGAAACCCTCGGCCTGGCAATAGGTCGCGATGTCGCCTGTAACACCCCAAAAATCATAACAGGTCGATTTGCGGTGCAGGTTGTTTGACACGGCCTAGGACACGGGCGTGTCCCAGGGCGTGTCGGGAGTACACGGCTTGGGACACGGGCGTGTCCCAGAGCGTGTTACTCAAGAAATGGGCGATCTGAGTCAGAAGATTACACGACCCGGAACCAAGCCTTGAACACGGCCGTGTTAGATTTGATACGGGCGTGTCCGATGCCGTGTGCCTACCCGTGTACTGCTTGTTGGTTTTGGGGCTCGGTACGGCAGGAGTGACACGGGCGTGTCACATGACTGACACGGGCGTGTCAGGTTCGACACGGGCGTGTCGATGCCCATGTTCTGGTAAAGATCAGTTGGTACGAGTACCGCGTGTGCCGCTTAAGGGTACACGGCCTGTGACACGGGCGTGTCACAGGCCGTGTCAGCCAAAAAAGTGTAATTTTGGGAAAATCGTGGTCGTTCATTTTCTCTCTTTGGATCCAAAGGCTCAGGTGATTCCTTGCTGGCTTAAGTCACCAGAGGCTGATGAAGAGTTCATTCTTCATTTGGTTAAGTGAAGAGAGAAAGAGAGAGGAGGAAGAAGAAGGAGGAGGAGATCAAGCCACCTGCGGAGCTCCCGTGGTCCGATTCGAGATCCGAGGCTAGCGTTGTGAAGGCAAAGCTGCTGCGGTGCTTTCTCACCGGCTAGTTTTCGATGGCTCCCAAGAGATCGTCAAGGGTAACGATCTCCCTTCTTGGACATGTGAAGTCCTTCTTTTCTGCATTGCATAGGGAAAACCCTTCCCTGCGAGTGTGCGGTGGGTTGTGGTGTCCCTTGGGGTAGATATGTGAAGTCCCCCTTGTTAGAGTCCGGAATTGGAGTACGGATCTAGGCATGCTGTGTGAAGCCCATCTGGACATGCTGGTCTGGATTGGTGATGCTTGTTTGCATATCGGAGAAGACTCTGTGGTTATGGCTTGTTTGCCTTGTGCCTACCTGTTGCTTGGTGCAGCAGGAAGTACTGGATGAAGTCCAGGAAATGAAGAGGGTTGGATGCAACTCTTGTGGCCGTGCGTTGCCACTTTGTGTGCGGTTGAGCCGTTGGGCTGCAACTCGATGAAAAGGCAGATTGCCGAACAGGAAAGGTGAAACCGACCCGCGCCTATAAATTGCCATGGATACTTCCGTATTCGAGGTGGCATGACGACTTGAGCAACGGGGGGTGGCTGATCCGTACCTGCGTTATGTCCGTCCGACTTGGAAGCCTGGTTATAGGTTGAGTTGGAGCGCATAATGAGAGTCTTAGGCCCGCGCGCCAAAAAGACTAGAATGCTCAATACCGTGTAAACAGTGGTGTTGACCCTGGTTTTCCGGTGCACCAAGAATGTGCCCTGAGTGCACGGACTGTCGGGCCGTGTGGCCGACGGTTGTGATGGCTTGAATGTGCCTGCACGCACATAGTTGCTATTGTTGATACCATGCTGTGCAGGGAAAGAATGCTACTGCCCCGAGAAAGGGGTAGGATTGTTATAATTGGGTCAGCTGAATGCTGACCGTTGCCGTGTTTGCCACCATTTGGGTGGATTGTCCCTATGCAGGTGCTGGAGAGCCAAGTGGTAAATGAAGGGCTGAAGCCCTACTGATGTTGCTGCTGATGCTGCGGCTAGCCCTTGAAGGCTGCGCGAATGGTTTTGTTTGTTTTGCTTTCACACATGTATGGCCGGCCTGCGCGCCAATGTTTGTAATCCATGATGTGTGGAAAGAGGAACTGTAAGGCCTTAAGGCCAACCCTTCAACTTTGTTGTACATTCCGTGGCTGTATATATAACTGTGGTTTATATATTGGACATTCCTGGGTAGAGTTCAATTTACAACTTAAAGCGTCCGCTAGAATGCTCTGAGTTAGGATACATGTATGGTTTGGTATTATCCTGTGACCTCACCGTCTGTTTGTGGCATATCGTGTGGGGCCCCGGCCGGACCTTCTACGATACGTCATGTAACGGATGGGGTCATTACATTTTGGTATCAGCTTCGTTCGGTCTTCCTCTTTCGAATTCGTGGTCGAATTCTTTTGTGGGGTGGCGAGCGCGTGTTTGTGCGCCCTGCTGTAATGCTAATGAACTCTGGAATGTCCACTAAGGAATGTACAAAATCTTGTTTGAGGAATCTGCGCGTTCCTTTTCTGTTGTTTTGCTTGCATACGATCGCTAATGTGTGTCTTGTCCACCTATAGGTGACGCGTAGTGGTGCTGGGCAGTCTGAGCCCCGGCGCTCTGATGAGAGTGCGGCACCAGCTGAGGTGCCAACACCTCCTCAATCTGCGGAAACTGTTCGCTTAGTTGCTGAGGCTCTATTTGCCAAGATTCAGCCGACCGGGCAAGCGCAGCCGGCAGTAGTGCCAGTTCGTGTTGATGTAAGACCCGAGCCGGTTGAGGCTGTAGATCCACGAGCAGCTGACCGACAGTTGAAGCAATTCATGAGCTTCAGTCCGCCTACGTTTACGGGACTGGGATCCCCAACGCAGGCAGAGGATTGGTTATCGCGTGTCAAGCGGATAATGACAGCGATCAGGACGGAGGAAACTCTAAAGGCCACCTTGGCCACCTTCATGCTCGAAGGAGAGGCGCGGTTGTGGTGGGACGAGGTTGAGGTACACCATTTGGCGGGCAGGCAATTAACGCAAGTATCGATTGAGGAGTTCTCTCGAATATTTCTGGCGAAACATGTCCCAGCGGCGCAACGCATTGCCATGGAAAATGAGTTCCAACGGTTAAAGCAAGGAGAAGATAGCATGGATACCTACCTGCATGAGTTTACCAGGTTGGGGCGGTATGCGGGAACAATCTTCGCGGATGACCAAAGGAAAACGAATAGGTTCTATGAAGGATTGCGGGATTAGTTGAGGTTCCTGCTTTCGAGTTCAGTGAACCAAGGGTTTCAGGCGTTGGTTGATACTGCATGTGCATTGGAGAAGGACATGCGACGGGTGCAAGGGAACAAGGGCTTGGTTGTGTCAAAGCCAGAGGTTCAAGCACCTCGCCCTAGCAAATCGTTCTACCATAAGAAAGGGGGCAAGAGGTCCAAGCCGTCTGGGCAAGTGACTACGACCGTTGTGTCGGGGGCGACATCAAGGCCGGAGTCTCGTACATGCTATAACTGTGGCCGGGTGGGGCATATAACCCGTAACTGTCGGGTTGTTCAGCCCAAAGGGGGAAAAGAAGACGGGTGCGTCTTATGCTGAGAAGGGCAAAGCGGTGGTTGAGTCCTCTGCGTCCCAGGCATAGCCCCGAATTTATCACCTTGGCCAGCAGGAGGCGATTAAGCAAAGTGACGTCGTCACAGGTACGAGTTAATATAGCTTACTTGCTTAAGTGCTAATGTATAGCTTGTGCATGATGTATGTGTGCTGCAGGCTTTGTCCTGATTCGGAATAATCTGGCAAGAGCCCTGTTTGATACGGGTGCTTCGCATTCTTTTCTGTCTGAGGACTTCGTATCTCGAATTGGGGTGCCGAGTCATGTGACGGTTGATAGTACAAGGGTGCTATTGCCGAATGGCTGTGTGATGCTTGCGGTTAGGGCTTGCGATGTGGATGTTCAAATAGGAAGTCGGGATTTCGGTTTGAGTGCAGCTGTGCTACCGTTATCGGAGTTTGATGTGATCTTTGGTATGGACTGGCTCTCGGAGCAGCGTGCCTTTATTGATTGCAACTCCAAGGAGATCACACTGGGCCAGAAAACCGGACTTGTGACGAAGTTCGCTGGTATACGAGGAGTTGGCGGGATTTTGTTGTCTGCGCTCCAAGTCGTCAATACTGTTCGGAAGGGCGCGGAGTTATTCTTCACGCTAATTCAGGCTGTTGAGCCAAAGGCCAGTGTCGGTGAAGTTCTGGTTGTGTCAGAGTTTGCCGATGTGTTTCCTAAAGATCTTCCTGGTTACCACCCCAGCGGGAGATTGACTTCTCTATTGAGTTGGTGCCAGGTGCTAAACCTGTGGCCCGCTCACCATATCGCGTCGCGCCAAAAGAGATGGCTGAATTGAAAGTCCAATTGCAAGAGTTGTTGGAGCAGGGATACATACGCCCAAGCATGTCACCATGGAGCGCGCCTGTTCTATTTGTGAAAAAGAAAGATGGTAGTTTGCGGTTATGTATTGACTACCGCGAATTGAATAAGCTGACGGAGAAAAACAAATATCCGATTCCACGGATTGATGACCTATTTGATCAGCTGGCAGGATCAACGGTCTATTCCAAGTTGGATTTGAAATCGGGATATTATCAGTTGCGGATTCGGGAAGGTGACATTCCCAAGACGGCGTTTGGAACACGCTACGGTCATTATGAGTTCACGGTAATGCCGTTTGGCCTATGTAATGCGCCTTCGGTATTTATGGACCTAATGCATCGAACGTTCCGAGAGTACTTGGATTTGTTCGTAATTGTGTTTATCGATGACATCTTAGTATACTCTCAGTCGGAAGAGGATCATGCAAACCATTTGCGGTTGGTCTTGCATACCCTGCGGAGGAATAAGCTTTACGCCAAGTTCTCAAAGTGTGAGTTCTGGCTCTCTTCAGTAGCCTTTTTAGGCCATGTGGTAAGTGGAGAAGGTATCGCGGTGGATCCGTTGAAGATAAGTGCCATTCGAGATTGGCCAGTGATGTCTTCGGTGGCCGAGGTAAGGAGCTTCCTTGGGCTTGCGGGCTACTATAGACGGTTTGTGAAAAACTTCTCACGGATTGCTTTACCTCTGACCCCGCTGACAAGAAAAGATCAAAAGTTCATTTGGACGTCGGAGTGCGCGCGAGCTTTTGAGGACTTGAAGAGTCGTTTGACCACGGCGCCTGTGTTGACATCGCCATGTGGTACAGATGGCTATGAGGTCTATAATGATGCTTCCGGGACTGGCTTAGGCTGCGTTCTTCTGCAGTTTAGTAAAGTGATTGCTTATGGCTCGCGCCAGTTGAAAGTGCATGAGCGGAATTACACCGTCCATGATTTGGAGTTCGCGGCGGTAATCTTTGCGCTCAAGTTGTGGCGGCACTATCTTTATGGCGTTAAAGTGGACATCTATACAGATCACAAAAGCCTAAAGTACTTGTTGGATCAGAAGGATCTGAATATGCGACAACGAAGATGGATGGAGTTCCTTGGGGACTACACCTTCGAGATTCACTATACACCCGGGAAGGGAAATGTGGTCGCTGATGCTTTGAGTCGGAAGACTCCGGTACGGGCAAGCTGGTTGCAGAGGCATGATCAGCGTTTAATCCAGGAATTGGAAGCATTAGAGATATCTTGTGTTGACAAGGGTTCGTCGACCGATGCATGCTTGAACTGGACGGAGGTTCAATATGACCTTACGGACAGAGTTCGACGAGCAACGGAGCTTGATGAAAGTCTCCAGCGTTATGCTAAAGATGGGCCGGATGACCAGTTCTCTTGGGATAACGGTTTGTTACGAAGAAATGGTCGAATGTGCGTTCCGAATGTGGGTAAATTGAGGGAAGAGTTGATGTACGAAGCTCACTTTGCCAAGTACTCAGTTCACCCAGGGAGCACAAAGATGTACAGAGATCTGAAAAAGCTGTTCTGGTGGCCCGGACTAAAGAAAGATGTAGCACGTTATGTGGCGGAATGCAATACCTGTGCGTTGGTGAAAGTGGAATGCCAGAAGCCTGGCGGTTTCCTGAAGTCGTTACCCATTCCGGAGTGGAAGTTCGATGATATTTCGATGGATTTCGTGCACGGGTTGCCGAGATCTCAACGCGGTCATGATTCAATCTGGGTGATTGTGGACCGGTTGACAAAAGTGGCGCACTTCCTTCCAAACAAAAGAGACGATTCAGTGGAAACCTTGGCCAAGCTCTATGTGGAGCAGATTGTTCGCCTGCACGGTGTTCCTCGGAGCATCGTCAGTGACGTGATGGGCGATTCACATCGAATGATTGGCGGCTAGTTCATCAAATGTTGGGTACAAAATTAGCGTTTAGTACGGTCTTTCATCCCCAAACGGATGGCCAGACTGAACGAACCAACAGGACGATGGAGGGCATGCTCCGCATGTGCGCCCTAGACTTTGGTAAGAGATGGGAAGATTATATTTTTCTTGTAGAATTTGCCTATAATAATAGCTACCAAGCGAGCATCGGTATGGCACCATTTGAGGCTTTGTATGGTCGTAAATGCCGTACACCGTTAGCTTGAGCAGAAGCAGGCGAATCTAAGCTGAGTGGGAAAAAGGAAGTCGAAGAAGCGACCTCGCTCATACGCTCTATTCGGGAGAGGCTATTGATAGCCCAAGATCGTCAAGCAAAGTACTACAAGGCCAAACACCGAAACGTGGAGTTCGCAGTGGGTGATTGGGTATATTTGAAGATCAAACCCTTCAAAGGCGTGTCCAGGATTCGGCGTTTGAAAAAGCTAAGTCCGAGGTATCTTGGTCCATTTGAGGTGGTGGAGCGAGTTGGGGAAGCTGCTTATCGACTAGCACTTTCAGCAGACTTGGGTGGATTACATGATGTATTTCACATCTCAGTACTTCGTAAGGCTGTTAAGGATCCAGCTCAAGTCGTAGAGACTGATCGGGTACCGGTCGAGTATGGGCTAACGACGAGGGTTCGACCCATTCGGATCGAGGATCGAGCCGAGAAACAGTTGCGGAACAAAGTGATCGGGATGGTCAAAGTCCGATGGGACAATTGTGGCCGTGAAGAGCTAACATGGGAGCGAGAGCAGACCATGCGAGCTGAATTTTCCGAGCTGTTTGTATAAACTGTAGACCGTGTACCTTTTGTTATATCAGAGTTATCAAGTTGTAGCATTGTATTTGCTTGTTTCCTTACCGTGTCAAATTTCGGGACGAAATTTTGTTAAGGGGGGGGGGGGGAGGATTGTAACACCCCAAAAATCATAACAGGTCGATTTGAGGTACAGGTTGTTTAACATGGCCTGGGACACGGGCGTTTCCCAGGGCGTGTCGGGAGTACACGGCCTGGGACACGGGCGTGTCACTCAAGAAATGGGCGATCTGAGTCAGAAGATTACACGGCCCGGAACCAAGCCTTGAACACGGATGTGTCAGATTTGACACGGGCGTGTCCGATGCCGTGTGCCTACCCGTGTACTGCTTGTTGGTTTTGGAGCTCGGTACGGCAGGAGTGACACGGGCGTGTCACATGACTGACACGGGCGTGTCAGGTTCGACACGGGCGTGTCGATGCCCGTGTTCTGGTAAAGATCAGTCGATACGAGTACCGCGTGTGCCGCTTAAGGGTACACGGCCTGTGACACGGGCGTGTCACAGGCCGTGTCAGCCAAAAAAGTGTAATTTTGGGAAAATCGTGGCCGTTCATTTTCTCTCTTTCGATCCAAAGGCTCAGGTGATTCCTTGCTGGCTTAAGTCACCAGAGGCTGATGAAGAGTTCATTCTTCATTTGGTTAAGTGAAGAGAGAAAGAGAGAGGAGGAAGAAGAAGGAGGAGGAGATCAATCCACCGGCGGAGCTCCCGTGGTCCGATTCGAGATCCGAGGCCAGCGTTGTGAAGGCAAAGCTGCTGCGGTGCTTTCTTACCGGCTAGTTTTCGATGGCTCCCAAGAGATCGTCAAGGGTAACGATCTCCCTTCTTGGACATGTGAAGTCCTTCTTTTCTGCATTGCATAGGGAAAACCCTTCCCCGCGAGTGTGCGGTGGGTTGTGGTGTCCCTTGGGGTAGATATGTGAAGTCCCCCTTGTTAGAGTCCGGAATTGGAGTACGGATCTAGGCATGCTGTGTGAAGCCCATCTGGACATGCTGGTCTGGATTGGTGATGCTTGTTTGCATATCGGAGAAGACTCCGTGGTTATGGCTTGTTTGCCTTGTGCCTACCTGTTGCTTGGTGCAGCAGGAAGTACTGGATGAAGTCCAGGAAATGAAGAGGGTTGGATGCAACTCTTGTGGCCGTGCGTTGCCACTTTGTGTGCGATTGAGCCGTTGGGCTGCAACTCGATGAAAAGGCAGATTGCCGAACAGGAAAGGTGAAACCGACCCGCGCCTATAAATTGCCATGGATACTTCCGTATTCGAGGTGGCACGGCGACTTGAGCAACGGGGGGTGGCTGATCCGTACCTGCGTTATGTCCGTCCGACTTGGAAGCCTGGTTATAGGTTGAGTTGGAGCGCATAATGAGAGTCTTAGGCCCGCGCGCCAAAAAGACTAGAATGCTCAATACCGTGTAAACGGTGGTGTTGACCCTGGTTTTCCGGTGCACCAAGAATGTGCCCTGAGTGCACGGACTGTCGGGCCGTGTGGCCGACGGTTGTGATGGCTTGAATGTGCCTGCGCGCACATAGTTGCTATTGTTGATACCATGCTGTGCAGGGAAAGAATACTACTGCCCCGAGAAAGGGGTAGGATTGTTATAATTGGGTCAGCTGAATGCTGACCGTTGCCGTGTTTGCCACCGTTTGGGTGGATTGTCCCTATGCAGGTGCTGGAGAGCCAAGTGGTAAATGAAGGGCTGAAGCCCTACTGCTGTTGCTGCTGATTCTGCGGCTAGCCCTTGAAGGCTGCGCGAATGGTTTTGTTTGTTTTGCTTTCACTCATGTATGGCTGGCCTGCGCGCCGATGTTTGTAATCCATGATGTGTGGAAAGAGGAACTGTAAGGCCTTAAGGACAACCCTTCAACTTTGTTGTACATTCCGTGGCTGTATATATAACTGTGGTTTATATATTGGACATTCCTGGGTAGAGTTCAATTTACAACTTAAAGCTTCCGCTAGAATACTCTGAGTTAGGATACGTGTATGGTTTGGTATTATCCTGTGACCTCACCTTCTATTTGTGGCATATCGTGTGGGGCCCCGGCCGGACCTTCTACGATACGTCATGTAACGGATGGGGTCGTTACATCGCCTGGGGACCGAATACCAAGTCCCACGCAGACTGTAGCACAGTGGCCTCGACCTTTCTCCTATGGCAGAAATGCTCACTCTTCTCCTAAGGAGCGGGTCGCAACATCGTCAGGGACCAGCTCCCTCAGTTGTGCGCAGCCTACAACGCGATAGCCTCGACCTCACTCAACCAGCGCAAGGACTCGGCCTTCGCTGCGTAGTAGGTTGCGACGTCGTCCGGGTCTTCGGGGCCACGCCTCGCAAATTCTAGGGTCCATCAGCTACTCGCGGGGGTTCGAATCGACCATGTCCTCCTGCCGACAAGAGGTCGAGGATTATGACTCTTCACCTGCATCCGAAGCTCGACGCCCCGCCATCCTGGGAAAGCCCCCACGATCGGTGTAATTACAACCTTAGGGTCCATCAGCTGCTCGCGGGGGTTTGAATCGACCATGTCCTCCTGTCGACAATAGGCCAAGGATTATGACTCTTCACCTGCATCCGAAGTCTGACGCCCCACCCTCGCAGGGCCTGCCCTCCTCGCGACTGGTGCCTAACTAAGCTACAATCGCCACTAAATCGGGTTCCGGCCCCGCTAAATCCACATCTTAACCAACCACAGCCACACTGTGGCGCGATGGCTTCACTCTCTCTGGCGCGGTTCAGGGGTGTAACCTTCGTCCTCCCAGCGGTTTGCGACATCGCCGGGGACCAGTTCCCCCAATTGTGTGCTGCCAACAGCGCGATGTCCTCAGCCTAGCAATAGGTTGCGGAGTCTCCAAAGGTACCAAAACATTGAGTCCACCGCAGACTGTAGCACGGTGTCTTCGACCTCGCTCTCACGGTGGCAAGGCTCGCCCTTCTCCTACGAAGCAGGTCGCGACGTCGTCAGGAGCCAGCTCCCTCAGTTATGCGCTGCCCGCAGCGCGATGGTCTCAGCTTCTCTACCCTGGCACTAGGGGACGCCCTCAACCTCGTAGTAAGTTGCGACGTCGTCAGGGTCTTCGGGTCCATGCCCCTCCAATGCCACCGGGTTCACCGCAACTCGCAGGGGTTCGAATGAACATAACCTCCCGTCGACAATAGGTCGGAGCTCTCATAACTCTTCACCCCCATCCAGAGCAAATACTCATCCACCGCTCAGGGCCTGCCCCTCGCAGTTGGTGCTTGACTAAGAAAACAATTGGTCACAACAGTCAGAAGCAAAAGCAGTGACAACCACTCAACTAACATATAAAGTACAATGGTACAAATCGACGGAGACAAGTCCACCAACACAAAGAAGTACATGTATACAAATAAGCAAAGAGCATCAAAGAGATGTAGCTGTCACTCAGCGGCCACTCCCTCCTCAGTATCAGAGCCCTCCTCCTCTGACAAATCCTCAAGACCGAGGCCGACAGTATCGCATCCCCGCTTCCGGGACACCATCCGAAGGATCTTCGCCATCTCCTGGCAAAATATGACTTCCCGCAAGTCCTCCATCTATGGCTCTACCTCCTGAGTCCACACATCCTCACGTACCTCCTCCGAGATCAGACACCGGTCTCGCATGTAATCCACAGAGTCCCGGTACTCTGCCTGACCAGCCATCTTCAGCTCAACCTCCCGCTCCGTGGAGGAAAGACGCATCACCTCCGCCCTGGATAGCTCCAGCTATGCCTGAGCTTCGTCTAGAAGATGAAAAGTCTCCTTCGCAGCCGTCTTCTCAGCCCTGTGCACAGCTTTGGCGTCCTTTAGTTCGCATCGCAGCTCGGACCCAATCTGCCTAAGTCATGAAATATCGCGCTCTCTTCGCCCCTTCAGATCCGAAAGGGCACTCTTCGCCTCCCCGAGCTCACCCTGAAGGGCCATGTAGCCGCCCTTCAGGCTCACGTAGTGGTCATTCCACGTAAGCGCAATGTTTGCCTGAGTCTCCATCTGCAAAAGAAAAGGGACAAGTCAGAATAACTTTCCTCAAAAGCCGCCACTCAAAAGTTGAGATCGCACATACCGCATGGTTCATCGCCTCCAAAGAAGAGGAGACCCTCTTTCCTTTCACCACCTGCCGCACCGCAACTCGTGCTGGGGAGGCCTGGGGGGCAGAGGACCCCAGGACCTCAAGATCCGCATCATCCGGCTTGCCTCTGACTCCAGAGCCGCAAGGGGCAGGCCCCTCCAAAAGAACATCCTGTCGCGGCAGGAGGCTAGAACCCGCCTCCTCAGCTCGGCGGCCTCCAAACACTAGCTTCCTCTTCCTGTCACGGGAGAGAGGGATGGCGGCAGCACGTCCCGAATCAACAGACAACCCGCATAACAACATGTACTTCTCATCAATGAAAGTAGAGATGTTGTACAAGATGTTCCCCAGCTCCCGGGGCTCCGCAAAACCAAGGACGGGAGTAAACTCCCGCTCGTGTCCCCTAAAACGTCGGCAATGGTCCGGAAGCGCGTTTCACACCTCTGGCAATCCACCTGGGTTCCTGACGTATCCGAACAAGGTATTCCCTTAGCGACGGTCCGCCCGGGTCTCAAACTCCAGCCACCGCTTGTTGCTGAGGACGTCCACGCGGCCCCCGCCATCGGCACACCTCACACCAATCCTTGAAAATATCCAAGGAAAACCTCGATCCACGCTCGCGAAAGAATGCGATCAACCCCATGATCTGTGTCGTCCTAAGAGGGGTAAACTGCGACACAAGAACGCCGCAGAACTTCAGAATCTCGGCAACTTCCTCGCAGACCAGAAGGCGAAAACCGCACCGAAGTGACGATTCACAAAGAGTCATCCAACCTCGTGGAGGGTTTTGCACCTGCTCTTCAGGACTAGGGATCCGCACCTCCAAATCTGGGGGCAGGTTGAAGCGCCTCCGCCATATATCCACATGCTCGAGGTAAAGACTCGAACGCAGCCACATAGGACGGCTCTACACACCCGGCTTGAAAACCTGAAAGAACAAAAAAGTAAGGTCAGAAAAGCGAGTCTGAGTGCACGTTACGCCCACACATACGATCCATGCACACATGCAAAGAGCGTGCGAAATCAGCCCGCGCATGCCGCCGAGCCACTCGTAAGCAGAGCGGCCCGCGCGCGACGCCAGCCCTGCGCGCACCCACGCGCGGGGCCATCCCCGCACAATCGCACGCGGGCACAGCCCTGCGCGGACCCGCACGCGGTGTAAGCCCCGCACACCCTGTGCATGGGTGCAACCCCGCGCGCACCCGCGCACGGGACAAGCCTCGCGCGCACCTGGGCGCGGGTGCATCCCCGCGCGCACCTGCGCGCGGGGTCAGCCCCTCCGGCCTTGCCCGGTGCCCGGACCTTCTCTTTGATCGGATTCTTACCTTAACACTATCGCTGTCGCCGCCCATTTCGGTGTTAGCACCCATTCCGGCCATCGCCGCCTAGCCCCGTCGCAAAGAAAAATTCCCGCGCTTGCAGTTCGCTCCAAGATGACGGGATTTTGGAGGGCAAATGATGGGTACCCCTTAATTTATAAATAATTATTGTAACTCCCGCGCACCGGATCGTAACTCCCACGCAACGGATCGTAACTCCCGCGCACCGGATCATAACTCCCGCTCACCGGATCGTAACTCCCGCACACCGGATCGTAAATCCCGCGCACCGGATCGTAACTCCCCCGCGCCAAATCGCAACCACTGCCGCCTCCATCCTTACGGGCGGGCGGCGGCCGGTGGCCGGCCTCCTACGGCCGGTCGCCCCCCTTAGCGGTCGGCCACCCCCATGCGGCCGGCGGCTGCGGCCGACCATCTGTAGTCGGCCTCCCCCTTGCGGCCGGCCGTCCGGGGCTGGCCGCCCCCTTGCGGCCGGCGGCCGGCCGCCTCCTTGCGGCCGGCCGCCCCCTTGCGGTCGGGCCGCCCCCTTGCGGCCGGCAGTCTGGGGTTGGACACCTCCTTGCGGCCGGCGGCCGCGGCCGTCCGGCCCCCTTACGGCCGGCCGCCGCGGCCGATCAGTCGTGGCCGGCCGTTTCCTCCCTCGGGCGGCCATCGGCCAGCGCGCCTCCTCCAACCACCGCCGTGGGTCGGCCTTTTCTCCTCCGTCCGATCATGGCGGGCCATCACGGCCCTCTGATCGCCATAAGTGATCGTAACCCTCCGATCTGTGATTAACCACCGTAACCACCCTAACTACCTCGGAAACCTTATATAAGCACCCCTGATAGTTCATTTCAAGGGATACGACTTCATTCTCTCCTTCTCTTTCTCTCTCTTCATTCCTACTTTTCCCCAGAGCTTCTCTCTCTACTCGCCTCCTCCTCTCCTCTTTCACTCACTAACTTGGCAGGTTCTCCCACGAACACCGCCCAGAGAAGGAAGGAAGCGAAGTACCAGTGAAGGCAGCCCTCTTCAGTCCGAGGCATAGAGCGCAGGAATCCTGCGGCGCGCGAGCCAGAAGAGCAAGCGCTCAAGAAAGACGCACGTCAAAGTGCACGGACTCCTAAGCGGTGGCCTGTCACCCAAGGAGAGCTTTCTCAACTCCCCAGTATTTGTAATGAGGCGCGGCCTGTCGCCCTCGCTTTCTCTTTACAAGAGCACTGTAACAGAGGCAGATAGTGCAGTTTGGCTGGCACAGACCCGGCCACGTGATTTTTTCCCTTTTCTAGGGTTTTCCACGTCAAAGTTGTGTGTGTACATTTTATCTGTTTCTACTGTGACTGTGTGCGTACTCAATCGCCCGGGGCTAAGACGGACCGATCTGGAACCGGTCTACCGGGGGCATTGAGCGAACCGCAACAACACTCATACATTTTTGCTTCTATTATTGTTCTGTACTTTATTTTGCTCACTATATTTATTTCAATGTTCTGAGACTTTTCCTTTCTGTTTTGGAATTGCCTTAGCGTTCGTGCAGTGCCGCCAGGTACTCGAGTCCGATCAACATTAAGTTCCAAGTTCTATGTTTACATTTTTTTACTGTCAAATATTTTTTTATGTAATAATTATAATCAGACATTTTCTCTGGTATCATGGACAACTGCTAGGCTATTTAAATACTTTATGTACTAGAATTTGAAAGTAATGCATGTGCATCCTCTTGTGAATCATAATCACATGAAAACTATAGTAGTACCCGTAAAATATGAATTTTTTTAAAAAATGCATGTGCACTTAAAACTCTCACTATTTTTAAATTATAAAAGCTTTCGCAATAAAATCAAACTGTTTTTCTCCAAATTAACTATTTTAAAACTATTTTTAGCATTTTCTGCATTCGCCTTAGTAGACATGACTTTCTTTCCGTCCATGCTGTGGCATCACGGTCCGCCCGAAGCACACTTTAACTGTTGTCGAGACGGGTCGTGACATTTTAGTGATAAGAAAAATTAAAGGATTAGATATTTCTCCAAACATTATCTACGATGAAGGCAAGCTTACCTATCGTGTATAACATAGGATATGAAAAGATGAATCAAAGTCGTATAATTCACGGGTCTTTCGAGTGTTTCTACTTCAATAAAACAAACTATTATATATTTTATCGGAGAAAACGCTGAAATGAAATTAAGTTAAATTAAAAATTAAAAGTGAAAAAAAAACTAAAACTAAGGCTTGAATAATCATAAATAGACATATGAAAATCGCATTAAAGAAAAGAATATTAAACTCACCTTGAAATGAAAATGAAAGATAATTTTATAATCGTTCTAAACCAAACCTTGACCTTGAAAATTCCCAAATTATGAATGCACCTCTCTTGAGAATTACGCTCAACTAAGATTAGGTTGATCGACTGAACTCTTGTTCTCAAATTGAAACACCTAAAAATCACCTTAACGAGGTGATTCTCGCTATATAATTTGACTCCTATACATATGTACAACCCAGTATTCGTCGAGTGGGTCCAACAAGGCAGAATAGTGGCCCTCTATATAACCCAACCCGCATTCGCCAGGCAGGCGGGCGGGCGAGCCAACCCGCATCCGCCAAGCGGGCGAGCGAGACCATGGGGTAGCCAGCCCACATTCGCCAGGAAGGCGGGCG
Organism: Platanthera zijinensis; assembly: GCA_039513925.1. Lineage (NCBI taxonomy): Eukaryota > Viridiplantae > Streptophyta > Magnoliopsida > Asparagales > Orchidaceae > Platanthera > Platanthera zijinensis. Next base: position 105,918,002 of record CM077078.1, on the reverse strand, counting down.
AGCCAGCCTGCATCCGCCAAGCGGGCAATCGAGCCGAGGAAGCCGACCCACCTCCATATAAGAGGCGAGCGAGCCGCAAGAATTAGGATTCGCCTAAAAGGCAGGCGAGCCGCACCCGTCCGGATGACTGGGAGCTTGATCGCATTCTCCTCATGAGTGGGGTGCAGATATCCTATGATTAATGTGATTTGGTCTGCCAATATCTCCATTGAACAACGGAGTTTCGCTATTGGCAGACCTCTTTTGGGTTGCATATAGTCGTTTAGGACAACAGAGTTGTGTTATTTGCAGGCCAGACCTTAAAATCTATAAATAGACCCAAGAGGGTACCTCATGTAATGTCTCGTTTCGCGCTAGGCACCTCGCACGTATTTTGAGTCAAGAGAATTGACTCAGACTCGGGAAGCTTCGAGTTAGTTGACTGGACTCGACGAATAGAGCATATTTTACTTAAAATATTTTTAGAAACTGAAGGCGTCGAGTACGTTGAGTGCACTCGACGTCGTTCGACGAATTATAACTTAGAAGCTCTCTGGGTGTTGTGGCGTCGATTGGACTCAGCACCACTCGATGAAATTGTACTTAAAAGATTTTCTGGACTCATGGCGGTGAGTGAACTCAACGCTAGTCGACGAATAAGCCGAGGCATTGAGTGGACTCAACACCACTCAACGTCATTCAACGAAAAAGCTGAGGCATTGAGTGGACTCAATACCACTCAATGCCATTCGACGAATTATGCCGAGGTGTTGAGTGGGCTCAACGCCACTCAACGTATTTTACTTAGAAAAGTTTCTGGAAGTTGCGGCGTTGAGTAAAGTCAAAGCGGCATTGAGTGGACTCAACACCACTCAACGCCATTCGACGAATTAAGTTGTGACGTTGAGTAAAGTCAAAGCAGCATTGAGTGGACTTAACGCCACTCAACGCTTTTACTAAGAATCATTCTGAGAACTTTAGGCGTCCAGTGCGTTGAATGCACTCGACGTCACTCGATTATTTGTCGAGTAAAGGTAAGTAAACTCAGCGCTTTGCACTTAGTGTTATTCTGAGGTTGTAGGCGTGAAGTGCATTGAGTGCACTTGATGCCACTCGACGATTCGCCAAGTAAAGAAGGTATACTCGACGATTTTAACTTAAAAGTGTTGTACTTATATATGACGTTGAGTGGTCACGATGAATCTCGACGATTCGTCGAGTAAGTTTATGATACTCGACGATTTTGACTTGAACGCATTCTAGACGTTATAGGCGCTGAGTGGACTCAACACCACTCGACGAGGCGTTGAGTGATCATGACGAATCTAGACAATTCGTCGTGTATGTATGGTATACACGACGATTTTGACTTAGAGCATTTTCGGCAGATTGGGTTGCGGGTTCATGTGTACGGGCTGAACCGGATTTTCGGGAGATGCGTTGATTGACTTATTAGACCCGGTTCTTTTCGATTGAACTTATTTTAGGTATTAATAGGCGGTCCAATGTTAGACCTACACGTGGCGGAATGGTTTAACCCTAATTCCTAGTATAAAAGGAGTTTCACGGGAAACCCTAGCCGTCACTTCACCCTTTTTGTCGTGTCGTTACCTGTGCCGAAGCCGTCAGAGTGATGACGATTGTCGGAGTCGTTTTCTGTAAGAAGGGCTGATCTACCTTTATGTGAAGAACAACGCTAACACGAAGAAGATGCCGCCAAGAAGAGTGACAAGATCCATGACCGAAACCGCCGGAAACGAGGTGTGTTTCGTACCCTCTCCCTTGGTGCTAGATCTGTAGTTATTTTTTAGGAGAGATTTCGACTCAAAAGAGTTTGACTTGTGAGATGAAGATCTCCTAGGTATAGACCATGTTAGGGTTTGTGCCCTAGAGATGTGATGTCTTCAACCTCTCCTCACTTCTTTGTGAAGATGCTGGACTTGGTTTTGTGAAGAGAAATAGTCTATTGAGGGTGAATAAGGGAGGAGGAAGTTATGTAAATAACTTTGAATAAATGTCTAAAGAAAGAAGATGAACCGATGTCGTTCATCTTGCTTTACGATGCGTGCAGAAATCTATTTTCTGTGCGCAGTGAAATTCAAGGTCATTTTCGGGTATGATACGACCGCATCTGGGCTTTCAACTAAACATGAAAGTCGTAGCCCTTGGAAAGACCTTTCCAACGGGTGGTTACCCATTTCATACGAGTCATGTAGACTCGGGAATCTCCAGTCAAAGTTGCTATACAGTCAAGTCTTGTGTACATATTATTCTCGGGTTAGTGTAGAACTGGGTTTGAACTTGATAGAGAGGCCATGTGAGATTAATGTTGAGGTTTGCATGTGGCTTTCTTAACTTAAAACTATTGGTGATTGTGATAAACAAAAGATTGATGGGATTTATTTGATAGATCCTTAAGTAAACAATGGTTGATGGAACACGATTGTAACAACGGTTTGAAGGAGGTTGATAAACAAATGATTTGGGTAAGTTTGTGAACAAATAGATTGATAGGTTTGATTGTACAAATGATATTCCCATGGAAGCATAATTGATTGTGAATGCTTGACTTTAAAAAGGGATTTGATGAGGTTAATGCATGGCCATGTGATATGATGATTAGATGAATGTGTATAATAATCCACTGCTTATAGTTGAGTCTCCCTATGGGTAGTAGCGAGGGATTGGTATATTGTGTAAGGTAGCTTGCCATCTGTTTAAATAAAGAACCCTTGTGTGGTATGAAAATGTGGAATGGTTGGAGGTTCGTGTGTGTTTATCGCACTGGAATGATGTGTTGATAAGGGACTCGGTGTGGAGCCCTTGCGTGCTGTTGAGCACATGTTATGAATAAATAAAAGGGACTCAAAGTGGAGCTCTTATATGTGAAATTGCATGTGGTGTGAGTTGACATGCGGTGTCATAATCCTGGGTTAAGGATAGTGTGGCAGGTCTACGGGCTCGCCAATCGTCACACCGACGGGAGCTGACAGATAGACTTGCACGGTTGGGCCTTGGTACTCGGTGTTTACTTCCCGAGGCACCCTCTGTTCTAGTGGACGGTTGGCCTTGGTCCTTTGGTGATGTATTCACAGAGGAACCTTTCGTGCCACGATGATAGGCCAATTTGGGTTGCGTTCTTGGTGCACATCTACCCGAGACCCCTCTGAGCCGTAATACGCATGTGAGCTCCGCTGTTGTGTTCTTAGCATTGAGGCGTACGGAGGCCTAGGCTTGGTAGTGTGGATGCCTGCCTAGTAGTGGAAAGCGCATTCCACTATCACCGTCTGACCACGACGGATGATGCCTGATAGGTTAGCTACCTGCTCGAAAAGTGGGAACTATAAGTCTGTGTCGACATAGCAATTGCATGTATATGAGCATGAGTGAGTCATCATAAATCATTCATAACATAGCATTGTACTGCATAAGATCTTTATTATATAAGTTTGTATTGGACACTCTTATAGATGAGTTATTTTTTTGTTAAGCCGACCCTTAACTTATATGTCTGTTTGGGCATTCATATAAGTTAAGTTACTTCCTGTTGTAGATTCATACTTGTACACTATTGTTGATTGTAGAACTTCTAGTATAGACTGTTGTAGTTACATGTTATATATACTGTTGATTACCCTGACATTACTTAGCTCATTACCAACTATTTTGTACTATAGCTCTTATATATATTGTACCCTATTCATTTCTCTTCCCGGTGTCTAAGAGTCGCCGAGGGAAGCGGATATGATAGCCACTTAGTATTTATGACTAATGGTTGCTACGTCTTCCTTATTAGGAGGAAACCCCGCAAACAGAGCAGCAACAAGTTATGTAGGAGGGCAGCCATGCAAGGACAATAGGGCCTGAAGTGACGATACCATCGCTGTCGTCAGTGGCTGATGTGAGTTTTTGAAATACTCATTTTGTAGCCTTTTTTGCATGTTATACTCTGATATTATAGAAGCCTTGGTTGCTTCTTTTTATTTGATGTATTTGGACTATATACTTTTGTGGATTTTGACTTCTACGTATATTCTTATGTTGGGTTGGCAATGATGATATTGGTTTTAGCCGGCAGGATAGACGTCTTATGGTACAGGTCGACCCGTGTGTTGGCGCTAACGCAAGGCGGCTGTTCTGGGCATAAGACTCCCCTCGGTCGTGTCTTGTGTTTCGGGAGGGGGGTCTTACAAGTGGTATCAGCTTGCTACGATCCTGAACTAAAGAAGTCATTGAACAATGGTGTCACCCCCATTTGATTAATCAGTTTGGGTACAAACTGACTTAGCAGAAGCAGTGATGTGATTATTTATAATTCACACTAAGTATGTCCAATTTCGACCCTACGATTAACCAACCTGACCTTAGGTTTGCACCTTATGTGTAGATCCCAGCGCATGTAGAGCCAGTAGGGGGTACTCCCGCCCCTCCCGTACCCACACAGTTTCAGCAATCGGAGCTAGGGCAAACACTCACGGCTATTTTGGATGCCTTTAGGTCCCAACAGGCTCTGATGTAACAAAAAGCTATGAGCTCTAATTGGTTGAGTACTTTCCAAGCTCTCTCTCCGCCTGCTTACCTTGGGACAGAGTCGGTCGTGCGTACAGAAGAATGGCTCGATACAGTGCAATAATTGATAGCAGGGATCCGATGTCCAGCCAACATGGCTGTGATATTAGCTGTGTTAGTATTGGAATTCCATGCCAAGAGGTGGTGGAAGTCCCTCATGGGCTCCACCTTTCAAGATAGGGTTTACACGAAGATTAGTTGGAGTGAGTTTACTGAAGCATTCTTAGAACACTTCATCCCTTCTACCGCTCGGGATGAACTTGAAGAAAGATTCCTACAGTTGAAACAGGGATCCAAGACGGTTACGGAATATCAGTGAGAGTTTCAGCATCTCGCTAGGTTTGCTGACGCATACGAGTTGAATGATAGGGGGTATACTAAGCTATTCTACAAAGGCTTGCGTGATCCCCTTGTAACACCGCCATCTGTCGCATGGAATATAACAGAAGGTCCGGCCGGGAACCCATGCCATATATCATAGACAGTTAGTGGAGTTACGTATTAATACCAAATTACCAGCAATATGAACACGCGTCCTAACTCAGAGAATTATAGCGGAAGCTTTTAAAATAGTTATAAGAACCTAATTACAGAAGCACGAATGTCTACTACAACCAAAGGTGGGAATGACAAAAATATACATAAAAGTCTTGGCCTTAGGTCCTTACAAGTGTTTACTTGAACATTACATGATTTCCAAACTTCGGCACGCAGGACGGCCACACATGAACATAATACAGTAAACATTTGATTTGGCATTCAAGGGCCAGCACAGCATCAATGGCTTCAACCCACAACTTGTCACTAGGCTCACCTGTTCCTGCATAAGAACAAACCACCCAAAAGCAGTAAAATAAGGCAACGGTCAGCTAAAGCTGACCAAATTATAACGACCCCGCCCCTCACTCGGGGCGGCGGTGCTCCTTCCCTGCAGGCAATAACATTAATGTATATATGTAATATAACATGCAAACTAAGCATTATTCGCCTTAGACGTTGGCACTGCTGGCCAGACTCCCCGTGCACTCAGGGAACATTATCGGTGTACCGGACTTCCCGGGTACCACCACCGCTCAGAGGTCCTTGACATTACGGTCACTTTGAGCATTTCAATCTTTACGGCCTCGGGCCTGAGACTCTCATTATGCCACCGACGAAAGCCCAATTGCTTGACGCTCTCATGTCATAGTCCATATAACGCAGGTACAACTACACCATTTCCCGTTGCCCAAGTCACCATACCATCTCCGAATACCGTAGTACTCATGGCCGATCAGCAGGCGCGGGTCGGCTTCACCTTTCCTGTTCGGCACTTTGGCCTAATAAAGCTGGGCCCTAAAGGCTCTCTGAATGAGTTCAGTTGCCTACCTAAATAACCTAGAGGGGGGGGGGTGAATAGGTGAGTTGTGCGTCTTTTTGCGGAATAAAAATTTAGCGACTATGCACACAAATCAACAAAGAAATCACAGAAGACAAAAGATTTATAGTGGTTCCCCAACCTTGGGTACATCCACTTTCCCTCACCGATCTAGCAAACCACTAGACTCGGCTACTCCACTATCTCGGATTGAAAACCAATCCTTCACCTCGAAACAAAGTTCCTACAAACTCGATCAGAACGGATCTATACTTGGAAGATAAAACTTAATACAACTAGAGAAAAATCTCCTATAAGAATTGAATAGAGAGAAATTTGAAAATACAAACAATAATCTTGAAATCTTGAATCGATCTGCCTCGATCTTCTTCTTATAACTTACGGCTCTGTCAGAATTGTTGAAGAAGATAACTCGGTAAGAATGAGATCTGAAAACTTCTTTTGACTTCACCCGATCAGAGAGATGATGAAGAACGAACAATAATCCCGATCTGGAAATCAATCTTGATCTGAATCCTTGAATCGAAAACCCTAGCCCTTGCACGAAGAAGATCGGCGGCAGCGACTTTCGTTTTGGAGAGAGAGAAAATGAGATTCAGAGAACTTAAAATATTATGACAGCTTGTAAAATCCTTCTTAGGGTTAGTCGGTTGACAAGACCTTATAAGATCTCCCTAACGGTCATAATTATCCTTAATTACGTATACGTGGACCAATCACATCGTGTCATTTGAAAATCCCGTCAAATCTGGACTTAACAAAATTTCTGCAAATCTGAACTGCATTTTTCGAGTGAAGTAATATTACTCGAGAAGTGAAGCTATTACTCGAGTGGAAAATGAAGATTACTCGAGAAGAGGAATTTCTGAAATTACTCGAGAAGAAGAAAGCATTACTCGTGTATGAGATTGGTTCTCGAGAAATCAACTTGAATTACTCGAGAAGAAGTTTAACAGAAGTATTCGAGACAGAAAGAATCATTACTCGAGTAGAATGGAATTACTCGAGAACTGGGAATCTACTCGAGAAGTAGAATAAAACTTCTCGAGAACAAAGACTTAGAAAGTTTTTTTAGATCTGTAAGAAGGTTACTCGAGAACTAGAAATGATTACTCGAGAAAAGAAGAACTTCTCGAGAACAAAATATAGGATTACTCGAGAACTAGGGATTGTTCTCGAGAACTACTCGAGAACTGGACTTAGAAAAATTCTTGGAAAGAAATATTGCTGTCACTCGAGACATACTATCAACTACTCGAGTACAAGATAACTTCTCGAGAACTATACTTAAAATTTTTTTGAGCTAAGATCCTGAACACTCGAGATGTAGAGATAAAGTCCACTCGAGAACTAAACCTGGTTACTCGAGAACTAGAATAGTATTACTCGAGAACCAACTTTTGTACTTGAGTAACAAGACTGACTTCTCGAGAACTTCTACTCCTTCTACTCGAGTACAAACAGTCTACTCGAATAAAAGACTTAGAAAATTTCTGACTTTTAGAAAATTTTCCTTCTTGAATCCAATCATCACCAACACTTCATCCATTTGTCCAAGTGCTTGAATATGAAGTGTATCCGAATAGAGAGGCTACACATGAGTCAACATCTTGGATCACACAATGAGGGATTACATTGTATGGTCCTGTGTTTATGACCCACTGTAGACTTACATTGGTCTACACTTAGCAATAAAGCCTGCAACACATAACTAAAATAGAAGATCAAATACAACTTAATTCATCTTAGTACAAGGGTGACTTCATGCAAATCTGGGTTATTGTGGATACAATACCCAACAATCTCCCCCTATTTATAGAAGTCAAAACCCTCTACACTAAGGTGAATTATACCACAAGAGAAAGAACTAGATATGAAAAGGTAAGAGTGAGATAAAATGAAAGAAATAAAGAAAAACACATAATCATCAAAATTAGAGATTATATAATTAGAAGTGTTTTAGATTTCATTTCTATAAGCATTCAATCCTCAATCTCAAAAATCAAAAATTCAGTTCTAGCTCTGATATTGTTGATGATGTTGCTTATCAAACTTTTCCTGTTACCTCCTTTGATAGCTGAATGGCTTATGATAGTACTTTGGAGGTCTTGGATGTGCCTTTGGGTTGTTCCTTCAATATTCTCTATCATAAATCCTTCTCTTCATGATAGATTTTTCATACATTTCCCATTCAAAAAAACTATAATGGAGATCTCTGCTTTCATTATAGTCCATCACAAGTTTCAGAGTATCTAGAAACAAGGACTTTGAAGTTGAGCTCCAAACTTCAGCAAATTCTTGAGTTTTTCTCTTTTCTGATTCTGGAACTGGAACTGATCTACTGGCAGAGGGACCTTCTCCATATTTCCTTCTCTTGGGGATCTGAACTTTAGGTAAATCTTTGGGGATGTCAGATTCCCAAACTTGAGAATAGGATTCTGGAGGAAGGGTTGCATCATCAGGCCTAGGAAAGAATGTTTGCATTTGAGGAGGCATCTGAGCTGGAGCAGCTGGCGACCTTCAACAAGAGGATTTAAATGATGAGGAATGATGTTTGGATTAGCTTGAAAATCTGGAAAGATCTGGTTATGAATCCAAATTGTAGTGTCATAGGTATAAAACTTTACTGACTGGATCTGTGCTAGCACATTTTTGTTGATGTCAGTTAACTTCTCAGTCCAGAGAGTGTTAACAGTTGTAGCAAACTTATCTACAAACTTTTGTACATGTTCTTTCACTAGAGTCTCCCCCTTTCTGAATTCTACACAAAGGATATCTATGGTGTCATCTTTTAAAGTTCCAACTTCTTCACAAACTTGCATAAAATGTTCTTGGGCTTTCTTCTCAAGTTGAATTTGATTGTTGGTCAGAGTTATAGATTGGTTCATCACTTCACCAATACTGGTAATAGTGTGGTCCAGAGCTTTGCCACCTACCTAAAAAAGGTGATTCAATTGATCTGTGTTATGCTGTATCTCAGCAAATCCTCTGCTCATATCTTTCTCAAGAGCAGTTACTTTATCATGCACAAGTTTCAGAGAGTCATCAAAATGCTTTCTTTGATCAGTCAACATCTGTTCAATCTTACTCACAATATCAGAAGAAGTGGATGTAGCAGAAACAGTAGCAGTAGCAGCAGGAGGAACATAAGATGGAGGAGGAGGAGCTTTCCATGGAACCAGTTCTTCAATTACTACTGAGCTTTGAGCTCTTATAGTATGGACAAAAACAACTTCATCCTCACCAGTGAAGGTGGGAATATAGAAGTCTAGGTTCCTCAAGGGAGCATTAACAGGCTCTGGAGAACTTGTATCTTCATCTGAAAGTAGAACAGAATCTGGTTTTTCTTTCTCAGCAGCTGGAGAATGAGCAGTAGGTGACTTGGGAGATTGCATATGTGAGGGAGTAGGTGCTAGAGATTGGGAAGGAACAGGAGTGGGTTGCTTGGGTTGCTCTATTGAGTTTGATTTGGGAGATGGTGCAGGTGATGGAGATTATACAAGAGTTTGTACTTTTGGTGACTCTTCAGCAGTTCAAGAATGGAGTGGAGGTATGGGCTCATTTGAAGTAAGCTCTTTTATCATCTTGTCAATATCTTCTGTTGTATATATGATGGTTTCCTGAACTTGATCATCTGTATGGAACTTAGTTGAGATAGCTGGAAGTGGTGATCTGACTGGAGGAGGAGAGGGAATCCTTTCTCGCTGTTCTGAATCTGTAGGAGGAGATGGAATTCTGTCTTGGAAAGAAGGAGCAGGCTCCCCCTCAAATGCTGCACCTGAACTGCCAGCAAGTTGCTGCTTAGAAGGAGACAGAGTCCTGTCCTCTGAGGCAGAAACCTCATGAAACTTAGCAGCTTGAGTATGATTTTTCAGCTTCAATTCCCATCTTTGGATAGAAGAAATAGAGACCTTATTCATATGATGTATAGGAGTACCTTTGGAAATATCAAACACTTGAGGATTAATCTCATGAAGCATCAAAGAGATTATCCTTGCAAAACTAGGAGCCTTGATGCTCTCCCTGATCTTATCAAGAATCATCATGCCAAATTTGGACTTTTTTCCGGCAGATTATTGCAGTCATAACATTGAATAAGTCATATGAGATGAAACTTATAGAAGAGGTCTTGCACCAGAGAACTTTGCCAATGATATACACTAGCAGCTTGCTTTCAGCATTCAGATCAGGCCTTCTAACAACAGGAACCTCAGTAGAAATTCCACAGAATCCACAAGCCCTGTCATTGTCCACTGTAGTGAGATCATCTTCTTCATCAACAATCGGCATTTTCAGAAGTTGAGACAAAATGGTCTTGTTCAGTTTGATCTTAATGCCCTTCACCATCGACTTCAAAACGATGTTATTTCTCCTTACCTTAATATTCTGGAAGAATTCTTCAACCTCGGGAAAGAGGATTTTGTAGGGTTCCTATAGAACAAAGGTTAACCCGACACTGTCGAGTAAGATCAGCAAGTTCTTGAAATCGTCTGATATCTCTGCGATTCCTGCAATCACTAACTCACTGCCAACACCAATCTTGGACTGCGGCGCCATTGAATCTTCAGAAAACGATGCCCGACAGACGAAAGAATGAAGACGACGACGGTTGCTCTTTGTCAGCGGCGGAAGGCGAAGAGGATTTCGAGAGAAAGAGGATTTGAAGTTCGAGTAGGTTTATGAAGTCTAAGATTTTCTATTTATATAAACCTAGAATTGATGATTAGGAGTCTAATTACACTATATCATGCCTTAGATTACAACAGAAATTAAGCGGGTTGCAAAAATGAATAAATCGAAATAATTCGAAATACGTCGGGTCATTTCTAGAGTGGAATCTTAGTTCTCGAGAGAGGGAATTTTATTTCTCGAGAAATCAAAGCTTAGTACTCGAGTGAATTTTTAACTTCTCGAGAAGAAGGTTACTACTCGAGTGATGGTACTCGAGTAAAATTTCTTGGTTCTCGAGAAGAAGGGGATTACTCGAGTAGTCAGATATTAATTCTCGAGAAGTCATTCCATGTCTCAAGAAATGAAGTCCACTTAGAGAAATTTCTAACCTTTTTGACTTGTCCTCGATTTCTGAGCCTTGAAATGATTCCACCTTGTCTATTCTTATTTGTTGAGCATGCCAAGCTCAGTTTTGAAGAAGTTGAACTTGGCCTTATCTAGCGGCTTCGTGAAAATGTCTGCAACTTGCTTATCTGTTGGAACATACTGCAGATCTACATCCCCTTGCTCTACATGCTCCTGGATGAAGTGATATCATAGCTCGATGTGCTTTGTCCGGCTTTGCGAGACTGAGTTGTTGGCAATTGCTATCGCGCTGGAGGAGTCGCAAAACAATGGAATGTATTTGACCTTCATGTTGTAGTCTTCCAGCTGATTCTTTTGCCAAAGCAACTGTACACAACAACTGCCGACAGAAATATATTATGACTCGGTCGTTGAGATTGCGACAAGTTTTGCTTTTTCTACTTCATGAAATAAGTCTCCTTCCAAGGAATTGACAAGTACCGGAAGTACTTTTTCTGTCATCTTTACTACCTGCAAAGTCAGCATCTGAAACCAATTAGCTCGTTGTCATTACTTCTTCGGTATCATAAGCCAAGATTCGGTGTACCTTTAAGGTATCTCAAAATCCACTTTGCAGCAGCGTAGTGAGATTCCTTACATTTCACTTAGAATCTAGCACAGACACATGTATAAAACATTATGTCTGGTCTACTGGCAGTAAGGTAGAGCAAGGATCCAATTATGCTTCTGTACTTGGTTTCTTCAAAAGGTTTTCCTTTCTCATCATTGTCTAGAGACATGGCTGAACCCTAGGTTGCACTCTCCATTCCAAATTTCTTAATCAACTCCTTAATGAACTTAGTCTGCAAAATGAAAATTCCATCTTCAGATTGTTTCACTTTAAGTCCTAAGAAATACTTCAGCTCTCTCATACTACTCATTTCAAACTTCCCTTGCATAAGTTTAGAGAACTTCTTGCAGAGGTTGTCATCTGTAGAACCAAAAATGATGTCGTCGACATAGATTTGCACTAGCAAAATCTTGCCTTTAATTTCCCTAAAAAATAATGTCTTATCTATCTTTCCCCTTGTGAACTTATTCTCAAGGCTAGATAGCGTTTCATACCAAGCTCGAGGAGCTTGTTTCAAACCGTACAATGCTTTAGATAATAGATAAACGTAATCAGGAGAGTTAGAATCAACCAAACATGCGGGTTGTTCCACGTAAACTACTTCCTTTATGTCACCATTAAGGAAGGAGGACTTCACGTCCATTTGATAGACAGTGAAGCCCTTCAGTGCAACATATGCTAGGAACAACCTATTTGCCTCTAGCCTTGCCACTGGGGCATATGTCTGGTCGAAGTCGATTCCTTCTTCTTGACGATATCCTTTGGCGACAAGTATGACCTTATTCTTTATGATCGTTCCATCTTCGTCCATCATGTTCCTGTAGACCCACTTTGTCCCGATGACATTCTTACCATTGGGTCTTGGAACAAGTTTCCAAACTTTGCAGCGCATGAACTGGTTCAGTTCTTCTTCCATGGCCAAGATCCAAGATGCGTCTGAGTTTGCTTCCTCAAACTTCTTTGGTTCAACCTGTGAGAGAAAACTTAAATATAAATTTTAGTTAGTTGTACCTCTACGAGTTCTGACACCATCACGAGGATCTCCTATGATTTGGTCCATTGGGTGAACCTTCAGATGTCTGAGCTCTAGAGTCCTTGCATCTGGAACTTCAACCACTAGAGTGACTTCATCAACTTGGACTACTTCTTCATCTTGATTATCTACCTCTCCAATAGGGGTTGGAGTGGTGATCTTGATGAACTTTTCACCTTCATCTTTGTTTGGTTCATCGAAGCTAATTTCTTTCAACTTTGTACCTGCATCTACAATGAGCACACTAGAAGAGTTGCTTTGTAGCAGGCTCGTCTCATCAAATACAACATGTATTGATTCTTCTACAACCAGAGTTTTTCTATTAAATATCATGTATGTCTTACTATGACTACTATAACCTACAAAAATACCTTCAAAACTCTTTTCACTAAACTTGGTAGTATGATACTTACCATTGTGAAGCACGAAGCATTTACAGCCAAAAATTCTAAAATAGGAGACAGTCGGTTTCCTGCCCTTTAGAAGTTCGTAAGGTGTCTTATCATGGTTCTTATTTATGAGTGCTCGATTTTGCACGTGGCATGCAGTGTTGACGGCTTCAGCCCAGAAGTACTCCGGTAGTGAAGCATCACTAAACATAGTCCTGCAAGCCTCTATGAGTGTTCTATTTTTTCTCTCAACTACTCCATTTTGTTGTGGAGTACGAGGAGAGGAAAACTCATGAAAGATACCTAGTCTTTCAAAAAAAATTTTCATGGCCCCAGATTTGAATTCAGTTCCATTATCACTTCTGATCTTGACTACAGAACAATGGTATTTATTCTGGATCTGCCTGACAAAATTTGTAAAGACATCGAAGGTATCTGACTTGTGTTTTAGAAAGAACACCCACGCAAAGCGCGAGTAGTCATCAATAATAACCAATGTATAATCCTTACCTCCTAAACTTCTAACTTGCAGTGGACCGAACAAGTCCATGTGAAGTAGGTGTAAACACCTATTAGAGTCTTTGCCTATAATGCTTTTAAAGGTAGCCCTTGTTTGCTTGCCATTTACACATGCATGACAAGGTCTATCCTTGACGTACTTGATATTCGGGGCACCACGTACCAAATTCAGTTAAAATAATTTATTAATAGTTTTAAAATTAATATATGTTAATCTCTTGTGTCATTGGTCACCAAGAGACGCAATATCTTTTGCTAAAAGACACACTGGTATAGAAGAGTCTATACAAATGAAATTTAAACAAAATATATTCCTGCTTCGAGTGCTTGATAGAATTATTTCCATATTATCAACAGACTTTATCAAGCACTTGTCAGCATGGAATTCAACAATGTATCCTTTATCGCAGAGCTGACTTATGCTAATGAGATTGTGTTCCAATCCTTCAACATAAGCTACATCCGAAAAGGATACACTACTGTTAGTGATCATACCATAACCTTTAGTGATTCCTCGGTCTGAACCTCCAAAGATGACCTTTGGTCTGTTTAAAACTGGAGAGAAGTTCTGAAGTAGGCTTCTTGTCCCAGTCATGTGCCGTGAGCATCCACTGTCCAAATACTAGATAGGCGTTTTGGTGGTATTTGGACATACCTACAATCATAATCAGTTTGCCTTAGGAACCCAAACATTTTGGGTCCTTGGTATCATGTTATAACACTCCCCCTATGAGGATTAGCATTATGAGTGGTCTTTCTCAAGTTGCCAACTTGGGGAGTTGCAAAACTTCTCAGATTAAACCTGCAATCGATGGCAAAATGACCAATTCTGCCACAACACCAATAGTCGAACCTGTTATATCTTTGTCTTACGTTCTCCTGCTTGACCTTTTGATATAGTGGTCTAGCAGGGCTTGCATTCTTGGAGGAAGAGGCTTCATGATGATGGCAATCACATGATTTCTTCTCCTTCACAGGCTCTTCCACAATGGGTTTTACCTTTGGTTCTTTCTTGAAGTTATGACTATGATCATAAGGACCATAGCCCCGAAGAATGACTTCTTCATAAGGTTCCTTAAAGACACTCTCACCAAAGTTTCTAAAGCGAGTCCATCCTTGGTAATGAGACTTTGGCTCTACATAAATAGGCCTAGTCAAGTGGTCGTAGGACGAGTCAAGATCAAACTCATTATTTGGAAATATGACTTTCTTAAAGATAGTCTGATCTTGAGGGGCCTTCCCTTTTTTTGGCCGAGGCCTTCTTGGCGGCCTTATTCTTTCTCTGAGCCTTATTCCTCCTAGAGGATTTACTAGGAGCTTCTATATGGTCTAGCCCAGCACCCTTGGCCTTAGCTGAGAATTCAGCAACAAGAGGAAGGACAGTCTTAGGCTTTGAGAAACTTTCAACAAGTTTCTTTTCAGCAGCAAGTTGTTCTTCCAATTCCTTGATGATTTTCTCTTTTAAGTCAAGGTGCTCTAGAGCCTTATTATATTATTCAATAGCATTATTGAAATTCTCCTTGAGTGAGTCAGTCTTAGCAACTTCCTTTCTCAAGGCGTTCTCTTCAGCTTTTAGAGACTTTATCTCCTTAGCTTGAGTTTTCATGACTCGTTGACATTTGTCGTAAGCCTTGATTAACTCCTTATACTGGTCCATGAGTTCAGACTCATCGTTAGAAGAGCTGTCCTCATTATCATGCTCAGAAGCTTCGGATTTTGAAAGAGGAGTGTAAGAGTTTACCTTCCTAATGAACTGGGGCTCTTGTTCATCATCTGTCTGATTCATAAGCCCAAAGTAGGCTTCTTCTTATTCACTTGACTCAGATGAGTCAGAGTCACTAAGAGTTTTGCTCTTCTTGGCTATCAGGCTCTTCTCTGTCCTCTTCTTATTATATAAGGACTTCTTTTCTTCTCTCTTTTTACCCTCCTTTTTCTTATGGGGGCAATCAGCAATGACATGACCTGGCTTGTTACAACAATAACAAACTATGTCAGTCGAAATATGTTTGTTAGGTTTAGAATTATACTTGTCATGGCTACTTGTGCCTTTCTTTTGTCGATCATCGTCATGTCGTGATCTTTTGTATGAGGCATCCTTGCCCCTCTATTGCTTCTTCTTGTTCAAGAATTTCTTGAACTGTCGTGAGAGCAGTGAGAACTCTCTTTCATATAGCTCTGAGCCTGAAGTACTTGCCTCAGATGACTCCACTTTACTTTCTTCTGGAGTAGGTGCAGGTGAGGCAGCTTTCCCCTTCCTTGAAATGTCTGCCTTCAAAGAAACAGACTTTTCCTTTGAAGAGAATCAAATTTTCTCTTCTTCAGCCTTTATGGAGTTTATCTGCAGTTCATAGGACATCAACTTGCCAAAGAGGTTCTGAGGGTCTGTTTCAGCTAATTTGCCAAATTCCCGGATTACACAAACTTTATTGTCCCGTTCCTTTGTGAGGGACCTCAGAAACTTGTCATTGAGCTCTCCATTTATGAAGACTCGGTCATACACTCTTAGGCCATTTACTATCTTGAAGAAATTCTCAAATGTATCAGCAATGGTATCTTTAGGTCCTTGCTGGAAGGCTTCGTATCTCTGATTCAAAAGGGATCTTCTATCATCCTTAACTTCTTCTATGCCTTCCATCAAAGTGACAAGGGACTGCCACGTCTCCTTAGCAGACTGGCAATGGATCAGGTTCTGCAACATTGAGTCATCGATTGCACTTGCTATTATATTCTTGGACATCTTGTCCATGGAGACAAGTACAATCTCGTCTTTATCTAGATCCATCAATTTCTTTGGAACTTGTTTTGTTGGATCTATTGTGGAGGTAGTCATGGGAATGTAAGGACCTTCTTCAACAATCATGAAGATCCTGGGATCCATAGCTTCCATGAAAAATTTAATCCTTTCTTTCCACGTAGGAAAGTTATTCTTTGTGCACAAGGGAAGCTTGGCAAAATCTTTAGCCTTATACATGCTTGGAAAATCTCAAGAGACAACTAGGGACGGATCCTATCAAGGTGTTAACCTTTTATTGATCAACCTCCCTCTAATAACAATTGAATGATTTCAGTTGTCTACCTAAATCACCTAGAGGGGGGTGAATAGGTGAGTTGTGCGTCTTTTGCGAAATAAAAATTTAGCGACTATGCACACAAATCAACCAAGCAATCACAGACGACAAAAGATTTATAGTGGTTCCCCAACCTTTGGTACATCCACTTTCCCTCACCGATCTAGCAAACCACTAGACTCTGCTACTCCACTATCTCGGATTGAAAACCAATCCTTCACCTCAGAATAAAGTTCCTATAAACTCGATCCAAACAGATCTACACTCGGAAGATAAAACTTCCTACAACTCGGAGAGAAATCTCATACAAGAATTGAATAGAGATAAATTTGAAAATACAAACAATAATCTTCAAATCTTTAATCGATCTGCCTGGATCTTCTTCTTATAACTTGCGACTCTGTCAGAATTGTTGAAGAAGATAACTCGGCAAGAATGAGATTTGAAAACTTCTTTTGACTTCACCCGATCGGAGAGATGATGAAGAACGAACAATAATCCCGATCTGGAAATCAATCTTGATCTTAATCCTTGAATTGAAAACCCTAGCGCTTGCATGAAGAAGATCGGCGACGGCGACTTTCATTTTGGATAGAGAGAAAATGAGATTCAGAGAACTTAGAATATTATGATAGCTTGTAAAATCCTTCTTAGGGTTAGTCGGTTGACAAGACCTTATATAAGAACTCCCTAACGGTCATAATTATCCTTAATGGCGTACACGTGGACCAATCATGTCATGTCATTTGAAAATCCCGTCAAATCTGGACTTAACAAAATTTCTGCAAATCTGAACTGCATTTTTCGAGTGAAGTAATATTACTCGAGAAGTGAAGCTATTACTCGAGTGGAAAATGAAGATTACTCGAGAAGAGGAATTTCTGAAATTACTCGATAAGAAGAAAGCATTACTTGAGTACAAGATTGGTTCTCGAGAAATCAACTTGAATTACTCGAGAAGAAGTTTAACAGAAGTATTCGAGACAGAAAGAATCATTACTCGAGTTGAATGGAATTACTCGAGAACTGGGAATCTACTCGAGAAGTAGAATAAAACTTCTCGAGAACAAAGACTTAGAAAGTTTTTCTGGATCTGGAAGAATGTTACTCGAGAACTAGAAATGATTACTCGAGAAAAGAAGAACTTTTCGAGAACAAAATATAGGATTACTCGAGAACTAGGGATTGTTCTAGAGAACTACTCGAGAACTGGACTTAGAAAAATTCTTGGAAAGAAAGATTGGTGTCACTCGATACAAACTATCAACTACTCGAGTACAAGATAACTTCTCGATAACTATACTTAGAAATTTTCTGAGCTAAGATCCTGAACACTCGAGATGTAGAGATAAAGTCCACTCGAGAACTAAACCTGGTTACTCGAGAACTAGAATAGTATTACTCGAGAACCAACTTTTTTACTTTGAGTAACAAGACTTACTTCTCGAGAACTTCTACTCCTTCTACTCAAGTACAAACAGTCTACTCGAGTAAAAGACTTAGAAAATTTCTAACTTTTAGAAAATTTTCCTTCTTGAATTCAATCATCACCAACACTTCATCCATTTGTCCAAGTGCTTGAATATGAAGTGTATCCGAATAGAGAGGCTACACATGAGTCAACATCTTGGATCACACAATGAGGGATTAAATTGTATGGTCCTGTGTTTATGACCCACTGTAGACTAACATTGGTCTACACTTAGCAATAGAGCCTGCAAACACATAACTGAAATAGAAGATCAAATACAACTTAATTCATCTTAGTTCAAGGGTGACTTCATGCAAATCTGGGTTATTGTGGATACAATACCCAACACTCTCAACTTTCCAAACAAAGGCCCCCAGGTCTCCCAGAGATAGGCCTCAAAACGCATAGCTTGTTGGAAGCTATAGCCGACGGCAACTCTACCACCGCGCGGTAGGGGATATACTATCATTTCTTCCCCCTTTTTCGGGTGTTTTCCTGGTGACTTCCACCAGTACTCTCACTGCGGTCACCCACACACCCCGTTACTCCGAAATCTATGCGATCACCATAGAGTCTTCTCCGACATTTAAAGCATATAAACATCACTAATCCAGACCAACCCGTCTGGATGGGCTTCACACATCATGTCTATCCCGTACTAAGATTCTATAGCTAAATGCAAAACTATGGGGATATAACGTATCTACCCGAAGGCAAACCTTACGCTCATCGCATACTCGCGGGAGGGGGTTCTCTATACAAAAATGAAGAGGACTTCACATGTACAAGAAGAGAATCGTTACCATAGAGGTTCGCTTTGGCGCCATGGAAAACTTGCCAGATGAAAAGCACCGCAACGGAATTGCCTCCACGGATCTGGACCCGGCTTGCGATTCGGGGCTCTGAAGCTCCACCAGCAGTCGAATTCCTCCTCCTCCTTGCTCTCCCCACTCTCTAACTCTTTAGAAAGATAAAGACCTAAGATAAATGAGAGTTTAACCCTCAACTCCCGGCCTTAAAACAATAGGGAGATTTTTGGACCGTTGGATCCTATTTGAAGGGAATGAACGGCCACAAATTGCCCTGAAAATCACTTTCCTGGGCCGAACACGGCTTGTTCACAGGTCGTGTGCCTCAAGAGGCAAAAGAAACTGTCGTGTCCCGACCAGGATACGACCCTATGACATGCCTGTGTCACAGGCCATGTGCCAGACACAGCTTCGGACACGCCCGTGTTCATCAGTCCTCACAGACCGGCCAAACACAGAGAAGGACACAGCCCTTGACACACCCGTGTCACAGGCCATGTGCCCAACATGGCTTGCCTCCGAGGATCATTGAATGCATTTCATCGACCTTACAGAAACACGTCGAACTCATAGCAGGACACGACCCTGGACACGCCCGTATCACAATCCGTGTACCACACTCGACACCGCCCTGCCAACACAGAGCAAGACATGGCTTTGGACACGCCCGTGTCCCCAGCAGTGTTACTAACACAGAGTAGGACACGGCTTTGGACACGCCCGTGTCCCAAGCCGTGCTGCTCAGCCTACACATCCCACACATAATCGATATTTGGAGCGTTACAATCCCCTTAAAATAATTTCGTCCCAAAATTAGAAAATAGAAAAGTACACAAACTTTAAATGGTACTTGACTAAAAAAGCTCGGGGTACTCCTCAAGCATGGTCTGCTCTCATTCTCACGAAAGCTCCTCGCGACCGCAATTATCCCATCAGACTTTAACAATCCTGATAGCTTTGTTCTACAATTACTTGACCTCAGAATCCTCGATCCGAATGGGTCTAACTTTCATTGTTAGCCCACTAGCGACCGACACTTGATCCGCAATAACCACTTGCGTTGGTTTTTTCACGGATTTACATAGGACCGAGATGTGAAATACATTGTGCAATCCACTCAGCTCTACCGAAAGAGCCAAACGATAGGAAGCTTCACCAATCCGCTCCAAGATCTCAAAAGGCCCAACATACCTCGAACTAAGCTTCTTTGAGCGTCGAATCCTTGATACGCCTTTACACGGTTTTATCTTTAGATAAACCCGTCACCCATCGCAAACTCCACGTTCCGATGCTTAACGTTGTAGTACTTGACCTGTCTATCTTAAGCAATTAGTAGCCATTCCCGAATCAACCGTATCGTTGAAGTAGCATCTTCAACATCCCTTCACTTGTACAGCTTCGATTCTCCCATTTCTACCCATGACAATGGCGTACGACACCTCTGTTGGGTACATTGTAAACTGTGTACCTGATTTGGAGAAGCCTTTCTTAACTCAATGATATACATCATTGTGTATTTGATGGGATATTGAGTTTCAATGTGCAGGTTAAAGAAATGCAAAAAATATATTCTAAGTACAAGTGTCGACACTTGTGAAGGAAATGTGTCGACACCAGGAGCCAGATTGTGTTGACATACAGGACTTGTGTTGACACACATAAATTCAGTCTACAGCAATTGTGTCGACATACAGAACTTGTGTCGACACACTCAAGAATTCTGTCGACACCAACTGTGTCGAGACTGGAAGCAAATTGTGTCGATACACAGGACTTGTGTCGATACATTCTACAGAAGCTATGTCGAGAAGATAAAGAAGAGCTGTGTCGACATTCTATGAGTTGTGTCGACATCATCAAGAATTGTGTCGACATATGTTCCATTTGTGTAGACACATATGAAGTTTTGTCTCGACACTTTCTGCTTAGATAAAAGTGACAAAGTATCAGATGTGAAGAGTGAAGACTTGATAGCTGTCATAACTGACAAAGTTGTTTTATCTGTCAGAGCTGTCAGAAGGAAGTTATGAATTTGATCAGCCGGTAACCTCGGATGGGTTCTATATAAGACCTGTTCTATCAAAAAAAGAAGAGAGGGACTGGGTAGCTGGTTCATCCCGAAATCAACAAGTCATTGTTAAAGAAAAGACAGATCTTGATCAAGTCTGCAAAAAGAATTTAGAATCACATCTGAAAGAAGAGAAGAGCTGGATTGTGGATCAACTCCAACTTTTCAAGAAGATCAACCTTACTTTATTCAGATTAAAGAAGCTCTGAAGAAGCTAAGAGATTTTGAATCTCAAGTAGTCAGTTTATTCCAGATCTGATAAAGAAGTCTTCATCCATTTATCTTTCTTTTTGGGTGAAGAAATAATCATTCTCTCAATCAATTCTATAAGATCTTTTATAGATCTGAGGTAGGATCTTTGTGATATGAGTTATAGGCCTGGTTATAAGGGCTGAGGTAGGGTTTGCTGGCCTGAGTGTAGGAGTGTGGACTCACTCTGAGGTAGGATTCTCTGAAAGAATCTGAGTTGTAGGACTTGCTAAAGCCTGAGCTGTAGGAACCATTCAGGGTTCCGAGTTGTAAGATCTGAGGATCTGAGAAGAAAGAAGGGAGTTAGGCCGATTCTTGTATATTGCTAGATAGGCGAAGGGGGAAAGTGGATGTACCCATCTCTTAGGGAACCACTATAAATCTATGTGTATGCTGTGTTGGCTATGTTTTTATTAATCTGTGTTGTGATAGCTGTAGCATAGTTTGTCTAACTGTGATATATTTTATCTGCCTAATTAAAATTAGAATTGAACCTATTCACCCCTAGGTGTTTAGGGTATCTTGAAACCAATTCTTTCAAGTGGTATCAGAGGGAGGTTCCTCAAGAATAGACTCAACAGTCTGAGTTGATCTCCAAGGCAGTTACCAGGTAGCCAAAATGGGTTCAGGTGAAAATCACAAGGAACTTGGATCCATGAAGATTCCCTTATGTAGAAAGGAAATCTTTGGCATATGGAAAGAGAGAGTCAGATTATTCATGGAAGCATCTGACCCAAGAGTCTACATCACAGTTCAAGAATGGTCATTCATTCCTATGAACATTTCAGTTCTTGATGCCAACCTAAAGACTCCAAAAAGTTACTCTGAAATGACTAAGGATGAGATCATCTTAGCCACTATGGACAAGAGAGCACAGAACATAATAGTTAGTGTTATAGATGACTCAACTTTCCAAAACTTGGTTCATTGCAAAACCTCCAAGGAGATGTGGGACACTTTGATTGTCTACATGGAGGGAACAAAAGAAGTAAGAGAGGATAGAAAGTCTATGCTAAATCAAGAATATGAAAGTTTTATACAAACCAAAATAGATAGAATAACTGAGTGTTATAAGAAGTTTTTCAGAATAGTTAATGAGTTGATGACCTATGGAAGAGTCTTCAGCACATATGAGCTCAATGATAATTTTCTCAGATCACTAACCAAGGACTGGTATACCAAGATATGTGCCATCAGGGAAGTGGACAAACTTGTAGATACTTCTCCTCCAACCCTATTTGAAAAATTGCTATCATATGAGATGCAGCTTATGGCCAGAAAGGAGGAGGAGAAAAGCAATAGGTCTGAGTACAAAGAAAAATCTATGGCTTTCAAGGTTGAAGCAACAAAAAAGGACAGGAGGAAGTCTCCATCTCCTCCTAGGAAAGTTGCTGAAGTTAACTCAGATAATTCTGACAACAACACATCAGACATCCCTAATTCTGATGAAGACTTTGCTGCCTTTACAAGGCAATTCCAAAGATTCATGAGAAAAAAATAGTGGAGAACAAAGCCATCCTCCTCTCATTCCAAGGATGACTACTACCAGAAGAAGAAATCTTCTAAGGAAGACAGGTATGACACTAAACCAAGCAAAACTAAATTCTTCTAAGATTATTTGCTATTGTTGCAATAGGCCTGGACATGTCATAGCTGATTGCCCTAATAAAAGAAATGAATCTAATGACAAGAAGAAACATCAAAATAAGGGCAAGAAGGAGATATCCTTTGTTGCCAAAAAGCAGAAGAGTTGGACCAACTCCTCATCATCAGAATCTGGAGAAGAGGCTGAAGCTGAAGCCTATATTAGACTATTCACAACTGAAGAGGATTTTGTAGAGACTGAATTCTTTCAAATGCTGGACTCTATAAATGGGATTGAAGATCATCATTGTAGAGGGCTGATGGCTCTATCTGAGGAAGATCAGTGCCAGGATAAGTCTGGTCCTAGTAAGGTATACAATTTATCTTCAGTTTCTGATTATTATACTTGACCAAAATAAGAATAATCAGCATCAAGAGTTGAGGATGATTCTGAATCTGAAGGGGATGTGGATCAACTAATTGATAAGTATGGCGATCTGTTACAAGCTTTTAAGAAAAGCAGAATCCTTGCCAAAAAGCAGACTAAGAAAATTGCCTCTTTCAAGTTAGCTGCTTCAGAATCAACAAAAGTGCTGGATCTGAAATTAAAGGAAGTAAGCCAACTAAAAAAATCACGATCATTCAGATGGAAACAATTACCTTCAAAAATGATCACATCAAGAGTCTTGAAGTTAGACTTCAATGAGAGAGGGATCTTGTGGCTAAATTCTCAAAGTCAAAGTCAGTCTTACCCTTAATTGATAACTTCATTGCCCAAAAGGGTAAGAAAGGATTAGGCTTCAAGGGAAGAACAAGGGCAGCTAATTCCAAAAGGAATGGCAAAGCCCTAGTTCAGCAACTAGCCTCCAAACCCCCTATTCCTTTCAGGAAAGTGATGCAACCTACTAACAGGTATGGCCATGACATCACACATGATCACTGTAAGCATGGTGATCAGGATGGTAAGGGTGCAAATGCCAATAGGGCAGCCCATAAGCAAACACACCATGTTCTTCAGGAATCATCAGTGTTTGATGCACCAACCCTAACACTTAATAAAAAGACCATTGTTCCTACAGAATTGAGGGCTGCTGACAGCAATGCTGTTATGCCTATACTTAAAATAAGATACAACAGATATGATTGCTAGTGTTCTGGCAAAGTGGACCACTATGCCATTGATTATTGGCACAATACTAGTGTCCATAAAAATGCTAGCTTACTTGTCAGAAAGGCTATAGGCAAGCATATCAAATTTCAATCTAACCTGAACCTAGGACCCAATAACTATTGGGGCTCTAAGGGTAGGTAATTTTATTTGATGCAAGTGAGTCCAAGTGACCATACCCCAATATGGTACTTGGACAGTGGATGTTCCAGGCATATGACTAGAACTAGAAGTATGCTAAAGGACTTTACTCCCATATTGGATGGACCCAAACTTATCTTTGGTGGATCAGAAAAGGGAGTAATCAAAGGTTTTGGTAAAATTTCTAATAGCTCAATCACTATCACTCAAGTGGCCTATGTGAAAGGTTTAAAACATAACCTTATAAGCATAAGTCAACTAAGTGATCTTGGTTATGACACTTCTTTTATTAAGAATGGGTGTAAGATTAGAAGGTCAAGTGACCAAGAGATTATCTTGACAGGCTATAGAAAAGGAAATGTCTATTGTCTAAATTTTGTGTGTGAGAATAAAGTTTCTCCTCTTTGTCTTGTTGCAGATGCGAAAGCTTCTCATTATGTCAAATGGCACAAGAGGCTAGCTCACCTTAACTACAAGACTATAGGTCAACTCTTTAGTAAAGAGTTAGTGAGGAATGGTCCTCAGGTCAAGTGCATCAAGGAGGGTGTATGTTCAGCTTGTCAAAATGGCAAACAGACCAAGACCTCCTTCTAAAGTCTTGATACCAAAGATTCAGTGAGGTGTTTATACCTCCTGCATATGGATCTATTTGGTCCTATGCCAGTTCATAGTCTAGGTAGGAAAGTCTATACCTTTGTGGTTGTTGATGACTTTTCTAAATTTGCTTGTGTATTCTTTCTGAGTAAGAAATCTGAAACCCCAACTCTCTTTCAAACATTTGTTAAGAAAATACAGAATGAACTCAACAGTTATATGGTTAAGATTAGAAGTGACCATGGGACTGAGTTCCAGTCTGAATGCATGACAAAGTTCTATGAAGATCTTATGATTCATCAAGAATTCTCATCACCAAGAACTCCCCAGCAAAATGGAATTGTTGAAAAGAAAAATAGAACACTTATTGAGGCTGGTAGAACACTACTATATGACACATCTCTCCCAGAATATTTCTGGGCTGAGGCAGTAAACACTGCTTGTCATGTTCTCAATAGAGCTTCGATCAACAAAAGCCACAAGAAGACTCCCTATGAGATTCTGAAGGACAGAAAACCAAACTTATCCTACTTTAGGATCTTTGGTAGAAAGTGTTATGTACTTAACAATGGCAAGTCTAATTTAACTGAGTTTGCTTCCAAGTCTCAAGAAGCGATATTTGTTGGGTACAACAATAATAGTAAGATATACATGTTCTACAACTTGACTACTCAAGCTATAGAAGAATTTGTCCATATAGTCTTTGATGAATCTAAGCTAATCAACTATGAGTTGTCTAGCACTTCTTTTAGGTCTACAGGTTTGAAGGAAAAGATGGACAAGCTAACCATCAGTGAAGACCAACCTGCAAGACAGGATGAGGAAAATGATGGATGCTGTCCAGGGGGAGTACAAGACCCACAAGCTGATGATGAAGACAATGAATTACAGCTTGGTGGGGAGAATGAAGAAAATCAAGACTGGGATAGATTATCTCAAGTAATTAGACATCTAAGGGATCATCTAACACACTAAATCATTGGTGATGTAAGACATGGTGTTCTGACTAGAAGCAAGAGCATGAACACAGTTCTATGTTCAAGCTTCCTATCCCAGATGGAACCCAAGAAATTTAAAGAGGCCATACACGACAAAAATTGGATTGATGCCATGCAGGAGGAGCTGAATCAATTCAAAAGATGTAAAGTCTGGAAGTTGGTTCCTAAACCAAATAATCACAATGTCATAGGGACTAAGTGGATCTACAGAAACAAGTTAGATGAAAATGGCATTATAGTCAAGAATAAAACCAGACTGGTAGCAAAAGTCTACAGATAGGAAGAAGGAATAGACTTTGACCAGACATTTGCCCCAGTGGCAAGGATGGAAGCAATAAGGTTGTTCCTTGCCTATGTAGCTTACCAAGGGTTCAAGGTATTCCAGATGGATATAAAGTCAGCATTTCTGAATGGTGACTTAAAAGAGGAAGTTTATCTTGAATAACCTTCAGGTTTTGTAGATCCTTTTTATTCTATGTTTATAGGCTTAAGAAAGCTCTATATGGATTGAAACAAGCCCATAGGGCTTGGTATGAAACTCTGTCTACTTTCCTCATTGAGAACAAATTCTCAAGGGGGAAAATAGACAAAACTCTATTCCTAAGGGAATCAAAAGGAAAGATCATCCTAGTCCAGATATATATTGATGACATTATCTTTGAATCAACTGGAAACAACCTCTGTAGAAAGTTTGCCAAACTTATTCAAGGAAAGTTTGAGATGAGCAGCATGGGCGAGCTGAAATTCTTCTTGGCACTTTAAGTAAGATAAACTGATGATGACTTGTCCATATCTCAGTCTAAGTTCACCAAGGAGTTAATTAAGAAATATGGCATGGAGTCAGCCTCCACCATGAGAAATCCAATGGGGTCAAGTATGCCTATAGGCAAAGATGAGGCAGGAAAACCTGTAGATGAATCTTTGTATAGAGGGATAATTGGCTCCCTCTTTTCTTGACTGCTAGTAGACCAGTCATCATGTATGCTACATGTGTCTGTGCTAGGTATCAAGCTTGCCCAAAAGAATCTCATTATTCTGCTATCAATAGAATTTTGAGATATCTTAAGGGAACACCAAATCTTGGCATTTAGTACCCTAAGAATAGAGATTTTCTGCTAATAGGTTATTCATATGCAGACTTTACAGGCTGCAAAGAAGATAGGAAAAGTACCACTGGCACATGTCAGTTCCTAGGTGGAAGATTGGTGTCATGGAGCAGCAAAAAGCAGATAAGTGTGTCTATATCCACTACTGAGTTAGAATATGTAGCTGCAGGCAGTTGTTGTGTTTAGCTGTTATGGATACAACATCAACTTGAAGACTATGACATCAAGGTAAGTAGAACTCCATTATATTTTGATTCTACTAGTGCCATATCTATTGCTAGAAATCCTATTTCACATAGAAGAACTAAGTACATAGAAATCAGGTTTCATTTCATTAGAGATCATGTTGAAAAAGAAGACATAAGTTTAGAATTTATCAACACTGATAATCAAATTACTTACATATTCACCAAACCTCTGGAAGAAACTAGATTCAATTGCTTTAAAATTGAATTAAGTATGTTGAACCTGGAATAATTTGATAGATCAAGAAAATCAAAAGGTATATAGAATTTCTAGGTTTCTAGAAAATCTGTAAATTTTGGCTAAGGTATAAAATCTGTGTCGACACAACAAGGCATGTGTCGACACTATCAACTAGTTGTGTCAACAAAAGAAAACTCAGTGTCGACATAGCTATAAAACTTTATGTCAAAACAAAAAGTCTGTGTCGACACAGCGCTGTCAAGACTTTAAATTCTTCGTCGCGACCTAAGTAGTCTGTGTCGACACAAGCAACTAATTATCAACACATAAGATTCTAAGTTTAGGCGCGTCTTTTGGTCTTCCTTTTCCTAGAATCCTATAAATAGGAAAGAGCAAAATCCTGTCGACTATGCGATTCAAAACGAACAACAATGGCGTCAAAGATGGAAGAGAACATCAATGAGGCTTATAAGCTGGTTCAACAAGCTTTTGATGATGCAAATCAGGAAATCAAGTTGGTAATTAATCTAATCACAATGGCTGGATTAGAATATCTTGTGTCTGAACCAACCAGAATATGGAAGAAAGAAGTTCTTGAGTTCTACTCGAATGCTTCTCTATATTCAACTGGAACCAAAATCAAATCCACTATTCAAGAATGGAAGGTCAATGTCACAATCAAACGTCTGAGTAAGACCCTACATCTTCCCAAAATCAAACAAGAAGATGAATTAGATTCATCGATGACAGCTAGTGCACTAAACTGGCGTGGCTTATCTCCATCCACCAAGATTGGAGCAGCAATAATACGGAAGGGAATGAACTCCCAAGGGAAATTCCTTTCAGAAATTCTGGGAAAGGTAATATTATGTAAACATGATAGGATCTTAGCTTACATGTTCAGTCTCATGACAAGAATTATATTCAAAGTAAAGACTGGCTGGGCTGTAGTTATGTTTGAGAAAATTAAGGAAGGGATTATGAAGCCCAATCTGGGTAGAATACTTAGCCTCTATCAGGCTACTTGTATTCCAGAAACACTGACCCAAAAGTCTGGTACTAAGATAAATCATATGAGGAGAATGGACTTAAGAATACTATCTAGGTGGGACAGAGTGTTGTCCAAGGATGTCTCTACACCTCAGAAACACATGAAGACAGTTCAGGAGAAGAAATCTCCAGTCAAGATAGCGGAATCACTAAGTGATTCAGAAGAGGCAGTTATATTCAGCTCAGATGAAGAAGAACCAGAAAGGACAAGGAAATCTCCTCCTTAAGAACCTGGCATTGATGATAAGTTATAGGGGGAGAACATTCCTGAAAGCGACATCTTTGTGGATCAGTTCCAGGGGGAGACTATTCAAATTCCAGATCAACAAGTGCTATCAACTCCAGGGGGAGATAATGATCAAAATACAAATGTCCAAATAGCTGAACTGGACAGTGAAATAGCCAATCACTCTATAATAGAGGTAGTACAATATATCAATCAAGCTGCTAAAGGCACTGAGAATGAAGCACGGGATGTGCTCATGAATGTCATTGATTAACATGAGCAACACAAAGTTCCTGAGAATGAAATACCCATGGAAGAAAACTTTGAATTCCAAGGGGAACCACCAGTTAAGAATAAGAAAGTTATACCTCCAGTTCAGATGTAACAAGAGGTAACACTGGAAGAACTATTTCCTGAATTACAAGGAGCAAGAACTGAGGGGGGATGTCAATTATTAACCCTAGACAAAAAGAAACTGTGGACATAGCTAGTTCATCTGATTCCTCTAAAGAATAAGAAGAAGCCTCCAGGGCAAAGAAAAGGAAACTTATGGAGCTCAGGTTATAAGAAAGTCTTGAAGACTGCCCCACAAACACCAGCTCCTATAGTTGACTTTAGTTCACTTTTAGTGCAACTGCAATTAAAGTTGGATGAGCAGAGAATTGCTCTTGAAAAATATGTGGATGAGAACAACAAAGATCTGTAATTCCACTTGGCCCAGGATATCAAATCCATTAGGTTTGAAGTAAACTTGTACAAGAAGGAAATGACAGATTACTTCCAAAAGGGAGGTAATGTTGTAGTCTACTTGGCCAAGCAACAACAAGAGGCCAAGAATAATATAGAGGACATTGGATTAAAACAAAGTTATGTCCTGGAAAATCAAATCAGAATGAATCAAAATCTAGAAGACTCCCATAATATTATTCTAACAGATCTAGGGAGTAAAGCAACTATTATCAAGGAACAAATGGTTACAGTAAAGTCTGAGTTTAACAAACAAATCAAAGAGGATTTAGCGGCGGTCCAAACCACTATACAGGCATCTCAAAAGGCAATCTATGATCAAATGCAGAAGTTCAAGACCTACTATAAAGAAGGGACAAATTATTTAGCTGATCAGGTAAGATTTCACAAGGATGATCTAAGAGACCATGTGGAAAGAGAAGTCATAAAGGGGGAGAGAGTATTAGTCAAAGCAAGCTCAGATCATGCTAAATGGATAACCAATAGCATCAGAGCAACTCTTGTTTATCCACCCCTTTGTGATGATGAAAACAATGCTGAATCTGGAATTCAACCTGCTTACATTGAAGGGGTTCAGCATGAAGTAGCCCAAGTAATATATCCACCTCCAGACTTTGAAGAAATCTAGCATGCAGTACAACAAATGTATAGTCCTCCAATGGAGGCACATAATGTTATTTTTTAAAATGTAGAAATGTCTGTAGATGCATTACAAAGAGCAAGGGATGCTCAGAGAGAAGCTCATCTGTCTAAGAAGAGGTTCATAGAACAGGAAGAATGAAAGCCTGATTTTGAAAAATGGAGTCCAACCTCCAGGAATATTATTCTGACTTCTTGGAATGCTGTTAATTAGAATATGCAGGATAGAGGAAAGTGGTATTCTGAACAGGAATGGAGAAAATATCAGGAGCGGCAAGATACTATATACCAGTTCAAAAACGACCTCGGAGCTGGGAAGATACCTGCAAACTCTGTGGAGCCTAGCAAGTATTTCCCAAAGTCTTTTCATTATTATGAAAGACAAAAGATCAAGGCTGAAGAGCTCAAGAAGAAGGTTCTTGAAGGAAAAAAGCTGGCTGATTACACAGAAGCTAAAGTACAAGCTAGGATTCAGTCTGGCAAAGGGATTGTCATTAAGGAACCTGATCAATCTTAGGGTTAGATTGACTAGGTTAAGGACTACGTAATAATTTTTGTCCTAAATCCTTGTTATTCTGAATTACTAAATATGTATAAAAATAAATTCCTTGTTTCAGCCATGATTTGATATTGAATACTTATGTTTATGTGATGCATGATTACTATTTTGTGATAATTTTGTTACATGCTATTTCTGCTTATGGTTAACCCTATCTTTGTAATGACTTTTTACATCATAATCCTTGTTTTATTATAAGTGGTGTATATCATTGACTAAGTGTTATGACTTCTCCAAATAGAGGGAGATTATTGGGTACATTGAAAACTGTGTACCTGATTTGGAGAAGCCTCACTTAACTCAATGATATACATCATTGTGTATTTGATGGGATGTTGAGTTTCAATGTGCAGGTTAAAGAAATGCAAAATTATATTCTAAATACAAGTGTCGACACTTGTGAAGGAAATGTGTCGACACCAGGAGCAAGATTGTGTCGACACACAGGACTTGTGTCGACACACATAAATTCAGTCTACAGCAATTGTGTCGACACACAGGACTTGTGTCGACACACTCAAGAATTTTGTCGACACCAACTATGTCAAGACTGGAAGCAGATTGTGTCGACACACCGGACTTGTGTCGACACATTCTACAAAAGCTGTGTCGAGAAGATAAATAAGAGTTGTGTCGACATTCTATGAGCTGTGTAGACATCATCAAGAATTATGTCGACACATGTTCTATTTGGGTAGACACATATGAAGTTTTGTCTCGACACTTTCTGCTGAGATAAAAGTGACAAAGTATCAGATTTCAAGAGTGAAGACTTGAGAGCTGTCATAACTGACAAAGTTGTCACATCTGTCAGAGCTGTCAGAAGGCAGTTATGAACCAGATCAGCCGGTTACCTCGGATGGGTTCTATATAAAGACTTGTTCTATCAAAAAAAGAAGAGAGGGACTGGGTAGCTGGTTCATCCTGAAATCAAGAAGTTATTGTTAAAGAGAAGGCAGATCCTGAACAAGTGTGCAAAAAGAATTCAGAATCACATCTGAAAGAAGAGAAGAGCTGGATTGTGGATCGACTCCAACTTTTCAAGAAGATCAACCTTACTTTGTTCAGATTAAAGAAGCTTTGAAGAAGCTAAGACTGGTTGGATCTCAAGTAGTCAGTTCATTCCAGATCTGATCAAGAAGTCTTCATCCATTTATCTTTCTTTTTGGGTGAAGAAATAATCATTCTCTCAATCAATTTTGTAAGATCTTTTATAGATCTGAGGTAGGATCTTTGTGATATGAGTTGTAGGCCTGGTTATAAGGGCTGAGGTAGGGCATGCTGGCCTGAGTATAGGAGTGTGGACTCACTCTGAGGTAGGATTCTATGAAAGAATATGAGTTGTAGGACTTACTGAAGTCTGAGCTGTAAGAACCATTCAGGGTTCTGAGTTGTACGATCTGAGGATCTGAGAAGAAAGAAGGGAGTTAGGCCGATTCTAGTATACTACTAGATAGGCGAAGGGGGAAAATGGATGTACCCATATATTGGGGAACCACTAAAAATCTGTGTGTATGCTGTGTTGGTTGTGTTTGTATTGATCTGTGCTGTGATAGTCGTGGCATAGTTTGTCTAACTGTGATATATTTTATTTGCCTAATTAAAATTGGAATTGAACCTATTCACCCCCCCCTCTAGGTGTTTAGGGTATATTAAAACCAATTCTTTCAACCTCCTTCCGTTCAGATCCTCAAAAGGCATCATCTGAATGCTGGCTTGGTAGTTGTTATCGTATGCGAATTCAGTCATGTAAAGATGGTCTTCCCACCTTTTACCAAAATCCAATGCACATATACGAAGCATGTCTTCCATGTCTTGTTCACACTTTCAGTTTGCCCATCTATTTATGGGTGAAAGGAAGTGCTGAAGTTCAACTTGGTGCCCAACAACTGATGAATAAGTATCCAATCATTAGACGTAAACCGACCATCTCGGTCACTTACAATGCTCTGGGGTACACCATGCAAACGGACTATGCTGTCCACATAAAGCTTTGCCAGCTTCTCCAATGAATCATTCTTCCTATTGGGTATAAAATATGACACGTTCGCTAAACAATCAACGACCACCTAGATGGCGTCGTTCCCCTTGTGCGATCTCGGCAAACCGTGTACGAGGTCCATAGAGATGTCACCAAATTTCCACTCCGGTAGGCAGGGACTTTAGAAATCAAGCTGACTTCTGGAATTCGCCTTCACTAAGGTGCACGCTTGACACTTTGCCACATAAAGTGTTATGTCCTTTTTGAGTCCTGGCCACCAGACCAACTTTTTCATGACTTTATACATTCTCGTGCTCCCCGGGTGAATCGAGTACTTAGAATGATAAGCCTCGTACTTCAATTCTTCTCATAGACTACCCATACTTGGGACACACAAACGACTGTCCCTCCATAACGGTCCATTATTAACCATAAATTGGGAATTTAACCCATCCAAAACCTCAGCCATGATCTGTTTTATGTCGTTATCCAAGACCAGAGTTCGTCGAATCCTATCAGTGAGGTCGCACTGCACCTTGTCCAGTTCAATTGTGCTTTGGCACTAAACTTCATGTCAGCTCAAGAGGTCTCCAAGGCCTCCAACTCACGAACCAAACACTCATCATGCATCGACAACCAACTGACCTGCGCGCGAGCTCTACGACTTAACGCATCTGCAACAACATTACCTTATACAGGCATGTAGTGTACCTTGAAGGTGTAGTCCCCCAGGAACTTCATATACCTCCGTCGTCGCATGTTTAAATCCTTTTTATCCAAAATATACTTAAGGCTCGTACGATCGGTATAGATATCGAACTTCGCACCGTACACGTAATGCCTCCAAAGTTTCAGAGCGAATATCACAACCGCTAACCCCAAGTCATGAGCCGGATCATTCCTCTCGTAAACCTTCAGCTGGCGCAAGCCATACGCTATTACACTCCCATGCTCTAGCAACACACAACCTAAGTCGCTCC
The DNA here is from genome assembly GCA_039513925.1 of Platanthera zijinensis. NCBI lineage: Eukaryota > Viridiplantae > Streptophyta > Magnoliopsida > Asparagales > Orchidaceae > Platanthera > Platanthera zijinensis. Next base: position 105,884,624 of record CM077078.1, on the reverse strand, counting down.
CTGAATCATTACTGAAAAACTCAAAGCCTTCTGCCCTATATGGCACATAGAGAATAGGCATCGTGGTCAGACGACTCTTCAGCTCTACAAAAGTTTGCGTGGTCACCGGCGACAGACAAACTTCTAACCTCTCCTTGTCAACGTCGTAAGGGGTAATGCTATCTGCGAGAAGTTCTCCACGAAGCGTCTGTAGTAGCTGGAAAGCCCCAGACAACTCCGTACTTCCGCTACTAAACACAATACATGCCACTCCCGTATAGCATCCATCTCCACCGGATCCACATTGATTCTCTCACTTACTAATTATATGACCAAGGAATGCTACCAAGGACAGTCAAAACTCACACTTGGAGAACTTGGCGTACAGTTGGTTCCTTCTCAATGTCTCCAACTTCATATGCAGGTGCTTGGAATGATCATCCTCGCACTGCGAGTACACCAGTATATCGTCGATAAAGACTATCACGAACTGGTCCAAGTATTCTCTGAACGTTCTGTTCATCAAATCCATAAACCCAGATGGCGCATTCGTCAGCCCAAACGACATGACGGTGAACTCATATTGCCCATAACGTGTGCTGAAAGCCGTCTTGAGGATGCCACTTTCCCTTATTCGCAGCTGATAGTATCCGTATTTTATATCCAACTTCGAGTACGCAATTAACCCGACCAGCTGATCGAATAGATCATCAATCCTTGGGATCAGATACTTATTCTTCTCCGTTAGCTTATTCAACTCCCGGTAATCAATATAGAGTCGTAAGCTTCCGTCCTTCTTCTTCTTAACAAAGAGGACCGGTGCGTTCCAAGGAGACGAACTTGGATGCACATAATCTTGTTCCAACAGCTCTGCACCACTCCGAACTACCTTAATGACATGGAGAGCAGACATCAACGTCTTGCTCGACCCCCTTCAAACCTGAGAACGTCGTCTCACGATCTATATCTAGTCCCAAACTAACCACCTTACGATTGAAATAAATGTACGCACGCTGCTCCGATAGCCAGTTCATTCCAAAGATTACATCAAACTCTACTATTGGCATCAGCGACGCTCGCAAGTCATAATCGTGACTCCCAAACCTTACCTTTACGAAACAAACTCTATCCGCGTGCATAGAGCACCCGTAGGCATCAGCACATCCAATTTGTCCCTTGCCATCGAAGAAGGTTCTCTGATGCGTGATACAAACTCTTCGGACAAAAAGGAATGTGAAGCTCCCGTACGAACAGTGCTCTCGCTGGAAAATCAAAGATCGGAACAAAGCCTAGCACAACCAGTAATAAGCTAACATGCACAAGACAATAAGTATTTAAAGCTAAACTGCTATAAATTTAAACCGTACCTGTCACCACGTCAGCTTGTTTTATGGCCTCCTGCTGCCCAAGGTTGTACACTCTCGGTTGGGCTGGAACATAGTGTGATGCAATTGACTCCAACGCCTTGCCCTTCTCCTCATAAGTTGCTCCAGGCTTCCTCTCAGACTTTGGACGTCCGCTCCTACAATCTAGGGCAAAGTGTCCCGGCTTCCCACAGTTATAACAAGAACCCGGGGTTCGGCCTGTAGTCGCCCTAGATGCACCAGAATAAGGGGCTAGACCCGAAGTCATAGCCTTCTTATACCACTTACGGAACACAAATTTTGAGGAGTTCGGCATTTTGAACTCTGTCTTCTGTGAACCATACTGACAATATCGGGCAAGGTGTCCTTCCTTGCCACAAGTATTACAAGAGTAAGTAGCTTTGTTAGTAGATGTTATAGCCCTCTTATTCAGCGTTCTACGGTATGCAGCCTTTGTAAGACCTGCAGGGTTCGGTACCCTACACACTAGCATCTGGTGGGCCTTCCCCAAATCTACTTCTAAAGATCTAGCCGACTCCACCAAGGCTCGGAATCCTAATAATTTTGGTCCTAGTAGTAGAACTCGTAACTCGCCACGCAGACCATTATAAAATCTATCGACTATAGACTGCCAGTTATTCAACTCAAAGCCTGGGTAGCGCCTTATCATAAGAAACACCTGCAAATATTCATCAACTGAGTGCGTTCCCTGCACTAAAAACATGTTCAACTGCTGGCCCGAAGGTCTTCTAAATGTCATTTGCTCCATCACACCACCCAACATTGAAGCCATCTCAGGGACAAAGGGTTGCACATTCCTTCCATGATGTGCATTAGTCACATCGAACACTGCTTTAACTACCCTTCTTATGGTTTCAACAGAAGGAGGGGTCTCAGGCACGTCGATGGGTGCACCACTTTCCTCAGAAAACGGGCGTTCTGACTGCCCTGCGCCACTCCTGGTCACCTATAGTCGTACAACACACCATTAAGTGACCAAACAAAATTTCAAAAAGAAATTATAGGAACACGCAGGTTCCTTAAACATGTGTATTTTCATTCCTAAGTGGACATTCACGGGTTCTTTTCATGTTATAACGATGACGCACATACATGTGCTCACCGCCCCTTAAAAGAATTCGTCCGTGAATTCCAATAAGCAAGACCTATGCTATAGTATGATACCAAATTATAACACCCTCATCCGTCGCATGGAATATAATAGAAGGTCTGGCCGGGGCCCCATGCCATATACTTTGGACAGTTAGTGGAGTTACGTATTAATACAAAATTACCAGCAGTAGGAACACGCGTCCTAACTAAGAGCATTCTAGCGGAAGCTTTTAAAACAGTTATAAGAACCCAATTACAGAAGCACGAATGTCCACGACAACCAAAGGTGGGAATGACAGCAATATACACAAAAGTCTTGGCCTTAAGGCTTACAAGTGTTTACTTGAACATTACAAGATTTCCAAACTTCGGCACGCAGGCCGGCAACACATAAACATAATACAGTAAACATTCACTTTGGCCTTCAAGGGCCAGCACAGCATCAAGGGCTTCAGCCCGCTACTTGCCACTAGGCTCACCTGTTCCTGCATAAGAACAAACCACCCAAAGGCGGTAAAATAAGGCAACGGTCAGCTAAAGCTAACCAAATTATAACGACCCCGCCCCTCACTCGGGGCGGCGGTGCTCCTTCCCTGCAGGCAATAATATTAACGTATATAGGCAATACAACGTGCAAACTAAGCACTATTCGCCACAGACATTGGCACTACTGGCCAGATGCCCCGCGCACTCAGGGCACATTATCGGTGTACCGGACTTCCCGGGTACCACCACCGTTCAGAGGTCCTTGACATGACGGTCACTTTGGGCATTTTATTCTTTACGGCTTCGGGCCTGAGACTCTCATTATGCCACCGACGAAAGCCCAATTTCTTGATGCTCTCATGTCATAGTCTATATAATGAAGGTAGAGCTCCACCATTTCCCGTTGCTCAAGTCGCCATACCATCTCCGAATACCGTAGTACTCATGGCCGATCAGCAGGCGCGGGTAGGCTTCACCTTTCATGTTCGGCACTTTGGCCTAATAAAGCTGGGCCCTAAAGGCTCTCAACTTTCCAAAAAAAGGCCCCCAGGTCTCCCGGAGATAGGCCTCACAAACGCATAGCTTGCTAGGAGCTATCACCGACGGTAACTCTACCGACGCGCGGTAGGGGACAGACTATCGTTTCTTCCCCCTTTTTCGGGTGTTTTCCTAATGACTTCCACCAGTACTCTCACTGCGGTCACCTGCACACCCCGTGACTCCGAAATCTACGCGATCACCACAAAGTCTTCTCCGGCATACAAAGCATAAAAACAACACCAATCCACACCAACCCGTCCGGATGGGCTTCACACAACATGCATATCCCGTACTATGATTCTGGGTCTAAATGCAAAACTACGGGGATATAGCGTATCTACCCGAAGAAAAACCTTACGCTCACCGCATACTTACGGGAGGGGGTTCCCTATGCAAAAAGGAAGAGGACTTCACATGTCCAAGAAGAGAATCGTTACCCTAGAGGTTCTCTTTGGCGCAATGGAAAACTAGCCGGATGAAAAGCACCACAACAGACTTGCCTCCACGGATCTTGACTCGGCTCGTGATTCAAGGCTCTGAAGCTCCACCGGCGACCGGATTCCTCCTCATCCTCCTTGCTCTCCCCACTCTCTAACTCTTTAGAAAGATAAAGACCTAAGAGAAATGAGAGTTTAACCCTCAACTCCCGGCCTTAAAACAGCAGGGAGATTTCTGGACCGTTGGATCTTATTTGAAGGGAATGAATGGCCACGAATCACCCTGAAAATCACTTTACTGGGCCGAACACGGCTTGTGACATGCCCGTGTCACAGGCCGTGTTCCTTAAGCGGCAAAAGAAACCGTCGCGTCCCGACCAGGACACTGTCCTATGACACGCCCGTATCACAGGCCGTGTGCCAGACACAGCTTCAGACACGCCGGTGTCCAGCCCGTGTTCATTAGTCCTCACAGACCAGCCAAACATAGAGAAGGACACGACCCTTTACACGCCCGTGTCACAGGCCGTGTGCCCAATATGGCTTGCCTCCGAGGATCGTCGAATGTATTTTGTCGACCTTACGGAAACACGTCGAACTCATAGCAGTACATATCCCTGGACACGCCCGTATCAATGGCCGCGTGCCACAATCGACACAGCCCTGCCAACACAGAGCAGGAAATGACTATGGACACGCCCATGTCCCCGGCTGTGTTGCTAACACAGAGCAGGACACGGCTTTGGACACGCCCGTGTCCTAGGTCGTGTTGCTCAACCTACACAACCCACTCATAATCGAGATTTTGGGCGTTATACCCCTGAGACAAGCCCTTTTGTTTATAGTGAACTCGAGCTTGGCTGAGATCATTTACATGATGAAAATACTGGAGGCAAATCATTTGGGGAGTAATAAGAGACCCTCTGAGGGTGTAATGGAGGTCAGCCCCAATTATAGAAGGAGGCAGGATAACAGAGGGAGAGGAAACAACAGAGGCGGGGGTCACTTCCGCCAGAATTTTAGAATGAAGTATACAGCCCCGCAACAAGCTCTACCTCCACCGCAACAACTGTACCTGCAGCCTAGGGAGCAATATGAGTGAGCATGCTTCCAGTGCAACCTTCCGGGTCATATACGATGTCACTGCCCGCAGCTAGGTGGGAATGCTCCCCCTGCTCTTCCTCCGGTGGCTTCACGAGGTCAGGGACACATGCATGGTCGAGGAAGAGGACTACGAGGAAGGAATCGCGGACCTTCTCGGGATCAGGTGTTCAAACTGGACATGGCATAGGAGCGGAATCCTCAAGATGTGATTGTCGATATGTTGTGATTTAATTACTATATTATAAGCTTTTTCCTATAACTAGTCTAAGATATACCAACTATCTAGCTTGAGTTTGTATAATTGATACCTAGGCACTGTGATGGTTGGTGGGAAACTAGCTTATACACTATTCGATATCGGTGCCACACACTCGTTTGTGTCAGCAGATTTTGTTAAAGACCTAGAAGGAGTGCAATATTTCACCGGTATTGCTCGAAGAGTACGCCTCCCGGATGGCTCTGAGATGACTACATCCGCCAAGTGTGAATTAGAGGTACTTCTTGGAGGAAAGATCTTTGAAACTCCTGCCACAGTATTGAGAATGCCATAATTCGACCTCATTCTGGGCATGGTTAGATTGGCACCATGCCAGGATTGATTGTGCGGAGAAACTAATTTCCTTGAGGCATGAGGACTCTGAGGTCATCTTTCAAGGTATTAGACTTGCACCCCGTATGTTATTGTCTTCAATGCAGACCTTAAAAGCCCATATGCAAGTGGATGAAGTATATATGATATGTTTCGAACTAAAAGAAATGACAAATGATATGAAAAAATGTGTGAGTGGTGTGGGATTTCCCTGAGGTATTTCCTGAGAAGTTGTTAGGGTTACCCCCGCACAGAGAGGTGGACTTTCAAATTAAGTTAGTACTAGATTCCAAGCCCATCTCTAAGACCCCTTATAGAATGGCCCCAAAGGAACTCGCGGAGTTTAGAGTTCAGTTGCAAGAATTAGTAGAATCAGGGTTCGTTCGCCCCAGTTCATCACCTTGGGGAGCCCATGTTCTATTCATTAAGAAGAAGGATGGAACACTATAGTTATGTATAGATTACCAGGATCTCAACCGTTTAACGGTACGGAACACCTATCCCTTACCCCAGATCGATGCGTTATTCGATCAGCTGGTAGGAGCACATTGGTTTTCCAAGTTGGATCTACGCTCAGGGTATTATCAATTGAGGATACAAGAGGAGGATATCCAGAAAATGGCATTTATCTCAAGGTATGGCCTATATGAGTTCACCGTGATGTCGTTTGGGCTCACAAATGCCCCTGTAACATTCATGAGATTGATGAACAAAGTGTTTGAGCCATATATAGACGTCTTCGTCATCGTCTTTATCGATGACATTTTGGTCTATTCAAAGACAGAGGAAGAGCATGCTGAACACCTGACCTTGGTGTTGAAGAAGTTAAAGGAGCATTCCTTGTTTGCCAAGTTCAGCAAGTGTGAATTTTGGATTCGAGAAGTTGTCTTCTTAGTCCATGTGATCAGTGGTGCTAGACTTGCTGTGGATCCGGCCAAAGTGCGTGTTGTGAAAGAATGGTGGCCCATGAAGTCAGCAGCCAATGTACGGAGTTTTCTCGGACTTGTTGGGTATTATCAAAAGTTCGAGAAAGGATTCTCAAAGATAGTCCTTCCTCTCATTGCACTGACAAAGAAAGGTGTGCCATATGAGTGGACACCCCAGTGTGAAGCTGCATTCCAAGATTCTAAAGATAGACTTACCTCCGCACCCATCCTAGCCCTTCCATCTGGGAAGGAAGGATTTCAAGTTTACACAGATGTGTCATATTAAGGTATAGGAGCAGTATTAATTCAGGATAGGCACGTGATTGCTTATGCTTCGAGGCAACTGAAGAAGCATGAAGTTAATTATCCGGTACATGATTTAGAGTTGGGAGCAGGGGTGTTCGCCTTAAAGGTTTGGATGTACTATTTATATGGCGTCCACTGCGAGATCTTTTAAGATCAAAAAAATTTGAAGTATGTTTATACCCAAAAGGAGTTAAATTTGAGACAGCAGTTGTGGTTCAAATTTTTGTGTGATTACGAGTTTACCTTGAACTACCACCCCGAAAAAAGCAAACTCTGTGGCTGATGCGTTTAGCAGAAAGGTACGGGAATTGAGCCCTGAGTCTCGATTGATGATTATAGAATTAGCTCAGATGCTCGAGGAGATGGAGATCACCTTAGTATATAAAGATCATTCTTAGGAGTATACTGAGTATCTATCTGCTATGAGTATAGTATGTGACATCCGAGATCGTATTCGGGCAGAGCAGGGGAAGGATGCTTCTCTGGCCCTTGTAATTAAGTCAATTGAAGATGGAACTACTGATGAATACACACTAAAGGACGGCCTCGTGCATTTCTTTGGCCGACTCAATATTCCCAAGGGCGGGGAGATTCAGGAAGACATATTGAGAGGCACATTATTCGAAGTATTCGATGCACCCTGAAATTTCCAAGATATATAGTGACTTCCAAAAGACCGTGTTCTCGCTAGGGATGAAGAGTGCGGTCAAGTATTTGTTACACACTGTGAGGCTTTTCAGAAGGTGAAGGTGGAGTGCAAGAGCCATGGAGTATTATTACAGTCATTGCCCATCCCTGAGTGGAAGTTCGAGGATATCTCCATGTACTTTGTTCACGGGTTGCCTTGCTCGCGCTCTGGGAATGATTCAGTTTGGGTAATCATAGATCGCTTGACGAAGGTGGCCAGATTTATCCCTATGAAGAAGGAGGCACATGTGGATGTTTTAGTGTGGATCTTTGTGGAGCAATTTGTACGGTACCATGGCGTGCCTAAGACGATAGTCTCTAATCGTGATGACTGCTTTACCTCTAAGGAGTGGAAGGCAGTACAAGCATATCTAAGCTCTCGCCGTACCTTTAGCACATATTTTCATCCTAAGACGGATGGTCAGTCTGAGAGTACCATCAGGACAATGGAAGATCCTTTGAGACTATATGTATTGGATAGAGGAGAACCGTGGGAAAGACTCTTGCCACTAGTAGAATTTTCATATAATAATAGCCATCAAGATAGCATCGGGATGGCTCCCACGAAGCACTTTATGGGAGAAAGTGTAGAACTCCATTGTCATGGGTGCAAGATGAAGACTCAAAAGTTTTGGGGATAGAGTACATTGTTGACACCGATGCGCTTGAAAGATTGATACGAGACTGCTTGCTTGAGGCTCAAAGTCGGCAGACAAAATACTATGATGTAAAGCATAAGATGGTAGAATTTTAAGTGGGTTACAAGGTATTCTTGAAGATTAGGCCAATGTATGGAGTGTCACAAATGCGTGGTATGATGAAGCTCATCCCGAGATATGTTGGGCCCTATGCTATATTTGAAAGAATTGGCTCTATGGCCTATCGGCTGGAGCTACCACCGGAACTGAAAAATTTGCACGAAATCTTCCATGTGTTGTCGTTCCGGAAGGCACTACTACGACTTGACTAATAAGTCCCCACTGCAGATGGAGTAGTGGCAACTAATAGATCCGTCCGACTAGAGCCGGCGCGGATAATGGACACCGAGAAAAGGAGCTTGAGGCAGAAAAGTGTACCATTGCTAAAGGTCCGATGGTATAATCACGGGAAAGAAGAATACACTTGGGAGCTGGTAGACTTTATGCAAAAGCGTCACCCGGAGTTGTTTTCCCAAGGTGAGTTTAAAAGTTTATTATATTTTTCTGTGCTTCACTCCCCCATAGCCTTAGCCTAATTTTGGGGACAAAATCTTTTATTTTGTTTATAGGATTTTTATCGTCCCGTTTTGCTAGGCCCCTCGCACGCATTTTGAGTCAAGAGAATTGACTCAGGCTCAGGAAGCGTCGGGTGAGTCGACTGGACTCGACGAATAGTGCAGATTTTACTTAGAATATTTCTAGAAATTGAAGGCGTCGAGTGCGTTGAGTGCACTCGACACCATTCGACGAATTATAACTTAGAAGCTCTCTGGGTGCTGAGGCGTTGAGTGGACTCAGCACCACTCGATGAAATTGTACTTAAAAGATTTTCTGGACTCATGGCGTTGAGTGGACTCAACACCACTCAATGCCATTCGAAGAATAAGCTGAGGCGTTGAGTGGACTCAACACCACTCAACACCATTCGACGAAAAAGCTGAGGCGTTGAGTGGACTCAACACCACTCAACTCCATTCGACGAATTATGCCGAGGCATTGAGTGGACTCAACACCACTCAACGTATTTTACTTAGAAAAGTTTTTGGAAGTTGCGACATTGAGTAAAGTAAAAGCAACGTTGAGTGGACTCAACACCACTCAACGCCATTCGACGAATTAAGTTGCGGCATTGAGTAAATTCAAAGCTGCGTTTAGTGGACTCAACGATTTTACTTAGAATCATTCTGAGAACAGTAGGCGTCGAGTGCGTTGAGTGCACTCGACGCCACTCGACAATTCGTCGAGTAAAGGTAAGTAAACTCAGCGCTTTGCACTTAGTGTAATTTTGAGGCTGTAGGCATCGAGTGCGTTGAGTGCACTCGACGCCACTCGATGATTCGCCGAGTAAAGAAGGTATACTCGATGATTTTAACTTAGAAGTGTTGTACTTATATACGATGTTGAGTGGTCACGACGAATCTCGACGATTCGTCGAGTAAGTGTATGTTACTTGACGATTTTGACTTGAACGCAATCTGGACATTACAGGCGCTGAGTGGACTCAACACCACTTGGTGATTTTTACTTAGAGCATTTTTGGCAGATTGGGTTGCAAGTTCATGTGTACGGGCTGAACCGGATTTTTGGGAGATGCGTCAATTAACTTATTAGACCCGGTTCTTTTCGATTGAACTTATTTTAGGTATTAATAGGAGGTCCAATGTTAGACCTACATATGGCGGAATGGTTTATCCCTAATTCCTAGTATAAAAGGAGTTTCACGGGAAACCCTAGCCGTCACTTCACCTTTTTTGCCGAACCATTACCTGTATCGAAGCCGTCGGAGTGAAGAAGATTGTCGGAGTCATTTTCATGAAGAAGGGCTTATCTACCTTTCCATGAAGAACAACACCAACACAAAGAAGATGCCGCCAAGGAGAGTGACGAGATCCATGGCCGGAACTGCCGGAAATGAGGTGTGCTTCCTACCCTCTCCCTTGGTGCTAGATCTATATTTATTTTCTAGGAGAGATGTCGACTCAAAAGAGTTTGACGTATGAGATGAAGATCTCCTAGGTATAGACTATGTTAGGGCTTATGCCCTAAAGATGTGATGTCTTCAACCTCTCCTCACTTCTTTGTGAAGATGCTGGACTTGGTTTCGTGAAGATTAATGATCTATTGAGGGTGAATAAGGGAGGAGGAAGTTCTGTAAATAACTTTGAATAAATGTCTAAATAAATAAGATGAACCGATGTCGTTCATCTTGCTTTAAGATGCGTGCAAAAATATGTTATGTGTGCAACGAACTTCAAGGACATTTTCGGGTATGATACGACCAGATCTGGGCTTTTGACTAAACATAAAAGTTGTAGCCCTTGGAAAGACCTTTCCAACGGGTGGTTATCTGTTTTCATACTTGTCATGTAGAATCGGGAATGTCCAGTCGAATTTGCTGTACAGTCAAGTCATGTGTACCTATTATTCTCGAGTTAGTGTAGAACTAGGTTTGAACTTGGTAGAGAAGTCATAGGAGATTAATGTTGAGGTTTGCATGTGGCTTGCTGAACTTAAAACTATTGGTGATTTTGCTAAATAAAATATTGATAGGATTTAATTGATAGATCCTTAAGTAAATAATGGTTGGTGGAACATGATTGTAAATACGGTTCTAAGGAGGTTGACAAACAAATGATTTGGGTAAGTTTGTGAACAAACAGATTGATAGGTTTAATTATACAAATGATATTCCCATGGAAGCATAATTGATTGCGAATGTTTGACTTTAAAATGGGATTTGATGAGGTTAATGCATGGCCATGTGATATAATGATTAGATGAACGTGTATAATAATCCACTACTTTTAGTTGAGTCTCCATACGGGTAGCAGCGGGGGATTGGTATGTTGTGTAAGGTGGCTTGCCACGTGTGTAAATAAAGAAACCTTGTGTGGTATGGAAATGTGGAAGGGTTGGAAGTACGTGCGTGTTTACCGCACTGGAACGATGTGTTGATAAGGTGTTGGGTACATTGGACACAATATACTTAATTTGAAGAATACCTTTTCAACTCAATGATATACAAATGTTTGTATTTGATATATGTTTCAGTTTATGTATACAGGTTGCCTACTTCATGATGATTGGATAGGTGGACATAAGAAGCTGACTGGATTTTTAAGAAAAATTGTCTAAGTACAAAAGCATCGAGTGGAGTCAGCATATTGCCGAGTAAAGTCAGTACAGTACAAAAAAATGGCTAAGTACAAATGTGTCGACACACTTCAACTATGTCGACACACTTGCAGAAGGTGTGTCAAGACAAGTCAGTTGTCTCAACACACAGAAGACTAAGTCATCAGTGTCAAGACAAGACAGCCATCTCGACACATTGAAGATTCAAGACAGTTGTGTCGAGACAAGTCAGTTGTCTCGACACCTTGAATATTGAGTCAACAGTGTCATGATAAGTCAACATACTTGACACTATAAAGCTTGAAGCAATTGTGTCGAGACAATATAACTGTCTCGATACAAAGAAGACAAGAGATTTTCCTAAGTAAAATTGTGTCGAGACAAATCAACTGTCTAGACACAATGAAGGATTAAAGTCTAGAAGTCTCGATACAAGGCAAAAATAAAATATGTAGACATCAGGAAGACAGTTGTGTCGAGACAATCTAACTATCTCAACACTGAGTAGAATTAAAGAGGTTGGCATAGAAGATGGTTGTGTCGAGACAAGTCAACTGTCTCGACACTTTCAAGTTTTAGATGAAAATTCTTTCAAGTAGAATTGTGTCAAGACTGCTAAGATGTCTCGACACAAATGTCGAGACACTTTGGACATCTCGAAACCTATATTTCTAAAAATGTGCAGAGTCAACAAAGAAGGGTCTATACAAGTCAGAACTGTCACTTCAGCTACAGTAATGTGATACTTCAACGGAAACTGTTTAAGGGGAGAATTTGAAGTATTATGTCAGACGCTGATGTCATCATTCAGTTACCAGCCATCCATGAAGGTTATAAATAAAGGGGTTGTCTACACCAACTGACACACATAATAAGAAAGGAAAACAAAAATTCTCATTCTTACTACAATCCCGAGAAGGAGGAAGAAGGCGAAGGTCTTCAAAAAAATCTCCAGATCCTTTATCAAAGTCGATTTGAAGATCAAGGTGGATCTGATTTACAATTTCTTCAAGGTTATCAAGCCGATCAACATCAAGAAGATTGCAGATACAGAGAAGCAACTTTTCAGTAAGCCAATTTACCAAGAAGACATTCATTGCTGCTGAATTGAAGAATCTGTGCTAACATATATATCAGATTATAGATTTTTTGTTTTCTGAGAATTTCATTTTTCATTTTTACCTCTATATTTTGTAAGATCTCCTTCAGATCTGAGTTGGTAGGAGATCTTATATCTGAGTTGTAGGCCTATTTTATAAAGGCTGAGGTAGGGTTCTTGAGGGACTTGAGGTAGGTGGTTTTTGGCGAATCACTGAGTTATAAGCCTAATTTATAAAGGCTTAGGTAGGGTTCTTGAGGGACATGAGGTGGGAGATTGGGAGAATCTCTGAGGTAGGACCAGTTGTTCTTAGTGTAGGTTTCTTAATAGAAACTAAGCATGTAGGATCTTTGGATCTGAGTTAAAGAGGAGTTATAACCTCATCTAGCACATTGCTAGTGAGGAAGAAGGGGGAAAGTGGATGTACCCTAGATAAGGGAACCACTATAAATTCTGTGTTTGTTGTGTGTTGTGGATTACTTTTGCTTGTGCTATGATCTAAGTCTTTGTAATTGCAAAATTAGTTGAGTAATAAGATCTGATAAAGTAACTTAAAAAGTCACCTATTCACCCCCTCTAGGTGATTATCTACCTATAGGATTATCTTTCAAGTGATATCAGAGGGAGGTTATTCAAGAAAGACCTAACAGTCTGAAAAAGATCCAAAGGGTATTAGAAAAATATTAGATCTATGGCTTCTGAATCTCACAGAGAACTCAGTTATATGAAACTGCATATATGTACTAAGGATAACTTCGCTATATGGAAACAGAGAGTGAAATTATTCATGGAAGCCTCAGATCCAAGAATCTTTGTCACTATACAAGAAGGACCATATATACCAATGAAAACATCTGTCTTAGATGCAAATGTTCAAACCCCTAAGAAATTGTTAGAAAAAATAAAGGATGAGGTGGTACTTGCCATAATGGACAAAAGAACATCATGTCCACTTTCATTTTTCATTTTACCTCTATATTTTGTAAGATCTCCTTCAGATCTGAGTGGGTATGAGATCTTATATCTGAGTTGTAGGCATATTTTATAAAGGTTGAGGTATGGTTCTTGAGGGACTTGAGGTAGGTGGTTTTTGGTGAATCACTGAGTTATAAGCCTAATTTATAAAGGCTGAGGTAGGTTTCTTGAGGGACCTGAGGTGGGAGATTGGGAGAATCTCTAAGATAGGACCAGTTTTTCTTAGTGTAGGTTTCTTAACAAAAACTGAGCCTGTAGGATCTTTGGATCTGAGTTAAAGAGGAGGAGTTATAACCTCATCTAGCACATTACTAGTGAGGAATAAGGGGGAAAGTGGATGTACCCTAGATAGGGGAACCACTATAAATTCTGTGTTTGCTGTATGTTGTGGATTACTTTTGCTTGTGCTGTGATCTAAGTCTTTATAATTGCAAAATTAGTTGAGTGATAAGATCTGATTAAGTAACTTAATAAGTCACCTATCACTCTAGGTGATTATCTACCCATAGGATTATCTTTCAAGTGATATCAGAGGGAGGTTTTTCAAGAAGACCTAGCAGTCTGAAAAAGATCCAAAGGGTATTAGAAAAATATCAGATCTATGGCTTCTGAATCTCACAGAGAACTCAGTTATATGAAACTGCATATATGTACTAAGGATAACTTTGCTATATGGAAACAGAGAGTGAAATTATTCATGGAAGCCTCAGATCCAAGAATCTTTATCACTGTACAAGAAGGACCATATATACCAATGCAAACATCTGTCTTAGATGCAAATGTTCAAACCCTTATGAAATTGTTAGAAATGATAAAGGATGAGGTGGTACTTGCCATCATGGACAAAAGAGCACAAAATATAATAGTCAGTGCAATAGACAATTCAACCTTTCAGGATCTTATGCATTGTAATACATCCAAGGAGATGTGGGATACTCTCATTGTATACATGGAGGGTACAGAAGAAGTAAGAGATGACAGAAAATCTCTCCTCAACCAGCAGTATGAGGCTTTCAGACAAAGAAAGGCTGATTATATAGAACTATGCTATAAAAAGGTCTTTAGAATAGTAAATGATTTAAAGAAATATGACAGAAATTCTCAAATTATGAGCTGAATGACAAATTCTTGAGATCCCTAAATAAAGAATGGGACATCAAGATGTGTGTTGTAAGAGAAATGATTAATCTATGAAATATGTTACCCCAAGACTTGTATGGGAAGCTTATGTCACATAAGCTTCAACTAAACTCTATAAAAGCTAAAGCAGAATCTGCCAGAAGTTCAACTAAGACTAAATCCGTGTCCTTCAAAGCAGATACATCTAAGAAAGCTAGAAGAGAAATCCCATCATCACCCAGAAGGGATGAAGATATAGATAGCACTGGAGCCTGTTCTTCATCAGAAGAACTATCAGATGATTAATTAGCACTGTTTACCAGTCAATTCAAGAAAATGCTAAGGGGAAGGAAGCAGTAGAATAAAAAGAAATCTTCTGGATCAAGCTCCAATAAAAGCATAGAAAATCACAGAGACAAATCTGTGGTCAATTATGATTCTCATCAGAATAAATAATTTAAGACTGACATTATTTGCTTTTACTATAACAGGCTTGGGCATGTCATAGCTGATTGTCCAGTAAAAAGAAAGGAGAACAAAAAGTCTAAAGACAAGAAGTTCTATAAGAACAAGAAATCAGAGAAGGGTCTGATGGCAAAGAAATCCAAGACCTTATCTGATAGTGATACTGACTCAACTGAGTCAGAAGAAGAACTTGTTGGACTATTCTCTTATGAAGAAGAGTTCATCAGAAAGGCCATATATAAAGGGAAAAGCTCCACAACTTCATCACACTATGGTGATTCTAAAGAAGATATAGAGATCAATTTAATGGCACTATATGATGATCCAGAAACAGAAGCTCTTGACTGTCAGGAGACTCGGGTAATCTATAACAATTTAATATGTTCTAAAACTTCTGTATATGAGACTGGGGATGAGCTAGACTCATATGACTCAAAATTTGATTCACATGAGACTAACTCTGTGACTGAACTACAACAGCTCACAATCAAATTTGGAAAGCTATTGGAAGCCCTAGTAAGTAGCAAGAAGCTTGTAAAAATACAAGCTGTAGAGATATTATCACTAAAAGGTTTTGAGTATCATCATAAGATGTATACTCAAAAAATTGGTCTTCAAAGTTCTAAATTGGCAATGCTGACTAAGATCATTGATGATCAAATCTTATTGCTTAAGCATAAGGATGCAACTATTCAGGAGCTGGAACTCAAACTCTTGAATGAGAAAAGATTAGTATAACAATTTTCTAAACCTAAAACTGTATTGCTTATTATAGATACCTTCTCAGGAACACCTGGAAGTGGTCTTGGATATGTTAAACCCAAGAGGAAAAGAGGCAAAAAACTGGCAAGACAAAAGGGTCTAGTCATTCAACAGACTATGTTTCAGACTAAAGGAAAAGAAATCCAGAAGTCTGAACTAGCTGGACCAAGTTCATATATGAATAGGAAAGCTATTCTTAATGTGCCTACTTAAAGGAGGATAGTTGTGACTGAGAGACAAAATAACTTGTTTGCTCCTAGTAAAAATACAACTGACAAATGTGATGATTCCTGTATTAAGGAATGTCAGCACAAAGTTCCTTCTGTTCCTCCAAAGAGGAGGTACAACAGGTATGAATGCTGGTGTTATGGAAAGGTAGGACATTTTTTCTTGGATTATTGGTTCAATTACACTGTGTCTAATATTCAGAAAAGATATCCAGTTAAAAGACTCGCTGGTGGTTTCAATAGACCCACAGCTAACAAGAACCTAGGACCCAAAATAACTTGGGTTCCTAAGGAAAAATAAATTCTTATTTTGCAGGAATGTTCAAGCACCAGAGATAGACTAATCTGGTACTTGGATAGTGGGTGTTCCAGACAAATGACTGGAACAAGAGGCAATTTAAGGGAATTTGTCCCCATGGAGAATGGACCGAAGGTGATCTTTAGTGGAGCTAATAAAGGAATAACCAAAGGTTATGGTAAGATCACAAATGGCTTAGTCACTCTCACCAAAGTATCTTATGTGGAAGGATTGCAACACAACCTTATAAGCATAAGCCAACTTTGTGATTTTGGCTATGACATTAAATTCTACAAAGATGAGTGCCTGATAAAGAAGTCAAGTGACCAAGAGGTCATCTT
This sequence comes from Platanthera zijinensis, assembly GCA_039513925.1. Classification (NCBI taxonomy): domain Eukaryota; kingdom Viridiplantae; phylum Streptophyta; class Magnoliopsida; order Asparagales; family Orchidaceae; genus Platanthera; species Platanthera zijinensis. Next base: position 105,867,974 of record CM077078.1, on the reverse strand, counting down.
GACAGACACTAGATGTGGGAATGTGTATTGTTTGAATTTTCTTTATTTAAAGTCATACTCACCCTTATGTCTAGTTGAAAATGAGAAAGTCTCACACTGTATCAAATAACACAAGAGGCTAGCTCATTTGAACTACAAGGCCATAGAAAAACTTTTCAGTAAAGAGCTTGTTAGGAATGACCCTTACATTAAATGCTTTAAGGAGAGCATATGCTCTGTATGCCAAAAAGGAAAGCAAACCAAAGCTTCATTCAAAAGTATTGAATGCAAAGACTCAGTGAGGTGTTTATACCTCTTGCATATGGACTTGTTTGGTCTTATGTTAGTTCATAGTTTAGGAAGGAGAGTCTACACCTATGTAATTGTTGATGATTATTCCAGATTCACTTGGGTTTTCTTCTTAAGGAAAAAGTCAGAAACCCCTGATGTCTTCAAGACTTTTGTCAAACAAATTCAGAATGAAATGAATAGCTCTGTGGTCAGAGTGATCATGGAACTGAGTTTCAATCTGATTATATGACAAAGTTTTGTGAAGAACTGAGGATTCAATAAGAGTTTTCTTCACCAAGAACACTCCAGCAGAATGTGATTGCTGAGAGGAAGAATATGACTCTAATTGAAGCTGGAAGAATCATGCTGAGTGATTCTTCACTTCCAGAATACTTCTGGGCTGAAGTATAACCACAACATATCATGTTCTTAATAAAGCTTCAGTCAACAAAAGATTGAATAAAACTTCTTATGAACTTATGAAGGGCAGAAAACCAAACTTGGCCTATTTCAGAATCTTTGGATGTAGATGTTATGTTCTAAATAATGGGAAAACATGCATATCCAAGTTTGCTGAGAAGTCCTATGATGACATATTTGTTGGTTATAGTGACCACAGTAAGGCCTATAGGGTCTACAAATTGAGGGATCAAGTTGTGGAGGAGTCTATTCATATTGTATTTGATGAAAGTTCTATGTTTTACAATGATAAGCTAGGTTCATCAAACACAACAGGTGAATACTTGAAGATAAATGAGCTGACTATAGAAGATATTATTCCAGCAAGCCAGGATATACAAGGTGGAGTCACTATTGTTCAGGAAGTACTTGCACATGAATAACAAGGAAAAGAAACTCAGCATGATGCAGGTGGTCCAGGAGAAGAAGTCACATTACCTGTTGATATCAGACATCTAAAGGATCATCCAAGGGAATTAATTATAGGAGATGTTGTATAGGGTATGAACACAATAAGCAAACATCACAACACTGTTATGTACTCAAGTTTTCTATCCCCAATAGAACCAAATAAATTTGAAGAAGCTAATGTGGATCCATTTTGGATAGGTGCAATGCAAGAAGAATTGAACAAGTTCAAGAGATGCAATGTCTGGAAGCTGGTTCCCAGACCAGATGATTGTAACATCATAGGAACCAAATGGATATATAGAAACAAATTGGATGAGAATGGTTTTATAGTCAGAAACAAAGCTAGACTGATTGCAAAAGGACATAGACAAGAAGAGGGGATAGACTTTGATCAAACCTTTGCACCACTGGCTAGATTGGAGGATATAAGACTCTTCCTAGCATATGCAGCCTACAGAATTTTCAAAGTTTACCAAATGGATATGAAGTCAGCCTTCCTAAATGGTAACCTTAAAGAAATAGTATATATAGAGCAACCCTAAGGTTTTGTTGATTCAACTAAACCTACTCATGTTTATTTGCTTTTAAGAGCTCTCTATGGTTTAAAACAAGCCCCAAGGGCTTGGTATGAGACTCTGTCTAAGTTCCTTCTGGAGAATAAATTCTCAAAAGGGAAAATAGATAAGACACTATTCCTAAGGGAAGTCAAAGGCAAGACCATCCTAGTATAAATATATGTTGATGCCATTATATTTGGTTCTACTGATGAGCCACTTTGCACTAAGTTTGCTAAATTAATGCATGGAAAGTTTGAGATGAGTAACATGGGTGAACTCAAGTTTTTCTTGGGTCTTCAAGTTAAACAAACTTAAGATGGACTTTTCATTAGTCTGTCTAAGTTCACCAAGGAGTTAATCAAGAAGTATGGCATGGAAACAACCACTTCAATGAGAACTCACATGGGGTCCAGTATGTATTTAGATAAGGATGGTGCTGGGAAGCCAGTTGATATCACCTTGTATAGGGGCATAGTTGGATCACTGCTCTATCTAACAGCCAGTAGACCAGACATAATGTATGTCACTTGTGTCTATGCCAGGTATCAACCATGCCCTAAAGAATCTCACTATACAGTAGTTAAAAGAATATTGAGATATCTAAAGGGCACACCTAATCTTGGCCTATGGTATTCCAAGAATAGTGATTTTGAACTGACAGGCTTTTCAGATACAGATTATGCAGGATGCAAAGAAGACAGGAAAAGCACATCAGGCTCATGTCAATTTCTTGGAAGGAGGCAGGTGTCATGGAGCAGCAAAAAGCAAACTTGTGTAGCAATATCCATAGCTGAATCTGAGTATATTTTAACTGGTGGTTGTTGTGCACAATTTCTTTAGATTAAGCATCAGTTACAAGATTATAATTTCAAGATAAGTAAAATTCCTTTATACTGTGATTCTACTAGTGTTATTTCTATTACAAACAATCATGTGTCACATAGTAAAATAAAGCATATTGAAATTAGATATCATTTTATCAGAGAACATGTAGAAAATGAAGATATTAGCTTAGAATTTATTCCAACAAGTAAACAAATTGATGATATTTTTACTAAGCCACTAGAAGAAGAGAAATTTAATTTGTTTAAATTTAAACTTGGAATGTTAAATCTTGAGTAAAATAGTAATAACATAAGTATAAAACTGATTAATCAGTAATTAAGTCCACTCATTTAGGTTTCAAGGATAAACTTCAAAAGTCTCAAGAACCAACACTTAAGAAAAACAAAATTTTGACTAGTCAGTGTCGAGACACAAGAAAGTATGTTGACACTGTATGTAGTAATGTGTCGAGACACCAGAGAGTGTGTTGACACTATAGATAGTGATTTGTCGAGACACATGAAAGTGTGTCAACATAGGATAACCTTAAGTGTCGAGACACTAAAGTGGGCGTCGAGACATATGAGTGTCGAGACCTTAAGGTACATGTGTCGAGAGACATAATCCTTGTGTCGACTTGTGTCGAAACATCTCGACAGACAATATATCCTTATGTCGATGCTATGTATTTACAAAAAAAATCGGAATAGACTAAATGCAGCGCGCCTTTTCATCTTCTGAGACAACCACTATAAAAAGGTTGTGAAAGAAGTTGTCATCTACGCTTACCTGAAATCCTGAGAGATTGATCCCTGAGTATCGAGACCTAATTCTGATTAGTCGACACTTGTCATTCCTTTTCTTCACCTTCAATGGCTCCCAAGAACGACGATAACATCTTCGAAGGATACGAGCATGTTCACAATGGTTTCCTATCGGCGGATGATGAAATCAAGAAGGTGGTAAACCTAATCGATGAAGTTGGCTTGGAGTATTTGCTTTCTGAACCAACAAATATCTAGGAAAGAGAAGTATCAGAATTCTTCTCCAATGCATCATTGGAATCAAGTTCAACAAAGATTAAGTCAAAGGTGAATGGAACAAAAGTGAAAATCACAATAAGAAGATTGGCCAAGGTATTCCACTTACTTAGAATTGACCAAGATGAAGACTTAGACTCTGTCAAGACCGCAGATGCATTAGAATTGTTTGGATTGACTCCAACCACCAAGATGGGAAGTACCCTGTTCCACAAAGGTATGAACAATCATGGAAAATTCCTGTCAGAAATAATAGGGAAGGTGCTGCTGTGCAAAATAGGAGCACATGACAGGATATCAACCAACATGTTTCGGCTAATGGCTCGAGTAATATTCAAAGTCAAGACTGACTAGAGCAAAGTAGTCTTTGATAAGATTACAGAATGCCTTAAGAAGCTCAATCTGGGCAAAATAATTATCCTCTACTTAGTACATGTCATTCCTGATTGTCTGAACCTGAAAACTGGAACAAAGATCAACCATATGTGCAGAGTGGATATGAGGATTTTATCCAGGTGGGATAGAGTTCTATCCAAAGAGACACCTGTAGTGGTAAAGAAGAAAGAGAAAAAGAAGAAGGTTGTAGTTATGGAAGAAGATTCTTCCAGTGAATCTGATGGACAAGTGAGTTCAAGCTCAGATGACCAAGATGTTCCAGCCCCAGAAATATCTCCAAGGCCCTCATCTGGAACTAGGAATCAGATGCAGGGGGAGATAATTCTAGAGAAGGAACACATTGAAGAAGAAAATCTCAATGTGCTTCCAACTTTAGAAAGTGAAATTGCTGGCAAAACAGTGATGGATGTGATCCTTGAACTGAACACTGCAAAAGGACTGGCTGATGCTACTGCACAAGATCTATAGATGACAGATGAAGACACTGAAAATGCAGTCTATAAGGAGAATGAAGTAGAAACTTATTTGGATAAAGCAGATGAAGTTCAGGGGGAGTTGGAGGACATTTTCCCACAAGATCCTGTTCCTGACCCTCCAGGTCAACAAGATGATATCATAATGGAATTCCTCTCCTTTGTTCAAGAAGTTGCAAGGGTTGAGGGGGAGAACACCAATACGCCTCCTAACACTAATAAAGTTAAAACACCACCAACAGTTGAAATTAACAACTCATCTGACTCTGAGGGGGGAAGCCTCTCAGCTAAGGAAAGAGAATATTGAGGAAGTCAGATAAAGGAGAAAAATCTATAAGAAAACCACTCGGTCTGGTACAACTCTTGCTCTTGATATGGATTTCAGTTCATTTCTAGTTCAACTACAAATTCTGCTTGATCAACAAAGTACATAACTAGAGAAATATGTGGATGAAATCAATAAGGAGTTGCAGTTTCAGCTGGCCTAAGACATCAAATCAATACAATTTTAGGTCAATCTATTAAAGAAGGATATGACTGAGATTACTTACAGAGAGGAGCACATGCTATAGTATACATGGCAAAACAACAAGCAGACTCAAAGAAGACTGAAGATGACATGACAGTCAAATAAGGCTATATCCTTGAAAATCAGAACATAATGAATGAAAATTTGATAAAAATACATGATATTACCCTGAATAAGCTACAAGAACACACAAAAACTCTGGAAGCAAAGATAGATACAACTTCTACAAATGTTGAATCCAAGATCTCAACACAGTCAGATTCTATGGTTCAAGTTGTCAAAGATTCTACTAAAACCCTCACAGATAACTTGACCAAAGTAAAGACTCGTCTTACCTCAGGATTACATCATACTATTGATCAAGTAAGATTTCAGAAAAATGATTTGAGAGATCATATTGCAAGAGAAGTCATAAAGGGGGAGAGAGTAATGATAACAGCAAGCTCTGATCATACTAAGTGGATCTTCAATAGCATTAGAGCCACTCTAGGTTATTACCCCCTGTGTGATGATGATCAAACAACTGAGTATGGCTGCCAACCAGCTCAGTTAGAAGGTATTCACCCTGCTGCTGAACAGATCATATATCCTTCTCCACAGTTTGAGGATATTCATAATGCAGTTCAAGCTATGTACAATCCTCCACCTGATGTTCAAAATATGAGATGTGAAGAAGTGGAGATGATTGATGCTGCCTTGCTCAAGGAAAGGGAAGCTCAGCTATCAAAGAAGAGATTCAGAGAGCAGGCTAAAGCTAAGCCAGACTTTAAGCAATGGAGTCTAAACTCAATAAACATTATACTCATTGCATGGCAGTCTATTAACAATAACAAATATGACAGGGGGAAATGGTACTCTGAGCACGAATGGGAAAAGCACACTAAGCAATAGGAGGTAATCTACAAATTTAGAAGAGATCTGAAAGAAGGAGTGATTCCACCTAATGCAAATGAGCCCAGTAAGTATTTTCCAAAGCCTTATCATTATTTTGAAAGACAAAGGCTCAAGGCAGAACAGATCATCAAATCCAAGAATGACAAAGGAAAGAAGAAAGTAAATGACAAAGTGTTTGAAGTAAAAGCAAAGATACAATCTGGAAAAGGCTTAGTCATCAAAGAGCCAGAGGATTCTTAAAATTTGTTTTCTAGGGATTTTGTAACTTTACTTTTATAATAGTGTAACAAGTCAAACAAATGTAATCTTTGAACAAACTTAAATGAAAGATTTGGTTGCACTTAGTGATATATGTGTTATTATTGTTGTGTACATCTATGTTTAGCTCATCATTCTTTTCCCATATGTTTTAATTTTAATATTTTAATATTAAAGTGTATATCATTGAATTGGAGTTACGACTTCTCCAAATAGGGGGAGATTGTTGGGTACATTGGACACAATGTACTTAATTTGAAGAAGCCCTTTTCAACTTAATGATATACACATGTTTATATTTGATATATGTTTCAGTTTATGTATATATGTTGCCTGCTTCATGATGATTGGACAGGTAGACACAAGAAGCTGACTAGATTTTGAAGAAAAATTGTCTAAGTACAAAAGCATCGAGTGGAGTCAGCATAGTGCCGAGTAAAGTCAGCACAGTTGGCATTCAGCAAACTGCAGTGCAGAAAAATGGCTAAGTACAAATGTGTCGACATACTTCAACTGTGTCGACACACTTGCAGAAGCTGTGTCGAGACAACTCTGACAACTGAGTTGTCTCAACACACAGAAGACTAAGTCAGCAGTGTCAAGACAAGACAACCACCTCGACACATTGAAGATTCAAGACAGCTATATCGAGACAAGTCAGTTGTCTCGACACCTTGAAGACTGAGTCAGCAGTGTCGAGATAAGTCAGCATACTTGACACTATAAATCTTGAAGCAGTTGTGTTGAGACAATACAACTGTCTCGACGCAAATAAGACATGAGATTTTTCTTAAGTAAAATTGTGTCGAGACAAATAAACTATCTCGACACAATGAAGGATTAAAGTATAGAAGTCTCGACACAAGGAAAAAATAAAATATGTTGATATCAGGCAGACAGTTGTGTCGATACAATCTAACTGTCTTGACACTAAGCAGAATTAAAGAGGTTGACATAGAAGATGGTTGTGTCGAGACAAGTCAACTGTCTTGACACTTTCAAGTTTAAGATAAAAATTCTTTCAAGTAGAATTATGTCGAGACTGCTAAGATGTTGCGACACTTTAAACATCTTGACACCTATGTTTCTGAAAAGGTGTAGAGTCAACACAGAAGGGTCAAGACAAGTAAGAACTGTCACTTCAGCTACAGTAATGTGATACTTCAATAGAAACTATTTAAGGGAGAATTTGAAGTATGATGGCAGACGCTGATGTCATCATTCAGTTACTAGTCATCCATGACGGCTATAAATAGAGGGGATTGTCTACACCAACTAACACACAGAATTGAAAAGGAAAACAAAAATTCTCATTCTTACTACAATCTCGAGAAGGAGGAAGAAGATGAAGGTGTTCAAGAAAATCTCCAGATCCTTTATCAAAGTCGATCTGAAGATCAAGGTGGATCTTATTTACAATTTCTTCAAGGTTATCAAGACAATCAACATCAAGAAGATTGCAGATCCAGAGAAGCAACTTTTCAGCCAGCCAATTTATCAAGAAGACATTCATTGCTGCTGAATTGAAGAATCTGTGTTAATAGATATATCAGATTATAGATTTTCTGTTTTCTGAGATTTTCATTTTTACCTCTATATTTTGTAAGATCTCCTTCAGATCTGAGTGGGTAGGAGATCTTATCTCTGAGTTGTTGGCCTATTTTATAAATGCTGAGGTAGGGTTCTTGAGGGACCTGAGATAGGTGGTTTTGGGTGAATCACTGAGTTGTAAGCCTAATTTATAAAGACTGAGGTAGGGTTCTTGAGGACCTGAGGTAGGAGATTGGGAGAATCTCTGAGGTAGGACCAGTTGGTTTGAGTGTAGGTTTCTTAATAGAAACTGAGCCTGTATGATCTTTAGATATGAGTTAAAGAGGAGGAGTTATAACCTCATCTAGCACATTACTAGTGAGGAAGAAGGGGGAAAGTAGATGTACCCTAGATTGGGGAAACCACTATAAATTCTGTGTTTGCTGTATACTGTGTGCTGTGGATTACTTTTGCTTGTGATGTGATCTAAGTCTTTGTTATTTCAAAATTAGTTGAGTGATAAAGATCTGATAAAGTAACTTAAAAAGTCACCTATTCACCCCTACTAAGTGATTATCTACCCATAGGATTATCTTTCATAAGGGACTCAGTATGGAGCCCTTACGTGCTATTGAGCACGGGTTGTGAATAAATAAAAGGGACTTAGAGTGGAGCTCTTATATGTGAAATTGCATGCGGTGTGAGTTGACACGCGGTGTCATAATCCTGGGTTAAGGATAGTGTGGCAGGTCTACGAGCTCGCCAGTCGTCACATGAACGGGAGTTAACAGATAGACTTGCACAGTTGGGCCTTCGTCCTCGGTGTTTACTTCCCGAGGCACCCTCCGTGCTAGTGGATGGTTGGCCTTGGTCCTTTGGTGATGTATTCACAAAGGCACCTTCCATGCCACGATGATAGGCTAGTTTGGGTTGTGTTCTCGGTGCACATCTACCTAAGACCCCTCTGAGCCGTAATACGCATGTGAGCTTCGCTGTTGTGTTCTTAGCATTGAGGTGTATGGAGGCCTAGGCTTGGTAGTGTTGATGATCGCCTAGTAGTGGATGCCCGCCTAGTAGTGGAAAGCCCGTTCCACTGACACTGCCTGACCACGATGGATGATGCCTGAGAGGTTACCTACCTGCTCGAAAAGTGTGAACTACAAGTCTGTGTCGACATAGCAATTGCATGTGTATGAGCATGGGTGAGTCATCATAAATCATTCATAATATAGCATTGCACTGCATAAGATCCTTATTATATAAGTTTGTATTGGACACTTTTATATGATGAGTTATTTTTCTATTAAGCCGACCCTAAACTTATATGTCTGTATGGGAATTCATATAAGTTAAGTTACTTTCTGTTGTAGATTCATACTTGTACACTGTTGTTGATTGTAGAACTGCTAGTATAGACTGTTGTAGTTACATGTTATATATACTATTGATTACCCTAACTTTACTTAGATCATTACCACATGTTTTGCACTACAACTATTATATATATTGTACCCTATTCCTTTCTCCGTCCGGTTCCTAAGAGTCGTCGGGGGGAGCGGATGTCATATCCATTTAGTATTTATGACTAACAGTTGCTACGACTTCCTTTTTAGGAGGAAACCCCGCAGACAGAGCAGCAACAGGTTATGAGTAGGGCAGCCAAGCCAGGACGATAGGGCCTGAAGTGACGATACCATCGCTGTCGTAAGTGACTAATGTTATTTTTTTTTAAATACTCATTTTGTAGCCTTTTTGGCATGTTATACTCTGATATTATAGAAGCCTTGGTTGCTTCTTTTTATTTGATGTATTTGGACTATATACTTTTGTGGATTCTGACTTCTGCTTATATTCTTATGTTGGGTTGGCAATGATGATATTAGTTTTAGCCGACAGGATAAGCGTCTTATGGTTCAGGTCGACCTATGTGTTGGCGCTACTGCAAGGCAACTGTTCTGGGCACAAGACTCCCCTCGACCGTGTCTTGTATTCCGGGAGGGGGGTCTTACACCTCAGAAGGCACGCTTTCAAGTTTTCTGATTCTCTGGTCTTCTAGCGCTTTCTGAGGTGCCCTTAGCTCAGCACTAGCTAAGGAGGTGAAGTGCTCTAAGATCTTCCGAATGTATGGTGGGACCTCAGAGCGGGAGCATTGGTTTAGTTTTGAGTTCTCTAAGTCTTCAGTAAGTCAAGCTCGCTAGGAGAAGTAAGTGTGTGGTCACCCCTTCTCTAAGGGTTCGAACTCCACAGAAGCTAGTTCTCGGTTTCAACATTTTTGTACGGTGAGCGTGGAGTGTGACTAGCACAGAAAATCCAAGTGAGTTCAATGACTGGAAGCGAAGGACAAGGATATGACCGGGCTGACTCGTCACCTCCCCCTCCACTCGCCACCCTTAGGATGTTCGAGGACTTCAGGAAGGAGATGCAGAACCTCGTCATATTCGCACTCGAAACACGCGGCGAGTGCTCAATACCTACTGTCCTAGTGGTCGCCACTCCAGCTCTAGGCGAGAACGCCCCCGCCAGGCAACCTGAGAAGAAAGTAGTGGAGGAGGGCAGTAAGCGAGATCTCCTGGGGTGACCCTTGTTCCCCGACTCAGAGAGTGCAGGAAGGACTGGCGAGGTGGAGGCGCGAGATCGCCCGGCTCTCCTGGCTCGCCTGGTAGGAGAGGGGAGTCCCTTCAACGAGTTGGTCTCATCCGCCCTAGTTCCAAAGGGGTTCCGCGAGACAGAGATGTCCTACTACACATGAAGGGATGATCCGGTCCAACACATCCAGTGGTTCGGGGATGTGGTTTTGATCTGATAGATGTCGGATGCCTTTAAGTGTCGGCTCTTCACCATAACTCTCAAGGAGAAGGCAGGGGATTGGTTCCATCGGCTCCCCGCCAGCTCCATCTATTGTTTTGAAGACTTGCACCTGGGGTTTCTGCTGAGGTTTACAGCTTCAAAAAAGAGGAAGGAGTTGGAGTCCTTGTTTCTCATCAAGCAGGGAGTGAATGAGACACTGAGAAGCTACGTGGATAGGTTCCAGGAGGAGGTCCTCTAGTTTCAAAAGATGTCAGGGCACACCCTTATGGTGTCCTTCACCCTGAGACTGCAGTAGGGGTTCTTCAGGATGAAGCTGAAGTGGGTACTATCGCTGTCCTTTGAAGAGTTGATGGAAAGGGAAGCAAGGTAGGTCGAGGGCGAAGTGTCAAACTCGGTGTTTGCCAGGAAGCTAGCCAAGTGGGCTGTAGAGGAGGAAAGAGTGCTAGGAGGTGGCAAGGGATGTGAAGTTAGGAGGGCAGAGCCCCGCCTGCACCAGCGGAAGTGGGGCCGTTAAGTGCCAATCAATCGGCTAGGTTGGAGGCAGCAAGACTGGCATGATCAGGGTCAAAGAAGAAGTATCCACGGAGGAGATAACCACCAAGGAGGGCAGGGCCATTTCAACACTCTTGGATGGAGGCAAGGCAAGATACCCGCTCTACCCGATCAACACAAGGCTATGGTGATAGATCTGGGGAGGAGGAGGAGAGGAGTCCAGAGGAGGAGGCCGGGAGTTAGAGTGGAGCTGCCCTACTATGACGTCCACCAGGAGGAAGGGTATGTGACAGCTACCTACCTAGAGTTCTTGGAGATGAGGGGAGCCAGGGGGCAGGCCTAGCAGTAGCAGCAGCACCGCTAAGAGGTGTGGATCTAAGAAGTCCTGCTAGGAGCAGAGGAGGATATGTGTGAGGATCGGGCCAATGTAGGAGGCCGAGGAGGGATCAGGATGATCCATGAGGGGTGGGGGTCGAGGCAGCCCGCAAGGCAAGTCTCCACACCATGTATCGCCAGATCGTTGCCTCCACGTCCCTAACTCAACCCCTAGATGAGAAGATTATCTTCTCTAGGAAGGACATGCCAGATCACGAGGATCCATTTTGTGATGCGCTGGTGATTTAAGCCGCCATCAAAAATTTTACCGTCTTCCGGATCCTCATGGACAATGGGAGATCCGTCAACGTCGCATTTGACATAATGAAAGAAGAGGCCATGAGGGTGTTGGCCTCGGACGGGCCTTTGTTTGGGTTCTCCGAGGAGAGGAAGGAGGTAGAAGGAGTAGGGCTCCATGTTATCTTGGGGGCCAGTCTAGAAAATGCATGTTCGTCATTGTGGATGCTCCTAGCAGCTACAACGCAATATTCTGACGGCCCCTCATCAGTGCCTTCCACTGCGTACCCTCTTCTTTCCACCAATGCCTCAAGTTCAATGTCAATGGAATCCAGGTCGAGGTCCGGGGAGAGCCCAAGGTGGAGAGGGAGTGCTACGTGACTGCGGTCAACACCATCTCCTAGCAAGGAAGAGCCGAGGAGATGGAGAGAAGGATGGAGATGTCTGGCCAGCAGGCCATGGTAGGAGCTGAGTGTAATGACTCCATCCGTTAAATGACATATAATAGAAGGTCCGGCCGGGGCCCCACACTATATACCACAAACATACGACGGGGTCACGGGTTAATATCAAACACTAGTACACGCATCCTAACTCAGAGCATTTTAGCGGAAGCATTAGGGGTTAAGAATGAACTCATCAACCATGAATGTTCACTATATATATAAACCAACACATTTAAATATCTCAAAGGAATGTATACAAAATACACAAAATGTTTGGCCTTACAGGTTTTCTTCATAAGTGTGAATTACATACATCGGCACGCAGGCCGGCCACACATGAAAATAGTAAAACATTTCTTTAATTGGCCTTCGAGGGCCAGCATAACAACATAAACAACAAGGGCTTCAACCCACTATTTTTCGCTCGGCTCTCCAGCACCTACATGGGGACAATCCACCGCAACGGTGGCAAATAAAGAAACGGCCAGCATTCAGCTGACCATTTATAACGACCCTACCCCTTTCCTGGGGTAGTGGTATTCCTTCCCTGCAGGCATAACATTTTTTCACAAAGATATAACTCAAGATGTGCTCTCACGCACAATCAATATATCACAAACATCGACCACTCGGCTCGATGCTCCGTGCTCAGGGCACATTATCGGTGTACCGGAAAACCAGGGTCCCACCACCATTCAAGGGTCCAAAACACAACGGTAAACATTGAGCATTCATGCTCCACGGCCCACGGCCGGAGACTTTAGTCTTGATAGAGAACAACCCAAGACTCTCATTATGTGATCCTAACGAAGCCAATAACTTAGGCACTCAAGTTAGAAGACCATAACGCGGATACGGTTCAGCCCTTGCCCGTTGCTCAAATCGCAAGTTCAATGTCTAGACTGACGCGGGTCGGCTTCCCCTTGTCCGTTCGGCTCACCGGCCTTTAAGAGCGCATAGCTCACAATAGACACAACGTCCCCGAAGGATTGGCTTTACAATCAAAGTGAGAGTCAATGCCAGCATTCGTCACGACCGCTTGGTGGGGTCAACAGAAGCTCTCTTTCTGCCCCAAACCTCAACCCAAACCCTGCAGCATCCTGTAGTGCCAACATATAGCACACCACTTCGAGGGTATTTTTCATGGAACTCCATTCCAGTACTTCCTGTTACTCCACTAGGTAGGCACAACCCACCGACTCCACAAAATACTCGTTTATATGCTGAGTCTTCTCCGGTGCACAAAATAAAACATCACCAATCCAGACCAACCTGCCCATATGGGCTTCACACAACATGCCTATTCCGTATGACACATTTTCGAATCTATATGCAAGACTTCTTGGAGATTTCAAGAATAAACCTAACGGAAATCCCTTAACGTTCCACCTCTTGGTGGGGGAAATCCATGCACATGCCAAATTAAGGACTTCACATATCCAAGGAGAAAGATCATTACATTTGACGTTCTCTTTGGAGCCATGACACAGCTTTTCTACGCGGATGGAAATGATCGCTTAACTCTCCCCTTCGCGATTATAGCTTCGGCTCTTAATTCCGTTCACAAGATCTTCTCCAGTAACTCAACAAATCCACTCAAACACTAGCACCAGCCGAGAGTCCTCCGCTCCAGAACTCGGGAAGAGAGAGAAGAGAAAAGGAAATAATGATTTCCTCCTTCCTATCCATCTGCATAAGTGGCCTCGGACTACATCCCAGCCACACGATAAAATCAAAAAACCAAGCAACGGCTCGGGTTGATGTTGAAAAGTCAATCACCGCTCAGTGGTCGCACATCATCCACTTGACACGAGATGCTCCAAAATCGTTGAGCTCAGCTCGACGATCTTCGTCGAGCTCAGCTCGACGATCTTCGTCGAGCTCAGCTCGACGATCTTCGTCGAGCTCCACTCGACGATCTTCGTCGAGCTCCACTCGACGCTCTTCATCGAGCTCAGCTAGACGACCTTCGTCGAGCTTAGCTCGACGATCTTCACCTGCTCGACGATCTTTGTCAAGTTCCGCTCGAAGATTTTTGTCGAGCCAAAGTTGACTAATTCCTGTAAATTTTGGGGTGTTACACTGAGGAGATGGAAGTGAAGGAGGAAGAAGTTCGTGCCCAAGTGGAGGCAGTAGAAGAAGTGTTGGAGGAACATGCCGAGGTGGTGGCCGTAAAGGAATCTGAGGAGGAATTTCTTGTGTCAGGCGAGGGGGCCGTGGGAGAGTGGGAAGTGTTTGGTCCATTGCCTACAATGTATCCTAGATTGGATTTGAAGAGGCATCACCATCAACACTAAGAGCATAGTTGTATTTGATGTTATTTAAGCTCATCATGTGCAGGATGTTCCATGGAACAAGTCTAGACAGATTTTTTAAGTGATGTGACTGGTGGTCACAAAGTGAAGATGTTGGAAAGGCAAAAATTTGCCTAAGTTCATAGGCATTGAGTGAGGTAAGCTCACTCAACGCCAGAAGTCAAGGAGCAATTGAAAATACAGCCAAGTCCACAAGCGTTGAGTGGAGCAAGCTCACTCAATGCCAGAGGTAAGGAAGAATGTTTGCAAGCTGGAAATGTGGCTATGTTCACAGGCATTGAGTGAAGGTCATTCACTCAACGCCATATAGTTATAGGCAGAAATATGGCTAAGTAGTTTGGCGTTGAGTGATGAACACATACTCAACACCATACAACAAAATGTTGTGAGTTGAACTGAGTTAAGAGTTTGTCGAACTGAGCTCACCATTCATCGAACTCAGTTCACCATTCGTCGAACTCAGTTCAGAGTGAGGTAGGCAGAGTCAGTCAAAGCCTAAGGTTAAGAGTCAGAAAAGTGGCTAAGTCCACAGGCATTGAGTGAAGGTCATTCACTCAACGCCATAACCTCATAAGTGTTGAGTAACACTCACAGTCAAAGCCAGTGTTTTTAAACACAGAAAATTTGGCTAAGGCAAAAAGCATTGAGTGGTGAAGACACACTCAACGCTCTTAACGCCTAAGATGCTGCAGAGGCAGGAATTTGGCTAAGGCAAAAAGCATTGAGTGATGAATACAAACTCAACGCACTTAATTTCTAAGAAGCATAAAGCTTTTCCAAGGCAAAAAGCGTTGAGTGATGAAGACACACTCAACGATCACAACGTCAGAGAAGCAAGAAGATTTTGGCTAAGGAAAATGGCGTTGAGTGAGGCTTGTTCACTCAACGCTCTCAACGCCTAGATAAACAGAAATCTATCTAAGTGTTTTGGTGTTGAGTGATGCTTACTCACTCAACACCTATGCTAATGTTGCTTGATTTTTGGCTAAGCCTACAGCTAGTGACGTTAGCAAGTCAACAAGTCAACATATTTAAAATTAGTGGTGGGATGGCTACAAAACGCGAAAAATATTATCGCAGACCTACTGTACGACAGTTCGCATTAAAGTAAGGTTGATGCTGGCCATTAAAGCTGTGGGGCCCACTGCTCAAGAGTCGTTGGGTCATATTCAATAAAAGGGAAAGGCTTTATAGAAGAAAGAGATCTTTTTGGAGAAAAGCAATCAGGCAGTTCTTCTTCACCACCATTGTTGTTGTACGAAGAACAAGAAGCTCAAGTCAGCAAGACGAAGAGAAAGTTAGCTGTTGATATCAATATCTTCAACAGTAAGATAGCTGGTGTGATCTTTATCTACACCAGTAAGTTAGCTCAGAGGGATTCTTTGAGAAAAAGGTAGCATCTTGGGCCGACCCTTGCTGCAGGTGCTTCACAGACCCAGCCAACAAATCCTAAAGAACATTCTCTTGGGGTGCTGTGAAGAAGGAGATAGTGCTGAGCAGTTGGCTCAGTTCAGAAAGGAGTAGAGAAGCTGATTTGCAAGCTACTTCCACCACAGGCCAAAGCAAGATCTTCATCCTTATTATTGTGAATAAAGGAGTAGGGTTGGGATTCTCTCAGCTCAGGCTGTAGTAAGATCTGCTGCAGTAACTTCACAGTTCTAGCAGGAAAAATCCCTTGTGCTGTGAAGTAGTTGTTTGGGCTAAGCTTCAGGCTCAGTTCAGAAAGAGGCAAAACATTATTCTGCAAGTCACTTCCAACTCAAGTAAAATATATACTTGTTGCGGTGGAAGTAGTTAGGATTGAGTATATCTCAGTTCAAGTATGGTAGACTCAGGAAATATATTCCTGGAGTCAAAGTTGGGCTGAGTCTAACTCAGTCAAGGTAAATTGGCACAGAGAAATTTCTCTTATGTCCAATCAAGATTCACCAACTCACTTCCACCTTGTAGGATCCTTTTTGGATCTAAGTGGTAGGAGCAAAGTTGCTCTGAGATAGGATCCAAGTGTGGATCTGAGTTATAGGGTTGTTTAGCCTGAGCTGTAGGTGCTTGGAAGGGCACTAAGGTAGGTACCTTCTGGGTGTTGAGTGTAGGAGTGTTGCAGTACTCTGAGAGTAGGGTCTTGTGCCTGAAACTATAGGGCTGAGAAGCCTGAGCTGCCGGCCTTTGTGTAAGGCTGAGGTAGGTGTCTTGAGGGTCACTGAGTGTAGGAGCACTGCGAAGCTCTGAGGTAGGATCCCTAGTGGATTTGAGGTAGGGTTGTCCTCCCAGCCTGAGTGTAGGGCTTAACAGCCTGAGGTAGGTGGTCTGCTGACCACTGAGTTGTAGGCCATTGTGGCTGAGAAGTAAGTCTTGGAGGAGACTTAGAGATCCTGAGGGATCTGAGGTGTAAGCTCTTTGGAGCAAGTTTTGCAGAAGTGCCTACTCTAACAAGATAGTTGGATAGGTGGTAGGGAAAGTGGATGTACCCTAGTTAGGGGAACCGCTATAAATCATAGTGTGCTTTTCTGTGTTCTTTTCTTTGTACAGGTTGTGTACATCTTGAAAGCATAAAATAACTTAAAGCCAAATCTCTTAAAAAAGAAACATAAAAGAACTCAAAAAGAGACTAATAACCTATTCACCCCCCCCCCCTCTAGGTGACTTAGCTATCCTTGAATTAAATACTTTCAAGTGGTATCAGAGGGAGGTTACTCAAACAAGGACCTAACGATCTGAGTAGAACTCTAAGTATAGCTAAAAGGTTTGCATTAGTGGGTTCAAAAGAGAACCATATGGAGTGGATCTCAATAAAGCATCAAGTCTGCAGCAATGAGAACTTTGGGACATGGAAAGAAAGGATCAGGCAAATCATGGAAGACAGTGATCCTAGAGTCTTAGCTTCAATTCAAGAAGGAACCTTCACTCCCATAAAGGTCTCTATATTAGATGCAAGTATCCAGACCCCCAAAGAGTTATGCAGAGATGTCTGAAGATGAAATCCACTTGGCATCTATGGACAAGAGGGCACAATACATCATGGTAAGTGTCATGGATGACTCCGCCTTCTAGATGTTTGTCCACTGCAAGATAGCCAAAGAGATATGGGATTCTCTCGCTAGCTATATGGAAGGGACAGAGAAAGTCAATCTTTCTGAAAGTGATTCAAAGATGGATGAAGAAGAAGAAGATGACTGTAGTTGTTATGGGTTAATTGCCATGACAGAAGAAGAAGAGTCCTGCCAGGATCAGCTTGGTCCAGATCAGATACAATATCTATCAAGTTATTGCTCAGGTCATGTGACAAGTCCAAATTCTGATGCATCCTCATCCAGGGATGAAGATGACTCTGAATCTAAGGTAAATGTCAATCAATTGATTGGAAAGCATAGTAAAAGCTTGGATGTTTTGATAAGAAGCAAGAAGTTGGCCAAAATGCAGGCTGAGGAGATTATCTCTCTACAGCTAGTTGTTGCCCAACAGTCTGAGACATCATCCTTGCTGGATCAAAAAGTGAGAGAATTTAGCCAACTGAAGGCCATCTCAATCATCCAAATTGAGACCATAAGCTAGAAGGACAAAATCATTTTGGATCTTAAACAGAAACTCCTAAAAGAGAGAATGGCTATGGCTGAATTCAGCAAGCCTAAAGTTGTATTGTTCTTGATAAATTCCTTCTCCTCCTAAAAGGGTAAGAAGGAGTTAACAGCCAAGGGAAGGACAAGAGTTGACCTTTCCAAATGGAAAGGCAAAGCTCCTGTAGTGTCACAGTCAACCTTTCACAAGGTAATCCTCCCTTCTCATAGGTATGACCAAGGCTGCATGCATGGTCATTGGGAGAATGGGAATCTTTCTTATAAGAATCTAAATGTTTCTTACAATAAAAGAAGAAAGGGTAGGGGAATGAGTTCCTGTAAGGATCCCCATGAAGAAATTCAATTGGCCCATCCTGGACCATTTGTATTTAGTGCACCATCCTCCACACTCATGAGTAAGGCAGTGGCCTTTTCTCAAGTTCTCCCAACACACTCTCAGACCAAGGGCAAGTCTGTCAGCAAGCCAGACTTGGGCATTTATAGTGCCATCAATAGTGTGTCTTCCACAAAGAAGACCACTGTTGGTAGACTTCAAGAAAATCCAAGTTCTTCTACTGCCAAACTTACCTTCAGTCAGATTGTGGATGAGAGAAATAACAACAAGGAAACTACTCTTCCTTCTGTTCAATCTGCTATCAACCATACTGCCAGACCTGCTCAGAAGATAAGGTATAATATTCATGAGTGTTGGTGTTGTGTCAAAGTGGCCCACTTTATAATAGATTGTAGGCACAACCCTAGTGTGCCAAGGGCAAGGGTGAGTCTTCCTAACAGGCCTACTGTAGTTAGACATGTGCATGTTTATGCTAACAGGAACCTAGGACCCAATACCTATTTGGATCCTAAGGTAAGGTAAACTCTGTTTTGCAGGTTAGTCTAAGTGCACATACCCCCACGTGGTACTTGGACAGTAGATGATCCAGAACCTGGACTGGAATAAGGAAGTTATCATATGGATCATAGCCCAAGGATAATGATGGTGTGTGCATTCCTAAAGAAGGATAAAGTGCACAAGTATTGGGCAAAGACCAGCAGGATCCAGCCAGCAGGGCTGTCTGGTTGAACAAAGCTTTGCTGCCATACTAACAAACTAGGAGACGAACAAGTAGGGTGTACTCATCACTGAGGAAAATCACTAGGAGTAACTCCTCTTTGAGCAACAAGGAAGTGGCACACTGTGCTCAGTTGATAAGACTCACTATACAGAAGAGACAACCTGTCAAGTGATACATATTAAAGAATTTCAAGTCAAGTGATATCATTAGCTGAAATGATGACTGATAGTCATAAGGATAGGATCTGTGCAAATGTTGAGGGGGAGACTGTCAAGCTAAGATACTCCTGCTGATAGGGAGCATGCTCAGTCAAGGTTGCTAGACAAGCTTGAATCTTACCATAGTTCCCCCATCACAGAATAGATCAGCATTACTGTTGAGGATCAGCTTGTCCCTATAGACATTGTAGAGTCTGAGAGGGAAACAACCCAAGTGATGGGACCTGCTGGAAGATGGCAAGCCAATCAGTTTATAAGAACAGCTGGATTTCTCCAGCTATTGTTGATACAAGTTAGCACATTCCTATTAAAATAGCAGTGTAAAGAAAAACTTGGTATCAGAATGAAAGGATGGTTCGAGGAAAGATCATTTAAGGTTCAAATGGTCTTAAAGTCCAGCAGTTGCAGGAGAAAATTCAGCCTCATGAGATGAGAAAGCTGGCAGTTGCACCATTAGTATCCTTTGCAATCAGCTAGAGGGAGAAAAGAATCAAATCATGCCAGACCCTCCCTGTCTATTCAGAAACCAAGAAGGGATTGATCCAGTGGTGATAAAGTGTGCAGATCAATGTAATGATAAAGATAGTACTTAGTGGAATGAACACTCTTATGCTGCTGATCAGAAAGCTGAAGCCAAAGGTAAGTCTGTTGCTAAAGAAGGGGAGAAGATCTGGCTCAGCAAAAAGAGACTATGCAAGGTGCAAGGGAGTTACTGTACACAATGGTTGTAAATCCAGTATAAACTCCATGGAAGATTAGTTTTGATGTAATATCAAGACTATAAAAAGACTTTCAAGTGCAAGGGAGTTACTAAGCATCAGCATGAATGGAGCTCGGCGAAATCACCATCTGAAAGAAATGGATAGAGATAACCTTTAATACCAATTGAAAGATAGGTTAAACTCTGATAAACTCTAGAGGGGGGGGTGAATAGAGTTGTTAAAATCTTTTTGATTTTTGCGGAATTAAAAAATCTTTAGTAAAATATATTACTATTATATAAGTGTATGAGTGTATAAGTGCAACAAATGAACTAGAGAGAGGATAACTAAGATACTCAACAAAATATATCACAGCACAAGCACACAGGAAAATCACAGCCACACATACAACACAAGAAATTTATAGTGGTTCCCCAAACTTGGGTACATCAACTCTTCTACCACCCTGGGTAGGAATCCACTACAGGTTTTGATCAGGTGACTGCCACCAATGAGCTTTTGATCAGGTGCTCAAAAACTAACCCAAGTCTTTTGGAAGGAGACTTGCAACCAAAATAATTTTGAAGGGAATTACAACCCTATACAGAGGTGGGGAAGAGATGTTGATTTGGACTACTCTTTTCACAAGCAAATGAGAGAAGTCTTTAGAATTCTTCAGATATTGTCAAAGCTCCCCCTGAGATTAACAGTTGTTCAGGAAGGGGAACTTTGCTAGGATGAAGGTCTTTTGCTATAAGATCAACTCTCCAGGGATCCTTTGACTGATTGAATATTCTTGTCACTTGAGATCCTGAAAACAAAGGAGGGGAAGAAAGACTCTTGATTGTGATTGATGTTCTTTCTTCTTCTTCTTTTGAGAGCTGTTATTTTTCTCTTTTTTTGTATCTTTTTTTATCTTAGTATCAAGGAGAGTGATCCTTTTTGTATCTGGCAGAGAGATGATCAGGATGATA
Organism: Platanthera zijinensis; assembly: GCA_039513925.1. Taxonomy (NCBI): domain Eukaryota; kingdom Viridiplantae; phylum Streptophyta; class Magnoliopsida; order Asparagales; family Orchidaceae; genus Platanthera; species Platanthera zijinensis. Next base: position 105,847,136 of record CM077078.1, on the reverse strand, counting down.
GCTACCTCAAGTTCGAATTCAAAAACCTGCAATAAATGCTCAGCCGAAATCTGGGAAATAAAAACTGGCAAGTATGCTGTCATATATTCTATTCTATGTCTGTCCCGAGATATAAGCAATTAATTCTATGGAAAATATTTACAATCAATGCTGCCAGTAACGGCTCGATTTAAAGGATATAAGTTCATTGATTATCCAGGGAATTAACGACCTATAATAGATATAGAATCAGGAGACAGAAAAGGAAAGAATAAATAACAATATGACTTACAGTATTCGTCGACCAGAGAACAGCTTTCGTCGACCTGAGATCAGAGATCGTCAACCTCAGAACTGTTTGTCAACTTGAGCTCTGCGAACAGCTACACTGCATAAACTGACGGATTCTGTGCTCTAAGTTCGTCGACCTAAGAATCTGAAATTAGTCGACCTCAGAACTTGGTCAAACTGAAGGTGTTGAGATAATAACACATCTGGCATTGAGTCATTGAGAGCGTTGAGTCATTGATAGCATTGAGAGCATTGAGTGATCTTTGACTTTGAGTAAACTTTGGCTTTGAGTGAACTATGGCGTTGAGAGAATTATGGCCCTGAGTGATCTTTGGCGTTGAGAGCATTTAGTGAAACACACACTTCACAGACCACGGAATTTTTCTTTTAAGACCAAATCGTCGACCTTAGAACTCTTCTCTTTCACTTAGAGTTCGTCGACCTGAGAACAGACTGAGAGAATTTTCTTCTAGGGCTGATTTTGGAGCTATCTTCAGGCGTGTCCTTGATCTTCCATCTGTAGGACTGACCTAAGACTAGAAAGACATAAAACTTGACCCTTCTATACAACATGGGTCACACCCTAAGAAGAGAACCTAACCCAAATCACCTAGGGGTTCCAACAATCTCCCCCTATTTGGGTGAGGTTACTTCAAACAAAATCAAGGGAAAAACACAGAACAAAATGAAATAAGCATTGTAAAAAAAACTGAGATGACTGATAGAGTAAATAAGCTATCAGCACCTTTATAAGGCTATGCACCCAGATTGTTCACAAACAGAAATAGAGACAGAAAATAAATAACCTAAATGTCCTTGGGCAAATTAGAAGATTTAGCAAATTTAATTACTCTGTTAGGATCTTGTGCTTGTTTCAGTGTCATAGTCATATCTGCATCACCCAAAGTCTTTTGAGATGTGGTTGTGGGAACTATGGCTTCAGGATGCAGATTCATGTATTCTTCAACATTGAATAGATTTCCAACTTGATATCTTTCTAGCTCTTTCTTCCTGTAGGATGATATTATAGAATACTGAGAGGTGTCCTGACCCTATTCTCTTGCTTTTCTGATTTGAGATAGAGCAATAGATTCTTTAAATCTAGCCATTTTGTAAGTTGGACTAGTCTCAGGATCATAGGCTGGAATTGGAGGTCCTTCAGGGCTGTTGGCTTTGCCAGGAGATGGAGGAGGAGAGAATGTTGGCTTGGGGGCAAACTGCTGAGCACTATATGAACTTCTAGAGGAGGGCTGATGTTTGTGTTGGTGCTGACTGCCTCTAGAAGATTGAGAAGATCTTCCTTGTCACTGATAGGTTTTGGTGCTGCTGGAAAATTTTTGTTGATCGCTGCTAGCAGATCCTGCACTTGGAGGAGGAGGAGGTGGAGGATCTCTCCTATGAAACCTTAGAGGAGGAGGAGGAGGGTTCTTCGTAGATTTCTTCTTGGATTTCATCTCATTCTTTGACATTCTCATCCACTGGGGCATATTAGGATAAGGCTCAATGTTGTGCCTGATATAATATGGAGTATCATTATGTGGATTGGGAGTAGAGACAGGAGCTTTCTTTCTTAATTTCCTCTTCTTGGTTTTGGGGGAATCATCAATGTAGATTTCTTAACTACTTTCATTGTCAAAGTTGTACAAAGCATCAATTGCTTTTATATACTCAGGAGTTACCTTGGGAGGAGGAGAAGGAGCCTTGGGAGCTGGGATAGGAGTGGGAGCATAGATTGGAGGGATGGGGTCAGTCATATACTTAGACTCAGATTCAACAGACTCTTCAACTGCCTCTTTGGTATCAGCTACTGAAGCTTTCTCAGTAATCATAGCTTCAGTTTTAGAGCTTTCTTCAAAACTATCCCTTATTGTGGCTATCACCTCTGAGGAGGCAGGTGGAGTATAGCACACGATGGCTTTTGTTGATAAATCAACAATTGGGTCAAAAATAGAAAGAATGATATCCAGATCTACTGATGGATGTATGACACAATATCCACCAGTCAGAATTTCTGGCATAGCCTCAACCATCTCACAATCAACTGTTGCTGCTGCTGCTACTGATGCTTCTGCTGCTGCTGCTACTGCTGCTTCTACTACTGCTGCTTCTGTTGCTGCTGCTGGAGTTACTGCTGTTGCAGGGACTTCTTCTGCTACTATTGGAACTGATGTTGATACATGAGCTTCTTCAGAGAACATCTCCCCCTACATGGCTTCAGAAGGCTCTGTGGCCATGCCTTGGGTTGAAGAAGGGGTGGGGAAGAGGAGGCAAGCAAGTTAGTGAGAGTGGTTATAGAGGTGATTAGGGGGGCAATCTCATCAGCAATGAGCTTCTTGAGGATATGAGTGAGATTAGATATGAGGGTATGGAAGAATGCATTGTTTGGGGTTGGAAGGGGAATGACAGATGGTTGTATGAGTTGTTGGATAAGATCTGGCATAGGGGAGGATACAAAGATGGGGAATATGAGGGAGTTTTTGGTGAGGCTCTGTTATCTAGAGAATGGTGAGGAGATGACTAATTAAGGAGGTCAAATGTAGGGATGGATAACAGAGAGGATAGGGAAATGTTGGCCAAATGTTGTGGTAGTGGCGAGTTAGGAGGTGTGGGGTTATGAATAGGAGATGCTGGAGGAGGTGGTGAGGAAAAAACTGGAGAGGCAAGGGGCAGAGTTTCTTTAGCCAAGGAGGGAGTGGTTGTTACCACCCTTGTGTTCTCTGAAGCACCTTTTGATGGCTTGTCCTTGGAGGGCTTAGAGATGGTTCTCTCCCATCTGCCAAAGAGGGCAGATGTGAGCCTCTTAGAAGCATTGATGGACATGGTCTGGGAGACCAGGAGTTCATCAGCTTTTCCCTTCAGAAACAGGCCTAAGACCCATGTGTAGCATACCTCTTTCTTATTATTTCTCTTCCTGATGAGATCAAACAATGTCTGTCCCCAATTGATTTTCTTTTTGTTCACCAGAGCAGCCGTCACAAGAAACTGTTGCCTGAAGATGTAGTCATGGGTCGTGTGCTTCGCAAACAGCACTGTCCCTACTACATCTGCGAGAAACTTGTATGCGGGCGATAAGTTCTTTTAAAGCAATTTATTAGGTTTTTCGCCTGAGTGACCCATAACAACTAGCATGTTTGCAAACTCTTCATCATCTAAATCTATTTCATCTTCTCCATTATCGACACCAAAAAATTCCAAAATAATAGAGGGAGAGAGAGTGACATTTGTCCCACTGATAAGTCCAGACATTTCTTCTTCTGAGGATGTTGATGAAAATACCCATTCCCTAATTTCAGTTGCATGCAATTTTATTCTGCTTGTCATGAACTTCTTCAACTTCTATTCCTCAAATAATTGCAGAATGTCCAGGAAAATCTGATCGGATTGCAGGAATGAATCGAAGTCAATGTCGAAACCCGTATCGAACTTCATGCCGGCTGATCCACTTGCAGCCATTACTGAAGCTTAGGTTGAATGAGAGTGGAGGTATCTGCAACATAAAACAAGCGATCAAGTGCAGGAGGGGAATTCTGAAAGCGTGGGATTGAGGTCAAAGAAGAAAGCCTATAAAAAGGTTTTCAGAATATGAATCGACAATCTCAGCCCGGTGAAATAAAGAAGGGAAAATTTTCGTCGTTCTCAGAAAATTGCCAGAAACAGTTTTCGTCGTTCTTGATCGACGAAATTGCTTCACTAAGAGATTTCGTCGATCTCAGGTCGACGAAAATCTCAAGAATAGTTATAAGTTCGTCGATCTCAGGTCGACGAACAGGGATAAATCTATGACCTCAGACAGAGCATTAGATTAAATCCTGACCATTTATCATACCAAGCTGATTAATAAAGAACATATGCTTGGATGAGTCCAATGGCTTAGTGAATATATCTGCTCTTTGCAAATCATTAGAGAGAAATTCAAATTTAATCTTTTGTTTGTCAACACAATCTCTAATAAAATGATGTCTAATGTCTATATGCTTTGTTCTAGAATGCAATACTGGATTTTGTGCAATTAAAATAACACTTATATTATCACATAGAATAGTTGAATTATTTAAGTTGATACCATAATCCAATAGTTGGTTTTGTATCCACAAAATCTGTGAACAGCAAATGCCTGTAGCCATATACTCAGCTTCAGTAGTGGATGTTGAAACAGATGTTTGCTTTCTATAGAACCAAGATACAAGTCTGTCACCAAGGAACTAACAAGTTCCAGAGGTGCTTTTCTTGTCTACTCTGCATCCAGCATAATCAGTATCAGAAAATCCAGTTAACATAAATGCTGATTCTATTGGATACCAGAGGCCTAGATCTGGACAACCTTTTATATATCTCAAAATCTTTTTTAAGAAAATAAGGTGAGATTCTTTAGGGTTCACCTGGAACCTAGCACAAAGACATGTGGCAAACATAATATCTGGTCTGCTTGCTGTTAAATACAGTAGGGATCCAACAATGGCCCTATACCTAGTCTGATCAACTGGTTTTCCAGATTCATCAGCATCTACAACGTTATTGGCAGCCATGGGAGTTTTCATGGCAGAGGCATCATTCATCCCAAACTTTTTAATGAGCTCTTTAGCATATTTAGATTGTGAGATGAAAATCCCTTCAGGGGCTTGTTTCACTTGGAGACCAAGGAAATATGATAACTCACCCATGCTACTCATCTCAAACCTTGAGTGCATTAAATCAGAAAATCTCTTGCACAGTTTGGGATCAGTAGAACCAAAAATTATGTCATCTACATATATTTGCACTAAGAGAATTTTATCATGATGAAACTTTGTAAAAAGAGTTCTATCTACCATGTCTTTAGAAAAACCATGCTCTAAAAGAAAGCTGGCTAAGGTCTCATACCAAGCTCTTGGAGCTTGCTTTAAACCATAGAGAGCCTTATGCAATTTAAAAACATAAGAGGGATGAGATGGAGAGATAAAACCTGGAGATTGTTCAACATACATCTCTTCTTTGAGTTCTCCATTTAGGAATGCACTTTTCACATCCATCTGGTAGACTTTAAACCTTTTGAATGCTGCATAAGCTAAGAAAATCCTTATAGCTTCAAGTCTGGCAATAGGAGCAAAGGTTTGATCATAATCAATCCCTTCCTCTTGCCTGTATCCTTGAGCAATAGCCTTGCCTTGTTCCTCACTATCACCCCTTGGGCATCAAGTTTGTTTCTGAATATCCACTTAGTCCCAATTACTGGATAGCCCTTAGGCCTTGGAACTAAGTCCCAAACTCTACACTTTTCAAACTGGTTGAGTTCCTCTTGCATTGCAATGATCCCGTTTGGACCTTGCTCTGCATCTGATATGGATTGAGGTTGAATTTGAGAGAGAAAGCAGGCAAGCATCACATCAGGGTTGAGTTGATGCCTTGTCTACACTCCCACCTATATGTCTCCAATCACTTGAGATCTAGGGTGATCCCTAAGTGTGACAAGATAATTAGGTGGAGTTGGTTCAGTATCAGTTATTTGTTTTAATTCCTCTTGTGGAATTGTATCAACTGTTGGAGGAAATTGAATTGCTTCCATAGTCTCGTCTTCACTTTCAACTTCTGATATAACTTGTGGAGAGGGATGTGATTCTACCTTTGAGGTAAGGTTTAGATAATCCAAGATCTCACACAAATTCTGTACATGCAGATTATTATTGGTAGAGATGTCTCTCTCCTTGTAAAACATATTAGATTCATCAAATGTCACATGCATAGATTCCCCAATTTTTAATGTTGATTTATTGAACACCCTATATGCATTGCTGACTTGGGAATATCCTAGAAAAATTCTCATTGCAGCCTTAGCTTCAAACTTTCTAAGATGTTTCTTGTCATTATTGTGAATATAGCATATACATCCAAATACTTTAAAATAGGTTATTATAGGTTTCTTCCCTTTGAGTAGTTCATAGGGAGTCTTAAGCTTTAGTTTATGTATTAGGCTTCTATTCAGGACATAATTTGATGTGCTTACTGCCTCTACCCAATAGGAAAGAGACATGTAAGCATCTGCAAGCAATATACCTGCAGCTTCAATGAGTGTCCTATTCTTCCTTTCAACTACCCCATTTTGTTGAGGAGTTCTAGGAGATGAGAAACAATGTATAATACCTTCCTTCTCACAGAACTCTAATATAAGAAGAGATTCAAACTCAGTTACATGATCACTTCTGATCAATGCAACTTGAGTAGAGTACTCAATCTGTATGTTCTTGAGAAAATCTATAAGAACCTTAAAAGTATCTGACTTAGTTCTCAAAAAGAAAACCCATGTGAACCTGGAGAAGCAATCTACAATAACTAATGTATAAGACTTTCCTCCTAGACTTTGTACTGCAATAGGGCCAAAAAGGTCCATATGGAGCAAGTACAAGATTCTAGGTGAATCATTCTTATTAATGGATTTGAAACTAGATTTAGTTTGCTTGCCTAATTGAAAAGCCCTATAGAGGCCTTCCTTCTTGTAGGGGCCAGAAGGTAAACCTCTAACAAGATTGTCCTTAGATAACCTAGCTATATTCTTATGGTTTACATGTCCTAGTCTTTTGTGCCACAAGCTAGTTTGAATGCTAACAGAATTGAATAAACAAATTTCAGATTTAGCTGATTCAAAATTTACTAAGTAGATGTTGCCTTGTATAATTCCTGTTAAAATAGTTGTGTTGTTTAAAGAAATAAGACATAAAGAGTTAGTGAAGCTTACTTGATAACCTGTATCACATAGTTGGCTTACTGATATCAGATTATGCTTAAGACCATTTACATAGGTCACCTTCTTGAATGTGATAGCTCTATAGTTGAAATCTCCATAGCCTTCTATCAGTCCAAAGCCTGAGTCCCTAAAGATTACTTTAGGTCCAGTCTTGGCTTTATAGTTGATTAGGCATTTCTTATAACCTGTCATATGTTTATAGCAACCACTGTCCAGGTACCACTTATTTTGAGTGACAAGGTTCTCTTCTACCTGCTAAGAAGAAGATTAGTAGTTTTTGACTCAGGTTACCTTGGGTCCTTATTTTTTAACATAACTGAAACTTGAAATAAATGAACATTCAGGTTGATTCTTATAACCTAAAGGATGATACCTTCTAGGAGGTATGATCCACTGACTAAAGGGATTAAAAGATTTATCAGTTTTTAGGTTACTCTTGTTATGAACTGAGTTTGACAGATTTGAGTGTGTTCGTCGACCTGAGTTCGATGATCTGGGTTGAGTTCTTCGATCTCTGCTCGAAGAATGAAGGTATCCTTTCTCAGAGCCCCAGAAACGTCGATCTCTGGTCGACGAATCATACTGGTTTTATCGATCCCAGTTTGAAGAATATTTTACATTATTATTTGAATTCAGGGTTCGTCGTTCTGAGGTTGACGAATCATACCCATTTCATTATTCTGAGTTCGACGAACTATGTTGAGCATAGTTATGTTGTTTATTTTTCTTTTTCTTATTGGTTTTCTTAAGTTCTAGCTGTTTAAGAACTTCATTAACCATCTCTACCTGTTCAGTATTCTTCTTACCATTTTCAGAGATGAAATTATTAGGTTTTGATAATTGATTTTTCAGAATTAGGATTGGTTCACCAGATGAGGCTCCTAATCTTAATTTGTTATTGTTAGATCTTGTATTAACTGTGCTAGTTATGTCTAACAGTTGTAAACTTCTACCATTCAAGGATTCTTCTTGTTAGGGGTGGCCTGCATCAATTTAGTATCAGAGGGAAGTTTTAAGTGCTTTCCTAATTTGAATATTTTTTTCCCGTTAGTCTGTCATGGAATGCGTTGGGAGTCCCCTTCCCCCATATTCCTCGGTTGGTGCCCTTCGCAAGGAGATGAACCGCCAATGGGATGACATAAGAGATATGTTAGCACAACTTGGAGGTCGGCTTTCGACACCGCATCTTGATGCCCCTAGGCAACAGTTTAGGACCAATATTCCTTCCAGTACGGTTAGTCAAGCGATTACGACACCACCATCGCGCACCTCTAGGCCTGTTAGAATTCCTGCTCCGACTTACGATGGTTTAGGTGAACCGCGAGTTTTCTTACATTGGGTAAATGATATGGAAGTTTATTTTGAGCAATATCGTCTTGTGGACCCCCACAGGATTCCCGTTGCGAGATTGCAATTATCTGGTCGAGCCCTGACCTTCTGGGTCAATGAGGAGAGACGTTTTGGACCGTCCTTCGTTGGCTCACTTGTAGGTTGGCAACTTATGAAGAATTTGTTAATGGATGAGTATTATCCCTCATACTGCCATTCTCAGTCTTCTGGTTATCCGAGTGTAGTGCCTCTTAAGATTTTGCCTATATCGAACAAGCACGTTCCCCCATACTCCCGTATGAGGACGTCTCATGATTTTATTTCTCCCCGCCGGGACACTAGACCGCTTTTTGATTATAGGAGTGATGATAGGCCTCGCGTTAGATCCGTTCCCCAAAAGGATCCTATCATTTTGAGTACACCTACACCTGCCGTGCAGGAACCAGAGCATGCTAGGTCCCCTGTTCCACCATCTATTGTTATCTCGATTAGGGATGTTATCCAGTCGAAGGTTAGGCATAGGAAGCCAGTTAAGGTTGCCAAGGAGAAGGCTTTATGTTATGCTTGTGGTGTGACTGGCCACTACGCCGTGACATGCCCCACAAAACCTAGGGCTTCAGCTATGTCAGTCTCCCCTCCGGAACCACCCTAGACTACCTCTGAGATTGCTGCTGATCCTGATCTGGACGTTGATGTGGTATCTTCTGATTTTGGTGAGGATGTCCAGTTAGATGAGAGTATCCTGGCATGTTCCATAGCGCCCGATGATTCTGCCGATTTATCTGACGATGAGGAGACTGGATATCCTAGCGACTTGGATGATGATTTTTGGGATTTTGGTAAGACTTTGACTTGTGAGAGTACCCCTTTAGCCACTACATGTCTTGTTAGTGATATTTCAGTTCACCCTACTATTGAGTACCCTCTCGAGTCTATGATCCCTATGTCGAGTGAACCTCGATCTGATTTTTCTGAACTTAAATCTGAGCTATTTGTGGAGCCAGAGATTGAGGATTTCTCAATTACTATGTTGGATGAGTTTCCTCCTGAGGGTAGCGTATCTTTAGGAGATTCTTCTAATGTTTGCCCAGACGTGAGTTTCCCGGATGACTGCCCCATGATTGAGTCACCGTTGTGTGAGATTCATTTGGATTTGGATTTAGTCCCGAGCTCGATTTTACCGACCCTCCCTCCTGCTTGTGTGCCTACATTTGATATCATTTTAGGACATGGACCCGCTAGTCATAGTCTACGCTTTTATGATATACCTACTTGGATACCCCCTACACTAGCGTTGGCCCCTCGTTTAGATGCTCACAAGCTGATCCTAATAATCGTTGATCTTGTCACTGCACCACTTTATCTTGCTCATGCTTCATACGAGACGGGTCACTTCACCAGATATCTCCCGACGGATAGTGTTTTGTTGGTGACTATGCTTGATCTCCCTATGCTTGTGCATTTTGATTTGGTGTCTTTACGATATGGCCACCCATCAAGTCACCTTGCACATTATTTTCATTCGCCCCGACAAGAACTTCATGTATACAGGGCACCGCCTTATACCTGTGCCTTTGCTTTGCTTCACTTGCACAACTATACATGTTGGAGAGCGTCTGACTATGGAGTGATTGATCTGAGTTTAGTCTTGTCGGCCTTCAAGTGGATACCTTCGGGTCTTGTAATGAATTTCACATGTTGGAGCGCCGATCCTTACATAATTTTCCCAGATTTCGGATTTAATGCAATTTTTTCGGATTTTTACGGTGCATTCGGTGTTTCACCGTGTTTCAATTTTTCGGATTTTATTTTGCATAACTGGTTTCCACCTGAGTGGTTTTCTACGTTACTTCTTCCTTCCACGTCAGATTCTCTTGGGTTGAGAGGTGAGATTCTCTCCGTGTCGCTCTTCCACGTGGCTTTTCTGGTTCTCGCATTGGATGGTAAGAACTGCACTGTTTTTCTTTATGCTGACACATCTGCGAGGTTTTCTGTTATTCTTGCTCATGACAGGTTTTGTTCTAATGCGGACGCCCCGTGGATGTCCGCTCTCGCTATGCCACCTGTGGATGTTGCTGTCTCCTGCTATTCTCTCTCTGGCCACTCATCGGTAATGAGTGATTTTGAGCGGGGGAGGATTGATGGCGAGGACCCCCCCGCCATTTGTTCGTGCCGACATGGATTTCTCGTTTGTTCGCCGCCGCGACATGTTCGTGGACATTGACGGTCGTTGCTGCAACCGTCGTCGCCTCCATCACATGGACCTCTCGTTTGATTGCCGCCGCTACGTGTTCGAGGATATTGACGGTCGTTGCAGCAACCGTCGTCGCCTCCATCACATGGACCCCTCTTTTGATCGCCGCCGCTACATGTTCGTTGATTTTGATGACCGTTCCCGCAAGCTTGAAGGTTGGGACTTTGCCGCGACATCCTCCGCCAAAGCCGCGTCAAAAGCCACAACACCCTCCGCCATAGCCGCGTCAAAATCTCTGCCGCATCTACGCATGAAATTATAACTTTATTGCTTAATTCTTGCATTTTAATTTCAGCATTTATTTCATAATTTCAGCATTTTTTTTGTTAAGTATTATTAGTGGTCAGGATTATTTTTGTTTGAGATGAAGGGTGGATGGAGATTGTAATCTATTATATATATGTAAGAGGAGATGGAGAGAAGGGAATGAATTGAAGATTTAAAAAAAACCTAAATCGGTTTCTTGGTAGCCGCCCCCCCCCCCCCCCCCCCCCTCCCCGTTTCTCTCGGCCTGGCCGATCCTGCTACCCGACACCTCCAAGAAAGCGCCGATCGGCTGCTGCTGCCGCCCCTCTTTGGGTGTTCTGCTGCTGCTCCGTCGCCCTCCTACCTCCTCCGGTATGACTCCGAAGAAGGCGGCTCGGTTCTCCCTCATCCGGTGCGACTCCGGTGAACCCCGTGGAAGTGTGACTCTTCCATAGTTATCTTTCTCCTCCCTCTTTGAGTTCAGATTTTGGGTAACGATTTCCCTTCCCTAAACTTGTGTAATTCCTCTTACTAGATTGTGAGATTGGTGGAAATTATGATTGCATATTTTATCCTAAAACTTTGATTCAAGCTTGCATTCTAAAATCTGAAATTTATATTGCTTTCATTCCGATTTTCACGAAGGTTTTGAAGGATAGGTCCCCTTGGGCGTTTTGCAAATCGGGGTTTGTTTAGCCCTTTGATTTCAGACGATTCAAGAGGGTTTGGTATATCCTCGTTGATTTGTTTTGAGGGCCGAATTCGGACTATTTTTGGATCGTTGCTTGAGTCTGGAACACCCTCCAACCCTCCATATTGATAGAAAAATGCTTGGAATGGAATGCTTAGGTGTTGTGTTAGGTTATGCAATATATATATATGATTGTTCGTGTAGGTTTGGTTGAGAGATACCCACTTGTGAGGTTGCGCCGTTACGAACAAAACTCTGCCGGAATTTCCAACTTTGCACGCGCACCACGTGTTCGTAGAAATGCCTCTTAGGACGTTTTCAAAGCACTTTAGGTGTTCGGGTAAATGTCCCTTAGGCTTTCCCTTTGTTATTTTCAACCCTAGCATCGCATAGGGGTGGCCTGCATCATTACTTAATTCAGATTTCAGAGAAACTATTTGTTGATTGGCTAAGCTTAATTCTTCAGTTAACTTATCATTTTCAACAATGATCTTGTCTTATTCTAAATGTTTTTCCCTGAGAAGTTTGATTTACTTCTCAGATCCTATTAGGTCAAAACACAAGAGTTTAAATTCAGATTGAAATTCTTTAGATTGAAAGTCATAGGAAGCAATTACCTGATCCTCTTCAGAGAGGAATTCTTCATCATCTGATTCTTCTGAATCTGATTTGCTGCTTCCAGCAACTATTGTCATAAGGCAAACTTCCCTTGCCTTCTTCTCTTCTTCATCATCTTCACTGGAGCTGGAGGAGGATGTTTCATCTTCAGTATCACTCCAGGTTTCAGCTACAAAGCCCTTCTCCTTCTTTTTGTACTTGCTGGAGGAGGCCTTGTTATGTTGATGTCTTCTTAAATCCTTCTATTGCCTTCTGTCCTTCTTTTGGACTTCTGTACATTCTGAGATGAAGTGTCCAGGTTTCCTGTACCCAAAACAGACAACCTCTTTAGAAGGGGTCTTGTCATACCTGGGTTTATCTTCATTCCTTTAAGGCTTCCTCCTGAAGTCCTTCCTTGCCATTTTATAGAATCTCTTAGCAAAGAGACTCATAAGATCTTCATTGGCTGGCAAGCTGGGAGATTCTTCTACAGCTTTGAATGCTAAATTCTATTCCTTCCTGGTAGGTGTTGAAGCCTTTGGTTCAACTGTAGCTTCTCTTGACTTGATCAATTGCTCATATGATTTGAGCTTTCCAAGCAGAGATTCTGTTGAAATTTCAACCATGCTTCTGGCTTCTCTGATGGGCCAGATTCTAGTGTCCCATGTGCTAGGGAAGCACATAAGGATCTTGTCATTTACCTCGGTTAGAGTAATCTCCTTGTCCAATGTTCTGAGCTCACTGATGATGGAGCTCAGCCTGTTGTACATTCCTTCCACAGATTCTGCTTCATCTTTCCTGAAATTCTCATATTGAGATATGAGGTTGGATCTTCTATCCTTCCTCTCATTAGCAGAGCCTGCTACCATTTGGTTGAGGGAATCCCAAATGGCTTTGGCAGTTTTACATTCAGCAACTTCCTTAAATATATCCTCTGATATAGTTTGGGACAGTATATTCATAGCTCTGGCATCAACAATCTTGGCTTTCTTATGTGCATCAGTTTGATCTAGAGGAGGCACTGCACTGAGATTTACTAGAGTTGAAGTAGAGGCAACTGGAGCTGGTGGTCCTGTCAAGATGGAATTAAAGATGTCCTCATCAATAGAGTTCATATAAAGCTTGATTCTTGCCTTCCAGATCCCAAACTTTTGCAGGTTGCAAACTGGAGGTCTGGTGCTGGCATAATCCTTATTTTGTGCCATGATATCAGAAAATAAAATCTAATCAAAGAAACGAATAAGACTTATTCAGAGTTTATCCTGAGGATCTTGGTTAATCTAGGTGTAAGTCTATATGATATTATTAACCTCCTCTGATACCAATTGAAAGAAATGGATAGAGATAACCTCTAATACCAATTGAAAGATAGGGTAAACTCTGATAAACTCTAGAGGGAGGGTGAATAGAGTTGTTAAAATCTTTTTGATTTTTGCGGAATTAAAAAATCTTTGGTAAAATATATTACTATGATATAAGTGTATGAGTGTATAAGTGCAGCAAATGAACTAGAGAGAGGATAACTAAGCTACTCAGCAAAATATATCATAGCACAAGCACACAGGAAAATCACAGCCACACAAACAATATAAGAAATTTATAGTGGTTCCCCAAACTTGGGTACATCCACTCTTTTACCACCCTATGTAGGAATCCACTACAGGTTTTGATCAGGTGACTACCACCAATGAGCTTTTGATCAGGTGCTCAAAAACCAACCCAAGTCTTTTGGAAGGAGACTTGCAACCAGAATAATTTTGAAGGGAATTAAAACCCTGTACAGAGGTGGGGAAGATAGGTTGATTTGGACTACTCTTTTCTCAAGCAAATGAGAGAAGTCTTGAGAATTCTTCAGATATTGTCAAAGATCCCCCTGAGATTAACAGTTGTTCAGGAAGGGGAACTTTGCTAGGATGAAGGTCTTTTGATATAAGATCAACTCTCCAGGGATCCTTTGACTGATTGAATATTCTTGTCACTTGAGATCCTGGAAATAAAGAAGGAGGGCGAAGAAAGACTCTTGATTGTGATTGATGTTCTTTCTTCTTCTTCTTTTGAGAGCCGTTATTTTTCTCTTTTTTATATCTTCTTCTGTCTTAGTATCAAGGAGAGTGATCCTTTTTGTATCTGACAGAGAGATGATCAGGATGATAGCTGCCATAAGTTCGAATTCAAAAACTTGCAATAAATGCTCAGCCAAAATCTGGGAAATGAAAACCGGCAAGTATGTTGTCATATATTCTATTCTATGTCTATCCCGAGATATAATCAATTAATTCTTTTGAAAATATTTACAAACAATACTGCCAGTAACGGCTTGATTTAAAGGATATAAGTGCATTGATTATTCAGGGAATTAACGGTCTATAATAGATATAGAATCAGGAGATAGAAAAGGAAAGAATAAATAACAATATGACTTATAGTTTTCGTCGACCAGAGAACAGCTTTCGTCAACCTGAGATCAGAGATCATCAACCTCAGAACTGTTTGTCAACCTGAGCTCTGCGAAACGCTGCGCTGCATAAACTGATGGATTCTGTGCTCTAAGTTCATCGACCTGAGAATCTGAAATTAGTCGACCTCAGAACTTGGTCGAACTGAAGGTGTTGAGATAATAGCACATCTGGCGTTGAGTCATTGAGAGTGTTGAGTCATTGATAGCATTGAGAGCATTGAGTGATCTTTGACTCTGAGTAAACTTTGGCTTTGAGTGAACTATGGCATTGAGACAATTATGGCGCTGAGTGATCTTTGGCGTTGAGAGCATTTAGTGAAACACACACTTCGCAGACCACGGAATTTTTCTTCTAAGACCAAATCGTCGAACTCAGAACTCTTCTCTTTCACTTAGAGTTTGTCGACCTGAGAACAGACTGAGAGAATTTTCTTCTAGGGCTGATTTTGGAGCTATCTTCAGGCATGTCCTTGATCGTCCATCTGTAGGACTGACCTAAGACTAGAAAGACATAAAACTTGACCCTTCTATACAACATGGGTCACACCCTAAGAAGAGAACCTAGCCCAAATCACCTAGGGGTTCCAACACCATCATTCATCGAACGAAGCTTGGCGAAATTAGAATAATTCGTCGAACGGAGCTCGACGAAATCTGAATAATTCGTCGAACTCAAAATTGTCAAACAGAAATTTTACTGCTTTTCAAAAGATTCTCATGAGGTATCAGGACTTAAATGTACTTATGTGTCCATTAGATATGATAATAGTGATGCTCCTGCTGAGGGGGAGCAAGTCCAGCACTTGCTGGAACTAGATCAGCCTCCTATTGAGAAGGAGCAAGCAGCTACTGCAGAGGATCAGAGATCTTCACTGCTGATCAGTTTATCCTAAGGACATTAGACAGACAAAGGGGGAGATTGCTTATGACATAGTCATAATCTTCTCTGAGTCTAAGGAGGACTGCTGCTAAGAAAACAGTGTTATTACAGGAGAAGAAGAACAGCTAGTAGTCAGCTCAAGTGGATCCATGGTTCACTCAAGTGCCAAGGGGTTGCAGTGATGTGGTGTATCAATGATATCACGACAAGTGGATGTTGATTCTGTAGATACAACATCAGTAAATGGAACTATGTGTGCAGCAAGTTCAAGTGATGCAGTGGTTTGTTGTTTCAATGTATCAACACAAAAGATATGACTCCTAATCTAGTAGATTGATCACTAGGAAAATTTCCTTAGTGTTATCAATATAGGACTTTGATTAGGATCAAGATATAATCTCTCCCATGATCCTTTCTCCTCCCTCAATAGATATACCTATTAAAGAGGACAGAAAGGGGGAGATGTGTGACAATACATAAGGGGGAGATATAGAAGCAATACTTGACAAGACTAGGTCATGTTGAGTCGGTTCATATTACTGGAAATGATTCTAGTAGTATGAGAAATGCAATGACTGACTACATGTTGAGTCATGATTGTGTCAGTGCATATTTTGAGGTAAGTGCTTCTAGTGGTGCTCCATTCAAATATTAAGTAGTATAAAGGAGAGTGCATACTATTTGAGCAATTGCTCAAGTAGTATGAGGATGCTTTGACTTAACTTATTGAGTCAATACAATCAAATGGAGCACATTGAATTAATATAGCATAAGCTAGCAGTTGTAGCAAATTATAATCTATATCTGCATGAATTTATTCTGTCAATTATGTTAATGTCTCTTAGTATTGTTGGGTGTTCTGCCTTCTTCAAATAGGGGGAGATTATTGGGTCTATTGCCCACAATGTACCCTAGATTGGATTTAAAGAGGCATCACCATCAACACTAAGAGAATAGTTGTATTTGATGTTATTAAAGCTCATCATGTGCAGGATGTTCCATATAACAAGTCTAGACAGATTGTATAAGTGATGTGACTGGTGGTCACAAAGTGAAGATGCTGGAAAGGCATGAATTTGCCTAAGTCCACAAGCATTGAGTGACTCAACGCTAGAAGTTAAGGAGCAATTGAAAATGTAGCCAAGTCAAGAGGCGTTGAGCAGAGCAAACTCACTCAACGCTAGAGGTAAGGAAGAATGTTGGCAAGCTGGAAATGTGGTTATGTCCACAAGCGTTGAGTGAAGTTCATTCACACAACGCCATACAACTATAGGAAGAAATATGGTTAAGTAGTTTGGCATTGAGTGATGAAGACACACTCAACGCCATACAACAAAATATTGTGAGTTAAACTGAGTTCAGAGTTCATTGAACTCAGTTTAGAGTTCGTCGAACTGAGCTCATCATTCGTCGAACTCAGTTCACCATTCGTCGAACTAATTTCAGGGTGAGGCAGGATGAGTTAGTCAAAGCCTAAGGTTAAGAGTCAGAAGAGTGGCTAAGTCCACAGGCATTGAGTAAAGGTCATTCACTCAACACCATAACCTCATAAGTGTTGAGTAACACTCACAGTCAAATCCAGTGTTTTTAAACACAGAAAATTTGGCTAAGGCAAAAAACGTTGTGTGATGAAAACACACTCAATGCTCTCAACGCCTAAGATGCTACAGTGGCAGAAATTTGACTAAGGCAAAAAGAGTTGAGTGATGAAGACACACTCAACGCTCTCAACGCCTAAGATGCAGAAAGCTTTTCCAAGGCAAAAAGTGTTGAGTGATGAAGACACACTCAACGCTCTATACACCAGAGAAGCATGAAGATTTTGGCTAAGGTAAACGACGCTGAGTGAGGCTTGTTCACTCAACGCTCTCAATGCCTAGATAGATAGAAATCTGTCTAAGTGTTTTGGCGTTGAGTGATGCTTACTCACTCAATGCCTATGCTAATGTTGCTTTATTTTTGGCTAAGTCCACAGCTGGTGATGTCAGCAAGTCAACAAGTCAACATTTTTCAAATTAGTGGCGGGATTGTTACAGTACACGACAAATATTGTCGCAGACCTACTGTACGACAGTTGGCGTTAAAGTAAGGTTATTTCTGGCCATTAAAGTTGTGGGGACCACTTCTCAAGAGCTGTTGAGTCATATTCAATAAAAGGGAAACGCATTATAGAAGAAAGAGAGCTTTTTGGAGAAAAGCAATCAGGCAGTTCTTCTTCACCACCATTGTTGTTGTGCTGAAGAACAGGAAGCTCAAGTCAGCAAGACGAAGAGCAAGTTAGTTGTTGGTATCGACATCTTCAACAGCAAGATAGCTGGTTTGATCTTCATCTGCACCAGCAAGTTAGCTCAGAGGGATTCTTTGAGAAAAAGGTAGAAGCTTGGGCCGACCCTTACTGTAGGTGCTTCACAGACCCAGCCAACAAATCCTAAAGAACATTCTCTTGGGGTACTGTGAAGAAGGAGATAGTGCTGAGCATTTGGCTCAGTTCAGAAAGGAGTAGAGAAGCTGATTTGCAAGCTACTTCCAGCACAGGCCAAAGCAAGATCTTCATCCTTATTGTTGTGAATAAAGGAGTAGGGCTGGGATTCTCTTAGCTCAGGCTGTAGCAAGATCTGCTGCAGTAACTTTACAGTTCTAGCAGGAAAAATCCATGGTGCTGTGAAGTAGTTGTTAGGGATGAGCTTCAGGCTCAGTTCAGAAAGAGGCAAAACATTATTCTGCAAGTCACTTCCAGCTCAAGTAAAATATATACTTGTTGCGGTTGAAGTAGTTAGGATTGAGTATATCTCAGTTCAAGTATGGTAGACTCAGGAAATATATTCCTGGAGTCAAAGTTGGGCTGAGTCTAACTCAGTCAAGGTAGATTGGCACAGAGAAATTTCTCTTATGTCCAATCAAGACTCACCAACTCACTTCCACCTTATAGGATCCTTTTTGGATCTGAGTGGTAGGAGCAAAGTTTCTCTGAGGTAGGATCCAAGTGTGGATCTGAGTTATAGGGTTGTTTAGCCTGAGCTGTAGGTGCTTAGAAGGGCACTGAGGTAGGTACCTTCTGGGTGTTGAGTGTAGGAGTGTTGTAGTACTCTGAGAGTAGGGACTTGTGCTTGAAACTATAGGGTTGAGAAGCCTGAGCTGTCGGCCTTTGTGTAAGGCTGAGGTAGGTGCCTTGAGGGTCACTGAGTGTAGGAGCACTACGAAGCTCTGAGGTAGGATCCCTAGTGAATTTGAGGTAGGGTTGTCCTCCCAGCCTGAGTGTAGGGCTTAACAGCCTGAGGTAGGTGGTCTGCTGACCACTGAGTTGTAGGCCATTATGGCTGAGAAGTAAGTATTGGAGGAGACTTAGAGATCCTGAGGGATCTGAGGTGTAAGTTCTTTGGAGAAAGTTTTGCAGAAGTGCCTACTCCAACAAGATAGTTGGATAGGTGGGAGGGAAAGTGGATGTACCATAGTTAGGGGAACCGCTATAAATCATAGTGTGTTTTTCTGTGTTATTTTCTTTGTGCAGGTTGTGTACATCTTGAAAGCATAAAACAACTTAAAGCCAAAGCTCTTAAAGAAGAAACATAAAAGAACTCAAAAAGAGACTAATAACCTATTCACCCCCCCCCTTTAGGTGACTTAGCAATCCTTGAATTAAAGACTTTCAGGAAGAGCAGTCCCAGCTAGAAGCAACGGAGGAGGTAGTTGAGATGATAGTTCTCACCCGGGGAGGAAGGGTGGAGAAAGTGCGGGTCAGCGGGGAGTTGAGCCCGGAAGGTCAGAAGAGGATGTTGGAGTGCATCAAGAAGAACATGGACATCTTCGCGTGGGGCGTGGCCGACATGCCAGGAATTGATGCGGATGTTGCTTTCCACCGCCTCAACCTTGATGCCGACATCTGTCCCATCCGTAAGAAGAAGAGTTCGACCGCTGACAAGCTTGTCGTGCCCATCCGTGAAGAGGTGAAAAAGTTCTCGAAGGCGGGGTTTGTATCTAAGATCCAGTATCCAGGCTGGGTCTCCAATATGGTGATGGTCAAAAAGGGGACGGTTGTTGGAGGATGTGTATTGGTTTTTCTCTTTTGAATAAAGCATATCCCAAAGATTGTTACCCCCTGCCTCGAATTGACATATTGGTTGACTCAACCGTCAGTTTTTCACCAATGAGCTTTCTATATGCATTTTCATGTTATCACCAGATAAGGATGCACCCGCCTAACATGAAAGATGTTTCCTAGGGGAGGGGTGCTACTGCTATAAAATAATGCCTTTTGGGCTGAAAAATGCTGGGGCAACGTACCGGAGGATGATGGATCGGGTCTTCCGGGAGCATAAGGGAAGAAACTTGGAGGTGTATGTGGAGAACCTCATGATCAAGAGTCGGGACGTGGACTCTCACCTCCAAGATTTGGAGGTGACCTTCATCACCCTGTGAAGATGAGGATGAACCCCTTGAAGTGTGTCTTCGGGGTAAGAATGGAAAAGTTCCTAGGTCATCTCTTTAGTCCAGCGGGGGTGGAACCCAACCCTGATAAGGTGAGGGAGATCATGGAGTTGAGGTCGCCTCAGAATGCCAAGGAAGTCCAGTGCCTGACAGGGAAGCTGGCAGGGCTGAGAAGGTTCCTCTCTCGGGTGAGAGAGAAGTGCTCGCCTTTATTCGAAGCGCTAAGAGGGGGTCGGAAATTCGAGTGGTCTGAGGAGTGCGAGAAGGCCTTCCAAGCCTTGAAGAGGCAACTGACCCTGGCTCCGCTTCTCCAGGGACCCAAGGAAGAGGAAGATCTATCCTTATACCTTGGGGTCAGGACCGAGGTTGTGAGCTCCATCCTGGTCTGGGAGGAAGGAAAGAAGTAACTACCAATTTACTATGTAAGCAGGGTCCTGAGAAATGTGGAGCTTCGATACCCAATTTTGGAGAAATTGGCTTTCGCTTTGATCATCTCAGCTCGGAGGCTCCAACCATACTTCCAAGCGCATTCAATCCTGGTGGTGACTGACCACCTCCTTCATAATATCTTTGAGAGGGTTGAGCATTCGAGAAGACTTGCAAAATGGTCGGTAAAGCTGAGCGAGTTTGACATTTATTTTGTTCCTCTCCTCTCAATCAAGGCCCAGGCAATGACCGACTTCTTGGTCGACTATGTGGTTGAGGTGGCGGAGACTGAGCTCACTCGTCCGATCCCTTGGAAGGTGATGGTGGATGGCGCTCTAGGAAGGCACTCTTTGGGAGTAGGAGTGATTCTGTAGAGTCCTTAAGGGATGAGGATAGAACAGACGGTGGTCATCCATTTTCCCATTACCAACAACCAAGCAGAGTATGAGGCGGTGATCGCAGGGCTGCGTATGGCCAGGGAGCTGGGGTGCATGATGTGGAAGTGCTAATAGACTCCATGGTGGTGTCCTCTAAAATCAACGGCAAGTTCGAAGCGAGGGAGCCTACTCTCCAGTTGTACCTGACAAAGGTAAAGGGATTCATTGTCACGTTCCAAACGTTCTCCATCCGATACGTGTCGCGGGAAGAAAATGAACAAGTGGATCAGCTAGCTAAGTTTGGACTCTGTGCGGGTGGAACCCTGATAGACCTATTCCACCCTTCCATCGAAGAAGGGGATCTGATGGAAGTGGATCGACGCTCTCCTGGATAGATCCTTTCACAACCTTCTTATCCAGATGGGAGTTCCCGGAAGGCATGGACAAAAAGCGCTTCAAGCATAAGTCGGCGTATTACCTCATGCACAATGGGAAGCTTTACAGGAAGACCCGCTCAACCTTGTTAGCGCATTACGTGGCTGAGGAGGAGGTCACAAGAATTTTGGAAGAAGTCCATTTTGAGGAGTGCAGGAGTCAGTCAGGGAGCAGGACCATGGAGGGAAGGATAGTAAGGCAAGGGTACTTCTGGACGACCCTAGGTCAGGATGCCACCGAGTTTGCAAAGAAATGTCAAAAGTGCCAGCTATTTACCCCTCTCCAACTAATACCAGCCCAGAGGCTCAGAAGCATCATTGCCCCTAGCCATTTTCCATTTGGGGAATGGATCTTATAGGGCTCTTCCCCCAAGCCAGCGGGCAGAGAAGGTTCCTGCTGGTCATGGTCGACTATTTCTCTAACTGGTTGGAAGTAAAGGCACTGGCCAAGGTGACCTCCCAAGTGATTCAAAACTTTGTGTGGGGGGAAATCATTTGTCGACACAGGTTTCCCCAGGCCATTGTCACGGAAAATGGGCCACAGTTTGTCAGTATGGAGTTCATCAGTTTTTGTGGTCATCTCGGGATTGATCTTTAGTTTGCATCAGTCCACCACCCCAGGAGTAACGGGCAGGTGGAGGCAGCGAACAAGATAATTATAAACTTGTTAAAAAAGAATGTGGAAAATCTGAAGGGGTGCTGGGCGGAGAACCTCCCTTCAGTCCTTTGGGCCCTGAGAACCCCTCTCAAAATGGCCATGGGGGAGACCCCCATCAATCTCTCCCACGGTTGTGAAGTTGTGCTCCCGATAGAGTTTGAGGTCCAGACACCACGAATAGTAGAGGCAGAGGAAGGAAGAGAAGAGTGGAGGGTTGAGAACGAAGACGAGTTGCGACTCTCCCTAGATATGGTGGAGGAGCTATACGACTTGTCAGCCATCCGACAGGAAGAGGTCAAGCGGAGGATGGCCAAATACTTCGACAAATATGTCAAGATCAAGTAGTTTGTAAAGGGGGATCTGGTCTTGAAGAAGGTCGACGCTGTCGGAAGATCGACAGCCGTCGATAAGTTGAATCCTAATTGGGAGGGTCCTTATGTTATTAAAGAAACCTTGAAATCTGGGGGATATCACCTCCAAGATGTGGAGGGGGAGCCCCTCAGTCATGCCTACAGCGGCGATGACATGAAGCATTTCTACCCATGAAAGTAATAAATCAATCCCTTATCATATTCTTGGTTGTTATTGGTAGTTCGTTGCTCAACATTTGGAATATGGGATGTGGTTGGCCAAAGGGAAGGTCTTGTTGATGTTCAACACCCGTCGTCAGGCTCCTACTAGCTGATCGGGTAAGTGGTAGTGCTGGTGGTTGGCCAAAAGGAAAGTCTGGTTAATGCTCAGCATCCGCCATCAGGCTCCTACTAGTTGATCGAGCCGTCCGGATCCTACTAGCTGATCGGGTCGGTGGTTCCTGTGGTTGGCCAAAAGGAAAGCCCGGTTGATGCACAACACCCTCCATCAGGCTCCTACTAGCTGACCGGGTCGGTGGTAGCACCCGGTGGTTGGCCAAAAGGAAAGTCTGGTTGGTGCTCAACACCCGCCATCAGGCTCCTACTAGCTGATCAAGCCAGTGGTAGCACCCGGTGGTTGGCCAAAAGGAAAGTCTGGTTGATGTTTAACACCCGCCGTCAGGCTCCTACTAGCTGATCGGGCCGGTGGTAGCGCCCGGTGGTTGGCCAAAAGGAAAGTCTAGTTGATGCTCAACACCCGCTGTCAGGCTCCTACTAGCTGATCGGGCCGGTGGTAGCACCCGGTAGTTGGCCAAAAAGGAAAGCCTGGATGATGCTCAACACCCACCGTCAGGCTCCTATTAGCTGATTGGGATGGCGATAGCGCCTGGTGGTTGGACAAAAGGAAAGTTCGGTTGATGCTTAACACCCGCCATCAGGCTCCTACTATCTGATAGGGCCAGTGTTAGCGCTCGGTGGTTGGACAAAAGGAAAGCCTGGTTGATGCTCATCTCCCACCGTCAGGCTCCTACCAGCTGACAAAAAGAAAGAAAGGAGGAAAGTGGAAATTCCTAACAGCTCGCTAGAGAAAGAATTGAAAGAGTCAAATATCACCAAGGGACGAGAATCACGAGAGGGTTGGATCTCACCTCTCAGGTGCCCGCTCGTCATGTATCCGGTCCGACACCTGCGAGGTGACCCATGTCATAAGGACTCAGTAGTGTGAGGTGATCGAAATCCCTCAGGTCGCGTCACGACCCAATGAAGCTTGGCTTGCATGAAGCCAAACACCCTGGGCGTGAGTCGAAGCGGGCCTTATCCTTGACCTTACGGGCGGCGTAGGAGAAGCTCTCTGATTAAAGAGGGCGGATCGCCACTCGCGGTTCGCCTATATAAGGTCTTATCATTTTTCTAAACTAAGTCCTCGAGAATCGTGCGATCTCACAAGCAGGGCATGGGTTCGTAGGGGGCGAGCGGGAAGGCTGAGTCAGGTCGCGAGTACACAAAAAAAGAAGAAGGGGAAAAAGTTACCAAAAGCAATAAACATTGTTTAAGAAAAGTGCATATGCATTAATCATAAAAGGTTACAAGGTATGGGACTCAGCCCGCATATACATTACAGCGGGATAAAAAAAAGAAAATACATATATTGTGGTGGTCGCAAAGGTTCGAAGAAAATAAAAGCAACCGAACTAGCAATCCAATGAGGCAAGTATACCTATCGAACTGTAGCTAGGGGACATAAGTGTCGTATTAAAATCCGGTAACTGTTGAATAAACTTACTCACACGAAGGCTATTATGTTATCGACGGAAAAACAAGGGTTTGAGAAACTAAGTGCAATAAAGGAAATAAAGCTATGCTAGAAAGAAAACTACTATAGTTAATTAAAGAGCATAAAGTAAGCGATTACAACGAAGGGCTGAAACTATGAAATGGAAATGCACTCGATCAAGAATCACCTCGGCTAAAGACGAATAAGAAATAAGATAAAAACCTAAACTTAATAGGGTAAAGTTCCTTGACCGTGAAGGTTCCTAAAGCTTGAACACACTTCTCTCGAAGTCTTGCCCAACTGAGTTTAGGAAGGTCCGACTGACTCTCGTCTAAATCGGAGGCCTAAAGCTCGCTTTACGCGGTGAACCCCACTATTGGATTTTACTCCAATCCGGGAGATTTGGACATCTGCCTCTCTCGAGGAGTGCGTACAACTCCCTTTACTCTTGAATGCTCACTTCATTCTATCGGTCTCTCGGCTAGCCCAGAATGAAAGCAAAGGTGGAGAGTATATATCGATAATATACCTCCAGCCCATGAAAAATCAAGAGTAATTCAAGGCCTAAAACCTAAAAAGAAAAGGTAAATTAAAACATCATAACTTAATCGCTCGAACCTCGGATCATCAAGATCGAGTACAAGAAGGATTAGTTAATCATAATGGAGTGGAGGAGGGGGGATTAGTAGTAAAGCATAGTAAGAACACAAGTAATAAAGGAGAGAAAACAACACTTTTATTAATACTAGAAGAGAGCTACACTTGCATGGAAATGAAAACTACACTTGCATGAAATTAAAGTCCTAATCTAGCCCTACATTTATCAACTAAAACAAGAGCATAAATTGCAATAAAAGCTTAAACAAAAGCTAAACAAAACTAGGGTTAAGAAAAATTACAAAATAAAAGAAGAGAGAGAGAGAAGAACATGAAAAAGACCAAGAAACAAAGGGGCAGCACCTCCCCCTCTCAAGAGAAGCTTGCTGAAATGGAAGGGGGGCTGAATTTATAGAAAAAGCTCACGGGTTGGTCATGCCCTTCGATACGCCCTAGGGGGGCATGTCAGGGGGCGTGACATGTACGGGTTTGACCTCAGGCTCTGGATTCTGGCAGGAAGGATGATTGCTTCTGTACGTCGGTGGACATGCCCTGGTTCACGCCCGTGTAGGGGGGCGTGACACGTACGTCGCGTCAAAATCATTGCTCGGAAATCCGTCAGTTATCAGAAAAGGTGGGGTAACGCCCTGTGTCACGCCCGTGATAGGGGGCGTGACAGTACTGTTGGCGTGCTGAGTCGAAACGGCATTTAATGCGACGGCAGACTTCGGGCAAAGGGTGTCACGCCTCGGGTCATGCCCGGGGACATGCCCGGGGAGGGCGTGTCATGGGGGCGTGACAACCGTTTTTTCTGGTATTTTGTCTCTGTCATCAGGCTTCATTGGGATCGGGTGACACGCCCTAGGTCACGCCCAGGGAGGGCGTGATAGGGGGGCATGACAGGTCAATTTTGATCAAACTTCTGGAAACCTGCAAAAAGAGAGGAAAAAGTTAGGGGCAATAAAATAAAAATAAGAAAGATAAAAATAAAGCTTAAAATACAAGATTTGTACATTATAAACTAGAAAAATACGATAATAGTTTAGGCTATAAAATGTATTATCAAATTCCCCAGAGCTTAAGCTTTGCTTATCCCCAAGCAAAAATATAAAAACTAGATAATCATAAAAAGGACTAATCAAAAATTCTAATTATTCCCACACAAGTACCATGTGAAATTCTAAATAGGGAAAAGGCGAAACGTATATCTAAAACAATTATTTAGGTACGGTTTAACTTTTATAAACTTTACTAACAAAAATAAATCATCCAAAATTTTAACAAAATTCTTTAAATAGATTTAAGCAAAGCAACGAAAATGAAAAAATGCATTGAGTTGTTACTAGATACAAGCAACGCATTATAATTATATCAATTAAATAACAAAAATCTAAGTTTAAATCCAAAACTAAAACTGATTTACTTTTCTTCTTTTCTTAGTTATTAAATAAAATTCAAAAGGCGTGAATCAAAAGAACTTAAATCGGACAAAAACGTTTGGTTTAGGAATATGATTAGGAGTGGAATTCAAAGATAAACGTGAAGAATTAAAATCACACTAAACCCAAACAAAGAGTTTCAAAAAAATTTCATTTAAAATAAAAATATATACATTTTTTTTCTTTCTTTTCCTTTCTTTTCCATTTTTTTCTTTTTCTTTTTTCAAAACAAAGGCCATAAATATTTTTATTTCATTTTTAATTGGCCAAATAAAAACAAACATATCTTTTGAGGATACTTTTTCAAAAACCTTCTCCCAAGAATATCACAAAATAACCTATCAAAATCATAAAAATATTTTATGAAACTCAAAAAGGTTAGTGTGATTAGATAGGTTGGAAATTTTGGTCTTGGTGAAAATGATATGAAAAGAGGAGCTATCAAATGAATTTTGAAAAAGGCTCAAAAGCGGTTAACTAGTGGTGACAGTTTTTAGGTTGGTAGGAAAGCTCAAACGAAAACAAAAATGGCCTAAATCATTTTCACGCTTTTAAATTTATTTAAAACAAAGATTTGAAAATTTTCAAAAAACAAGTCCTAGATAATAAAAGAAGATGGATGAAATTATCTTGAAAATAAAAATAATAAGTGACTTGGATCGTTCACATCTACTACGCTATTAAAAAGTTAACCTTACCAAAATTATCCAAAAATGAAAAAGAAAATAGTGGATGATGAATTTTTGAGAAAGTAAAGGAAATAAAGAACGAAAAACCATAATATAAATGCGAGTTTTAGAAAAATATTTCACCTTAACATGCTACCGTGAATTAGAAACACAGCATGACCAACATTTTACTTGTGAAACATAATTAAAAAGGACGATTAAAAATATTATAATTAACTAAGTTGTTTATAGGAAATTTTGAGTAAAACAAAACAAAAACTAGGGGTACTATTGAGATACCAAAATGTCTAAACTATTAAAGTAAGAACAAAAAAAACAAATATATTTTTTTATTTTTGAAATATTCTCTTTTTTTGGATTTTGGAAATATTTCCTTTTTTTATATATTTTTTTCCAAAAAATATACACAAAAAGCAAAAATATTTGCACTAAGCAAAAAGAAGTAGGAAGTCCTCCCCCAAGCTTAAAATGGACATTGTCCTCAATGGCAAAAGAAGGGGATTGGAGAAGGAGAGAAAATTAAAGTACAGAATTGAAAGACAGAATTGAAAAACAGGTACTTCCCTGGATTTATTTGCTGCGAAAGCTAACTGATGTCGCTCCCCCAAGCTTCTTATTTGGACTTCGTGATGGATTTAGCAACGTTGGAGCAGGCGATCGCAGAAGCTTCAGCTTGTCGGAGCCGTCCGGGGCCAAAATTGTAAAATAAAGAAAACAGAAAAAGATAAATTTGGTTGCCTCCCAAGAGCGCCCTTTGTTTAAAGCGTCGTTGAACTCGACCCATCAAAAATAATATTGTCCAAAAATATTGTTGTCCAGAAATAAAATAGTTTTTAACAAAAAATAAAAGTTTGAAGTTAGAGTTCGTGCAGCGGATACTTAACAATGTTTGGACTGACATCATCATCACCAGAGAAATAAAGTTTAAGACACTGACCATTCACTTTGAAATTACCCTTATTAGGGTGAGAAATTAAAACAGTTCCATACGGGAAAACTTCTAAAACACAAAAGGGCTCAGACCAACGAGATTTTAATTTGCCCGGAAGTAAACGTAATCGAGAATTATAAAGAAGAACCTGGTCACCCGACTTAAAATTTTTTTGATGCCTTAAGTGCTTATCGTGCAAACGCTTCGTCCGCTCTTTATAAAGTTTGTTATTTTCGTAAGCGTAAGAGCGCCACTCGTCGAGTTCATAAAGTTGAAATTTTCTAAGGTCACCGACAGAGTGGGGATCGAAGTTTAAAAATCTTAAAGCCCAAAAAGCTCGGTGTTCTAATTCTACGGGTAAATGGCACGATTTTCCATAGACCAGCCGATACGGCATACATCCGAGGGCGGTTTTGTACGCAGTTCAGTAGGCCCATAGAGCATTGTCTAATTTGGCTGACCAGTCTTTCCTATAAGTTAAAATAGTCTTTTTTAATATTCTTTTTATTTCTCTATTTACTACTTCGACTTGTCCGTTAGTTTGGGGGTGGTAGGCTGTTGAAAGCTTATGTGTAACACCGTATTTGGTAAGGATTTTTGAAAATTGTGTGTTACAGAAATGGGAACCCCTATCGCTAATGATGGCGCGCGGCGTACCGAATCTAGAAAATAATTTTTTCAAAAAGGCGACTACAACTTGGGAGTCGTTCGTAGGAAGAGCTTGGGCTTCAGCCCATCGTGAAACATAATCAACGGCAACTAAAATATACTTATTTCCGAAGCTGGAAGGAAGAGGGCCGACAAAATCGATTCCCCATATGTCGAAAATTTCGCACTCGAGGAAATAATTTTGCGGCATTTAATTTTTATTTGAAATGTTGCCCGACCGTTGGCACTATCACACCTACTCATAGAGGCTTGCGCATCTTTAAAAAGGTTAGGCCCGTAAAAACCCATGCAAAGCACCTTGTGAGCGGTGCGAGCAGCTTGATAGTGCCCACCTGTCGGACCTTCATGTAAGTGTTTTAAAATATCAACTCCTTCTTCATAAAAAACACATCTCCTTATCACTTGATCCGCACAGACTCTGAAAAGATGCGGGTCTTCCAAAAAATAGTTCTTTAGCTCAGAAAAAAATTTCTTCTTTTGCTGAGAGGAGAACTCTTTTTGGAGAACCCGGGCCACTAAATAGTTAGCGATGTGTGCGAACCAAGTAGAAGTAGATGTGTTAATTGAAAGCAGCTTCTCATCAGGAAAATAATCATTAAAAGATTTTTCATTTAATTTTTCTATAAAGGGATTGTCTAATCTGGAGAGATGGTCGGCGGCCAAGTTCTCGGCTCCTCGCTTATCACGGATCTCTAAGTCAAACTCCTAGAGGAGTAAGACCCAGCAAATCAAGCGCGGTTTGGCATCCGTTTTGGCAAGAAGATATTTGAGGGCCGAATGGTCCGTAAAAACAATAATTTTTGAAACTGTAATATAAGGACGGAATTTATTGAAAGTGAATACTACAGCTAGGAGCTCCTTCTCAGTCGTGGTGTAATTTTCCTGTGCAGATGTGAGCGTTTTACTAGCGTACTAGATGGGGTGGAAGTTTTTAGATATGCATTGACCTAATACGGCTCCCACCGCGAAATTAATCGCATCGCACATTATCTAAAATGGAAGGTCCCATACCGGAGCTATTATAATCGGTGCGTTAATTAACTTTTCTTTTATTAATTCGAAGGCAGAAAGACAAGAGTCATCAAAAATGAATGGGGCGTCTTTTTCTAGAAGATGGGTAAGGGGCTTGGTGATCTTGGAAAGTCCTTTATGAAGCGGCGGTAGAAACCAGCGTGACCTAAGAAACTTCTTATAGCTTTTATATTCGTAGGCGGCGACAGCTTCTCAATAATTTCTATCTTCGCAATATCTACCTCAATACCTCTTGCAGAAATTTTATGACCCAAAACTAACCCTTCCCTCACCATAAAATGACATTTTTTCCAAATTTAGGGCAAGGTTAGTCTCTTCGCATCGTTCTAAGACTTTTTCGAGGTTTTCTAAACATCTATCAAAGGAATCGCCGAACACGGAGAAATCATCCATAAATACCTCCATAATTCTTTCTACGTACTTGTCAAAGATAGCGAGCATACATCACTGGAATATCGCTGGCGCATTGCACAATCCAAACGGCATTATTCGGTAGGCGAAGGTGCCGAAGGGACAAGTAAATGTAGTTTTCTCTTGGTCCTCGGGAGAGATGGGGATTTGAAAATACCCCGAGAGGCCATTGAGAAAACAATAAAAGCTATGGCCGGATAATTGTTCT
Organism: Platanthera zijinensis; assembly: GCA_039513925.1. NCBI lineage: Eukaryota > Viridiplantae > Streptophyta > Magnoliopsida > Asparagales > Orchidaceae > Platanthera > Platanthera zijinensis. The sequence continues at coordinate 105,817,273 of CM077078.1, read as the reverse complement.
AAAATCTGGTCGATAAACGGCAAAGGAAAGTTGTCCTTGTGGGTGGCGTCATTCAGCTTCCTATAATCTATACACATACGCCAACCCGTCACCATCCGTGTCAGGATTAATTCATTATTTTCATTACTAACTACCGTTATCCCTCCCTTCTTTGGTACTACCTGAACAGGGCTAACCCACTTACTATCTGATATAGGGTAGATAATTCCTGCGTCTAATAATTTCATAACCTTGCCCTTAACTACTTCTTTCATGTTCAGGTTTATACGGCGCTGAGGTTGAATGGAGTTACGCGAATTATCTTCCATTAAAATTTTATGAGTGCAGAAAGATGGGCTTATGCCCTTGATATCAGATATCTGCCAAGCAATAGCTCGACGATGTTTACATAAAACTAAAAGAAGTTTTTCATTTTGCACATCCGTGAGGTAGGCCGAAACTATAACTGGCAGCTTGGAGTTCTTTTCTAAGAAGGCGTACTTGAAATGTTCGGGAAGTTCTTTAAGTTCTAGGGTAGGGGGTTCTTCATAAGAGGATTGAGAAATTCTTTCTTTTTCAAATACTATATCTTCGTAGATTTTTTTATACGGAAAATTAAAAGGGGTGGAGTTGGTGGCCAAGGCGGCTTCTTGCAGCGAATCAGTTGGAAGAGTAGAAGAGAAACAAAAATCGGAAAATTCTGTTTCAAAATCAGATAAAAGATAAGAGGATTTTATACTTTCTTCACTTAGGTGTAGCGATTCAGTCAAAAGAGTAGAGGAGGAACAAAAAGAAGAAAATTCTTTTTCAAAATTAGAGAGGCAATAGGAAGATTCATCACTCACGGCCTCTACGAAAAAGCAGGAGTCATCATTTGCTAAGGTGTTTTTTATCGAAGGTGTGATAGAGAAAGTGACTTCATCGTCGCCTACTCGAAGGAAGAGATTACCATTGCAAACATCAATGATAGCTCGGGAGGTGGCAAGGAAGGCTCGGCCAAGGATCAGGGGAACCTCGACGTCTTCTTCGATATCCAAAATGAGAAAGTCCACCGGGAAGATGAACTTGTCGACTTTTACTAGATTATCCTCCACTATTCCTAACGGGTACTTAACGGATCTGTCGGCGAGCTGGATACTCATGCGTGTGGGGTTGAGGCTACCAATTCCTAACTTTTTAAACAATGAGAGGAGCATTAGGTTAATACTCGCACCTAAGTCAGCTAATGCGTGCTTGACAAAAAGATCACCGAAGACACACGGAATAGAAAAACTACCCGGGTCACTAATTTTCTTCGGCAAACCGTTTGTCAAAACAACAGAGCACTCGGCATTTAACGTGACATGCAAAAGGTTCTCTAACTTTTTCTTGTTGGTCAGGAGGTCCTTAAGATACTTTGCGTACTTTATCATCTATGAAATCGCTTCATGGAAAGGCAGATTTATGTTGATTTGCTTGAACATTTCTAAGAAATGAGAGTAATGATCGTCCTGACGTTGTTTATTAAGTTCGGAAGGGTAAGGCGGGGTCGGATTATTTATAAAGATGGGTGGTGGAGTGAGATCTTTTTCTAATGTGGAGAGAGGGGTGATAACTTCTTCAGCAGAGGGTGAAATTTTTAAAATGGGAGCGAAGCTTTGATTTTTTAAAGCGGGGGCGGAGCTTTCCTCGGGCTCTTCACTAACCATACCGGGAACTTGCTTCCCACTCCGAAGAGTTATAGCTTTCGCTTGCTCTCTCGGGTTGGGCTCGGTATTGGAAGGAAGAGACCCTGCGGGTCGCTCAGAAATAATTTTAGCGAGTTGTCCTACTTGATTTGCAAGACTTTTAACGCTTCCAGTTAAGGTTCTTATCGTAGCGTCATTTGTGGTGATATATTTGGAAAGTAACTCCTCCAAGCAAGGAGGTTTTGGATAATTTTGAAGAGGTGGTGGTGGTGGTACAAAAAAATCATTTTGTGGTGGCGGGCGCATAACATTCGATGGATTACTCCATGAAAAATTCGGATGATTTCTTAAGGCAGGATTATAACTTTTCGGAAAATTAAAACCAGGAGGATGAAAATTCGCAGCAGAAAAATTATTAAAAGCATTTCTATGCATATTGTTAACAAAATCTAATTGTTCTGGAGAAGGAGTTGCAGATTCCCATACCTGAGGGGCGGAGGCAGCAGTCATCTCCGTTATCTTTTTGCTTAATATTTCAACTTGTAGAGCGAGCTGGGAGACGTTGTCCACTTCAAAGATACATGTAGGGTTGTTTGGGCAGGACCTAGGCACATTCCACTGATAAGTGTTCATGTCCATGTCCTCAAAAAGCTCAAGAGCTGCTTCCGGGGTCTTATGATTTAAAGTACCGCCAGAAGCTGCGTCTATCATTTGCTTTGTGCTTTGATTTAGCCCATTATAGAACATCTGCACTTGTAACCATATAGGCAGCGCGTGATGTGGGCATCGTCTTAATAATTCTTTAAATATTTCCCAAGTTTCATATAAGGTTTCGGAGTCTATTTGTCCAAAAGAGGAAATGTCATTCCTATGTTTTGCAGTCTTAGCTGGCGAAAAATACTTCCCAAAAAAATTTTCAGTTAATTCATTCCAGGTGGTTATGTTATTCTTAGGTAGAGTGTTCAGCCACTGCTTAGCTTTAGTTCTTAAAGAAAAGGGGAAGAGTCTTAGCCTGATTGCATCATTTGTGACACCATTTATCTTGAAGGTGTCATAAATTTCAAGAAAGCTTGCTATATGTGCGTTCAGATCTTCATCTTGAAGTCCGTCAAATTGCACATACTGCTGCACTATTTGAATTATGCTAGGCTTTAATTCGAAGTTATTATTTGCTATAGCAGGGCGGACAATGCTTGATTCTGTTCCCTCGAGATTCGGACGTGCATAATAGGACATAGTCCTTTGCAAGGCTTCATCTACGTTGGGTTCTTCCATTCTTAGAGTAGAGAATAACTCAGAGTCCTCAACCGGCACTTGGATAGTAGGACCTCTAAATCGTTATCTTCTCCGAAGAGTACGCTCAATTTTGTGGTCCAAGTCCAAAATAACTGACGGACTCCCGCGGGTCATGCACTAAAAGAAGAGAAGAGAAGAAAGAGAAATAAAAAAACTAGAAAGAAAAACTAGATTAATTTTTTTAAATAGATTTTTTTAAAGATTAACTCCCGAACTTCCCAATGACTACCCGGTGAAGTGTTCGCAAGGTACTAGACAAGATAACGGCATTTAAAGCCACTTTGCCCTTTTCGAGAGAATTAGGTGGCGTAGAAAAATTGTGAAATTTGTTACTATTAAGAGCGGTAATAAAAAAAATTTTGATTTTAAAAATTTTAAGAAAGAGGATGAGAAAGAGAAGAGATAAAATTAATAGGTTCATGTTTTCAATATATCAACGAAAGTTGCTCCCCGACAACGGTACCAAAAACTTGGTGGTCGCAAAGGTTCGAAGAAAATAAAAGCAACTGAACTAGCAATCCAATGAGGCAAGTATACCTATCAAACTGTAGCTAGGGGACACAAGTGTCGTATTAAAATCCAGGAACTGTTGAATAAACTTACTCACACGAAGGCTATTATTTTATCAACGGAAAAACTAGGGTTTGAGAAACTAAGTGCAATAAAGGAAATAAAGCTATGCTAGAAAGAGAACTACTGCAGTTAATTAAAGAGCATAAAGTAAGCGATTACAACGAAGGGCTGAAACTATGAAATGGAAATGCACTCGATCAAGAATCACCTCGGCTAAAGACGACTAAGAAATGCGATAAAAACCTAAACTTAATAGGGTGAAGGTCCTTGACCGTGGAGATTCCTAAAGATTGAACACGGTTCTCTCGAAGTCATGCCCAACTGAGTTTAGGAAGGTCCGACCGACTCTCATCTAAATCGGAGGCCTAAAGCTCGCTTTACGCGATGAACCCCACTATTGGATTTTACTCCAATCCGGGAGATTTGGACGTCTGACTCTCTCGAGGTGTGCGTACAACTCCCTTTACTCTTGAATACTCACTTCATTCTATCGGCCTCTCGGCTAGACCAGAAAGAAAGCAAAGGTGGAGAGCATATATTGATAATATACCTCCAGCCCATTAAAAATCAAGAGTAACTCAAGGCCTAAAACCAAAAAAGAAAAGGTAAATTAAAACATCATAACTTAATCGCTCGAAACCCAGATCATCAAGATCGAGTACAAGGAGGATTAGTTAATCATAATGGAGTGGAGGAGGGGGGATGAGTAGTAAAGCATAGTAAGAACACAAGTAATAAAGGAGAGAAAACAACACTTTTATTAATACTAGAAGAGAGCTACACTTGCATGGAAATGAAAACTACACTTGCATGAAATTAAATTCCTAATCTAGCCCTACATTTATCAACTAAAATAAGTGCATAAATTGCAATAAAATCTTAAATAAAAGCTAAATAAAATTAGGGTTAAGAAAAATTACAAAATAAAAGAAGAGAGAGAGAACATGAAAAAGACCAAGAAACAAAGGGGCAGCACCTCCCCCTCTCAAGAGAAGCTTGCTGAAATGGAAGGGGGCTGAATTTATAGAAAAATCTCACGGGTTGGTCACGCCCTTCGACACGCCCTAGGGGGCGTGTCAGGCGGCGTGACATGTACGGGTTTGACCTCGGGCTCTGGATTTTGGAAGGAAGGATGATTGATTTTATACGTCGGTGGACACGCCCTTGGTCACGCCCGTGTAGGGGGGGCGTGACACGCACGTCGCGTCGAAATCATTGGTCGGAAATCTGCCAGTCATCGGAAAAGGTTGGGTCACGCCTGTGATAGGGGGCATGACAGTACTGTTGGCGTGCTAAGTCAAAACGGCATTTAATGCGACGGCAGGCTTCGGGCAGAGGGCGACACGCCCCGGGTCACGCCCGGGGACACGCCCGTGGAGGGCGTGTCATGGGGGCGTGACAGTCGTTTTTTCTGGTATTTTGTCTCTATCATCAGGCTTCATCGGGATCGGGCGACACGCCCTAGGTCATGCCCAGGGAGGGCGTGACAGGGGGTCGTGACAGGTCAATTTTGATCAAACTTCTGGAAACCTGCAAAAAGAGAGGAAAAAGTTAGGGGCAATAAAATTAACATAAGAAAGATAAAAAATAAAGCTTAAAATACAAGATTTATACATTATAAACTGGAAAAATACGATAATAGTTTAGGCTACAAAATGTATTATCATATTGCAAAAGTAAAAAACATTGTGCAAGTTCTTCAAGACGAGTTCCCGGGCGGCGAGCCCTCCCAAATGGGAAGGAAGGAGTCGTCGCTTGGCTTCGGGACCGGAAGGAATAGCTCCGGGACCACGTCGCTCGCCGAGATCCTCATGCCTTCGCTCGTCTCTAGGCCGGCTTGCTGCATAGTCTGGAGAGTTAACTTCGCGGCCTTCGCAGCATTCTTTTGCATCAACTCCTCTAGCTTTTACTCGGAGTGCTGAACGAGCTTGTCGTTGCTGCTAGGGGCAGCAGGAGAGCGGCGAACTCCAAGTCGCACACCCGCTCCTCATTCTCTTTTTCAAGAGTGTGATTCGGAAGCCGAGGTGCTAAGCTGTCGCCGCATCCTGTGAAAGGAAGCAAAAGAATTATGGCGAGGCAGACCTAAAAGAGAGAACCTTGTTTTAAGTTTTGGGACTTACCACCCCCTAGATACCGAACGAGAGTAGCATCGGATGTGTCCGCTTGCTTCTTGTGTTAGCTACACCTCCTCAAGAGCGAGGCGGTGAGTTTCTTCCTTGTCGGAGGCGAGCTTCTGAAGTGAGGCAGAATTCCTCTAAACCTGCATGCACTAGCGGCCCACCATGCGAGCTAGCTCTAGGCCACGAAGTTGGGCCTGCGAGCTTGTAATGCCCCAAAAATCCTAAAAAGAAAGGATTGGAAGCTAATGCGCAACGGTAGAGTTAACGACGACGTTAGCTATTGAATTAATTCGTCTAGCATCTCGGGTATCTACCGTACGGTGGTAGAAAGGTACTGCCTCACGTTATCACTCAACGCACTCGACGCACTCAACGCTTTCAACGAATCGTCGAGAGGCCTACCTCGCGGCGGTAGAAAGTTATCACGTGGCGATATCACTCAAAGCACTCGACACACTCAATGCTTTCAATGAAGCATTGAGTGACTATCGCGCGATGGTAGTAAGCTAACGCGCGGCAATAGCTCGAGGTAAAGTACCGCTTGGTGGTAGTAACTTAATGCGTGGTAGTAGCTGGCCATATGGCAGTAAGGTGGAGGATGATTTTGTAACACCTCCCCTGTAATGACTGTATAATATGGGTTCGGCCAGGGCCCCACAACATATAGATGTCACAGCTTAAGCATTAAAAGATGATATAAGTCTACCCAACTCAAAACTCAGCATAAAATAGCGGAAATATACAACCAAAAACTAGAAGTTATCCACCACAAATCAGGAGTATCGAGATGGCCTTAAGGCCTTACACAAAACAAGTCCAAGACTAAACAACAATCCTATCAATGTGCAAAAGCACTCCTAGGCTACCTCGGCCTGCAAGTCGGATTACATCTCATGGATCATAACATAGCATCAAAACATAAACAGGTAAATATCACTTTATGAGGCTTAGTACTTTTTGGCCGGCAAGCTTGCTCCTGCTTGTGATCCTTGCCCTGTAAAAATTTGTGGTAACTTGGGTCAGCAAAGGCTGACATCAACTATGTAACCAATAAATCTCCTCCCAGCCATCCCTAGCGGACCCCGGGATACACCACCACCCTGCAATTCAATACTTTGTATGCAATATACATAAACATATAAAGCTGGAAAACAGGTTTGGATGTCTCATACAACAAACACATTTTCTATGGTGAACATATAATCTAAAGGGGCCTACAATGCAGCATGTATGCAAACTCGGGTTTCACCCAAAGCACCCTAAAGTGTATGATTCTAACACATCATCATAACGCAGCATCTGGGTACTTACAATTCCCCCATCGGCGTTCAAACCACACACACAGAACTCTTGCCAAGGCCCCACCCGCTCGTGGGTCTCAAACCTGGGATTGCCTACAAGCTCTGACTTCTCATGTCAGGATTCCGTCTCACACGCAAACTAATTCTAAGAACCCCTGTTGTACCCTACCCCCTCGTGGGCTTTATCGCCCGGGCTTGTCCTAAGCTTGACGTTCTCGTCAATTTCACAGAAGGGGACTAGTCCCGCCGGGACACTCTCCCCACATGACTTGCACGTCACAGGATAGCCAGTCGATCACGGAGATAATACCACACCTAAGCACATCACAAACAACATCTTACCGCAATGGATTTCTACCAAAATCCTTAAGTTCGCCATACTACATCACCGAGTCGGACTAACGGTTGCGGCTATGACTTCATCCATAATGCCTAATCCACTAGCAGAGCGGATCTTTAATGCAATATCATATCGGGGATGGACACAATCGACCCGGTGGTTCCTATTGAACCATGGCAACCTGAACCCCTCTCATTTGAGAGATCTGGTGCCTATATGTTTGAAATAAAATCAAGAAAGGAAAAGATGTCATGCACGCATCCTATAACCGAGAGGAGAAATGTCGTTACCTTACGACCCCTCTTCGTTGTCATGGAAACCTGATCTTCATGGATGAAAAGATGTGCCTCCACGTCCTCTCCACGGATCTGACCTCGGAACGACGATCGGAGCTCTAAAGCTTCGTAAATTGCCGAAAAAAGCTTTCTTCTTCTTCTGAACTCTCTCTCTCTCTCTCAAACCCTAAGTCAACTCCAAAATGAGCACAAATGAGAGAGAGAACCGCTCAGCCCTACTAAAACCCATCGGGCAAAAGATCCTGGGGTCCAGGATCAACTTTGAAATTAAATCAAACGGCTAAGAAAACGCTCTACGAAACACCGAAATTCGGCAATTTAGTCGAACGGTTCAAGTTTCGGCGATCGGCATGTGCTCGATGAACATCCAAGAGTTCGACATTCGTCGAACAGCTCGAGTTCGATTTGTCGTGGAATAGCTTGAGTTCGACAAAAAATTGCCGAGCTCGACGAAAAGGCATGAGCTCGACGAACCGCTTAGATTTTGTCAAACGGCCAGCTCGACGAAACACCTTAAGCTCGACGACCTTGAGCTCGACGAACTTGAGCTCGACGAAAACCTTGAGTTCGATGAACTTCTCAGATTTCGTCAAATGGCCAAGCTCAACAAAACGCCTTGAGCTCAACGACCTTGAGCTCGACGAACTTGAGCTCGACGAAATCCTTGAGCTCGACGAACAGCTCAAATTTCGTCAAACGGCCAAGCTCGACAAAATGTCATGAGCTCGACGACATTGAGCTCGACGAACTTGAGCTCGACAAAATCCTTGAGCTCGACGAATCGCTCAGATTTCGTCAAACGGCCAAGCTCTACAAAATGCCTTGAGCTCGACGACCTTGAGCTCGACGAAATCCTTGAGCTCGATGAACCGCTTAGATTTCGTCAAACGATTAAGCTCCTACCACTAAAACCTGACAGCTAGATATGGAAGAAAAGAATCGAGGTTTTAAACTCCCCCCTCTTACAAGAAATTTCGTCCCTGAAATTAATCTTCCTACACGAAGACAATAGCAAAATTATTGCAACAAATCAAAGTATTGTTACAACAACCTATCCAAAACAATATCATTCGGGCAACCAGCAAGAATAAAGTTGCTACAAGGCAAATCATTGTTACAATAATGTTATATGAATGGCTCCATTCATAAAGACAGTAAAAAGATTATTGCAACATATCAAAACACTATTCCAACAACACTATGCAAACAACTCCGGATAGTCCTCGCGCATTGCTTGCTCACGCTCCCATGAGAACTCATCTCGCCCGCAGTTGTCCCAACGCACTTTTACAATCTTTGCCTCTTTGTTACACAACTTCCGAACTTCTGAATTCTCTATGCCCACCGGACGGACTTTCGTTCTCAAGTCCTCTTATATCGTCATCGTTGCCGGTTCGATCACCACACTAGCCTCCACTAAGACTTTCTTCAAGACGGAGACATGGAAAACATCGTGTAATCCACTCAGCTCCGTGGACAAAGCCAACCGATAAGATGCTTCTCCAATACGTTCTATAACCTCAAACGGTCCCAAAAGCCTCAGACTCAACTTCTTGAGTCGACGAATCCGTGAAACGCCTTTGAACGACTTGATCTTGAGATAGACCATGTCGCCTACCGCAAACTCCACATTCCTATGGTGAGCATTACAATGCTTTTCTTATTGGTCCTGGGCAACCTTCATGCACTCCTGAATGGTTCGCACCATCTCGCATGCATCATCCACCACTTATTTTCTAAAAATTTTGGTGTCTCCCGCCTCTATCCATGACATTGGCGTTCGACACTGCCTTCCAAACAAAGCTTCGTATGGCGCCATCTTTATACTTGCCCGATAACTGTTGTTATAGGCAAACTCCACCATGAAGAGGTAGTATTCCCACTTTTTCCCAAAATCGAAGGTACACATTCTCAGCATATCCTCCATTATACGATTCATTCTTTCAGTTTGTCCGTCAGTTTGAGGATGGAACGTCGTACTGAACTTGAGCTTCGTTCCCAGACTCTTCTGAACCAGCCTCCAATCTTTGGACATGAATCATCTATCACGATCACTAACTATATTATTAGGGATCCCATGTAGTCGCACAATGTTGCAAACATATAACTCTACGAGCTTCTCTACGCTCTCCTCTTTCCGATTTGGGATGAAATGAGCCACTTTGGTCAAGTGAGCCACGATCACCAAAATTGCGTCATTACCCTGCTGCGATTGAGGTAAGCCATGCACAAAGTCCGTAGAGATGTCATCAAATTTCCACTCGGGAATAGGAAGAGGCTTCAGGAACCATCCTGGCTTCTGATACTCGGCCTTCACTAAGGCACAAGTTTGGCACGGACTCACATACAAAGCTACGTCTCACTTCAAACCAGGCCACCAAAAGGATTTCTTCATATCCAACTACATCTTTGTACTGCTCGGGTGAATGGATTACTTCGTAAAATGAGCCACAAACATCAACTCCTTGCGGATCTTGCCGAAATGCGGTACACATATACTTCCGTCCTTCCTCAAGATCCCTTCAATCATCTCCCAGGCGCTACCTTCACCCTTTTGAGCTTCCACCACGAATGGCTGGAACTCTACATCCAAATTAGTCACTTCCCGAACACGATCGGTTAAGTCATTTTGTAACTCAATCCAGTTCAACCGAGCTGTACTAGACTCGCCTCTGGCAACACACTCAATGCAAGGGGACTCCCAGTCCCGCACCAACCGCTCATCATGAGCTTCGATCCAACCCCCTTGTCCAGAGTATTTTCTACTCAAGGCATTAGCCACCACGTTGTATTTGCCTAACGTATACTGAATCGCCACTTCGTAGTCTCCAAGGAACTCGACCCATTTGCGCTGCCGTATATTCAAGTCCTTCTGATCTAGTAGATACTTCAGGCTTTTGTGGTCCGTGAAGATCTCCACCTTCGCACCATAAACATAATGCTGCCACAACTTCAACGCAAAAATTACCGCCGCCAATTCCAAGTCATGGACAGGGTAATTCCTCTCGTGAGGCTTCAACTTCCTGGACCCAAAGGCTATCACACTCTCATATTGCACCAACACGCAACCCAACCCGCATCCTGATGCATCACTGAAAATCTAAAATCCTCCAGTCCCTATAGGCAGACTTAGGATTGGAGCTGTTATCAGCCTTTCCATCAGGGTATCAAACGCCTGATTGCACTCCTGAGTCCACACAAACTTCTGGTCCTTACATGTTAGAGAAGTGAGGGGTAGAGCTATCCGCGTAAAGTTTTCCACAAACCTTCCATAGTACCCGGCTAGTCCAAGGAAACTTCGGACTTCTGCCATGGTTCTCAAAATTGGCATATCCCTGGTGGCTTAAAATTTTGTCGGATCTACCGCCACCCCATCATCACTAATCACATGGCCCAAAAATGCCACCTTCTCCAACCAGAATTCACATTTCGAGAACTTTACATACATCATGTGAAAGACTTATTTCAAGAGCCTAAACACCTAGAGGGGGGTGAATAGGTTCTAATTATCTTTAAGAATTTTAGACAATTTAACAGGTTCTTATTACAGCACAGAACATACAATCACAGAACAGCAAACACTGTACAACATACACCAGATTTATAGTGGTTCCCCAAGGTATGGGTACATCCACTTTCCCCCCTTAACCTATCCAGTAGAGAACTGGATTCAGCACAACTTCTTTCCACTAGCTCAGATCCACAGATCTTACAACTCAGAACCAGATGGTTCCTACACCTCAGACTTATACAAGTCCTACCTCCGATTCTTCCCAAGAATCCTACCTCAGGCCACAGCCCTACCTCAGCCTTTATAACTAGGCTTATAACTCAGACTATCAATAGTCTTACACCTCAGGCACTCAGCCCTACCTCATCCTTTATAATTACAGGCTTACAACTCAGATCTAACAAAAGATCCTACAAGTAATTGAGTATTTGAGAGATTAAGTAATATCACCAGATAGATCACTCTATAGGTGAGTGCTTCTTGATAAGTTCTTGAATGAACTGAAACTTCAGATCCAACCTGACTTAGCTATTTCAAAGCTTTTTAATAGAACAAAATAAGGTTGAACTCTTCTTGATGTAGAAGTTGATCTCCTGTCATCTCCTTTCTTGACTTCAGAATAAGATCTGAATCTTCTCTACAGACTTGTTTAGAATCTGCCTTCTTAAGGGTCACCCCTTTACTTGTTGTGAAATTCTTCCTTTGGATGATTCACTTTTTTCCTGTGTCTTTTTTGTTCTCTTCTAAGTTGTCACGGATCAGTCCTTATATAAAGATTTATCCTGGTTACCGGCTGATCCAGTTTGTAACAACCTTTTGACAGTTCTGACAAAGGTGTCAGACCTGTTGGTAATGACAGCTGTCAACCCACCAGTCATGATAGTTGATTCCTTAGAGACTTAACAACTCAGCACGATCCACTCAGCAATCTGCTTCATATGTGTCGACACAAATAGACTAAGTGTCAACACAAGTCTTGGTGATGTCGACATAACACTCCAGGTGTTGAAATAGTCATTCTTCAGCTACTCGACACTTCTTCTCTTTGTATATGATGACACAAGTCCTGTGTGTCGACACAACTACTCTTGGTCTCGATATAACTGCTGCAGACAGATGGTGTTGAGTGTATGTCCAGCCGTCGTTGAGTGTGTGTGTCGACACAAGTCCTGTGTGTTGACATAACTGCTTCTGGTCTTGACTTAGCTGCTGCAGACAAGTGGCATTGAGTGTGTGTCGACACAAGTCCTGTGTGTCGACACAAGTCATGTGTGTCGACACAAGCCTTCTGACTAAGAATAGCTGTTATTGTAAGATGGCGTTGAGTGTGTGTCTAGCTGTCGACACAAACCTTCTTCAGGTGTTGACACAATTCCTGAGTGTCGGCACAAGCCTTTCTTCTGGTGTCGGCATAACTCCTGGGTGTCGACACAGCTTCTGTTATAGGTGTCGACACAATTCCTGCCTTAGGTGTCGACACAATTCTGGGTGTCGACACAATTCCTTCTTCAGGTGTTGACACAATGCCTGGGTGTCGACACAGCTTTACTTTTAGTGTCGACACAATTTCTGGGTGTCGGCACAACTTTGCTCCTGGTGTCGGCACAACTTCTGGTGGGTGTCGACACAATTCTTCACAAGTGTCAACACTTGTACTTAGAGAAAAAAAAAGTTCTTTGCAAATCTTATACCTGCACAAAGTAACTCAAACATACATCAAATACAAATTGATGTATATCATTGAGTAAGATGAGGTTTCTCCAAATCTGGTACATATTTTTCAGTGTACCCAACAATCTCCCCCTATTTGGAGAAGTAATAACCCGTAGTCAAAGATATAGATCTCTCATAATAAAGAACATAAACAAAAGATGTACATACAATTCAGTGTAGGAGAACATAAAAACAATGTAAACAACTAAGATTAATAGAGAAGGTGATTTTATTATTTAATCAGAAAATACACCAGTTTACATGTTTTCCTTAGAACAAAAACAAAAAGTTACATTGTTCTATACTTAAGCCATCTATCCTATGATTGGCTTGACTCCTTAATCACTATGCCTTTCCCAAACTTAATCTTTGCCTACATAGAAGGTTCTGTATCCTCAGCAGGTTTCTTCCCTTTGAGATCTTTCTTCTTTAATTCTTCAGCCTTTATCCTTTGTCTTTCAAAATAGTGAAAAGGCTTGAGGAAATACCTGCTAGGCTCTAGAGCATTAGCAGCTTACTTCCCTGCTTTTGCACTTCTTCTATGTTGAGGAATGGCTTCCTGCCTAGCTTGATATTTGTCCCATTCCTCCTCAGAATACCACTTATCTCTTCCATGGGTCTTATCCTTTACAGCCTTCTAGGAAGTCAAAATGATATTCCTTGAAGTAGGGCTCCATTGCTCAAAATCTGGCTTCAATTCAGCCTGTTTCCTGAACCTTTTCTTGAACAATTGTGCCTCATTTCGAGCTTGCTTGGCAGCCTCTGACATTTCTACTTTTTCAATGATCATCTTTGATGCCTCCTGTGAAGGACTGTACATTGTCTGTACTTCTTGTTGAATCATGTCAAAATCAGCAGGGGGGTAAATAACATGGGCAACTTCAGGTTGATCTCTTTCAATATGAACAGGTTGTATTCCAGATTCAGCAACATTGTCATCATCACATAAAGGAGGAAAGCCAAGTGTAGCTCTGATGGAATTAGAGATCCATTTAGCATGGTGATGAGTATAAAAATATACAATTTTGTATCGTGTTAAATTTGCATATTTATAAATAAAACCTTAGTTTTGATATATAAAACTAACTATTTTATTATATTATTTTTTATGTTTTAGATTTATTTTCTAAGTTTTTCTGAATTTTTTGTATTTTTTACTTAGGTCACGCCCCTAGGTCACGCCCGTGACCTAGGGCGTGACAGCCCTTTTTAATCTTTTTTTTCCTGTTTCTGTTTTTTTCCCAGGAAAATCGGGAAATTGACGAACACGCCCGTGAAAGCTGAACACGCCCGTGACAAAAGCGACACGCCCGTGACCTATTGAAGTTCTATCCAGAACTCCAGCAAGCTGTCGCGCTGTTGCCACGCCCCGTACCGCCTGATGAATCAGCTGCCTGACACGCCCGTGACATCATCAGTCATGCCCGTGACCCTCTCAAATTCTATCCGAAGTTCAGCCCCGCTCGGCACCTGTCCCGACAGGCTAGCAGTCATGCCCTACCCGACACGCCCGTGTCAGGGGGAGTGTCACTTGAAATTTTTTCCTATAAATAGGGGGCAGGGCTGAGTAGAATTATTCAAACACTAGCAGCTTCCTTAAGAACTGTTAGGACTCCCCAGCTCTCTGACAAGGAACTGGTAGTAGCTTTCAAGTATTCTAAAGTTCTGTAAGTTGTAATATTTTAGCTTTCTTTTCAGCTTTTTAGAAAGTTGTAATAATTTTTCAGACTTTATAAAATAGACTCTTTCAATTTCAATTCTGAGTACTTTACTGCTTTATTTTCAATTTTTACTTTCCTTTTTTTCATACTATCTCGAATGAAAGGCGAAGCTCCGCTTATGTCCTGGATTAAGATAATGTGAAATTGCTTTCAAAATTATTTTCAAAACCTTATTATTTCATACTATCCTGAATGAAGGGCGAGGCGAAAGCCTATGACCTGGATTAAGATAGTGAGGAAGCTCTGCAAAATGTTACTACCCTATCCCAAAAACAAAGGTGAAGAAAAAGCTTAAATCCTGGATTGTGATAGATAGGTAGATATTATTTTCTGTACTTTATACCGCCCCCATCCTGAGAAGAGGCTAAGAACTCTTAGCACTTGGTCAAGATGAGCTCTGGGCTGGATATTATTTTCAACTATTTCAACTCTACTTTATAGTTATCCTAACTAGGGTTTTTTGTTAATTGATCATATACCAGGTGAAGAGACACTACGTTTACGTTAACCCGTTTTAAACGCAAGCCTCCCCGGTCATACTTTCGAGTCAGTGATGCTACCAAAGGGACCCTCTCGTTAAGTTAGGTAATAAAGAAATAAAGTTGTTCTTTAATAGCTGAATTAATATTCTCTCAAAGTAATTCTGAAATCGAGGACTACCTTCTAAGTCCCTATCTTAATAAAATCACGTATATATATTTTTCTATATTTTGTTTTTTAATTATAAACTTCACTCCGTTCATTCGATAAAATAATAGGCTGTTCTAAAAAGTAGAATAATTAACACCGATCCCAGGAAAAATACGACATTGATATTTTCTACAAAATACTATACTCCTATGCGATAGGTACTCTTGCCTTAATCCACAGGATATAAGTAAGTAAAAAAAAGATAGACTTATATACGTAAAAAATTATATAAAATCAAATCTATCTTCTTTAAAAACAAACTTTACTTATCAAGCTTTTTGGCGTCGTTGCCGGGGACTCGTTTATATGTGTTAATATTTGAAAATAAAAGAACGCTATTAATTTTATCTTTTCTTTTTCTTTTTCTTGTTATTTAAAAAACCTTAGTTTTTATAAAAATAAAACAAACATAAAATTCTCTAAATTTAAAACTTTGTTTTTATAAAACCTAATTTTTTTATTAACAAGTTTATTACCCACTAACAAATTCTAAAAAAACCCTAACCTACTATTTTAACGTATTTTATATAAAACGTTTCTAATTATAAAAACTAGTTTATAATAAAAACTGCTTTTTATTATAAAACTTGTTTTATAGAAAACCTATTTTATATAAAAAAATCTGTTTTTAGTTATTTTCCATTTTCATCTTTTCGTGTGTATGTATTTGTATTTGTGTGTTTAACTTAGTTTTTTTTACCTATTTTTTTATTTTTATACAAAAGTCTTTTTTAGTGTATGACCCGCAGAACTCCATCTGATTTAAATCTTGAATTTGATCCTGAAATTGATCGCACCTTTCACAGGAGCCTCCGATCTCTAAATCAAGAGCTCGTATTAAATTTGGAAGAGTCCGTAGGCACCGCACACGTACAAGAAATGGCAGCAGAGCAAAAATAAATGCCAGAGGTGGTCCCCCAAAGGACCATGTCTTATTATGCACGACCCAATTTAGATGACATTGGGTCTAGTATCGTTCGTCCACCAATTGCTAATAATTACTTTGAGATTAAATCGAGTATAATCCAAATGATTCAAAATTCCGTCCAATTCGATGGATTGCCCGACGAAAATCCAAACACGCACTTATGCAACTTATTAGAAATATGTGACACATTCAAGATAAATGGCATCACTGATGATGCCATCCATCTTCGCTTATTTCCTTTTTCGCTACGAACGAAAGCCAAATAGTGGCTAGGTTCTCTCCCCAGAGGATCTATTACCACTTGGGCTGAAATGACCGAAAAATTCCTTACAAAGTATTTTCCACCTACAAAAACCACACGTCCGCGTGCGGATATTTCTTCCTTTGTGCAAGGCGAGTCTGAGTCTCTTTATGAGACTTGGGAACGTTTTAAGGAATATCTACGTCGGTGTCCACATCACGCACTTCCAACTTGGCTCCAGGTACAAATATTTTATAATGGTTTGAATATTCAAACCAGATAAGCCATTGTTGCGGCCGCTGGGGGCACGCTCAATAACAAAACCCCCGAGGCCGCTCAAACCCTCTTTGAGGAAATGGCCATGAACGCGTACCAGTGGAACGTGCCAAGGTCATGCCCTAAACAAGCTAGGATTTATGAGCTCGACACTTCTTCTACTTTAGCACTCCAAGTAGAAAATTTAACTAAGCAATTGGCAGAAATATCTGCTTCCTCCGCCACAACTACTTGGAATCTGAATAATAATATAATTGAAGAAATCGATTATATGGGTAACTCTTATAAACCTTCCTATAATTCTAATATGAACTTAAATAATAATTCTTAAAATCCAGGATATAGGAACCATCCTAATTTTTCATGGAGCAACCCCAATAATGCTCAACGCCCTCCGATTGCAAATCCAAGTGGATTTGCACCGCAACCCCCACAACCACAAACACCACCACCACAACCACACTAATTTAGGCCAACCCCGATAGAAGACATATTCACGAAATATGTCAGTATCAATGAGTCCAATATCCGGAACCTGACCGGATCAATTAAAAACTTAGAAACACAAATTGGACAAATATCAAAAATGCTATCGGAACGCCAACCTGGTAATTTGCCAGGAAATACGGAACCAAATCCGCGGGATACTGGCCATTCCAGTAACCCACCAAGTTGACAAGCCGTCAAACTACAAAGTGGCAGGGAGCTACCACCACCCGTTAGGGTAGAAAAAGAAGCTAAGGTTAGCCTTCCTACACCACTTCCCGTTACGTCTCTGCCTCCTCAACCCCCGCGAATTTCTTCCCCACATGTTGTTTTACCTTATCCATCTAAATTAAAAGATGAGCGAGAAGATGAACAATATAAAAATTTTATAAAAATGCTAAAACAAATTCAAATCAATATACCTTTCTGCGAGGCAATTGCACAGATGCCTAAATACGCAAAATATTTAAAAGCGTTATTTTCAAATAAAAAGAAACTCGAAGATATTTCGAGAGTTTTCCTTAACTCCGAATGTTTAGCCATTTTATTACATAAATTACCCCCAAAATTAAATGATCCGGGACGATTTTCCATCCCGTGTCTCTTCGGTAATCTATTAATAAAAGATGCGTTAACAGATTTAGGTGCTAGCATAAATTTGATGCCTTACTCGCTCTTTCAGAAACTAGGATTAGGTAACCCCAGCCTAACTAAAATGAGCATCCAATTAATCGATCGTTCTATTAAATATCCAATAGGGATAGTAGAGGATGTTCTGGTCAAAATAGACAAGTTTATCTTCCCGGTAGACTTTGTTATACTTTACATAGAGGAAGACGCTGATGTTCCCATAATTCTCGGTCGTCTTTTTTCGCAACCTCTCGCGCGATAATAGACGTAAGTAACGGTAGACTTCTCTTACGAGTAGGAGATGACGAGGTTACTATCGATATAGATCCCTCTATGAAAAATTCTTTAATAAACGACGATTCCTGCTATCTTGCGGAAGCCTCTTTTGAGGAAAATGGTTTTCCCTATTCTGATTTATTTTCAATAATTATAGAAGAATCGGACTTGGCAGACTTACCCCTTTCACAAGAAATGCCTACTGATGATCCTTTAGAACCTTTTATATCTTTAACTTCTACAACTCTAAAAACTCCAACTTCATATGAAAAACCACCAACCCTCGAGCTGAAAACACTTCCTGCACATTTAAAATACATTTTCCTTGAAGCCGAATCTAAACTCCATGTTATCATTTCTGCCGAATTAAATGATAAGAAAACGTCTGAATTAATAGAAGTGTTAAGAAAACATCGTCATGCATTAGCATGGCAAATTTCTGATATCCAAGGACTCAACCCATCTTTTTGTACGCATAAAATATTTTTGGAAGATAACCCTCGTAAATTTATCCAGCCCCAACGATGTTTAAATCCTAATATGAAAGATGTCGTAAAAGCTGAAGTAATGAAATTATTAGATGCAGGAATTATCTATCCAATCTCAGATAGCACATGGGTTAGTCCCGTACAAGTCGTCCCTAAGAAGGGCAGTATAACGGTAGTGCCAAACGCTAATAATGAACTAATTCCAACACGTACTGTTAAAGGTTGGAGGATGTGCATCGACTATCGAAAATTAAATGATGCCACCCGTAAAGATCACTTTCCACTACCGTTTATAGATCAAATATTAGAGCGACTCTCGGGTCACTCATATTATTGTTTTCTTGATGGTTATTAAGGGTATTTACAAATTCCTATAGCCCCTGAAGATCAAGAGAAAACTACGTTCACTTGCCCCTTTGGTACTTTCGCCTATAGGCGAATGCCGTTTGGACTTTGTAATGCGCCAGCTACATTTCAAAGATGTATGCTAGCTATTTTCGGCAAGTTAGTAGAGGACGTTATGGAAGTGTTTATGGATGATTTCTCCGTATTTGGAGACTCATTCCATACGTGTTTAGATAACCTCGCTTGTGTTCTTCAATGCTGTGAAGACACGAATTTAGTGTTGAACTGGGAGAAATGTCATTTTATGGTCCGCGAAGGTTTAGTTCTCTGTCATAAAATTTCTTCCCAGGGAATCGAGGTAGATAACGCCAAAATAGAAATAATTGAAAAACTTCCTCCTCCAACAAATGTAAAATCTATTCGAAGTTTCTTAGGCAATGCAGGTTTCTATAGACGGTTCATTAAAAATTTCTCTAAAATAACAAAATCGTTAACTCATTTATTAGAAAAAGAAGCCCTATTTATATTTGATAGTGAATTCTTAGTAGCATTCAATATTATTAAGGACAAACTTATCAACTCTCCTATTTTAGTAGCCCAAGACTGGTCCTTTCCTTTTGAGATCATATGTGATGCGAGTGATTATGCGGTAGAAGCTGTTTTAGGACAACGAGTAGAAAAATATTTTCATCCTATCTATTATGCAAGTAAAACTCTCACATCCACACAAACCAATTACACGACCACAGAAAAGGAACTACTGGCGATTGTATTTGTATTTGATAAGTTTAGATCTTATGTAACGCTATCAAAAGTTATAGTTTTTACGAATCATTCTGCTTTAAAATATTTACTATCTAAGGCAGATACAAAACCCCATTTATTATGTTGGATTCTCTTATTACAAGAATTTGATTTAGAGATCCGAGATAAGAAAGGCGTAGAGAATTTGGCAGCCGGTCATCTTTCTCGACTAGAGAATGCTGCAACAGATACACTCTTGGAAGCCGACATCGAAGATAAATTCTCTGAAGAAAGTCTCCTCACCCTCGAAAAGGTAACAAACTCTTCTACTCCGTGGTTCGCAGACTTGGCTAACTATTTAGTAGCACGAGTCCTTCCAAAAGCTTTTTCAAGTCAAGAAAAGAGGAAATTCTTTTCTGACTTGAAAAACTACTTTTGGGAAGACCCGTATTTATTCCGAGTCTGTGCCGACCAAGTAATTAGAAGATGTATTTCGAACGAGGAAGGACTAAAAGTATTATGGCACTGCCACGAAGGACCAACCGGCGGACATTATCAATCCAACCGGACTGCACGTAAAGCCCTTGAAACAGGATTCTTTTGGCCTACTTTATTCAAGGACACTCAAAACTTGGTAAGCGTTTGCACCCGCTACCAACGGTCAGGTAACATTTCCAGTCGGGACGAAATGCCCCAAAACTTTTACTTAGAATATGAAATTTTTGATCTGTGGGGCATAGATTTTGTAGGCTCTTTACCTCGTTCTTTTAAAAATCGTTATATCTTAGTAGCGGTCGATTACGTTTCACCATGGGCTAAAGCGTAAGCTTTACCCACCGCTGACTCGAGAGTCGTCGTTAAATTTCTGAAAACCTTATTTTCACGTTTTGGCATGCCTAGGGCTATAGTTAGCGATCGAGGTACTCATTTTTGTAACACCCAGATGGCTAAAGTGTTAGCCAAATATGGAGTTACTCATAAACTCGCTACCGCTTATCACCCCCAAACAAGCGGCCAAGTGGAGGTAGTCAATAGAGAACTAAAGCGCATATTAGAAAATACTGTAGATACCAATCGAAAAGATTGGTCCCTCAAATTAGATGATGCACTTTGGGCCTACCGTACAGCATTCAAAACTGCGATCGGTTGTACACCTTATCATTTAGTATATGGAAAGGCATGTCACCTACCTGTAGAATTAGAACATCGCGCATACTGGGCGCTAAAATTTCTTAACTTAGATACAAACTTAGCCGCCGAACAACGTAAATTTCAACTCAATGAACTTGAGGAATGGCGTGCAAACGCCTATGAAAATAATAAATTTTATAAATAGCGATCTAAGTTTTATCATGATAGGAAAATTAAATTTCCAAAATCTTTTTCACCAGGTGATCTTGTCCTACTATATAACTCATGCCTTAAATTATTTCCAGGAAAATTAAAATCCCGATGGATCGAACCCTATACTGTTAAACAAACCTGGCTATATGGGACCGTTCTTATTTCTAACCCTGAACTCGGAACTTTCAAAGTAAACGAGCACCGTTTAAAATTATATTTTACTAGGGACCCTTTTCAAAAAGAACCTAAAACCCTAACACTACTCCATAACCTCAAAATATAAATTCACTTGTATATTTCCATCTTTTATGCTTTTGTATATTCTGTACATATTTTTCACTTCATACCTATGCATAACATAAGTATGGGGGTGCTTTTAGCTGTAATTGTTTTTCTCACTTAAATGTTTTCAAAAAAAACATTGTTTATTTTAGTACTCATCACAAACAAGTCAAAACTTTCAAAACCATACTATGTATATATATTCCAACAATCTGAGTTGATCAAAAATGCAATTTATTTAATTTTCAAATTTACTGCTCCTTCTCATAACTAGATAGATATAAATATCCGGAATAAACTTGTAAAACCCTATCTTGTAAAATTTCATTACAATCGGAGTTATTATTTTAGCAAGTCTGCTTTAAACATATCAAAAATACATATATATTGAATAGAAGCAAAACATATTATGTTCACCAAACAACTTTAGATTATAATTATCATTACTTCAATCTTGTTAAAATATAGAAAATATCAACTTATTACCATTGCTCTCAAAATCTTTTATCAAAATTATTTTTACAACCCCCTACCTACTATTTCGCTTGGCATATTTCGTTACGCACGCAAGCATCTAGGAGTATGTGCTCCAAGAAAAGAAAAGACTTATGTCTATGGGAATAAAAAATTCCGTAAACTTAGGCATCCAATAAATATTAAAAGACCATATGAAATGGAGTATGCGCTCCTAAACATATGCATTGGATTAATTCAAAGTTCAATTCTGCAAGTTTTTTTTTTATTTTGGAAAATATTTTCCTAAAATAGTTGTAATAATGCATGAATATGAAAAAAAGGTGAGAGGATAAAATTCATCACCTCCTACATTCAAAACCTCTGTATGGGCAAAACCACCAAGTTGATATCCCCTAAAACCACTACAAAATTAAATTAATTTTGCTTAAAAATTTGAGAGAGCATAATTAATAGGTTGTAAGTTTTCAACATATCTCATGCAAGATACAGTAGTCATAAAGCCAATCTATCTTTGGTATATCTGATTTTAATATATGCTTACTATTTGTTTTCAAAAACTTTTTATGGCTATAAATTCTAACTCTGGTATTAATGATATATATATACGATAGCATTCAACTCTTTATTCATCGGATGTTAATACCTATTTTATCTTGAAGAAATAAATTGATAGTAAATAAAAAATTTTCATAACTTGTAAATATACTCAACTCTATATTTGCTCTGGAATAGCAAAATCTAAGTATGGGGGTATTTGATGAGTATAAAAATATACAATTTTGTATCGTATTAAATTTGCATATTTATAAATAAAACCTTAGTTTTGATATATAAAACTAACTATTTTTATTATATTATTTTTTATGTTTTAGATTTATTTTCTAAGTTTTTCTGAATTTTTTGTATTTTTTACTTAGGTCGCGCCCCTAAGTCACGCCCGTGACCTAGGGCGTGACAGCCCTTTTTAATCTTTTTTTCCTGTTTCTGTTTTTTTCCAAGGAAAATCGGGAAATTGACGAACACGCCCGTGACAGCTGAACATGCCCGTGACAAAAGCGACACACTCGTTACCTATTGAAGTTCTATCCAGAACTCCAGCAAGCTGCCGTGCTGTCGCCACGCCCCGTGCCGCCTAATGAATCAGCTGCCTGACACGCCCTTGACATCACCAGTCACGCCCGTGACCCTCTCAAATTCTATCCGAAGTTCAGCCCCGCTCGGCACCTGTCCCGACAGGCTGGCAGTCACGCCCGTGACCCTGTCACGCCCTACCCGACACGCCCGTGTCAGGGGGCGTGTCACTTGAAATTTTTTCCTATAAATAGGGGTGTAGGGCTAAGTAGAATTATTCGAACACCAGCAGCTTCCTTAAGAACTGTTAGGACTCCCCAGCTCTCTGACAAGGAACTGGTAGTAGCTTTCAAGTATTCTAAAGTTCTGTAAGTTGTAATATTTTAGCTTTCTTTTCAGTTTTTTAGAAAGTTGTAATAATTTTTCGGACTTTATAAAATAGACTCTTTCAATTTCAATTCTGAGTACTTTACTGCTTTATTTTCAGTTTTTACTTTCATTTTTTTCATACTATCCCGAATGAAAGGCGAAGCTCCACTTATGTCCTGGATTAAGATAATGTGAAACTGCTTTCAAAATTATTTTCAAAACCTTATTATTTCATACTATCCTTAATGAAGGGCGAGGCGAAAGCCTATGAACTGGATTAAGATAGTGCGGAAGCTCTATAAAATTTTACTACCCTATCCCAAAAACAAAGATGAAGCGAAAGCTTAAATCCTGGATTGAGATAGATAAATAGATATTATTTTCTGTACTTTATACTGCCCCCATCCTGAGAAGAGGCTAAGAACCCTTGACACTTGGTCAAGATGAGCTCTGGGCTGGATATTATTTTCAACTATTTCAACTCTACTTTCTAATTATCCTAACTAGGATTTTCTGTTAATTGATCATATACCAGGTGAAGAGACACTACGTTTACGTTACCCCGTTTTAAACGCAAGCCTCCCCAGTCGTACTTTCGAGTCAGTAATGCTACCAAAGAGACCCTCTCATTAAGTTAGGTAATAAAGAAATAAAGTTGTTCTTTAATAGCTGAATTAATATTCTCTCAAAGTAATTCTGAAATCGAGGACTACTTTCTAAGTCCCTATCTTAATGAAATCACGTATATATATTTTTTTATCTTTTGTTTTTTTTAATTATAAACTCCACTCCGTTCGTTCGATAAAATAATAGGCCGTTCTAAAAAGTAGAATAATTAACACCGATCCAAGGAAAAATACGACCTTGATATTTTCTACAAAATACTATACTCCTATGTGATAGGTACTCTTACCTTAATCCACATGATATAAGTAAGTAAGCTAGCTTTTACTAACAATCTCTCCCCCTTTATGACTTTGCTAGTAATATGATCCCTTAGAAGAGTTCATGAAACCTTATCTGATCAGCCAGATATTATGTACCTTCTTTGTAATAGTCTTTGAACTTAGATAAGGTATCATAAATTGTCTTTTGGGAGGCTTCAATAACTGTCTAAATAGCAGCTATATCCACTTGTATCTGCTTTGATATTTCAGTTTTCAAATCAGTTGAAATACTTCCCAGTTTCTGGATGATTTCTACATGGGAGTCTTTGAGGTTTTTGTTAGATCTGAATTGATTTTCCAAAACATACCCTTGCTTTGTAGCAATATCCTCAATCTCAGTCTTGATAAGCTTTTGTTGCTCAGCCAAATACACCACAGCATTGCCTCCCTTATGGAAGCAATCTGTCATTTCTTTCTTGTGCAGATTGAATTCAAATCTGATGGACTTTATGTCCTGAGCAAGCTGAAACTGCAGTTCTTTATTTGATCCATCCACATACTTTTCTAGAGACTTCATTTGCTCATCAATCTTAACTTGCAATTGGACCAGTAATGAACTGAAATCCATGCTTGGAGCTGGTTGTTGAGTGACTGATTGCAAGGCTTTCTTGTAGCCTGAGCTCCTTTTCTTAATGGAAACAATTTTTCTCTTCTTATCCAAAGAGGCTTCCTCATCATCAGAGAGTTGTGAGGAGCTTTCTATATCAACAGTTTCCTTAGTAGATGGGACATGTAGCATCTCCTCCCCTCAGTCCTTAGCAAATCCTTTTCAATCTGGGATTGCTCCCCCTCAGTTCTTGCATCAGGTAAATCAGAAAAGAGCTCTTCCATAGTGAACTCTTGATGTACCTGTATAAGAGGAATAAGATTAGTTTGAACAGCAAAAGGTTTTCCTTGGACATCCAGATTTTTGTCCAAGGCCCTCTCTTTAAAGGAGATACTTACTTGCTTATTTTGAGCTTCTTTCTCAACATTGTCTTGAGCTTCATTATTGATTTCTGATACTATGTTCATAACAGTATCAGCAGCTCATTCACACTCTAGGGCAGCTTCAGCAATGCCTTTCTGAAATTAGGGTAATTATACCTTGAATTTCTGGAGACGCTGTCATGAATCCATTACGAACCAATTCATAGCCTTCATTCACCTTGTCTTCTTTGATGGGCGCCATTGATGGAAGGGAGAGAGAGAAGAGAATATCAAATTCGACACGAGGGCTAAAGTCAAGAAATTTAAAAGCGTAGTCGACAAGATTTTGGCTTCACCTATTTATAGTCTAGGTGCAAAGGGGAGTTCAAAAGACGCTCCTTAGTAATAATACTAGGTCTCGACAAAACTTTGGTTTAGTCGACACATCTATGTGTCGACATACTTATGTCAGTGTCGACATTGACTGGTTAAGTCTCGACACAGAGTGTCGACTTTGATTTTTGTGTGTCGAAAAAATCAGCTAACTTAAAGTCTCGACAGAATTGTGTCGACACCTATACTCCTGTCGACACAGATATTGTTTCTGTGTTGACACATCCTTTTTTTTTGTCGACACAAAGTCTGCTTATGTCGACACAAATATTGTACTTAGACAAATTTCTAGAGAAATTTTCTATTGACATATACTACTTAGGAATATTTGAGCTGACCTATTCTAGGTTCAACATACCTAATTCAATTTTAAAATAATTGAATTTAGTTTCATCCAGAGGTTTTGTAAAGATATCTTCTATTTGATTATTGGTGTTTACAAATTCTAGATTAATATCTTCTTTTTCCACATATTCTCTTATGAAATGAAACTGCATTTCTATATGATTGGTTCTACTGTGTGATACAGGATTCTTAGTAATAAAAATAGCATTTGTAGAGTCACAAAATAGTGGAATTCTTCTTACCTTGATATCATAATCTTCCAGTTGGTGCTTTATCCACAATAATTGTGCACAGCAACTGCCTGTAGCTATATATTCAGACTCCGCTGATGATATGGCTACACTGGTCTGCTTCTTGCTGCACCATGACACCAGACTTCCACCTAGGAATTGACACGTTCCTATAGTACTCTTCCTGTCTTCTTTACATCCTGCAAAATATGCATCTGAGAAACCAGTTAGTGTGAAATCTCTATTCTTAGGGTTCCAAAGACCTAGATTAAGTGTTCCCTTAAGATATCTCAAAATTCTCTTAACTGCGGTATAATGAGATTCCTTTTGGCATGCTTGGTACCTAGCATAGACACATATAGCATACATGATGTCAGGTCTACTAGCAGTCAAGTAGAGTAGGGAGCCAATTATCCCTTTATACAAAAACTCATCAACAGGTTTCCCTGTCTCATCCTTGCCTATAGGCATACTTGTTCCCATTAGAGTTTTCATGGTGGAGGCTGAGTCCATACCATATTTCTTAATCAACTCCTTGATGAACTTAGACTGGGATATGGATAATCCATAATCAATCTGTCTTACTTGAAGTCCCAAAAAGAACTTCAGCTCACCCATACTGCTCATCTCAAACTTCCCTTGCATAAGTTTGGCAAACTTTCTACAAAGGTTATTTTCAGTAGATCCAAAGATAATGTCATCAACATATATCTAGACTAGGATTATCTTTCTTTTAGATTCCCTAAAGAATAGAGTTTTGTCTATCTTTCCTCTAAAAAATTTATTCTCAATAAGAAAAGTAGACAAGGTTTCATACCAAGCCCTAGGGGCTTGTTTCAAACCATATAGGGCTTTCCTAAGCCTATATACATAATCAGGATAATGAGAATCTACAAAACCTGATGGTTGTTCAACATAGACCTCCTCTTTTAAGTCACCATTCAGAAATGTTGACTTTACATCCATTTGATATACCTTAAACCCTTGATAGGCAACATAGGCCAAGAACATCCTTATAGCCTCTAGCCTTGCTACTGGGGTAAAGGTTTGGTCAAAGTCAATCCTTTTATCTTGCATGTAGCCTTTTGCTACCAACCTTGCCTTGTTCTTGATAATTGTGCCATTTTCATCAAGTTTGTTTTTGTATATCCACTTGGTTCCTATGATGTTGTGATCCTTAGGTTTAGGAACCAGTTCCTAGACTTTGCATCTTCTGAATTTATTCAGTTCTTCTTGCATAGCATCAACCCAGTTAGTATCTAGCATGGCTTTTTCAAACTTCCTGGGTTCAATCTATGACAAGAAACTTGAACATAAAACTGTGTTCATGTTCTTGCTCCTTGTTAGAACACCTTGACTTGCATCACCAATGATTTGGTGAGCTGGATGATCCTTCAGATGTCTTCTAGCTGGAGGAAACCTGTCTACCTCATGTCCTTCTTCATTTTCTTCCACCTGATGCTCCTCATTGTCTTCATCATCCAGAGAGTCCTGTCCTCCCCCTGGACAATATGCATCTTTTCCATCATTTAACCTAGCAGGAGCTTCATCATTGATGGTCAACTTGTTCAGCCTGTCTGTTAGACCAATAGAACTAACTGAAGAACTAGATAATTCATTGTTAATCAATCTAGACTCATCAAAAACAACATGGACTGACTCTTATACAACTTGAGTAGTTAAGTTGTAGACCCTGTATGCCCTACTGTTATTGTTGCACCCAACAAATATCCCTTCTAGGGATTTGGCAGCAAACTTTGTTTGGTAGTGCTTACCATTAACTAGGACATAACACTTGCTACTAAAGATTCTAAAATAAGAAACGTTTGGTTTTCTGCCTTTCAAAATCTGATAGGGAGTCAACTTAAGTTTCTTATTTATGGATGCTCTATTGAGAACATGACAAGCAGTGTTTACTGCCTCCACCCAGAAATATTAAGGGAGAGCAGTATCACTGAGTAGAGTTCTACCAGCCTCAATAAGAGTTCTATTCTTTCTTTCAGCAATTCCATTTTACTGAGGTGTTCTAGGTGAGGAGAACTCCTGATATATCCCAAGTTCTTCACAGAATTTTGTCATATACTCAGACTGAAATTCAGTTCCATGGTCACTTCTGATTTTGACCACTGAATTGTTAAATTCATTTTGAACTTGTCTAACAAAAGTCTGGAAAACACTAGGGGTTTCAGATTTCTGCCTCAAGAAGAACACCCAAGTGTATCTAGAATAGTCATCCACAACAACTATTGTATATACTTTCCTACCAAGACTATGAACTGGCATAGGACCAAACAAATCAATATGCAAGAGATATAAACATCTCAATGAATCTTTAGTATCTAGTGCAGGAAAAGAGGACTTAGTCTGTTTACCCTTTTGGCAAGTTGAACACACTCCCTCTTTAATGCACTTGACTTGAGGACCATTCCTCACCAAACCTATGCTAAACAGCAGTCCTATGGACTTATAGTTCAGATGAGCTAGCCTTTTGTGCCATTTGACACATAGTGAAGCTTTCTCATCTACAACTAGGCAAATAGGTGAGTTGTTCAACTCACAATCCAGGTTAAGACAATAAATATTTCCTTTCCTAGTGCCAGTCAAAATGATCTCTTGATCACTTGACCTCTTAATTTGGCACTCCCCTTTGTGAAAGGAGATGTCATAACCTAGATCACTAAGCTGACTTATGTTAATCAGGTTATGTTTCAGACCCTTCACATAAGCCACTTTAGTGATAGTAATTGAGTCACTAGAAATGTTACCAAATCCTTTGATGACTCCTTTTTCTGATCCACCAAAGATGACTTTGGGACCATTCTCTATGGTTACAAAGTCCCTCAACATTCTTCTTGTTCCAGTCATGTGTCTGGAACATCCACTATCCAAGTACCATATAGGGGTATGGTCACTTGGATCCACCTGCATCAAATAAATAACTACTTATCCTTAGAACCCAAATTATTATTGGGTCCTAGGTTCTTGTTAGTTTGGTAAATAACCTGTTTACCTACAGATTTTCTGATAGGTAAACTACTCTTGGTTTTAACACTTGTGTTAAACCAGCAATCTATGGCAAAGTGGCCTACCTTGCCACAGCACCAACACTCAAACCTGTTGTACCTTCTCTTAGGTACAGTCTTCACAACCTTGTTGCCAGCAGTCATGTTAAGTGTAGGTGCTGGAGCAGCAAACCCTAAGAATTCCTTTTGAACCTGATGGGCTTGCTTATAGAGTGGCCTACTGGCATTTGCACACTTGACAATGTGATCTCCATATTCAAAGTGACCATGAGTAATTTCATTATCATGCCCGTTAGTAGGTTGCATCTCCTTCTTAAAGAAAATAGGGGGCTTAGAGGCTTGTGGCTGAACTGGGGCCTTACCTTTTCCATGATAATTGGTGGCCCTAGTTCTTCCCTTAAAACCTAGACCAGTCTTTCCTTTCTGAGGAATGAAATTATCTATTAAGTGCAAGACAGGTTTTGGCTTAGAGAATTTAGCCACTAGCTCTCTTTCTTTCTGGAGTCTTGCCTCCAGATTCTTGATATGATTTTCCTTGAAAGAGATTGTGCTCATCTGAATGATAGTTATGTTCTTCAGTTTGGTAACCTCATTCAGTTTAAAATCAATCAGCTTGGCTGATTCTGATGCTATCAGCTTATGAGATTCAATCTCCTTGGCCTGCTCCTTGACAAGAAGCTTGTTTCTCTTTAGAGCTTGCAGTAACCCACCATACTCATCAATGAGTTGGTGTACATCCCCTTCAGACTAAGAACCATCCTCATCTCTTGATGCAAATGCTTCTGATTCTTATCCAGTAAAGTAATCAGACTCTAAGGGAGAATTGTATACCTTATTAGGACCAGCCTGATCCTGGCATTGATCATTTTCTGATAGGGCCATCAGCCCTCTGCAGCAATATTCTTCCACTCCATTTATGGAGTCCAACATTTGTATGAATTCTAACTCCTTAGAATCCTCTTCAGTTGATAATAGCCCAACATATGTTTCAGCATCTTCTTCTTCTCCTGATTCAGATGATGAAGAATCTGTCCAGCTCTTCTGCTTCTGGGCAACAAAAGATTTCTCTTTCTTGCCCTTCATTTGTTGTTTCTTCTTGTCTTTTGATTTGGCCCTCTTGTCTAGACAGTCTGCTATGACATGTCCTTGCCTGTTGCAACAATAGCACACAATCTTAAAATTAGATTGTTTACTAGGTTTAGAAGCATACTTGTCCTCCTTGGGAGTCTTCTTTTTCTTGCAGTACTCATCCTTGGAAAAGGATGTAGAAGGTCTAGTTCTCCACTTCTTTTTCTTCATGAATCTTTTGAACTGCCTTGTGAAGGCTGCAAAATCCTCATCAGAGGTATGGCTGTCTGATGAGGTGTTGTCAGGAATTCCTTCTTCTGCCTCAACACTCCTTCTAGGAGGAGAAGGAGATTTTTCTCCTGCCCTTTCTTGTGCCTTCAGCCTTGAAGGCAACTGACTTTTCCTTGTGTTCAGATCTATTGTTCTTCTCTTCCTCCTTCCTAGCTATAAGCTGCATTTCATATGAAAGCAGCTTTCCAAACAGTGTGGGAGGAGGTGTATCTGTCAGCCTTGCCACCTCTCTGATGAAACAAATCCGTGTGTCACAATCCTTTGTCAGAGATCTCAGAAACTTGTCATTCAGTTCATAAGTGCTGAAGACTCTTCCATAAGTCATCAACTCATTTACAATCCTGAAGAATTTCTTGTAGCATTCAGCTATGCTATCATTCTTGGCTTGTTTAAAGCTCTCATATTCCTGATTCTGCATGGATTTTCTGTCTTCTCTATCTTCTTCTGTTCCCTCCATGTAGACATTTCCTTGGAGGTTTTACAATGCACCAGATTCTGAAAGGTGGCATCATCTATGACACTTACAATGATATTCTGTGCCCTTTTGTCTAGAGTTGCCAGGATAATTTCATCCTTTGTCATCTCAGAATAGTTCTTTGGGGTTTTCACATTTGCATCTAGTGTTGATACCTTCATTGGAATGAAGGGTCCTTCCTGTACAGTGATGTAAATTCTTGGATCAGAAGCTTCCATAAATAATCTGACCCTTTCCTTCAAAATGCCAAAGCATTCCTTCCGGCAGATAGGCAGTTTTGTAGATCCAAGTTCTTTTTGATTGTCACTTGAACCCATTCTTGAAATCTGTTAATTGCCAAGGAAATTCACTCATACTGTTAAGTCAATCTTTGAGCAACCTCCCTCTGATACCACTTGAAAGACTTATTTCAAGAGCCTAAACACCTAGAGGGGGGTGAATAGGTTCTAATTATCTTTAAGAATTTTAGACTATTTAACAGGTTCTTATCACAACACAGAACATACAATCACAGCACAACAAACACAGTACAACATACACCAGATTTATAGTGGTTACCCAAGGTATGGGTACA
The DNA here is from genome assembly GCA_039513925.1 of Platanthera zijinensis. Classification (NCBI taxonomy): domain Eukaryota; kingdom Viridiplantae; phylum Streptophyta; class Magnoliopsida; order Asparagales; family Orchidaceae; genus Platanthera; species Platanthera zijinensis. The sequence goes on along the minus strand of CM077078.1, from coordinate 105,785,854 downwards.
TCCACTTCCCCCTTCGCCTATCCAGTAGAGAACTGGATTCAGCACAACTTCCTTCCACTAGCTCAGATCTAGAGATCTTACAACTCAGAACCAAATGGTTCCTACACCTCAGACTTATACAAGTCCTACCTAAGATTCTTCCCAAGAATCCTACCTCAGGCCACAGCCCTACCTCAGCCTTTATAACTAGGCTTGCACTCAACCCTACCTCAACCTTTATAATTACAGGCTTACAACTCAGATCTAACAAAAGATCCTACAAGTAATTGAGTATTTGAGAGATTAAGTAATATCACCAGATAGATCACTCTATAGGTGAGTGCTTCTTGATCAGTTCTTGAATGAACTGAAACTTCAGATCCAACCTGACTTAGCTATTTCAAAGCTTCTTGATATAACAAAATAAGGTTGAACTCTTCTTGATGTAGAAGTTGATCTCCTGTCAGCTCCTTTCTTGACTTCAGAATAAGATCTGAATCTTCTCTGCAGACTTGTTCAGAATTTGCCTTCTTAAGGGTCACCCCTTTACTTGTTGTGAAATTCTTCCTTTGGATGATTCACTTTTTTCCTGTGTCTTTTCTGTTCTCTTCTAAGTTGTCACGGATCAGTCCTTTATATAGAGATTTCTCCTGGTTACCGGCTGATCTGGTTTGTAACAACCTTCTGACAGTTCTGACAAAGGTATCAAACATGTTGGTAATGACAGCTGTCAACCCACCAGTCATGACAGTTGATTCCTTAGAGACTTAACAACTCAACACGATCCACTCAGCAATCTGCTTCATATGTGTCTAAACAAATAGACTAAGTGTCGACACAACTCTTGGTGATGTCGACATAACATTCCAGGTGTTGACATAGTCATTTTTCAGCTACTCGACACTTCTTCTCTTTGTATGTGTCGACACAAGTCCTGTGTGTCGACACAACTGCTCTTGGTCTCGACATAACTGCTGTAGACAGATGGCGTTGAGTGTATGTCCAGCCGTCGTTGAGTGTGTGTGTAGACATAAGTCCTATGTGTCGACACAACTGCTTCTAGTCTTGACTTAGCTGCTGCAGACAAGTGGCGTTGAGTCTGTGTATAGCTGTCGTTGAGTGTATGTCGACACAAGTCCTGTGTGTCGACACAAGCCTTCTGACTCAGAATAGCTGTTATTATAAGATGGCGTTGAGTGTGTGTCTAGTTGTCGACATAAACCTTCTTCAGGTGTTGACACGATTCCTGAGTGTCGACACAAGCCTTTCTTCTGGTGTCGGCATAACTCCTGGGTGTCGACACAGCTTCTGCTATAGGTGTCGACACAATTCCTGCCTTAGGTGTCGACACAATTCTGGGTGTCGACACAATTCCTTCTTCAGGTGTTGACACAATGCCTGGGTGTCGACACAGCTTTGCTTCTAGTATAGACACAATTTCTGGGTGTCGATACAACTTTGCTCCTGGTGTCGGCACAACTTCTGGTGGGTGTCGACACAATTCTTCACAAGTGTCAACACTTGTACTTAGAGAAAAAAAAATTTCTTTGCAAATCTTATACCTGCACAATGTAACTCAAACATACATCAAATACAAATTGATGTATATCATTGAGTAAGATGAGGCTTATCCAAATCTGGTACATATTTTTCAGTGTACCCAACATCTGGTTCTCTCTCAACACTTGCAAGACTACTCTCAAGTGAGTCTCATACTCCACCTCCGATTTAGAGTAAACCAGAATGTCGTCAATAAATACAACTACAAAAGAGTCCAAGAATTCCCGAAATACTCGATTCATCAGATCCATGAATACTAATGGTGCATTCGTCAACCTGAATGACATCACCGAGAACTCGAAATGATCATACCTCGTACCAAAAGCTATCTTGGGTATGTCCTCATCTCGAATCCGCAATTGATAGTAACCCGACTTCAAGTCCAACTTAGAATACACCACTGACCCAACCAACTGGTCGAACAGGTCATCTATCCGAGGAATTGGATACTTATTCTTGACAGTCAGTTTATTCAACTCTCGGTAGTCTGTGCACAACCACATACTATCGTCTTTCTTCTTCACAAACAACACCAGCGCGCTCCATGGTGAAGAACTGGGTCTAATATACCCCTGCTCCAACAGTTCTTGCAACTGTACTTTGAGTTCGGCCAACTCTTTTGGTGACATCTTAAAAGGAGGACGTGACACCGGCCTAGCCTCTAGCACTAACTCAATCAAGAAATCAATCTCCCATCGAGGAGGCACTCTAGGAAGCTCATGAGGAAACACATCCTCGAACTCTGCCACTACCGGCACTTCCCCTAGTGATAACCTGGAAAGGCGAACCTCCAACAATGCTACAAGATCTACTCCTCCCTTGTTAACTGCCCACACCAACTGAATGGCCAAAATCAGGGAATAGGCCACTCCACTAAGGCCCTCAAACTTTACTTTTGCCTGCCCTTCGCTCCTTAGGTTCACCACCTTAGATAGACAGTCAATACTAGCACGCTGCTCTGCAAGCCAGTCCATTCCCACTATTATATCGAACTCAACCAATGGTAGAACTGCCTCTACCAACGTGAAGTTAACTCTGTCCAGACTCAACCAAATGTGCCCCTTCACCCTGGTAGTCATGGATGACCCATTGGGCATGCACACCTTCAGCTCTGCCTCCACTGGGAATGACTCAACTCCAATTCTCCGAATAAAGTTTCCGCAAGAAAAGAGTGTGTCGTTCCCGTATCAAACAATACCCTAGCAGGGTATCCATAAACTAACACAAATCCTAAAATATTTGCGACAAATATAAACAGCTTTGAAAGTCTAAAGCAGCAAATAAATATACTTAAACTTTCTCATACTTGTCACCACGTCGGATTGGCGGATCGCTTCCTGTTGCTCAAGGTTATAAGCCCTTGGCTGGATAGGTTGGAAATGAGAAGCGCTAAACTCCGCCATATTTCCTTTTTCCACGGTGCTGGGGACGGACCGCACGGACTGCTCTTGTCTTGGCTCCTGCTCAACACCACCCTCAGTATAAAAACGAGTTATGTGGTCTGGCTTGCCACACTTGTAGCACGATGGTGGCCCCTTGAAATGAGACCTTCCAAATGTCATGTTACTTTTCTCACCTGACTTGAAAGGATGAGGTTTCTTCTTCCACCTATTCCCTTCAGACCTCCCTTGCGATTGAGAAGGCTTCCCTTCTCCCTGCTTGGCTGCAAACCCCTTACGACATTGGGTTCGCTCCATATCGCTTTCAAACATTCTAGCAGCCTCAACAAGCTCATTGAAACTAACCTTCTTCATAGATATGAGGGGTTGTCTAAGATTCTCCCTCAGCCTATGATAAAAGAGGTTGTCCCTCTCCTCATCATCGGCCATGGTTGTCCCAACATAACGACCCAAACGAGTGATGTAACATCCCATTTCCGGCTAGACCCCTAGGAGTCGGTCTGTCGTGACAGAACCCTAGGAAACCCAAGAATTGAAGTAAATCAACCAAGATTTCGAGTCACGGGTTGGTCATGCCCGTGACCAACCCGTCACGCCCGTGACCGACCCGTCACGCCCGTGACCTAGGGCGTGACCCACCCTTCGACGATCGTCGACCTCAGTAAGATGATCGGCGAACTAAGAATTTTCAACACGGGCCTGTCACGCCCGTGACCGACCCGTCACGCCCGTGACCTAGGGCGTGACGCCTCCACCGACCGTCGACTTCAGCTCGACAAATGTCGACCGAAGAACGCCTGTCACACCCATGACCGACCCATCATGCCCGTGATCTAGGGCGTGACGCCCCCACCGACCGTCGATCTCAGATCGACGAACGTCGAACAAAGAACACCTGTCACGCCCGTGAAAAACGTATCACGCCCATGATATGGGGGGTGACCCGTGAACCGACGCAGAAAATTGGTCGTCGACTCGAGAACGACGAATGGACTAGTGTCACGCCCGTGACAAAGGCCGAAACGTCAGCCAGGCTGGAAATTTCTGTAACATATGCCATAATTAACTCTGATTATGGGAAGTTACACCAGGAGTATTTATGGGACGTTTCCTTCTCTAATTACTTAATAAAATGAGGAAGAGTTGGTCCAATAGGAAATCGCCACTTGGACACATCATTTCATCTTCCACCTTTTCCTCTCCCTCCACCATAATCGAAATGCTATTAAGAGGAGAGCCTTCATGATCTTAAATGCCTTACCCTTCCCCCTCCCCACTTGGTGATCTATAAAAGCCCCCTTAGAGCAAGATGAGAAGTTTACACTCTTGACTAAATGAATTAGAGTTGTTGCTCTTGCCGTAGGAGAAGTTCGGCAATGCCACCACCGCGTCATGGCAACCCGACGTTCATCTTACCTCCAAACTGCGAACAAGGTCCACCTTTACTTCTTCTTTTATGGGTAGATCTTAAGATCTTAGAAAGGAAGTTCATGTTCAACGGAGCCGGACCTATCTCGCGTTTTCATGGAAAAACCATGAAAATATATTTTCGGGTCCGCCGGAAACCGCCACCTCCGGCGGCCAAACCACCACCGACCGATAGCCATCGCCTCAACGGAGGTGGTGGTGGTGGTGGCTGGCCAGGGAAGTGACCGGACGGCCGGCGATGGATCGCGGAAGAGCTATAGGAAATATAAGTTTTTCTGAGTTCAGTTTTCGGGTTCTGTAGAAGATGAACAATAAAACATTTTTATAATATAAAAATTATATATATAGTAAGGAAAAAGATACATTAAATGGGCGCATTTTGATGCTGCAAAACGAGGCACTTATAAGCCGATTTAGGAAAAATGGCCTGTCACAAAAGTTGTATCCCTTCGAGTCTAGATTAATTTAAAATTAATTTCAACACGTTTGGGTAAGTGGTTTTACCGCAGCACCCGTTTTTGTGGGGGCTGTACCTAGAGTCGGGCAGAAACTAAAATGAATGCCCACTCTTCGTCCCTTGTCTAAATGACCTGAAATTTGGGCAGGGGGTTACCCTTAGCCATACCTAGAGGCTGTCCAAAAATGGGAATTTTTGGAGATACTTTGCCTAAGGTTTTTGTTTTAATTTAATAAAGTTAGAGTAATTTATCTAAGTGGTCAAATGACCTCCAAACCCTCTCAAATTTTGGTGAGTGGTCCCTGGCTATAAAACCTAGCTCTGTACAAAATTCCAACTCATTTGGATGAGTTTTGGGTAGGAAATCACCTATCCTTAACTAGGCATTAATGAGGCATTTTTGACTAAAAAGTGCACTTTTTGTAACAGCCTCCCCATACCACGGCTCGAAATGACGGCCTTCGGCACCCCCAACACCACGCTCGAAAGGGTTCAGCCTAACCAGGTCTGCACACCATGCACCCCAACCCCTCTCCATCCATAGGCGGGTTGTTGAGGCTGGGGATCGAACCCGAGACCTCCTTGATAAGGAGTTTTCAAACCCGAGAGCTCAATTGGTGATGAGGAGTGGTTTAAAAACTCCTTATCAAGGAGGTCTCGGGTTCGATCCCCAGCCTCAACAACCCACCTGTGGATGGAGAGGGGTTGGGGTGCATGGTGTGCAGACCTGGTTAGGCTGAACCCTTTCGAGCGTGGTGTTGGGGGTGCCGGCAGCCGTCCTTTCGAGCCGTGGGCTGGGGAGGCCGTTAAAAGTGAACTTTTAAACATATTCATCAACTGTCTTGTCGCGCTGCATCAAGTGCAGAAATTGCCTCTGAAGGGACAGCCTTGTCGACGCGGGAATTTACTTCTTCAAGAAAGCATTCTCGAACTCTTCAATGGACGGGGTGCATCCAGGAAACTGGCGACCGTTATGGCTCACCCACCACAACTTAGCGTCTCCTTCCAACATAAAGGTCGCAAACTCAGATTTCTTTTCCTCTGGCGTCTCTGCCGCCCTTAGAAGTTCTTGAATCCTTTCCCACCAAACCTCTGCATCGGTCGGCGTGCCGACTCCCTTAAACGTTGGAGGATGGAAGCTTAATAAATACTTCATTTGTCGGTCTACATTCCCAACAACCACTCTTTCAGCTAAAGGCTCTGCTTGCCTGGCACCTCCACTCGGCACGGCTGTTGCCATATCCGGGGTAGCATGAGTTGCTACCTGTGCAACAGGGGTCACAACCTGCGCTACCGCTGCAGATTGGGCTGCTATCATTGCTTCTGCAAGCATGCGACAGAAATCGGTCGGGGTTACCCCCATGCCCAATGGACTTGGATCAGTTGCACTACTCGTCGAAGGCTCTTTTCGTGGCCTTGACGTCCCCGCCTCGTTGCTTGCACCCTTAACAAAAGCAAGGTAAAAACAAATCAGTCTCTATTCGCAAGACTCAAACACAAGGACACTCATGGTCCCACAATACTCCTATGTGGATAACTTCTCTACGCGATTCGATTACATTAAATCGATCGCTAAACTTGACCTTGGACAAAACCAGGCTCTGATACCAAATTGTAACACCTCCCCTGTAATGACCGTATAATATGGGTCCGGCCGGGTCCCCACAATATACACACGCCACAGCATAAGTATTAAAATATTATATAAGTCTATCCAACTCAAAACTCAGCATAAAACAGCAGAAACATACAACCAAAAACTAGAAGTTATCCACCACAAATCAGGAGTATCGAGATGTCCTTAAGGCCTTACACAAAATAAGTCCAAGACTGAACAACAATCCTATCAATGTGCAAAAGCACTCCTAATCTACCTCGGCCTGCAAGCCGGATTACTTCTCAGGGATCATAACATAGCATCAAAACATAAACAAGTAAAGATCACTACATGAGGCTTAGGCCTTTTTGGCCGGCGAGCTTGCTCATGCTTGATATCCTTGCCCTGTAAAAATTTGTGGTAACTTGGGTCAGCAAAGGCTGAACTCAACTGTATAACTAACACATCTCCTCCCGGTCGTCCATAGCGGACCCCGGGGTACACCACCACCCTGCAAGTCAGCACTTTGTATGCAATATACATAAACATGTAAAGCTGGAAAACATGTTTGGATGTCTCATACAACAAACACATTTTCTATGGTGAACATATAATCTAAAGGGGCCTACAATGCAGCATGTATGCAAACTCAGGTTTCACCCAAAGCACCCTAAAGTGTATGATTCTAACACTTCATCATAACATAGCATCTGGGTACTTCTAATTTCCCCATCGGTGTTCAAGCCGCACATACAGAACTCTTACCAAGGCCCCACCCGCTCGTGGGTCTCAAAATTGGGCTTGCCTGCAAGATCTGACTTCTCATGTCAGGATTTCGTCTCACACGCAAACCGATTCTAAGAACCCTTACTGGACCCCCACCTGTTCGTGGGCTTCATCGTCCGAGCTTGTCCTAAGCTTGGCGTTCTCTTCAGTTTCATAGAAGGGGACTAGTCTCGCAAGGACACTCTCCACACATGACTTGCACGTCACGGGATAGCCAGCCGACCATGGAGACAAGACCACGCCTTAGCACATAACAAACAGCATCTTGCCGCAATGGATTTCTACCAAAATCCTTAAGTTCGCCATGCAACATCACCAAGTCGGACTAATGGTCGCGACTATGGCTTCATCCATAATGCCTAATCCACTAGCGGAGCGGATCTCTAATGCAATATCATGTCGGGGACGGACACAATCGACCCGGTGGTTCCTCTTGAACCATGGGAACCCGAACCCCTCTCATTTGAGAGATCTGGTGCATATATGCTTGAAATAAAATCAAGAAAAGGAAAAGATGTCATGCATGCATCCTATAACTGAGAGGAGAAATGTCATTACCTTACGACCCGTCTTCTTTGCCATGGAAACCTGATCTTCACGGATGAAAAGATGCGCCTCCACGTCCTCTCCACGCATCTGGCCTCAGAACGACGATCGGAGCTCCGAAGCTTCATCAATGGCCGAAGAAAGCTTTCTTCTTCTTCTTCCGAACTCTCTCTCTCTCTCTCTCTCAAACCCTAAGTCAACTCCAAAATGAACACAAATGAGGGAGAGAACCGCTCATCCCTACTAAAACCCGTTGGGCAGAAGATCCTGGGGTCAAGGATCAACTATGAAATTAAATCAAACAGCTAAGAAAACGCTCTATGAAACCCAAAAATTCGACAATTTAGTCGAGCGGTTCAAGTTTCGTCAATCAGCCTGTGCTCGACGAACAGCCAAGAGTTTGACGTTCGTCGAATAGCTCGAGTTCGATTTTTCATCGAACAGCTTGAGTTCGATGAAAAATTGTCGAGCTCGATGAAAAGGCAAGAGCTCGATGAACCGCTCAGATTTCGTCAAATGGCCAAGCTAGACGAAATGCCTTGAGCTCGATGACCTTGAGCTTGACGAACTTGAGCTCGACGAAAACCTTGAGCTCGACGAACCGCTCAGATTTCGTCAAACGACCAAGCTCGACGAAATGCCTTGAGCTCAACGACCTTGAGCTCGATGAACTTGAGCTCGACGAAATCCTTGAGCTCGACGAACCGCTCAGATTTCGTCAAATGGCCAAGCTTGACGAAATGCCTTGAGCTCGACGACCTTGAGCTCGACGAATTTGAGCTCTACTAAATCCTTGAGCTCGACGAACCGCTCAGATTTCGTCAAATGACCAAGCTCGACAAAACGCCTTGAGCTCGACGAACTTGAGCTCGACGACCCGCTCAAATTTCGTCAAACGTCCAAGCTCCTACCACTACAACCCGACAGCTAGCTCTAGAAGAAAAGAACTGGGGTGTTACAGCTTTGGGCGACAGAGCGATGTCCATTGGGCCAAGCGAAAATCACCTCAGATACCGTGCGGCAGTAGCAAATATCGCGCGACGGTAGCTTGCTTTTAAGGGTTGCACTTGAGATTTCTTTCTCATTTTCCTCTCTCACACTTTCTCTCTTAGTTCTTGAGTTTCTTGAGAGAAGAGGAGGAAGAAAGTCCAGGATGCTAAGGGGAGAAGTGATCCAAGGTGTACTTATGATCGGAATTACAAGTCAACGTTAGATCCGTGGAGAGGAAGTTGTGACGCTCAGTTCCATCCGGATCAAAGAACAAGGACATGGCTCCTGAGCGATCGATAAGGGTAACGAATTTCTCCTTGGACAAGTGAAGTCCTCAATTTGTATACGTGTATGGAACCCCTCACTAAAAGGTGAAGAAAAGGGTGGTTTCCAGCGGGTAGATCGTTGTGATCCCCAATAAAACTTGCATATAGATCCGGAATCGAAGTATGGAATAGGTATGCTGTGTGAAGCCCATCTGGACAGATTGGTCTGTGGGTGTGCAGTATGCTGTAGTGATAGTACTGGAGGTGATTTCTAGGAAAACACCCAAAAATGGGGAAGAAGTGACTTCTGTCCCTGCCGCGCGGCGGTTGTTCTACCGTCAGCGATAACTTCCAATGAGCTATAAGGCCTGTCTCTGGGATACCTGGGGCCATTGTTTGAAGTTGAGAGCCTTGTGAGCCCAGCTAAGGTGGTCATATGATCCAGCCTGAATGTTGTTCTGAAGCATGTGTCCGCGAGACAAGGTGCGTAACATGAGAAGTTTTGAGCTTGGAGAGCCCAGCTATTGACCAAGAGATCCATGATGATCATTATAGACTTAGGTCCTGGGGACATGTGAGCAGCAATTGATGCTAAGAGCCTAGAGTGCCCAGCAAAAAGGCCAGAGAGCCGAACGGGAAAGGGGAAGCTGACCTGCGTCTTGTCATGGGGCTTGATTGCTTTGGCTTTCGTCAATGACATGACGATTTGAGCAATTGGAAGAGTGTTGAATTGTACCCGCATTATGTCGTTCGGGATTGATTGCCTAAAGTAATTGGCTTTTGCCGTTGGCATAATGAGAGTCTTAGGCCATGTGCCAGAAAAGACTAGAAAGCACAAGGATATTATCAAGTCTGGGAATGTGGATGGTGGTTAGACTAAGGAAGTCCAGTACACCGAGAATGTGCCCTGAGTGCACAGGGCGTATGACCGATTGAGTCCGTGTCTGTGGAGAATGGTGCTTAAGTGCACGCGGTTATTTGCCAAAATATATATATGCTACTGCTTGCAAGGAAGGAGAACCGCCGCCCCGAGTGAGTGGTGGGGTCGTTATAAATCGGTCAGCTAATGTTGACCGTTGACTTGTTTTGCCACCTTTATGGTGGAATGTCCTTGTGTAGGTGCTCGAGAGCCGAGCAGGAAATAGTGGATTATAGCCCTTTTGATGCTATACCGGCCCTCAAAGGCCAAGCAGAGAACTTTTAGTGCTTTCATGTGTTGTCGGCATGCGAGTCGATGTGGGAAACTACTCTTGTAAAGAGAAACAATTATAAGGCCTTAAGGCCGTACTGTTTTGTGTATTTTGTATAAACATTCCTATATGGTTTATTTTAGTGGACATGTATATTACTTGAGTTCAAATTAACCTTGAAGCTTTCGCTAGAATGCTCTGAGTTAGGATTCGTTTGGTCCCTGCCGACTGTCGGTGGAATATGGTGTGGGGCCCCGGCCAGACCCTCTGTTATATTTCATTTGATGGATGGAGGTGTTATAATTTGGTATCATCTTGTCTCTGTCTTCCTTCTGCGAATTCGTGATCGAATTCTTTTAGCGGGTGGCAAGCACGTGATTGTGCTTACCGTTGTAACACAAATGAACTCAAGAATGTCCACTTAGGAATGAAAATTCATATGTTTGAGTAACCTGTACGTTCCTATTGGTCGTTGGTTGCCTTTGAGTTGTCGCTAAATTGTGTATTTACAATTATAGGTGACTAGAAGTGGTGCGGGGCAGTTTGAACCTCAACATTCTATTGAGAGTGCGACACCAGCTGATGTGCCCACACCTCCTCCTTCTTGTGGAAATAGTATGCTTAGTTATTGAGCCAGTGTTTGCAATGTTGAATGCACAACTGACTAGGCAGGTGCGACCTGCGATGGTTCCAGTACAGGTTGGTGTAGCTAAGCCTATAACTGCTAGACAAGTGCCTGCTAAGGCTTTGGTTGATAACCGAGCGACTGAACGGCAACTGAAGCACTTCATGAGCTTTAGTCCTCCTACGTTTATGGGTGTAGGATCCCCAATGCAGACAGAGGACTAACTTTCGCGCATCAAGAGGATATTGATGGCGATAAAGACTTAGGAGGGACAGAAGGTCACCTTGGACACTTTCCTGTTGGAAGGAGAGGCTCGGATTTAGTGGGATGAGTTGGAGTTACACCACTTCGCGGGCAAATGACTATCAGAGATCTCTATGGAGGAGTTTTCGAGATTGTTCTTGGCAAAACATTTATTATCGTCGCAGCGGATTGCTATGAAAAATGAGTTCCAGCATTTAACTCAGGGCGAGAGTAGTGTGGATAACTACTTGCATGAGTTTACCAGGTTGAGATGTCCTAAAAAATCTGAGTACTGAAAGAAGTGGAGAACAAAGTTCAGGTCTTCTGGACAAGCTCCATCTACTGTTGCTTCTGGAGCAACGTCGGAGCAAGGTCCGCTCACATGTTACACTTGTGGCAAGCCAAGGCATTTTGCCCGTGAGTGTACCAGTTGCCTTCCAAGGAAGGATACAAAGATAGGAGCATCTTATGATGAGAAGGGAAAGGCGATGGAGTCCACTGCATCCCAATATGCTCCAGCTCAGCCGAGGGTTTACAATCTTAGGCAACATGAGGCCATCAAACAGGCTGATGTCGTCACAGGTATGATTAGTATATAGTTATCATGCTTTATATACTTTATACCTTGTGAATTGTTTGTGTATAACTTGATAAGTGTAGGCTTTGTCTTTATTCAGGACTATCCGGCGAGAGCACTGTTCGATACGGGTGCTTCTCATTCGTTTTTATCTAAGGACTTCATACCGCGGATCGGAGTGCCTACTCTTATGTCGACAGATAGAGTAAAGGTGTTGTTACCTAACAGATATGTGATGCGTGCATATAGGTCTTGCTGTGTTGAGGTGCGGATAGGAAGTCAGGATTTCGGATTGGAAGCGTATGTGTTGCCGATATCTGAGTTCGATGTAATCTTTTGTATAGACTAGCTCTCGGAGCAGCGTGCCTGCATAGATTGCAACTCTAAGGAAGTCCCACTATGACAGAATACCGAGCGAGATACTAAGTTCGCTGGTATGCGAGGATCGAGCAAGATATATATGTCTGCTTTCCTGGTAGTCATGGCTGTTTGGAAGGGCGCGGAGTTATTCTTCACGCTATTGGAGGTTGTTGAGCCGAAGTCCAGTTTGAGTGACGTTCCTATTGTATCGGATTATGTCGATGTTTTCCTAAGGATCTCCCTGGGTTACCTCCCCAGCGGGAGATTGACTTTGTTATTGAGTTGGTGCCAGGTGCAAAATCTGTGGCTTGCTCACCGTACCGAGTAGCACCAAAGGAGATGGAGGAATTAAAATTTTAATTGCAAGAATTTCTAGAACAAGGCTATATACGTCCAAGTATGTCATAATGGAGTGCACCAATCCTCTTTATGAAGAAGAAGGACGGAAGTTTGCGTCTATGCATTGACTATTTAGAATTGAACATGTTAATGGAAAAGAATAAGTATCTGATTCCACGGATTGATGACTTGTTTGATCAGCTGGTGGGTTCAACTGTATACTCGAAGCTAGACTAAAAGTCTGGCTATTACCAGTTGCGGATTCGGGAATGTGACATTCCCAAGACGGCGTTTGGTACACGCTATGGTCATTATGAGTTCACTATAATGTCGTTTGAGCTAACAAATGCGTCCTCAGTATTCATGGACTTGATGCACTGAACTTTTCGGGAGTATTTAAATCAGTTTGTGATCATATTTATTGACGACATATTGGTATACTCTCAATCAGAAGAAGATCATGCAAATCACTTGAGGATGGTTTTGCATACCCTAAGAAGTAATAAACTCTATACCAACTTCTCAAAATACTAGTTTTGGTTGTCGTCAGTAGCTTTTCTGGGTCATGTGGTAAGTGGAGAGGGTATTGTGGTTGATCCGACGAAGATAGTTACAATACGAGAGTGACCTGTATTGACCACCGTAGCCAAAGTTAGGAGATTCCTTGGACTTGCTGGCGACTACAGGTGCTTCGTGGAGAACTTTTCGCGGATAGCCTTACCTTTCACTACACTGACGAGGAAAGAGCAGAAGTTCATTTGGATGCCTGAGTGTGCACGAGCTTTTGATGAGTTAAAGAGTCGTTTGACCACGATGCCTATCTTGAGTTCGTCATGTGGTACAAATGGCTATGAGATTTATAGTGATGCTTCAGGGAGAGGATTAGGTTGCGTTCTTCTTCAGTTCGGAAATGTTATTGCTTATGGCTCATGCCAATTGAAAGTATACGAGTGGAACTATTTAGTCCACGACTTGGAGTTGGCGGCTATGATTTTTGCACTTAAGTTGTGGCATCATTACTGATATAGCATCAAAGTTACATCTTCACGAACCATAAGAGTCTTAAGTACTTAATAGATCAGAAAGATCTGAACATGCGGCAACAGAGGTGGATGGAGTTTCTCGAGGACTATACCTTCCAGATACATTACACCCACGGGAAGGGAAATATGGTCACAGATGCCTTGAGTCATAGGACTCCAGTACGGGCAAGTTGTCTGCCGATGCATGATGAGCGTCTGATCCCGGAGTTAGAGGCCTTAGATATTTCTTGTGTTAACAAGAATACCACTACAAATGCGTGTTTGAATTGGACGAAGGTGCAGTATGACCTCACAAACAGGGTTAGACGAGCAACGGAGCTCAATGAGAGTATGAAGTGTTATGCAGCGAATGGGTCAAATTCCCAACTCTCTTTAGAAGACGGTCTTTTGAGAAAAGATGGTCGTCTGTGTATCCTGAATGTGGGTAAACTACATGAGGAGTTGATGTATTAGGCACATTTTACTAAATACTCAGTCCACCCAGGGAGCACACAAATATATAAGGACATGGAAAAGATGTTCTGGTGGCCGATTTTAAAAAGGACACAACTATTTATGTGGCAAAGTGTCAAACTTGTGCCTTGGTAAAAGCTGAATGTCAGAAACCTGGTGGTTTTCTGAATTCATTGTCAATTCCGGTATGGAAGTTCGATGATATATCGATGGATTTCGTGCACGGATTGTCGAGATCTCAAAATGGGAGCGATGTCGTAAGGGTGATCATTGACCGGTTGACAAAGGTATTGCACTTCATACCGAATAAAAAGGATGATTCAGTTGAAAAATTGGCTAAATTGTATGTTGACAACATAGTACGATTACACGGTGTGCCCGGTAGCATCGTCAGTGACCGAGATGGGCGCTTTACTTCTACTGATTGGAGGCTAATCCACCAGTTGTTGGGTACTAAACTAAAGCTCAGTACGACCTTTCATTCGCAAACGGATGGTCAGACTGAGAGGACCAATAAGACAATGGAGGATATGCTTCGTATGTGTGCCTTGGATTTCAGAAAGAGGTGAGAGGACCATATCTATATGATCGAGTTTGCTTATAATAATAACTATCAAGCTAGCATTTAGATGGCGCCCTTCGAAACTTTATACGGTGGGAAGTGTCGTACTCCTTTAACTTGGGCGGAAACAGGCAATTCGAAGTTATATAAGCGTAAAGAGGTCGAAGATGCAAATTCGACGATACATACTATACGAGAGCGGCTAATTGTGGCCTAAGATAGGCAAGCGAAGTACTACAATGCCAAGCACCGAAACGTGGAGTTTGCAGTAGGCGATTGGGTGTATCTGAAGATAAAGTCATTCAAAGGCGTGTACAGGATTTGACACTTTAAAAAGTTGAGTCTGAGGTATCTTGGTCCGTTTGAAGTGGTTGAGAGGATTGAAGAAGTTGCCTATCGATTAGCTTTTTCTGCAGAGCTAAGTGGTTTATATGATGTGTTTCACATATCGGTGATACGGAAAGCTTTGAAAGAGCCTACACAAGTGGTCGCTGATGATCAGGTACCAAACGATAGTGGGCTGATGACGAAGGTTAGTGCCATTCAGATCGAGGATACGGAGGTCAGACAACTACAAAACAAAGCAATCGAGATAGTCAAAGTCCGTTGGGATAATTGTGGCCATGAAGAACTGACATGGGAGCATGAGCAAACCATGTGAGAGGAATTTCCCGAGTAGTTTTTGTAAATTAATGTTGTAAGCTTATGTATTGATTTCCTTTCGATAAATAAAATTTCGGGACGAAATTTCTTAAAGGAGGGGAGAATTGTAATACCCCAAAAATCATGAAAAGAAATGATTGGAAGTTAACATGCGACGGTAGAGTTAATGACGACATTAGCTATAGAATTAATTCGTCTGGCGTCTCGAGTATCTACCGCGCGACAGTAGAAAGGTACCGCGTCGTGTTATCACTACACGCACTCAATGCACTCAACACTTTCGGCGAATCGTCGAGATGCCTACCGCGCAGCGGTAGAAAGTTATCGCGTGGCGATATCACTCAACACACTCGACGCACTCAACGATTTTGAAGAAGCATTGAGTGACTACGGTGCGGTGGTAGTGAGCTAACGCGCAATGATAACTCGAGGTAAAGTACTGCTTGGCGGTAGTAACTTAACACGTGGCGGTAGCTGGCCATGTGTCAGTAAGGTGGAGGCTGCTTTGAGCGACAGAGCGATGTCCTTTGTGCCAAGCGGCGACCGCCTCAGATACCGCACAGCGGTAGCTGATACCGCGCGACGATAGCTTGCTTTTAAGGATTGGACTTGAGATTGCATTCTCATTTTCCTCTGTCACACTTTCTCCCTTAGTTCTTGAGTTTCTTGAGAGAAGAGGAGGAAGAAAGTTCAGGAGGCTAAGGGGAGAAGGGATCCAAGGTGTATAAGTCGACGCTAGATTCGCGGAGAGGAAGTTGTGACGCTCAGTTCAATCCGGATCAAAGAACAAGGACATGACTCCTAAGTGATCGATAAGGATAACGACTTTCTCCTTGGACAAGTGAAGTCCTCAATTTGCATATGTGCATGGAACCCCTCACTAAAAGGTGAAGAAAAGGATGGTTTCCAGCAGGTAGATTGTTGTGATCCTCGATAAAACTTGCATATAGATCCAGAATCGAAGTACGAAATAGGCATGTTGTGTGAAGCCCGTCTAGAAAGGTTTGTCTAGAATGGTGATGAATTGTTTTGTGTGCCGGATAAGACTCCGTGGATAAAATGTGTGGTTAAATGTGTAGAATCAGGGGTCTGGGGGTGTGCAGTATGCTGCAGTGATAGTACTGGATGTGATCTCCAAGAAAACACCCAAAAATGGGGAAAATGGCTTCTGTCCTTACCGCGCGGCGGTAGTACTATCGCTGGCGATAGCTTCCAATGAGCTATAAGGCCTATCTCTAGGATACCTGGGGCCATTATTTGAAGCTGAGAGCCTTGTGAGCCCAGCTAAGGTGGCCATGTGAGCCAGTTTGAATGTTGTTGCGAAGCCTGTGTCTGTGAGACAAAGTGTGTAGCATGAGAAGCTGTGAACCTAGAGAGCTCAGCTATTGTCCATGAGAGCCATGATGATCATTACAGGCTCAGGTCCCGGGGACATGTGAGCAGCAATTGATGCTGAGAGCCTAGAGTGCCCAGCAAAAAGGCTAGAGAGCTGAACATGAAAGGGGAAGCTGACCCGCATCTTGTCATGGGGCTTGATTGATTCGGCTTTCATCAATGATATAGCGATTTGAGCAACTGGAAGAGTGCTGAACTATACCCGCGTTATGTCATTTGGGCTAGATTGCCTAAAGTAATTGACTTTCTTCATTGGCATAATGAGAGTCTTAGGCCATGTGCCTGAAAAGACTAGAATGCTTAAGGATACCATCAAGTCTGGAACTGTGGATGTTGGTGGGACCCGGGAAGTCTGATACACCGAGAATGTGCCCTGAGTGCACGGGGCGTGTGGCCGATCGAGCCTGCGTCTGTGGTGAATGGTGCTTAAGTGCATGAGGTATTTGCCAAAATATATATATATGATGCTGCTTACAGGAAAGGAGAACCGCCGCCCCGAGTGAGGGGTGGGGTCATTATAAATTGGTCAGCTAATGCTGACCGTTGCCTTGTTTGCCACCTTTATGGTGGAATGTCCATGTGCAGGTGTTAGAGAGTCGAGCGGGAAATTGCGGGTTGTATCCCTTTTTATGCTATGCCGGCCCTTGAAGGCCAAGCGAAGAACTTTTAGTGTTTTCATGTGTGACCGGCCTGCGAGCCGATGTTGGAAACTACTCTTGTAAAGAAAAACAATTACAAGGCCTTATGGTCTCACTGTTTTTGTATAAACATTCCTATGTGATTTATTTTAGTGAACATGTATATTACTTGAGTTCAAATTAACCTTGAAGCTTTCGCTAGAATGCTCTGAGTTAGGATTCGTTTGGTCCCCGCAGACTGTCGGTGGAATATGGTGTGGGGCCCCGACCGGACCCTCTGTTATATTTCATTTGACGGATGGAGGTGTTACAATTTGGTATCAGCTTGTCTCTGTCTTCCTTCTGCGAATTCGTGGTCGAATTCTTTGAGTTAGGATTTGTTTGGTCTTTTGATATTAACATGTAACCCCGCCGACTGTCGATGGAATATGGCGCGGGGCCCCGACCGGACCCTCTGTTATATTTCATTTGATGGATGGAGGTATTACAACGCTCTCGTGCATGAGTTCTTGCGTGGCCTCCTTGTCGAAGACCGCAACATCCTTCTGCACGTAGAGGCCGAAGGAAAAGGCAAAGGCCTCCCCGCTGATCGAATCCTGCTCCAATCAGCTTGGCAGCAGGGTAGAGAAGGATGCCATGTTCTCCTCTTTGTCCCACAACAGGAGGGGGCGACCAAGATCATCAAGAGGTCGCCCGCCGTAGTCAAAGTTTCAGTGCCCCCTCGACACTGGCTTGCTGGCTGTCTCCTGTCCTCGCGCCTTGGAAGTGCCGGCCGCCTCGCCAGACGATTCTCCTGTTGAATCCCCCAATATGGCGGCCTCCTGAGGTTGCTGACCCGCGGGAGCTTTTCCCTTCTCCCGAGATGTGGGAGGTTTACCGCCCGTGGACCTTAGTTTCTTGGACGGAGGCGTCGGAGGAGGTTGTCCGTGAGTGACCCACTTCTGGGATGCAAGAAGGGCCGGGACCTCGCGATGTGCGACAGTAGCCTCCTCGGCATGAGCGAGCTTGCCGGGAGCGACTTGCGCGCTCTCGTATGGGAGATACATGGGGAGGTCTTGCTCATCTGCAGCGATAGAGTTAGAATAAGTAAAATAAGAAGGAAAGAGACTGAGCGCGAGTAGCCTACCTACCCCAGACAGGACAATGAAGAGAGAGTCAACGTTCCTTCGGAGGAATGCGACCTTGAATTTCTTCTTCTGGAAGAATCTGCAGAGGTCGACTTCATGTCCCCCCACGCTGGGAGGGCAGTTTCTCGACTCGCTGAGCTGGACGGGCGAGAACGAGATGTTGCCGAAGTCTCCCCTGACGAACACAAACTTCCTGAGCCAATTGTGGCTCGTTCACTGTCTCACACACCTTTACATGGTTGTTGGAGAAGTAGGCAGTTCCGTCTTTGTTCGCTCGGAAGAAGAACAGCTTGCGGAAGACCAAGAGACTTAACTCGACCCGTTCTTCCCTCAAGAAGCAAACGAATGTGACCACGACGGCTACAGAGTTGGGGGTCATTTGGCCGAGGACGACCCCAAAGTACTTCAATATCTGTCGAACCTCGGGCCATAAGGGAAGTTGGAGGCCCGCATCGAAGTGGGCGATGGGGATGGCGAGCTCCACATTCGAGAGATCGTTGACCTTCTCCTCCTCTCCTGGTCGCCTCACCTCAAACCCGGGCAGGACAAAATTGGCGATCACCGAGACGAGCTCTCTCTCGGTGAGGGTGGCATAGAAGAAGGGATAATCAGAGAAGGTCCACACACATTTGCTTCTCCCCTCAGCATCGCCACCACCTCCTCCTATCTCGCGATCCGGTAAGTGGGCTGGACGTTGGATTTCTCGCGGAAAGTGGCGAGCTGAGAATCGAATACAGGAGCGAAGAAGGTTCGGAGTGGAATTACTGCGGTAGTTGAAGGGAAAGGGGGGTATTTATAGAGAGAAAAAAAGGAGGGAAAGCTCCTTTTTGGCGGGAGGTGTGCGGATAGCAAAAATGTGGTTCGACGCTTCGATATCCGAGCTCGTCCCCCTAATTACTTCTACCTACTCGTCGCGGTCCTATGAAAGCTATGCGACAACAAGATAAGAGGCGAGCGAGGCACGCTGGTTCACGTCCGCCCGAGAGGCGAGCGAGCCACGCTAGCTCGCGTCCGCCCAAGAGGCGAGGGAGTCACTCTGGCTCGCGCCCGCCTAAGAGGATAGGCAGGCAAGATAGCTCAGCCACACCCGCTTAAGAAATGTTAAGCCGTAACAAACACCAGATGAAAGAAATTAATATATAGACATAGGCTAATTAGCGGGCGAACAATTCCAAATAATAACAAAGAAAGTTCAGTACTCTGAAAGAGAAAGTCATAAATAATAAAGTTAATAATTGGGTCATGCGAGCTGAAAAATAGGTGCAATCTAGGCTTGTGTGCCAACAACGGGGAGGCGGAGGGCTCGGTATTGAATCCACTTCCACCTGCCCCACCCTCGCACCCCAAAAAGAGGTGGTAGGTGAGGATAGAAGTACTCACGAACCGCCAGCAGTTCCTGTTGGGCCAGGTCGACCTGTTCTGTGGCATGCATGTGTCGCTCCTCTGCTCGTGTGATGTGTACTCCTGGTGAAGTCGTCCCGTCGCAGACTTCTGGGCACCTCACGCCCTCAAGGACCGCGAAGTGCTTCTCCGCCTCTTTCTTATCCTCGTACACCCTACCGCAAACCTCCCGCAGCATCAGGGAGTGCTTCTGGAACAACCGGGTCACCCACCTCTTCATTTCCTCAGTATCCTGATGGTCGTACGTGTATTCGAAAATACGGTTCGGGGAAGGAGGAGGCGAGTACCCCTCACCGATGTCAACATCGGATGACGAGATTGCATTGAAACTTATAGAAACAAAGGAAAGGTCAGAAAAGGCAGACAGACAGTCACAAGCGAGTGAACACATAAACTCACCCGTGGTCGGAACGTCCCCCATGCTGGTATGCGGGCGGGAAGTACTTGGCTGGTCCTGGAAGAGCTCGCTTTCAAGAGTCGCAAAGGATTTTCCCAACCCATGGCAGGTCGGCGATCGTGGAACTAACGGAGGCCGGTCGACGGCTCCTGGGGTGGAGGCTGCAATAACAAGCAATCAGAAGGTGAGGGGAAATCAGAAGGTGAGGGGCAATCAGAAGGTGAGGGGCAATCAGATGGAAAATGAAGGCGAGGAGTCAAGAACTCACCAGTGGTTAGAGGAATGTCCAGGATTGCAAGAAGAGCAGATCCCGCAACCGAGGGGTTGACGATACGCTCGGTTACCCATGGGGAAGAGCGTCTCGCCTCCATTCCCCCATCTCCTTCCTCGCGAGGCACCTCCTACGGGAGGAAAGGTGCCAGAATCAGAGTGACATAAAATCAAATAAGCAGCTCACATACCGGGTGGGGAACCTCCAGACCGGCTATTGGATTAGGATGGGTGCCATTCGGGGGAGACCGCTTGACCATCTTGGCCTTCTTCGATCTAAAGGCAAGGCTGAGCGACCTTCGAGCCAGCCAGGGGGCGACATCGATGACGTGTGCCCGTGTCCCTCCCTCACGTCCGCTAGGCGAGCCCGTATCTCTTCTGATATGAGCATCACTCAGCTATAGTAGTTCACGAAGAAAAAGAGAAGCAGAAGGTCGGGGGATTTCTTTGAGCCTGGTGGTATATATATATATATATAGCACGAAGGTGAGAGCCATCAAAAGATTTCCTCCAGCTCAGTAGGCACTCACCGAACTCGTGGGGTTGGATGATTCTTTCCGAGCTTTGCAAAAGCTCAAAAAGAGCGGAGATTGTGTACAACTCAGTATTCGCCGAGTGGGTCTAACAAGGTAGAAGAGTGACCCTCTATATAACCCGACCCGCATTCGCCAAGCGGGCGAGCGAGCCCAAGGGGCCGCCACCCCGCATTCGCCAGGAATGCGTGCGAGCCTGCCCGCATCCGCCAGGCAGGCGGGCGAGCCCAAGCGGGCGAGCCAGCCCACATTTGCCAAGCGGGCGAGCGAGCCCAAGGGGCAGCCACACCGCATTCGCCAGGAATGTGTGCGAGCCAGCCCGCATCCGCCAAGCGGGCGAGCGAGCTGGGGAAGCCGACCCGCCTCTAAATAAGAGGCGAGCGAGCTGCAGGGATCATGATTCGCGTAAGAGGCAGGCAAGCTGCGGGAGGGGGCCGCACCCGTCCGGATGACTGGCGAGCTGGCTCGCATTCTCCCCATGAGTGGGGTGAAAATATCCTATGATTAATGTGATTTTGTTTGCCAATATCCGCATTGAACAACAGAGTTTAACTGTTGGCAGACCCCTTTTGGGTTGCATATTGCCGTTTAGAACAGTGGAGTTGCGCTATTTGCAGGCCAGACCTTAAAATCTATAAATAGGCCCAGAGGGTACCCCAGAAGGCACACTTTCAAGTTTTCTCATTCTCAGCTGTTCAAGTGCTTTTTGAGGTGCCCTTAGATCAGCACTGGCTAAAGAAGGGAAACACTTTAAGATCTTCTAGGTGTGTGGTGGGACCTCCGTGCGGGAGTCTTGGGTAAGTTTTGAGTTCTAAGTCTTCAGTCAGTCAAGCTCGCTAAGAAGTAAGTGTGCGGTCACCCCTTCTCTAAGGGTCCGAACTCCACAGAATCCGGTTCTCGGTTTCAACAACAGAAAATTTACGTCATCCTCTCTCGATGGTTGTATGCAACTCTTTTTATTCTCAAGCGATCGATTCATACGTACGAGCTTCTCGGCTAACTAGAGTACGAAAATGAATACCAAAATCCCTTACCAGAATATGGATCCGATAACGATATTTATTGGGAATAAATCGAAGGTAGAGAAGAACAAAAATAAAAGAGAAGAATAATTTGTTTCAAGGTTTGTAAAAATCAAGAACTAAAAAGCTAAACACTAGACATGAAAGAAAAGTACTAAAATGAGAGGAGAGAAGGGGGGAGGGAGTGCATAATTGAAATAAGCTCTAAGTTATATTGCAAGAAATAAGATTTAGAGTAACATAAAAGAGCATGAGAGATAGAATTTTAAAAATAAGAGGAAGAAAATTTGTAAGCTAATGAAAGAATTTGTAAGAACACTGATTAAAACAAAATTACATTAAAATAAAACCTAAACCTAAAATGCAGAAAAACTATGCATGGAGTGCGGGGCAGAGCTAGGAGGGGGAATTGTTGTGGGGTCGACCTCTATTTATAGGGAAGAAAATTTGGGATACACGCCCCTGCAACACCCGTGACTAGGGGGCACGTAATAATAAATGATGTGGCGGAACAGATTCTGGCACGATGGCGGGATGAAGGCTTAGGCTCAATATTGAAGGAACACCCCCCAGGGTCACACCCGTGACCTGGGGGTGTGAAGGGTATGAAAGGCCGAAATCGGCGGCTCTGATTATGGTGGAAGCAAAAAACGAGGGACACACCCCAGGATCACACCCGTTACTTGGGGGCATGACATGCATGGCTGAAGGCGGCATGATCGAGGCATGAAATATTTGCTAAATAGTTTTTGGACTCGGGATCAACATCTGCATTGGGATTGGGTTACATGCCCCAGGTCACACCCATCACTAGGAGGTCACGCCCGTAACTGCGGGATGTGTATTTGAAAAATTTTGCATAAATTTCCGAAAACCCCTAAACCTGCAAAATAGAAATAAGACATATTTAGAACATAAAATATAAAAAGAAGAGTTTCATTAAAGGAAACACAAGAAAATACTAGTGATTAAAACTAATTTAATACTAAAACTATGTATAAAATCTACTCTTCATTTATCTTTCTTAAAATTAGCAAGTTCTATACTTTGTTTTGCTTCGATTTATTTTTGAATTTAATTGTGTCGAATTCATATGTCGCAAGTATCTTTTTCGATCTAAGATTCATATGCTAGTTGATCGATATCCGTGCAAACGAGGAGATCACTCAAAAAGGAGTTGCATGCATTCATCGAAAGAGAACGACATAAATCTTTCGGGTTGGAGTCAAATCCAATAGTGAGGTTCACCGCCTAAAGCAAGCTTTGGGGTTTCGATTGCCCGAGTAATCTTAATCGATCAACATAAGATTAGTTGACAATTCTCTCTCGAGAGGCTCTATCATATTTTGGGAATCTTCACGGTCGAAGTAAATAACTTAGAAGCTTGCAGTTTTAATCTTTTGCGAAGTTTATTTTAATGCAAAAGGGTTCCAGATCAAGTGCTAGTTTTTAAATCATCGTATTTTTTTTAAAGTAAAATCGCACTTTTTCTTAGTTTTCCGAAATCATAAACCAACTTTTGTTCGATAAAATAATAACTCTTTTTGTGAGCACAAGTACTTGACAAGCTTCGAGTCTAAATACGACACTTGATCTTATACTTTAAAACGATAAATATACTTTATTGATTTATTGTTGAAATTGCGCTTCAGCAAAATTGAATCATCTGGAGATCTTACAATTCGCACCCTCATGACAGGGAATTTTATTATCCGCACCTTCATGGTCAGGAGGCGATGAAAGATGCTAGGAGTGAGGGTGGGGGTGCCGAGAGGTGACAAAAAATGCCAGGGGGGTGAGTACGACAGGCGCCGGGAGGTGAAAAATGTACCGGGAGTGAGAGCGACGAGCGCCGGGAGTGAGTGTGGCGGGAGTCGGGAGGCGACGATAATCATCTGGAGTGATCGTGGAGGGCGTCCGGAGGCGACGCGAGCGCCATGAGTGAGCATGACGACGAGAGTCGAGCACAATGTGGGCAATGAGCACGGGCTTGCGATCACATACATGCGGAGGGGCATGCACACTCCACACATTGGGCCACGAGAAGGGCCTCGATTTCGCCGCCCATCTTGGGCGTTGACCAAGTCAACTCCCAATTGGGTGCTGACTTAGTGAGCGCCCATTGGAGTTGCCGTGCGACCTGCACTCATTGGGGTTGTCGGGTCGCCTACGCCCATTAGGGTTGCCACGCCGCCTGCACTGCAATGCAGGCCGTACGCCCTGCGCTGCACTGTCGGCCGCGCGACAGTGCCGCATGGTCGGGGCGGGTAGTTGGCGCGGTCGTGCGACATTTTCTGCCGCGTGACATTCTTTGCCACATACGCTAATAGGGCCGCGTGCGGCGATAGGGCCACACACGACGGTAGGGCTGCAAGCGGATATAGGGTGTGCACAATGCTTGCATGCCGCGTAAGGGGCGATGTTTGCGGATGGGCCTCGATTTCGCCGCCCATCTTGGGCGTTGACCAAGTCAACTCCCAATTGGGTGCTGACTTAGTGAGCGCCCATTGGAGTTGCCGCGCGACCTGCACTCATTGGGGTTGTCGGGTCGCCTACGCCCATTAGGGTTGCCACGCGCCTGCACTGTAATGCAGGCCGTGCGCCCTGCGCCGCACTGTCGGCCGCGCGACAGTGCCGCATGGTCGGGGCGGGTAGTTGGCGCGGTCGTGCGACATTTTCTGCCGCGTGACATTCTTTGCCACATACGCTAATAGGGCCGCGTGCGGCGATAGGGCCACACACGACGGTAGGGCTGCAAGCGGATATAGGGTGTGCACAATGCTTGCATGCCGCGTAAGGGGCGATGTTTGCGTGCTACATGCGTGATGCTTGTGCACATGATGAGCAAAGCGTGGTGCAAAACGGCTTGCGAGCCAGGCACACTTCACCCGCATGCGTGCTTCAGTGTCTGTTTGGGAGACCAAACAAGCTCTAATTTCAGCGAGAATGAGCTCGCTGGAATTGTTTTGGTGAGCCGGTCGAGATCGCGACAAAAAATCTCTAGTTCGACCTAACAAATTTTAAGGAGCCCCATCAAAGTTTAAACTAAAAGAAATATTCAAAGTATCGAGGTAGTTAACTCAAGAGAATGTTATCCATACCTCGTGTGTCTTGACATCAACAATATCCCCTCGGCTCGCTATTATCGACGCTCATTGTGACAAGTGTATCTCTGACCATCACTCGATGTCCCATCACATAAAACAACGTAAAATGTTGAGGCCGTTAACTCAGGAGTCCGCTCGCTATTTCCATGCATATTGTGATGATTGTGCCTCAGACTATCGCTCGATGTCTCATCACATAAAAACATGTGAAATATGGGGAAATTTTTTTGGTCAGATACTCGGACCTAGAGGAAGATAGAGCATTGTATCAAAATTTAATTTTTAGCCAATCAATAATCATGATTTTTTATTTCTGCTTATTTTAAAATCTTATTTTTCTATAAATTTTTATTTTAAAAATCCGGCCGGATATCGCGCAGTTGTAGATTCGGCCCGATATCAGATTTTTTTTATCTGGAATTTTTCTGACTGTCAGATTCACGATCGAATGACTAGGTGGCTTGTGGACCTTCCGCTAGGTCCGATTAACAGATCTAATTTTTGTTCAAAATATGGGGGCTATACTTGTTTTTGATCTCTTTTGTTTGCATTTTCAACTCATACATCAAATGATCGTGATGTTTACAGTTGTAGCGGCAAACTGCACATGGATGAGAAGCTACCATTGCCACTTGAGCAGAGGAGAATCCTTATCATACCGCTCTTATGAATTAATGGGCGGTTTTATTCTCCCCATTTATTTTATTCAGGGTATTACTATTATCGAATGCTATTTTTCCATTTAGTACTCATTTTCTCTAAAATTTCTCCATATGTCCCACATTAGGAGGAATTTAGCGGAATCAAATCTTTTTTATTAGCTGTCATTTTGGTTACACGCAAAAACAATGCCCTTCATCTAACCCAGCTGCTATTCATCAGAAATGTGCCAAATTACATATAAAATACGCCCAATTGTATCATCATTCGGGGTTCGTAGACCGCTTCAACCGCGCCCTCGAAGGTGCGCCCCATCTCATTCCCGGTTCTTCCTCCGAGAAAATCCAGATCGCGGGAAAAAGGGTGGAAGAAGACGAAACAGAGCGGCTCCATCTGCAGATCCGGCAATATCTCCCTAAGGGTTTACACTTTCCTGCAGGAGATTCGATCGGGGAGAGGCAGCGATGCTGGTTTTAGTGCGAATTTTTGCGAAGGGAGGTGTTTAACTCACGGGTTCCGGATTTCATTCTAGAGTGCAGGAGGGCGATTTAACGAGGGGGAGGAGATGAGTGCGTCGAGATTTATAAAGTGCGTCACGGTTGGGGACGGTGCCGTCGGAAAGACTTGTATGCTTATATCCTACACCAGCAACACATTTCCCACGGTGAGTTTGGTGAATTTCGTTTGTTTTTGATGCGATTGATTTGATGTTTAATGTTCTCTGTGGTTGCTGCGATTCGTATGGATTTCGGTCGATTTTTAATTTAGGATCCGAGTCATGGAGCATTTCGTAATTCATTTTTTTCTTGTTCAGATGGAAAATTATGTTAGACTTCTGCTGCTGGTGATTTAGGAAATAAGTTTCCTTGATTTGAGTTGAGAATTGTGAAGCTAATTGTTATGGGCTTTGACAGCTTTGTTATCGTCGTTTCTAAACGTATTTTTAATGGAAGGTTTCTACATTTTAAAATTTTTAACTGGAGCTGTACGTAATTGTAAGCCTAGAAATCTGGTTATTGTCTTATGATTGCTGCCTTGCTGGGACGTGAACTATGTTTGTTGTAGGTGTTTTTTTTAAAAATTATCCTGGGTGTTGTCTTATGATTATCTAGTATGGAAAAGAATACATCCATCGTGAAACTGCATATTCGCAATTTTCTTGCCAATTTTTTAAAATATTTTTCTGCATTCCGAATCTCCGGATAGTTCTTACTTTGAGCGTATAAATAAATTGACCTTACTCTTTTGATTTGTTGGTGGTCTCTTCCTTCTATACTTTGCTTTCCGTCTTTTTTTTTGAAAGCAGGTACTTGCAAATGTTTATCTTTTCTGCTTTCCCTTCAAATGGTGTATTGAAATGAACCATAGATTCTATTTGCAATACTGAATTGCCTGTTTATGAGAAAAATATTGATGTGAATTTCTTCGTTTTGTACTCGGCTCTCTTTCATTTCTTAGGAAACAAGTGTATATGTAGTTTTTCAGTTGTTAGATTCTATTGTCAACTTTTATCATCCATGAAGTCAATCTTCTTTTGATGTTTTACATATCGTAACTTAATTGGGCTTCATTCAATTTATAGAAAGTTTGTCCATAAATTTCTTACCAACCATACCTCTTGGAAACTAGGATTATGTGCCTACAGTGTTTGACAATTTCAGTGCAAATGTTGTTGTTGATGGAAACACTGTTAATCTCGGGTTATGGGATACTGCAGGTAAAATTGATGTATTTTGCCTTATTTATTACAGATGTATGAGAACAAAGTAACATGATTATGTAATTTGTCTTTGGGTATAGGTCAGGAGGACTATAATAGATTACGACCTTTGAGCTACCGTGGGGCTGATGTTTTTATCCTGGCCTTCTCTCTCATCAGCAAGGCTAGCTACGAGAATGTTGCCAAAAAGGTCTAAAATCAACAAAGATAATTATTTTACTTCAAAGTTTTTATTGTCTTTTTTAAATTTTAGGGAGCGTGTTGTTAATGTTTTTACTCATGTGACATTTGTGAATTTTTATTCTATTTGCAGTGGATTCCAGAACTGAGACATTATGCTCCTGGTGTTCCTATAATACTTGTTGGAACAAAGCTAGGTAAAAAAAATCATTTACAATTTTATTGTGTAGTTATTATTTCTGTTTTTGAAGCTTAACCTTTAACTTTTCCCCTTAGATTATTGAACTTCTTCATATTTTTCTTGTGATTATCGTGACTGCAATTTTTATTTTTTTTTGCATTTTTATCATTGTGATTACAATTATTCCATTTTCCTTATTTTTGATATTCTTAATATTTTCATGCTGCACTGTATCTTGATCATTGTGCTTTCAAGCCAAAAAGTGTGGTAAATATTTATTTTAGGTATTTTCATTTGGTAGGAACTAAGTGATTCATTTATCTATTGCTCTGAGAGCAGAAATTGACTTTGTTCTTAATCATTAAGCATAAAATTGTGTTTCCAATACTGAGAATTACAATGTTTATAGTTGGTAGAAATTTCCTTATTTTCTCATACCATTACTTAACTAGCTGAATTGCACTGGATTCCATTCTCAGCTAAATCAATTCATCGATTCCTTTCAATGGGAATGTTCATGTTTTACCAGTTTACCTATTGTTTTCATTTGTCTCATGAAAATTTAGAGTAAATTCTGAACACTTTATTAATGAAACCATTCAGTTTAGAATTATTGTAGAATTGAATGATGTACTTGATTAACTTCCTTTAATTGACATTCTTTTTGTATTCTTTAGAGCTTTCTCCATATTCTTATGTTCTAGTAGTGTCGATGGTATTTTATGTATATCCAGTACTTGATTAACTCTAAATTTGATGTTTTCAAGTCTTTTTCTAAGTTGTTCTGCACACATATCTGAGTGTGTTGGATATAGTGTCTAGCAGGATCAGTCCTAAAATATTTCTGAATTTTCCTTCATTTCATAGTCCCTACATTTCACGCTTATGGAGGGACCCTTCCCCGGACTCTTGCTGCGCGGGATGCTTTATGCACCGGGCTGCCCTTTTTCCTTCATTTAAAAGTATATATTTATGTGCATCAAGCAGGATAATATATCCAAGATAGATGTAAAGCTTACTATTAAAATCTATGGTCCGTTTTATCAATTATGTTGTGTTTTTAATCGTCTTGAAATAACAAGAAATTTATCTGTTAGTATAATCTTAATTGCGATCAAACTTGTGCTGGACATTATGGATGATTCGTATTGATTGATTGACACAGCGTGAGATTTGTAGGTTAACTTTTAATGCCTTTACTTAGGAAGATCTTTTGATCTTCCATCCCTGTCATTCAAAACATTCCTTCATATTCTTGGTGCAAGTAATGTTTTGGCTACTATAATATGTTTGCTACATTTTTATTGGTTCCATTTTGTTTTTACAAATAACTGGGGATGCAAACTTATGCTATGCCTAGTAAAAAATTGTCAAATGCATTTGCTGTGCAACGATTTTGTGAAAATTAGTAATATGAAGGCATTTAGTTCATCAATTGCTGCACAAAACAACTTTAAAATACTGTACACAACAACAACAACACTCAAGCCTTTTTCCCACTATAGTGGGGTCGGCTATATGCATCCTTTGTCGCCATTGGGCCCTATCTTGTGTCATAATCTCACTAATGCCTAAGTACATCATGTCTTTCCTTACAGTTTCATTCCATGTCTTTATTGGTCTACTCCTCCCTCGTAACATGCCTAGTGACTAGACTCTCACAATGCCTAACAGGTGCCTCTAATGGTCTCCTTTGTACGTGTCCAAACCATCTTAGTCGAGCATCTTGCATCTTCTCTGCAATTGGTGCTACTCCTGTCTTATCCTTGATACATTCATTCCTAATTTTATCCAGTCTCGTGTGTACACACATCCACCTAAGCATTCTCATTTTCGCAACTCCTATTTTTTGCTCATGTACACAATTCACCGCCCAACACTCAGAACCATAGAGCATCGCTGGTCTAATCGTAGTATGGTAGAACTTGCCCTTAAGTTTTAATGATACTTTACGATCACACAAGATCTCTGGCGCGCCTCTCCACTTCAACCAACCCACTTGGATTCTATGTGTCACATCTTTAAAATACTGTACAATGCAAATACATTTTGTTTCTCACCATCAAGAAGCCTGCGGTACTATTGCATTAGTTTGATGATAAGAATGTTTCATAATGTTGCTGCTGCTGGAAAGTGATTGGTCCTGAGCTGGGCTCTTCAAGTGGAATTGTTCTTAGCTTGGGCCGTATTCATGCGCAGACCAATAACATAAGACATAAATGCCAATGTCCAATTAAAAGTTTACTCCTTGGAGAGACTCAAATTAATAAATGTCAACTTCTTAAATTGATAGCTTGGGAGACTACAGGTATCGGTACTAAAAATCCTCATGTTCAAACTTTTGAATAATCAGCCTCAATTATTGAGGACTATTGAGTTCTAGGATTGAATCTCCAGATGGTGAAAAGAACTTTGAAGCTAGTTTCTTAAGGTCTTAGAGACTCTTTTATGTTAGATGTGGTCTAGGATTTATAATGCATATCTACTATGAGATGCAATAAAAACTCATGCAACAAGTGCATAAAATTTGCTAGTTTTAAACTTTGAATCTTTAAATATTCTGTTCACTAATGATGATAATAAAAAATCTTATAAAATGGAAAATAAAAAATTCAGCTTTTATTCAGTATATTTTTTTTGGAAAGAATGAATATAAATTCAGAATCAAGGAAGACATAGAACTAGTTAAAGTTCTCGTACTTTTTGAAAAATATTATATTGAATTAGACTAAAATAAATCACATAGCCAATCAATAACCAGTTTAGAACTTCCAAAAAGTAGAATGAATTGGTTAAAAGAAATCCTGATGGTTGTATAGGGATATATTTTTTCCGCTGTCAATTAGACAAACTCATTTGATTGAGTTGATTCATGGAAGTAGAAGAAATAGCAAATCCAAATAGATTAATAGCTAAATTGGTTGACTTTTGTACATGTTTTACGAGGAATGTGTAATGGAGTATATTTTCCATTCTTATTTCTCTTTCTTTTAGGTTTGTTGATAGTTGATGCTATAAGTAACCTATAATACCACAAACCTGAAAGTTCAGTATAAGGAAACCGCTTAACAAAAATCAAAATTGCACCAACGAGTTCTTTGAAAAGGTAACCATAAGGATGATGTATACATGTCCTATTACATTTATTATTATTATTGAGGATGGCGATTGAATGGTTCATGCTCAGTGATGCGACTTATATATGATCTGTCTTTTATTTAAGTAGATTAATTTTTTTTCTGCTCCTTGTTTGTCCAATTATAGCTAGATATTGTAGAATTGACAAGTAAAACATTTACCTTTTGTTGTACTTTTCTCAGCTTGAGGAGATTATTTCCTATGGAGATATTTCTTTATTTCATATGATCTTATGGCTGGCGGTTACCTTTTTTGGAGTATTGATTTCCATCTCTTCAGGAAATTTAGCCAGTCAATTTATCTTCTTATGTTCATCCAATTGAGAGGCATAACTTTCTTTAGCCGTTGTAAAGGAGCGGCAGAGAAAGTTGGGGGCAGTTCTTTGACGTAAAAAAGGCTCTTGGATACCAATAGCCTGTACTTTATATCCATAAATGACCTACGGTAGCCACATCAGTTCTGAGTGCCAATAACTAAGAAGATAACATGACATATCAATCCAACTCAACATAAATAGAACAAAAATCAATCCTACTTTGGATATTCCATAATGTTTATCCAACATGAGTCTTTAGACTCCATGAATACTGATATACAGAGGTGTAACTCATGTTGTTTTGGATTGGTTCCACCAAATACTAAGAAACGATCGGACGGCGCGCCTCGATCGACTCGCGTGTATTCCCGCAGGAGGCGGTGAACTGCTGTCCGGACGAAAGATCGGAGTCCGTAGTCACGTCCGGAAGTTCGAGTCAAGTCAATTTCATGTTTGGTGTTTTTTATTCTGAGGTGTATTTAACCCCCCCGATCGGTCCAAACAATCCTAACCTCCGATCGGGATGGTTTTATTTCTTGTTGTACTGTGCAGTTAGTAGGCGGTTTTCATTTAGGGTTATATATAACCCGGCGGTTTGGGGAATAAGGCATCGATGGTTTTGGAACTTTTCCTGGAACCGCTCGGTCATTCGGTGCGACGCCGACGTTCCTCTTCCTTCCGCTGTTGCGATGCCGACCTCCGTCCCTCCTCTTCTTCCCTGTCCAGCCCAGCCCGCCGCCCCTTTAGCCGCAGTTTCCTGTTTCCCTGCCGCAACCCTTGTTGCCGCTCATCTCAGTTAAGCCCTCCTCCTCCCTCATCTTTCCCGATCAACCCACCGCTGCCCAAGGTCTCATCCCCTCCCGTCGGTCCTGTTCCTGTCGCCATTTCCCTACCCTGTTTCTCTCATTCGAAACCTTCTCTCCGGCCTAACTATTGCACCAACTTCCCCACCACCTGATGCTCTTCTTCCCCACCCACTCCAGTCACCATTACCTCATAACTTCATAATTTTAATTAACCCCCCCTCCCTGTAGCCGGTTAAACATTTCCACTCCATTCCTTCGCACTCCGAGGAAGCTCGATTCCATTTTTGTTGTAGTGGATCATTTCTCTAAGATGACGCATTTCATTCCTTGCCGAAAGACCGCTGACGCCTCCCACGTGACGACTTTATTCTTTAGAGAAGTGTTTAAATATCATGGTCTCCCCACTTCCATAGTCTCTGATCGTGACGTACGATTTATGAGCTATTTCTGGAAGACTTTATGGAAGAAGACGGGTACGACCCTGAAGTTTTCCTCTGCCTACCACCCGCAGACGGATGGACAAACCGAAGTGGTTAATCGTAGTCTTGGGACACTTATTCGATGCCTCGTTGGGGATAGTTCGGCTAGTTGGGATTCTGTTCTCCCTATAGCCGAGTTTGCGTATAATAGTTCTGTCAATAGGACTACGGGTTTGAGTCCGTTCATTAGGATACGAGCCTAGGAAACCCATTGACTTAGTGGATATTCCCATAGGGGCGAGGCCCAGTGAAACAACCGAGTCCTTCATACAACATGTGCATGCACTACACGAGTCGGTCCGTAAGAAGATTGCAACTAGTAATGATTATTATAATGATCAAGCAGATCAGCACAGGCGGGAACAAATCTTTGAGGCGGGAGAACAAGTATTAATTCACATTCGATCTGAGAGCGTCCCACAAGAACCAACAAAGAAATTAAGCGCACGTAGAATGAGCCCCCTATACAGTCGTACAACGGATTGATACGAACGCATATGAGGTAGATATTCCGCATAGTATGGACATCAACCGAGTATTCAACGTAGAGGATTTGACTCCTTACTATGAGGAGCACGTGTATGTGGACCCATTTACCACACCTCTACCCGAGCCTTCATCTCCGATAGCCCCTCTAT
The DNA here is from genome assembly GCA_039513925.1 of Platanthera zijinensis. Taxonomy (NCBI): domain Eukaryota; kingdom Viridiplantae; phylum Streptophyta; class Magnoliopsida; order Asparagales; family Orchidaceae; genus Platanthera; species Platanthera zijinensis. The sequence goes on along the minus strand of CM077078.1, from coordinate 105,752,782 downwards.
CTGAGCCTTCACCTCCTATTGCCCCCACCAGTCTCTCTTTGTTGCCACCAACGGCGTCGCGCCATGCAGATCACTTTGCACCATCAACGGTTTCACCGACACAGCTTTCGGCCGGAGACACATCATTACCAGACAGAGATACATCATCGCTAGAGGGAGATACATCAGTGTCAGACGGAGATACATTTGTACCACCTGCTTCTACAGATGACGTCCTTCAGATCATCGGTCACGACTTCTACGCTGCGGACGACGAGATATTGTGCATTATCTTGTCCGTTGGAGCGGTCGATCCCTGCATGACGCTACTTGGATTTCTTCAGAGGAGTTGGAGAGACCCGCCCCGCGGCTTTACAGCGAGTATGTCCACCTTCACTCATCGGAGTTGAGTGCCTTTAAGCCGGGGGGAGTTGACGGCGTGCCTCGATCGACTCGCGTGTATTCCCGCAGGAGGCGGTGAACTGCTGCCCGGACGAAAGATCGGAGTCCGTAGTCACGTCCGGAAGTTCGAGTCAAGTCAATTTCATGTTTGGTGTTTTTTATTATGAGGTGTATTTAATCCCCCGATCGGTCCAAACAATCCTAGCCGTCCGATCGGGATGGTTTTATTTCTTGTTGTACTGTGCAGTTAGTAGGCGGTTTTCATTTAGGGTTATATATAACCCGGCGGTTTGGGGAAGAAGGCATCGATGGTTTTGGAACTTTTCCTGGAACCGCTCGGTCATTCGGTGCGACGCCGACGTTCCTCTTCCTTCCGCTGTTGCGACGCAGACCTCCGTCCCTCCTCTTCTTCCCAGTCCAGCCCAGCCCGCCGCCCCTTTAGCCGCAGTTTCCTGTTTCCCTGCCGCAACTCCTGTCGCAGCTCATCTCGGTTAAGCCCTCCTCCTCCCTCATCTTTCCCGATCAGACCACCTCTTCCCAAGGTCTCATCCCCTCCCGTCGGCCCTGTTCCTGTCGCCATTTCCTCACCCTGTTTCTCTCATTCGAAACCTTCTCTCCGGCCTAACTACTACGCCAACTTCCCCACCACCTGCTGCTTCTTCCCCACCCACTCCAGTCACCATTACCTCTTAACTTCATAATTTTAATTAACCCCACCACCTACCTGTAGCCTGTTAAGCATTTCCACTGCATTCCTTCAGCAAGATTATTTTTTGAGACCCCATCTTCAACCCTAGTCAAGTTAACATTTTGTCCAAACCTCTTCTTCTTAACCGCGACTTTACAGCGGCCTTGGATGCCAGCAACGGCGCAACCACCGCCATCGGCGCCTCCTGCACGTGTAAGTTGTAGTTTGTAGTTTTATTCTCCTCTGTTGTTTATTTCGGCACTCATATTGTGGTGGATGTGTTTTCATGTGTTATTAGTTCATTTGTCGTAAAATTTGCGGGACTTATTCTGCTTGTGCTTAAATTTGTTGCGCCTCAGCCAAGTTAGAATCAATATTCGTTTTCCTTAAATTAATTATTTGCAATCACACGAGTCTCTGTCGTTTTGTTATAATAATTAATTACATGTTGCAATTTTAAGTGGACCACTCTTGCACAACACTACACGACATTTGCATTTGAGATTACATTTAGAAAAGCCCTTCTCGAGTCGACCTATCACTGCATCACGATCCATATAGTTGTTTCTAATCTTTGAAACCGGAACCAACTTTGTTCTATCCCACAAATAATTGTCTCAAAATATTTATAAAAATGATCAAAAATCTTATTTTCCTACTTGGTTCTTAACACATTTCTCATTTCCTATATGCTTTTATATTTAACAATAAATTTATAGCATATTGGTACAAGTTAATTCTTTTTTGCATTATATAGGGAAAAATAAAGTAGATTACCATTGTTGACTTAAATATTTATACGATAACTATTAGGCATTTGTTTCTCAGATTAGTTCTCGAGTATCCAACCCCAAGGAGATTAGTTCTCGAGTATTCAACCCCAAGGACTGAGAACTGACTCAAAAGTCCGTTTTATTGATTGTTTTGGAACCATACCCGAACTAAGAACTATCATAACCGACCAAAATTTATCTATTTGTGTCCTGGCCGGTTCTTGGTTCTCTGGTTCTTTTTGCACATTCTTAACTATTCGACTTGTCCCCTAATTCCAGAGAGGCAATTCAACTGTGCGAACTTGTCCAACCTACTCGGTCTAGTAGTCGCTCAAGAAAGCCAATGGGCAATTTTAGTGGCAAAACACTAAGAAATGAACAACAACAATTAAGACCATTTATCATAATGATTATTGTTCCCGCCATTTCGTGTTAAGCAACATATTTAATAAAAACTTTTCTGGACTTTGTAATTGTTAGAGAATACTAGGAAAAATAATGTGTTTACCCATTAACTTGACCCATGTAGGATTTTGTGTTTAGTCCCACATTGTTTGTATATCTAGATCTTACTCACCTATTTCCTATATATTTGTACTCATACTTGTTTTTTGGTATTCAAGAAGTATATACAAGGTTTGGATCTTATTCTACATGGTATCAGATCCAAACGGTCCGACCTGTTTTTTCTCTAACCGCCCAGTCCTCCTGTTAACCGGACGACCTGTTTTACTGCTTAACCGCACTCCTTTGCGGCTTCCTTCTTTTCTAATTGCCTCCTTCTCTCCCGTGGATCCACCTCCTCTTTCTCTTCTATGCTCTTTTATAGCCTTCATCCCTCTAGCACGTGGACCCCACTCCCGTGCGGTTAGATTTTCTTAACCGCCACGGGCTGCTCTTTACCCGCTGCGGCTTCCCCCTTCCCCCGGTTAGATCTAACCGTCTGGCCTCTAGTTTTACTCGCCGCGACCTGTCTCTGCCCGCTGCGACCTCCTTTCTCTTCTTATCGCTCGACCTCTTCTCGATCTTATCGCTGCGGCCTGTTTCCTTGCCGCGCGGTTTCCTTGTCGCAAGGAATCCTTTTGCTCTTGTCGCAAGGAGTTCTTTCTTGCCTTGACGCTCTTCTCTTGCCGCTGCCTTGTTGCTTCCTACTTCTCGGCTCGACTTGGTTGTTCGCGCCGACTGCTTCTACCGCTCTTGTTGCGGTTGGCTTCTAACTGCACGGTCTGGTGCCTGTTCGTCGTTTTTGATCTTGATGCGGTCTGCCTCTAACCGCCGCGGCTTGTTTCTATCCGCTGCGAGCTCTCTTCTATCCGCTGGTCGTGGCTTTTCTTGCCGCTGGTCGTGGCTTTTCTTGCCGTTGGTACGTTATCGCCGTGACCGCTGCGGACTGTCTCGCGGACTGCTTCTACTGATCTTGTTGCGGTTTGCTTCTTAACACACGGTCTGGTGCCTGGTCGTCGGTTTTTGGTCTTGGTGCGGTCTGCCTCTAACCGCCGCGTCTTGTTTCTATCCGCCGCAGACTCTCTTCTATCCGCTGGTCGTGGCCTTTCTTGCCCCTGGTGCGTTGTCACCGTGACCGCTGAAGACTATTTTTTACCGATCTTATTGCGGTTTGCTTCTAACCGCACGGTCTGGTGCCTGTTCGCCGTTTTTGATCTTGGCGCGGTCTGCCTCCGCCGCGACTTGTTTCTATCCGCTGCGGGTTCTCTTCTATCCGCTGGTCGTGGTCTTTCTTGCCGCTGGTGCGTTGTCACCGTGACCGCCGAAGACTGTTTTTTACCGTGCTGGTCGTGGCCTTTCTTGCCGCTGGTGCGTTGTCACCGTGACTGCTGCGAACTGTTTCTTGCAAGATGTTCAGCTGTCCTCCGGGATTCGTGGTGTCAATTTCCGATGGTGGTACCTCCTGCCTTGCTCATAGCTCATCCTGGATTTTTGATTCCGGGGCCTCTCACCACATTACCTCACGGAAACCACCACAATATTTGAACTCTGTGCATCCCAAGTTCATCACTGTTGCTAGTGGGGACACCATTCCCGTTTCTGGCGCGGCAGATGTTCACCTTACTCCCTCCATTACTCTTCGCTCTTCCCTTCATGTTTCGGGCTGTCCTTTCAACCTTCTCTCTATTGGTCGTCTCACTACTGATCTTGATTGTGATGTAATTTTTTCTTCCAACTTGTGTGTTGTGCAGGATCGCAAGACGCAGACTATCATCAGAAAAGGGCATCTGTCGAATGGTCTCTATATCCTTGACCCCTCTCCCCCAACGGTGTTGTCCTCTATTAGCTCTGTTGGTTGACATCGACGTCTTGGTCACACTACTCTAAACATACTCAGAAAATCTCTCCCCGAAGTGCCCCTCCAAGAGTTCACGTGTGAGTCTTGTATCTATGAGAAACATCATCGGTCTACGTTCTCACCACATACTACTCGGAGCCTGCTCTCTTTGATCTAGTACACTCAGATTTTTGGGGACCCTATAAAATTGCGAGTATTTTTGGATATCGTTACTTTGTCACATTTGTAGATGACTACTCTCGGGTGACCTGACTGTATCTCCTTCGTGACCACTCTGAATTACCTGGTGTATTCCGTATTTTTTTTATTGAAACTCGCAAGCAGTTTTCAACTACAATTAAAACCCTTCGCACCGATAATGCCCGTGAATACATTTGTCATGCCTTTACACACCTATGTGCTGAGTTTTGGATCATCCATCAAACCTCCCGTGCCTATACCCCCTAACAAAATGACGTTGAACGCAAGAATCGTCACCTGCTTGAGGTCACCCGCTCTCTTATGATTCAAATGAATGTTCCCAAACAGTATTGGAATTTTGCGGTTTCTACCGCCTACACTCTTATTAACCGCATGTCTTCCTCTATTCTCAATTTTGCGGTTCCCTTCAATCTTCTTTTTCCCTCCAAACCTTCTTTCTCCATCACCCCTCGCGTGTTTGGCTACGTTTGCTTTTCTCCCAAAAATCGCAAGGTTGTTACTTCTGCTGATGTCACCTTCCTCGAAGATCAGCCATATTACTCTCAACCAGCTGATTCTCCACTTCCGCCACCTCTTCCGCAGCCTGCTATCCCTGTTCATTCAAACCTTCCACCTCTCCTTCCCACACCAATCCCACCTAAACTACCTATCATCTGTGTGTATACTCGACGTCCTTCTTCGTCTACTACCCTACGAGAGATGCCTTGCTCTAATGATGTTTTGCAGCCTGCGGATCCGGCAACAGGTTCCATTGCCCACCTGCTGGCCAACTATGTCTCTTTTCACCGCCTCTCTCCGGAACTCCGACAAAATGCTCTTTCTTTATCCTCTATTTCAACCCTAATTCTGTGCAAGAGGCTCTCCAACCCCGGGTGACGGGTGGATATGGATGAGGAAATGTCAGCTTTTTGCGCAAACCACACATGAGATTTAGTCCCGCTTCCTCCTGGACAATCTTGTGTGGGATGTAAGTGGGTGTTTGCCTTCAAACAGGGTACGGATGGGACGGTTCACCGTTTGAAAGCTCGTCTAGTAGCTCGCGGTTTCACTCAACAACAAGGTCTAGATTATGATGAGACTTTTTCTCAAGTCGTCAAACTCAATACTGTTCGTGTTGATCTCCCTCGCGGTTCACCGCCACTGGGCATTGCACTAACTGGATGCCAAAAATGTTTTTCTTAATGACGATTTACAGGAACCGTTTATATGCAGCAACCTCCCGGGTTTGAGACCACGGGGGAGTCTTTTGTCTGAAGAAGTCTCCTTATGGTCTCAAACAATCTCCTCGTGCATGGTTTGATAAATTTAGTAAGACCGTTAGTGCTGTTGGGTTCACTCGGAGCTCGTCCGACTTCTCTCTGTTCACTCGTCATTGTCCAACAGACACAGTGATTCTGTTAGTATATGTGGATGATATTTTGATTACAGGAGACGATCTTCCAGGAATAAGGATGATCAAACAGCATCTGACGACTGTGTTTCAAACAAAGGACCTGGGATGCATTCGATATTTTCTTGGTCTCGAAGTGGCTTGAAGACCTGATTGGCTTGTGTTATCTTAGAGAAAGTATTGTCTTGACTTACTTCATGATGCGGGCTATTCTGGATGCAAGCCTGTTGATACTCCTATGAATATCAATCTTAAGCTTTGTGCTCATGCCTCGGACTCTGATTTGCTCTTTCCAAATCCAGAGTATTATCGTCATCTTGTGGGAAAGCTGATATATCTCACCGTTACGAGACCTGGTATATCATTTGCTGTTGGAGTTGTCAGTCGATTCATGCATGCGCCACGTATCTCTCATTTTCAGGCAGTCGAGCGTATTCTTCGATACTTGAAGACTACTCCTGGACAAGGACTTGTATACAAGCCCTCTTCGTCTCACTTATATCTGATTGCATACTCTGATGCTGATTATGCGGCTCGTTGGATGACCGTTGTTCCACAAGTGAATACTGCACTTACTTTGGAGGACATCTTATTACATGGCGCAACAAGAAACAGTCTGTGGTTGCTCGCTCATCTGCTGAGGCCGAGTATCGATCAATGACAACAGTTGTATCTGAGCTCACATGACTTGAGGGTCTCCTTGATGATTTAGGAGTCAAGCTCTCATCACCTGCCACTTTATTTTGCGACAGTCAAACTGCTATACACATTGCCAAGAATCCGGTCTTCCATGAACGGACAAAACATATTGAAGTTGACTGTCATTTCATTCGGGAGAAGGTTCAGTTGAAGAAGATAGAGTTAACACATGTTCCTGCTGCTCAGCAAGTTGCTGACATCCTCACCAAGGCCTTACCACGACATCTCTACTATCAGTTCTTGTCCAAGCTTGGTGCCTACGACTTGTACGCTCCAACTTGCGGGGAGTGTTAGAGAATATTAGGAAAAATAATGTATTGACCCGTTAACTTTGCCCATGTAGGATTTTGTGTTTAGTCCCACATTGTTTGTATAGCTAGATCTTACTCTCCTCTCTCCTATATATTTGTACTCATACTTATTTTTTGGTATTCAAGAAGTATATACAAGGTTGGATCTTACTCTACAGTAATAAACACTTCTCATTAAAAATAGGCCGAACAAGACATATATTTTATAAATATATATAATCACAAAGGAACAGCGATTCAAAACTCAGTTTCTTAGCCTGAACTCCTTTACACACTTATGTAATCACTTAAATTTTGGTGGGAAAGATATTCACGTCCCGTGGTTAGACAATAAATCTCCAACACAAAATAACATTTCATTCTTGGTTCTTTATCCGTTAGTCTCTACTCTCTACAGTTTACTTCTCTGTCATTTATGATAACATATGGTGATAAATAATATTTTATCAATAGTCATGATGCGCAATTCAAGTTTCAACATGCAGGATCCTTCCTTTTTTCCTTGGGCTCCTTTCGTTTGGTGCTCCTTATCCTCCTTCATTTTGTGCACACTTCCTTTCACAAAATAGTTCTTCTTCCATTACCTATGTAGGTTGTTGTTTGATGCTGGTTCGACTATTGTTTGGGGGTAGTTTGATGTTATGGGCCCACAATATTCCTCATTTATAAATATATTATTAATTGTCATCGTAGTGTCACATTATTAAGTGTCGGTTCGTAGAGTTATTACGATTTTTCTAGTCTTCTGTTTCATGTAGGGTCTTTTACTCTTTTTGATAATTAGTCAGAGTCATGCAATCTCTATTTAAGGACCTCTTGAGTCATGGATTATTATGAATGAATTTATGAAAAGTTCTCTTCTTCTCTCTGGTTCTCTTCCTCTATTTCCTTCCTCCTCATCCCCATTATAGGGTTTGGGTTGAGCAAGGATCCCTCTTCCTCCTCGCATTCTCTGTGGGTTGAGCTCCACTCCCTTATATCTCCGCCTTCACCACCACCTCTAACGAGATCCTGATGATGAAATTGGTGGCGGTGGAGAGAATTTGTGCGTGGTAGGTTGAATGTGAGTTTGTGGGTGTTGGTGGCTTTTAACAAAATTGAGGTGATATGGGGGAAATGTTGGGGGATGGAATTAGGGTGAGAGGAACAAAAAAATTTGTGGAAAGGTGGGGTGCACACACTGTTGGATCTTGTGGCGCCCTTAGAGGGGAGGGGGGGGATGAATAGGGACAAATAATAATTTTTTCTCAACTTTTTCACTTAGCAAAATATGAATGAAAACTTAAGCAGATTTTTCGTACAATAAAAAATACATAACAATCACTTAGAAATTTATAAGACAAATGAAATGAACTTTTATTTCATAAGTGATGAAAATCATGAACAACATGAACAAGTGATTCCAATAAAGCTTGAAATAGAGGTTATGCTGAAAATCTTCTTTTTTATGATTTCACCGTTCATTCTCCCAAGGACCGGCCGACTATAGCCTATCTCTCCCTAGATACAACTCCTAGCCTCCCCTAGATCTCTCCACGACCTAGTCGCTGCACACAAGACGACGATTTCTCTCTAAACCACACAAGGGCCTAGTCGCCACTCACAAGACGGCAATTTCTCTGTCGTTTACGAAATGTAATGAAAAGAATACAAGTAAGAAATCTGAAATGAAAAACTGCCTATAGTCTTGAACGCTGAAGAAGACAGTGAATCCTTGCAAAAGTCGCTGGAGTTGAAAAAGACGAACAGTCTCTTCTTCGCTCTTGAACTTGCTTGGGCACTTAGGAGTTTTTCTGGTTCCACAGAGTTAACAGGCTGGGGATGCACGGGATGAAGGCTCCTGGAGGTGTGTAACATCAATTTTCGGAAGTCCAACCCTTTTATATTTTTCGCGCTATCACCCGACGATAGGTAGATATCGCCCGCGATATCTCTGTCTGCGGCCACGTATCCCACTCTGCAATAACCGTGTCGGGAAGATGGAGAACGTGCACGATCGTGGGCCTATCGCGCTGCGATATATGGATATCGCCCAACGACATCGTTGAATTATGCGTATAATGCATATTTTTGAGAACATGGCCTACGTCGTGGCTGACGTCATCATGCTATCGCCTGACGATAGATAAATATCGCCAGCGATATCTTTGCTTTGAAATTTTTGCTGCTCGACGCCAATTCATAATCAGCAAAGTATTGTACTTGTGATATCTGCACACCATAAATACATTATGATCAAATACATTCGAGATTTGTTATTTTCAAATCAAGAAATGAGGAACGCATGCTCCAACAATCTCCCCATTTTGATAATAACAAATCCACCAAGAAAGAAATCCTCTAGGACCTATAATGATGTTTATAAAATTATGATAAGCAAAATATGAACATTAATGTGCATAGACTCCCCCTGTACAACTTTTCGTCAATGGTCAACGATCAGCAGTCAACAAGTCAACAGTCAACGAGCAGCACCAGTACATGAAGATCCGATTGGTATTCAATGGCCATAAGAGGAGGCAAGAGGACCTTTAAACACTAGCAAAGATCATACTCGGTAGGTCGCACGACCACCTAGCAACGCGGGCGAGCTTCAAAGACCTTTTAGTACAAGCGAGCTCCGAGCAGTACTAGTGGCGAACAACAGTAATACTCGCCTAGCCGGCACTTCCGACCAACATCACAGATGATCGCCAACCAATACTCACCGGTAGTCGAGCTAGGTCGCCAGAAGGCAGCAACCGATGATCGCAGGATTGGGTCTTCTCGCCTAGAGATCCCCCCAGTCTTTTGCCTATAAATAGGACCCCATGGGTATAAGAATATGGACTTCAAAATCTTGAAAAAGATCTTGACCACTTCATTCCCTGGTCTTCTAGCTGAGCCTTTGGATCCTTTCTCCGAAGAGTCAAGTTCTCAGCTAGCATCCCCCTTGTACCCTACTCGACCATCTTTGGTTGTGGAGGTAAAGCTTCTTCTAAGCATCCGGGTACGTGGTGGGACCTCCCTGCCTTAGCACCCGTGATCTTTTTTGTTGTCCCTATTTTTACGTTCTAGCCGTCGAGCCCGACCGCTGGACTAGTAACCATAGGCTGCATTGATCCGAATTTTGGTGTTGATATTTTCCCGGCTTCAACACTTTGGTGCGGTGAGCGTGGATCGTAGACGAGGGGGAAAGTTTCGCGAGTAGGCGAGATGGTGAGTGGAGGCGAGAATGAGGAGATAGTCGGCAACTCGGCAGGAGTCAACAACCCGGTGAGAGGAACCGGCTTTGTAACTGTGGCAGTGTTTGAAGAGTTCGCGAGGAGGATCAAAAGGTGCAGCCTAGTGGGGTTCCCTTCTCGCCCCGATGTCACAACGACCTCGCCTCGTCGTGTGACACCATCGGAGGAAGGAGCGCCGCCTAGGCAACCAGGGAAGGAGCGAGCAAGAGGGGAGCAGGAGCGACCAATGCAGTCACAGTACTGTCCGGCGAGCGGCCAGGGAATCAGGTTCAGAGACGCGAAACAGTCGGTGAGGTTCCATGATACTCGGCCTGGTAGCGAGTATGAGGAAGATACTCGCGAGTTCGAAGCCCATCATCGCCAAGGAGGGAGGAGCCCCTTCTGCGTCAAAGTCCTAACCGCCCCAGTTCCCGAAGGCTTCAGAGAGCCTGTCCTGAACTACTACTCCGACAGAGATGATCCGATCAAGCATCTCCAATGGTTCGAGGACATAGTGTCAATCCGCAACATGACCGATGCGTTTAAGTGCATGTTATTCTCCATCACCTTCAAGGGGAAGGCAAGAGAATGGTTCCACCAGTTACCTGAAGGCTCCATCTACTGCTTCGAGGACCTGCGTCGGGGCCTGATGGAAAAGTTCGCGACGTCCAAGAAGCGGAAGAAGAAAGCAACCGCTCTCTTCAAGATCGTGCTAGGGCAGCACGAGAGCCTTAACCACTACATCGACCGCTTCCAGGAGGAGGTTTTGGAAGTCGAGGAAGTGGATGGCTTCACCCTGATGCTGGCCCTGAAGTTCGGCCTGAAGCAGGGTCTCTTCAGCCTAGAAATCGGCTCAAAGCCCCCGAGATCTTTTGAGGAGATGATCGAAAGGGCGAACAAGTTTGTGCAAGGGGAAGAGAAGAATCCCTTCTTCTTGAAAAGGCTAGATGGGGAGAACTTGAGAGGCAGGGAAAGAGGAGGACCATCAGAAGTGAGGGCCAGAGTGGCGCCGAGGAGGGAAGAGCCGAGGAGAAGAGAAGAGCCCAGGAGGGTGGAGGAGCAGAGGAGGCAGGAGAGGCCTCACAAGCAAGAGGAGAGGAGACCCGTAGCGTCTCCAAAGAGAAGGGAGGAGGCACAACGATTCCAATATCCCGTGAACCGGCCCCAGTGGAGACCACCAGGAAGACCTCAGTACCAAAACCAGGAGATAAGGAATGACAATCAGCCGGAGAGGAGGCAGGGAAGAGCTTAGAAGGAGGCGATGACCATTGCCCAACAAGGGAACAGGCGTCGCAGGAGGATCTAGTCGGTGAGGAATCAGGCGGAGGAGTTTCCCCTTTACTGCGATCTGCATCTAGTAGATGGGCACAAGACCATGGCTTGCCCCGATTTTTGGGAAGCAAGGAGGAGGCTAGAAGCAGGAGCGGTAGAGTGGGAACAGCTGAGGTAAGAGGCCCCCGTAGGACCGATTAGTGTTCCAAGCTCCAGGGAGGAGGAACGAGGATCGGGTCGACCATGACAGTCGCGGGGAGGTGTTCCAAGGTCCAGGAGGAGGGCAAGTAGGAGTGATCAACGAAGGAGCCGGGCTTGGAGCTTCCCGCATGGGAAGTCTCCATCAGATCTATCGCAAGAGCGTCACCTCAACCTCTTAAGCACCGCCGCCGTTGGAGATCACTTTTTCGGATGAGGACATGTTAGGGAATGAGAACCCCTTTCATGATGTCCTCGTCATCCAAGCCCCCATCGAGGACTTCACCGTCGACCGAATCTTGGCGGACAACGGGAGCTCGGTGAATGAAATCTTCAAAAGGACCTTCGTCGGGCTGCAGGTGGAGCGCCCAGAGTCCTGACTGCTGACGGACCCCTCTTTGGCTTCTCCGGAGAGAAGAAGAAGGTGGAGGGAGGAGCGGACCTTTTGGTGACCTTTGGCGGCACCTCGATCCGATGCGGGTTCGTTATCGTGGATGCGCCAAGCTGCTATAGCGCGATCTTCAGAAGACCCCTCATTAACTACTTCAAGGCTATTCCATCATCATACCATCTGTTCCTGAACTGAAGTACTGCTGGGGTGATGTCCAAGTGAGGGTCAGAGGAGATCCTAAAGCTGCCCGGGAGTGATATCTTAGTGTCGTCAGTACCATCAGCTGGATGGAGGACGCATAGAGACTGGAGAAGATCTTGGAAAAGGGAAGATGGGCTGAGAGTTGCGGAGGAGCTAGAGGAAGTGGAGGTGATCTCTGTGAAAGGAGAGCCTGGATTGCTGAAGATTGGAGAATCCCCGACGTTGGAGGGAAAGGTAGAGATGACGGTCCGTCTGTATGAAAATATAGACATCTTTGCCTTGAGTGCCGCAGAGATGTTGGGAATTGATGCAGAGATTGTCTGCCATCGCCTCAACCTGGATCCGAAGGTTGACCCCGTTCCGTCAGAAGCCGAGGAATAGCGCCGCTATACTGGCTGAACCAATCTGGGAGGAGGTGAAGAAGCTACTGGAGGTGAGTTTTGTTTCGGAGATCCAGTACCCAGGCTGAGTCTCTAATGTTGTAATGGTTAAGAAAGCCGGAGGGGCTGAAAACTTTTGCTCTGTTTGGGGCAAGCTCTGGCGGATGGAAAAGCTATATTCCAACCGCCAGAGCTTTTTTTTAACTGTTTGGGAGAGCTTTTTTTGAAAATCAATTTTGATAGAGCTGCTTTTTGAGAAGCTATGAGGGGTCAGCTTTAGCGGTTCGTAAATAGATTTTTTATTGGCGTAGACGTGATTTTTCGGCTCGTATGCGATTTTAACGCTAATATGCGGTTTTTTTTGCCTAGACACGATTTTTTTGCACAAACGCATTTTTTTTGCACAAACACAATTTTTTTGTCCTGACATATTTTTTTTGCCCAGACGTGATTATTTTGCCCCGCCGTGATTTTTTCGCTCATACGCGATTTTTTCTCCCAAACGCAATTTTTTCGCCCGGACGCAATTTTTTTGCCTGGCCGTGATTTTGATTTTTTTGCCCAAATGCGATTTTTCGCCCGGTCACGATTTTATCGTTCGAATGCAAAAAAATTCTGTCCGGGAGAAAAAATTTATTGAACTTTTCTGAGAGCACTTTTTAAAAGCTCTCAGAGTTTTTTCTACCAAACAGTCTGCAGTTCTATTTGTAGAGATTTTTTAAGAGCTCTACTCCATCAACTATTTTTCCATCCGCCAGAGCTGTCCCAAACAGAGCCTTTGTATCGATTTTTCAATGTTGAATAAAGCTTGCCCGAAAGATTGCTACCCCTTGCCTCGAATCGACGCGCTGGTTGATTCAGCCATCAGTTTTTTCCTTTGATGAGTTTCCTTGATGCTTTTTCAGGGTATCACCAGATCTGGATGCATCCCCCTGATTGCCGCGACGTCTCCTTCATCACCAGTGACGGTTACTACAACTACATGATGATTCCCTTTGGGCTTAAGAACGCAGGGGAGATTTACCAAAGAATGATGGACTAAGTCTTCAAGTAGCAAAAGGGGCGCAATCTCGAAGTGTACGTAGATGACCTCCTGGCCAAGAGCAGGAGCATCACGGAGCACACTAAAGATCTGGTGGAGATCTCGCAACCCTGCGAAAGTACAAGATGCGGTTCAACCCGACAGAATGCGTCTTCGGAGCAAGAAGGGGAAAGTTTCTAGGTCACCTCCTCACTCGAATGGGGGTGAAGCCTAATCCCGACAGAGTAAAGACCATTCTCGAGATGACATCCCCGAGGAATTCCAAGGAAGTCCAGAGGCTGACCGGAAGGCTGACGGGTCTCAGTCGCTTCCTGTCCAAAGCAGGAGAGAAGTGTTCTCCATTTTTCAAAACCCTCCGAGGCAACTAGAAGTTCGAGTGGACCGCAGAGTTTGAGGAGACTTTTGAAAAGCTCAAACAGCTAACTCAAGCTCCTCTACTCCAAAGCCTACAAGAAGGTGAAGATCTCCTCCTTTACCTAAGACTGAGAACAAAGGCAGTCACCTCCGTGCTTGTCAGGGAAGAGGGGAAGAAGCTACTCCCTATCTATTCTGTGAGTAGGGTGCTTTGACAGGCGGAGGCGAGGTACCCCATTCTGGAGAAGCTATCTTTCGCCTTAGTGATCTCAGCATGGAGGCTCCGACCATACTTTCAAGCTCACTCCATTAAGGTTGTCTCTGATCATCCACTATGAAGTATCTTGGATGAAGTGGAGCATTCGGGAAGGTTGACAAAATGGGCGGTAGAGCTCAACGGGTTCGGTATCTCTTTCTCACCAAGAGTGACGATCAAGGACCAGACAGTGACAGACTTCCTGGTCGACTTCTCGACCGAAGTAGGAGGAGACAAAGGCTCTTCCAGCCCAGTCTCGTGGATGATGTTCGTGGTCGGAGCTTTAGGCAAGAACTCATTAGGATCAGGCGTCGTGCTGGTGAGCCCTCAGGGAACTAGTATCGAGCAAGCAATCGAGATCCTCTTCCCCGCCATGAACAACCAAGCAGAGTACGAAGCCATGGTAGCAGGTTTGCGTCTTGCCAAGTAGTTGGGGATCCAGGATCTCAAATACTTCACTAACTCAATGGTGTTCGCTTCACAAATTAGGGGAGAGTTCGAGGTGCGTGACCCCATCCTGCAGATATACTTGTCAAAGGTTAATGGCTTGATGAGAGGTTTCCAATCTTTCTTCGTCGAGGATGTGCCCAGAGTGGAGAACTCAGAGACGGACTATCTCGCCAAGTACGGCCCCAGGGCCGGAGGAACTGTGACAGAGCTGTTTCGACCGTCCATCGAGGAAGGGGAGATGATGAAGATCGAGTAGAGAGCTTCTTAGAAGGACTCGTTCGTTACGTTCTTAACGACGAGCCAGCTTCCCGCCAGCGAAGGAGACCAGAGGAAATTTTGGTACAAGGCAGCCTACTATCTACTGCATGAAGGAGAACTATATTACAAGACCATCTCTGGCCCCTGGTCAGATGCTTGTCGGAAGCAGAAATCCCTCGAGTGCTTGGAGAAATTCATTCAGAAGAGTGTGACAACCACTCTGGGACTCGCACTCTGGAGCAGATGATTCTGAGACACGACTACTTCTGGCCGACCATTCGGAAGGATGCAGAAGCCTTCTCAAAGAAATGTCCGGAGTGTCAACTATTCACACCTCTTCAATTACAGCCAGCTCGACAACTTCGCTCAATTACCGCCCCTTAGCCTTTCACCATCTGGGGGATGAATTTGATAAGCACTTTCCCCCAAGCTAGCGGTCAGAGAAAGTTTGTTCTCGTCATGATCGACTACTTCTCCAAGTGGATCGAGGCGAAAGCTCTTGCCAAAACCACGTCCCAGATCGTGAAGAACTTCATTTAGGGAGAGATCGTTTGCAGGTCCGGGATCCTTCTTGCCATCATCATCAACAACGACCCACAATTCGCCAGCTTAAAGTTGGAAGACTTCTGCAAGCAGTTAGGGACAGATCTTCGATTTGCCTCTGTCCACCATCCTCGGAGCAATAGACAGGTGGAGACCGCCAACAAGCTGATCACCAACCTTCTGAACAAGAAGGTTACCAACCTGAAAGGGAACTGGGCGGAGCAACTCACTTCGATCCTTTGGGCTTTGAGAACAACTCTTAACTCAGCTATGGGGGAGACACCTTTCAAGTTGTCCCACGGGTCTTAAGCTCTCATCCTAGTGGAGTTCGAAGTCCGAAGCCCGAGAGTCGTCGCAATAGAAGAAGGCAGTGAAGAGTGGCGCCTAGAGAACGAAGATGCTCAGAGGCTTTCTCTGGACTACCTCGAAGAGCTTCGAGACCTAGCCTCTATCCGTCAAGAGAAGGTCAAGCGGCGAATGACAACATTTCGACAAAAATGTTCGCCTCAAGCAGTTCCTTGCAGGAGATATCATCATGAAGAAGGTAGACGCGACAGGAAGGACAGCTGCCGTTGGCAAGTTGAACCCTAATTTGGAGGGACCCTTCATCATCCAAGATGCTCTAACCACTGGGGGCTATCATTTGCAGAATCAAGAAGGAGAGCTACTGGGAAACACTTGGTGCGGGGATGACTTGAAAAGGTTCTATCTCTAGCAATAACGTGTAATGATTACTTATATGTAAAGTTACTTCTGGAATTCAATAAAATCTTTGCTCCCTGAAACATGAGTTGGTACGAGTTGTCTTCTTTGTTCTAATCGTCTCAAGTTAGCTAGAAGCAATGAAGTCAGTCTCCACGATCGTTTTGGGAAACTTGCATCCGACCTGATTCTTCTAAAAAGCCCAGGGTGGACGATGAGACGATGTGTCGGGATTTAAAGCGTTCTTGTAAGACCGAGCCCCTGCATTGACGGTCGAGATCAGCTTCCCCCTTGTATGTCGACCTAGCTACCCCCGATTGCACCTCTTCTTTGACTGGAGGAACTATCAGGAACAGGTTTGAACGCCAACCTTTCAAACTCGACGAAGGTTTGACCTCACAAAGTGACACCTTGTGTAAAGACGTCATCGGTCTTCGTGAAGATTGTAAGACCGCTCTTAGCGACTGTTTGTCCTGCGAAGCAGGACTTTTCTGTTGATACCGAGGTGGGATAACCCGCCGTGCTTTTGGAAGCAGCCAGACAAAGAAGCTCCGGGATGTTCGAGTCCGTGGTAGGATGGAGGCCTTGAGTGTGTGCGTCCCGTTGGACCCCCGACTGCCGTTCCCTATCTCTGGATCCCTTTGGTTCTTTGCTAGTTGAAGTGGAGTGTTGGCCTCAAGAGTGTGTGTCTTACGAGACCCCCTCGAGTGCAACTCCCTTGTCCAAAGGATCTTGATCAGCAAGAGAGAACATCTTTCTGTTTTTCTTTCAGCAAGTACCTTCCCTTGGACAATTACACCGATCCTGCAAAAAACCAAACAGATATGATGACGATCTCATTTTGCGAGCATGCAGGTGCGAGTACCGAGACACGAGCATACATGTGCAAGTAGCGAGACACGAGCATACAAGTGCGAGTAGCAAGGCGCGAACATACAATTGCGAGCTGCGTGACTCGAGTAGGTGAAATACCCGGCGAGTATCGATCTTCCCGCACTCACGTTTCTAGCAAGCATCAATCTCAACGTCGTGCCTAAGAGCCTAGCGGGTATTCATCACAGGTCATGCCTAAGGGCCTACGAGCACATCAAGATAAGCGAGCATCCAAAAAACGTTAAGAAAAGAACATGTCCATTACAAAAATGTATGACTTCTTTACTTCTTTGATTACAGATATTACAAAAAACAAGGTGGCGAGTTCCTCGCCCTTTCCCCCCTCGAATCTCGAGTCGACGACTTCAGGAAGCATCCTCGCCGGAGCCGTCATCCTCGACATCCGAATCATCCTCATCGTCGCTCGACGATCTTGAATGCATTGTCGTCCACGGTCAGATCCTCGGAGCCCGACATCAACCGATTCTCGACCTGCAACTGGGCGATGATTACATTACCAACCATCCGAGCAATCTCGTGCCTCAAGCGATGAGGATCATCCTGAACAATCCGGATCTTTTTTCCGATGCCTGAAGTATTCGCCTCCGGCGGTGGATTCCTTGAGGCCTCCTGTGTCTCGAACTCGGCGATGCTGACTTGACAGGCCTCCAACGCCGCCTGGCTCTTGGCAAGCTTCTGCTCCAGCTCCGAAATGCGCTGGGCCGCAACCAGCTCGACCTCCTGCAGACAGAAAGATCCCCGTGTTAGATCATATCACCGAGCTATGCAGGTAATACATATTGAACTATTATTTCTTCTGACCAAGATCACCCCGTAGGCCTTGCTTTCAGCGACTTTGGCCTCGGACGCCCGCAACTTGCTTTCAAGCTCCTCGATCCTCGCCTGGGATTCTACCTACTGGCGGGTGAGGGCATCGATCCGGTCGCATTGGATCTCGAACCTGTTATCCGCCGCCTTCAAGTTCCTCGTCAGTTGATGAGCGAGCTCCATGGATCGAAACAATGACCTCAAAGTCTGATTGGAGAGGAAGGAGGTGCTCGACTCCGACAACACTGCAACATCCTCTCGCCCGTACAAGGCGAAGACGAGATTGTAGGCCTCGCCGTTGTCATCCCAGTCTTCAGACCAGGGAGGGAGGTTGATGGCGACGGTGATGGCGACGGTGATGGCGACGGCCACCAGGACGGCCAAATGGAGCATGAATATGTTGAAGATGTACCGGCAAAGGACGTGCGACGTTGTAGCGGTCATGGCTACAAGCTTCGCCCTCGCAACAAGAATCATATTTGATATTTTTTGTTTTGGTGTGCTAATAGCCGTTTCATGATGGCTCTTTAAAACGTTATTTAATTTCTGCATTTTTATTTATGTGGTGTGCCTTTAGCCACATGATTTTTGCTTTGAGATGTAAGCCTATATAAGGGCCTTAAACTCTTCATTATGTGGTAGAATATTATTGAAATCAAATTTTGAATTTGCCTAATCTTTTCCCCCTCTTTCTTCCCTAATTTCCCCCTCTTTCTTCTCAAAACCGCCGCCCCCTCTCTTTCCTTTCTTCCTCCAAGCCGCCGGCCCCAAGGCCCTCCTCTTCCCTAAGTGCTCGGCCTCCACCATTCTCCCTCTTGCTCTTGGCCGCCCCGTCCTCTTAGTGCTCGGCCGCCCTCATCTTTCTTGCTCTCGGCCAACCGAGATCTACTCTTGAATGGTGTTGCTGGCCCATGCATGAGAAGTTGCTTGCTTGCAAGGAAGAAGAAAGGTGTTTCCCTCCACGGCGTGAAGTGAAGGAGATTAGCACGTTCATCATCCGTAGCGCGTTTCCCGTGGACGTTCAAAGGAGGAGCGATCAAACTTGGTAGATCCACGCACCACGGATCTACAAAATCCGAGAGGGGTAACGAAAATTTCTACCAAGAGTTTTCTTTCTCTAGATAGTTCTTGTGGTGGACGGATTTTGCGTTATTTTTCCGATTTGTTTTTCTTCACGGTTAATCAAATAATAGATCGGTATTTTTCGTTTGGATTTTCGAAAGATTCGTAAGAGGATTGGCGTTCCTCGCTTTTCTTTTGTTGGGATAGATTCTACCATCTTTCGAATCATTTTGTTCTTGGTGGATCTATTTTGGTACAACCCCAAAAGCTCGCTCGGGATCAATATTATCCCATTTAGCCGGAAAGAGTTTGGCCTATAGCCAACACTCGATCTATTTGCGGAACGGCGATCCGTATTGTTAGCGCGAACGATAAATAAAATAATTGTTGTGGCTGCGTTTACGTTAGCGTGCGGGTTAGAGGGCGTAGACCGTGTCATAAGCGTCGTCGTGGCCTCCGTGACGACTCTCAAGGATATTCCCTACATCAATTTGGTATCAGAGGGAGGTTATTGTCGATTTCCTAATCGGCACCATCCTTCTATTTTTAGGTAGGCTAAAGAAAATATAAATTTCAAATTTCAAATTTTAAATTTTAAATTTCAAATTTTCAAATTTCAAATTTCAAAATTTAAAATTCAAAATTCGAATTTCAAATTTCAAATTTCAAATTTCAGATTTCAAATTTCAAATTTCAAATTTCAAATTTCAAAATTTCAAATTTCAAATTTCGAAATTTCAAATTTCAAATTTCAAATTTCAAATTTCAAATTTCAAATTTCAAATTTCAAGATTTCAAGATTTCAAATTTCAAATTTCAAATTTCAAATTTCAAATTTCAAAATTTCAAATTTCAAATTTCAAATTTCAAATTTTAAAATTTCAAATTTCAAATTTCAAATTTCAAAAGTTAAAATTTTAGAATTCAAAATTTCAAATTTCCAATTTCAAATTCTAAATTTCAAATTTTCTCAAAATAAAAAAAAAAATTTCTGGAAAATTCTCTGTCTTATTTTTAATTAGAAATCTAAAAAAAAATATTATTTATCATTAAGTCATTATTTTTATTAAGTTATTTTAAAATTTAATAGTTGGTCTGCCAATAGCGGCCTAAATTTCTTATTTTCAGCAAAAACATCAAAAAAAAAATTTATTAATAATCTTCATATTTTATTCAGCAAGAAAATCTATTTTATATTATTATTACCCTAGTGGTTAAGCGGGAACAATTCCGACAAACCTATTTTAACTAAGCCAGAAGCATTTCTCCTTGTATGTGCACAAACTCCGGATCGAGTTTTCTCTCCGGTTTTCACAATATGGCATATGACGTCAATGCTTCCAGAGAAAAATATTTAGGTTCCCATAGGAACGGTAGAAAGCAATTCCACTGCCCGGTAGTGGATGATATTAAGGCGTTGGTTGGCCAACTGAAGGCTAGTCAAGTAGCACCGCCACCGCGCACCTCTAGGCATGTTAGGATTCCTGCCCCGACCTATGATGGGCTAGGTGGACCGCGAGTGTTATTACGTTGGGTGGAAGACATGGAGTGTTATTTTGAGCAAAATCACATTGTGGATCCCCATAGGTTTCCCATTGCGAGATTTCAACTATTTGGTCGAGCCTATACCTTCTGGCTCAACGAGGAGAAGCGTTTGGGAATGCCCTCCGTCGACTCACATGTCGGTTGGCAGATTATGAAGAGTTTATTAACGGATGAGTATTACCCTCCATACTGCCGCTCTCCGTCGTCTGATTATTTGAGTGAGTTGCCGTCTAAGACTTTGCCTACGTCGAATCAGTACGTCCCCCGTGCTCCCGTACTAGGACGTCTCATGTTATTACTCCTCCCTGCCAGGGCACTAGACCCCTACCTGAGTATAATAATGACTTATCCCCTCAGCTGCCTGATTTAGTTGATGACTCCCTGATGAGTCCAAGACCGTGTCTAGGACTGTGCCCGTCACTGAGGACAAGGCTGATATTACTGACGATTGTATTGACGAAGAGGAGACTGGTTATCCTAGTGATCTGGATGAGTATTCCTCCATTGAGGAATTATCTCCACTTCCCCTAGTCAATGTTTCTGAAACCATTTATGAGTCTGATTTGGGTGAGGTTTCCAGTGAGTTGATAGAGTCATCTAGTGGCGAATGTCTCTCTGATAGCGAGTTAGGTGATGACGAGCCAGATGACTTCTCTTGGACGGAAAATCCTCTGTTTGACTTCTCGGTTGACTTTGATGGTTTGCACCTGGAGTATGTTACTTGGACGATAAATCCGTATTTTGGCATGGGGTATGATTTAGCCCCTCCTCCGAAATCTATCGATGCTTCCATTCATGAGATTCGTACCGCTACTGATGTTGTGATTGATGTGTTGGAAGTTTGTCCTAGTGAGAGAGTACTATTGTTGGAAGACGTTATTGATGTCTGCCCGGATGAGCGTCCCCTGACGCTAACTCCGTCGCGTGCAATTAATTTTGATCTCGACTCTCTCCCAGTTTTAATTTTACCGCCTCTCCCTCCTGATCGGC
This sequence comes from Platanthera zijinensis, assembly GCA_039513925.1. Classification (NCBI taxonomy): domain Eukaryota; kingdom Viridiplantae; phylum Streptophyta; class Magnoliopsida; order Asparagales; family Orchidaceae; genus Platanthera; species Platanthera zijinensis. The sequence continues at coordinate 105,731,489 of CM077078.1, read as the reverse complement.
TGATCCGACTAGCGGACCCATTTGGACACAAGTTTGGTATTCCTGATCTGGATCATTTGATTTGGCCAACCTTGCGGGCCCCTCCTTTGGACATGTCACCTTTGACGGTTCGTTACTCTACGTATCCATATATGGTTATTATCCTCGCCGTGTCTCGATGTATTTACTCTTTCGATCTGCTTGGACATGTTTTTCTACCCCCTGATGAAGTCTCGTTAGCGCCACCTGATGTTATCATATTGGTGCCACCTGATGTAGTTCTGCTGGTGTCACCCTACTTATTTCTATTAGTGGCCACGGTATGGCCCCATGAGTCGTCTCGCTCGCACCTCTTGTCACACCTGAGAGCGTCCAACTCTCTTAGTAGTTATGATGCGCAGATTCCCTTGGCATATCTGCATGCCAAGTGTGGTCATAATAATTTTCGAATTAGAACTGCGACTTTGGAGCCATTTGAAGTCATCCTTGATGTGAAGGCTCCCGTCCCCCCTGACTTAACCCCTATAACCTCCGTATTCGGGTTGAGTCACGTAGCCCATGGTTTCACTCCCCACGATAGTATGATTCTTAGGCGCACTTTAAAAGAATTAATCACTCTTGTTGCGTCTCTTTATTTTCCCTCTAGTTTGTCGCCGAATGAGATAGTGCATGGTTATAAGGCGCCAGTGCCTCTTGACTTGGTTCCGTTACCGCCTTCTTTTAAGACAAGTCAATTTGCACAGGATTTCGCTTCACACGTTCACACTCTCCATGAGCACATTGGCAAGACGTTAGCTAAGCAATATTCTATTTATCAATCGAATGCTAACGTACATAGGCGAGCAGTCTCCTTGAACATTGGCGATTTGGTTATGGTTCGTCTTATCCCTGAACGGATGCCTTCGGGCACCATAAAAAAATTAGCGAACAAGAAAGCCGGTCCTTTTCGAATTTTGAAGAAATTAGGCGAAAATGCTTATTTATTAGAATTACCCGTTGATTGGGGAATCTCCCCTGTGTTTAACATTTCAGATTTAACGCTTTTTGTTGCTCCACCACCTGAACTGTCTGTCTCTCCGTTTAATAATTCCACTATACAATCTAATGGGGTGGGGGGTGAGCTCAATTCTGGATCGTTCTCTCCTTCGAATTCTACGGGAGGTATGCCGTCTATTGATAATGACACTTGTTTTTCTGCTTCACCTAACGCTTTTCCGAGGTTTCCCCGGACAGATTTCTTGCCTGACAGGATTTTGCAGGATGATATGTTTCCCACCCCGACGGCGACATTCACAGGTTTTTGGTTCGTTGGTGTGGTCGTCCGGCTTCGGACGACTCTTGGCTCTCTGCTGCACAGATGGATCTTCTTGACGCGGACCTTGTACGCCGTTATATGTCAGCCCGCTCATCGGAGATGAGCCCTTTTGAGCGGCGGAGGATTGATGGCGACGGTGATGGCGACGGTGATGGCGACGGCCACCAGGACGGCCAAATGGAGCATGAATATGTTGAAGATGTACCGGCAAAGGACGTGCGACGTTGTAGCGGTCATGGCTACAAGCTTCGCCCTCGCAACAAGAATCATATTTGATATTTTTTGTTTTGGTGTGCTAATAGCCGTTTCATGATGGCTCTTTAAAACGTTATTTAATTTCTGCATTTTTATTTATGTGGTGTGCCTTTAGCCACATGATTTTTGCTTTGAGATGTAAGCCTATATAAGGGCCTTAAACTCTTCATTATGTGGTAGAATATTATTGAAATCAAATTTTGAATTTGCCTAATCTTTTCCCCCTCTTTCTTCCCTAATTTCCCCCTCTTTCTTCTCAAAACCGCCGCCCCCTCTCTTTCCTTTCTTCCTCCAAGCCGCCGGCCCCAAGGCCCTCCTCTTCCCTAAGTGCTCGGCCTCCACCATTCTCCCTCTTGCTCTTGGCCGCCCCGTCCTCTTAGTGCTCGGCCGCCCTCATCTTTTCTTGCTCTCGGCCAACCGAGATCTACTCTTGAATGGTGTTGCTGGCCCATGCATGAGAAGTTGCTTGCTTGCAAGGAAGAAGAAAGGTGTTTCCCTCCACGGCGTGAAGTGAAGGAGATTAGCACGTTCATCATCCGTAGCGCGTTTCCCGTGGACGTTCAAAGGAGGAGCGATCAAACTTGGTAGATCCACGCACCACGGATCTACAAAATCCGAGAGGGGTAACGAAAATTTCTACCAAGAGTTTTCTTTCTCTAGATAGTTCTTGTGGTGGACGGATTTTGCGTTATTTTTCCGATTTGTTTTTCTTCACGGTTAATCAAATAATAGATCGGTATTTTTCGTTTGGATTTTCGAAAGATTCGTAAGAGGATTGGCGTTCCTCGCTTTTCTTTTGTTGGGATAGATTCTACCATCTTTCGAATCATTTTGTTCTTGGTGGATCTATTTTGGTACAACCCCAAAAGCTCGCTCGGGATCAATATTATCCCATTTAGCCGGAAAGAGTTTGGCCTATAGCCAACACTCGATCTATTTGCGGAACGGCGATCCGTATTGTTAGCGCGAACGATAAATAAAATAATTGTTGTGGCTGCGTTTACGTTAGCGTGCGGGTTAGAGGGCGTAGACCGTGTCATAAGCGTCGTCGTGGCCTCCGTGACGACTCTCAAGGATATTCCCTACATCAGAGGTTGGTGCTGAGGTGGACCTCGTTAGCCCTCTCCTCTCAGGTGACCAAGTGACGACCAAAGCGCTCCACCCCCTCACTCCTTTGACCGTAATTACGGTGCGAGGTGGGGTCCCCATCCTCGTCTTCCGCGACGACTGTCTTTTTTTTGGAGGTGAACTCCTTCGTGCGAGATCGCTTTCTCGATGGCTCGCCAGACTCCGACTGCGTGGGAGGTGCAGGCTCGGGGGGACGTGCAGGCGAAGTGGCGACTTGAGGCTCTTCAGGAATTGGCGACATCGGCCAAGATAGTTCCTTCGCAGGGGGAAGCGGTTCCCGCGGGACTGTGTGAATACCTGTCATTACGAGATCAAGGTTATACAGCTCTACTGAGAAGTCGCGAGTATACACGTCTAGAGAAAGCCGAGAACATACCAGTGCCCGACCAGATGTAATGAAGTTCAGCGACGTCCCATCGCCAGTATGCGGCGTCAAACTTCCTGCTGAGAAAGGCAGCTCGCAGGTTCTGGGCAGGCCCCTCCAAGACCGGGGCGTTGAAGACCTTGTCTAGAGGCTGTTTCGTGGCGAATGAAATATTGTCGATTGGGCCGCCAAGGATAATAAATTGCTCTGTCCAGCGGTGTACCTTGTTCACCGTCCCCGCAATGGTGCAAGTATGGATGGAGAAGAAGACAATCCCATCCTTGGTCGCCCCGATATTGAAGATCTTCTTGAAGGTCGCCAGCTCGAAGAAGTTCTCTTCCGTCCTCAGGTAGGATAGGTACCCCATGATGTTCGCCACGTCGTTAGGATTGATCTATGCTGACATCAAACCGAAGTGCCGGAGGATCTCACAGAACTCCGACCATAGTGGTAGGTGGAGGCCGACCTTGAAGAACCGGATTGGCGACCTGCATACTCGCAAAAATACAAAAAACATCTACATTGACAACGAACCTAGCGACCTACCTATCGATACTCTCCAACACAGAAGGACCATCGTTGCCTATGAGTAAGACAAAAATCAAGAGATAATCACCAATTAAAGCACTCGGCAGAAGCGAGTTTCTCAAATAAAGGTCCATACAATCCAACAAGAATAAATGGAAATATTATTACAGAATCGATGACAAAGTCACAGAATAAAGAAAAAGAAGAAAAGATAGCTAAGAGCCATGCAAGTTCCCCGGACGATCAGTCAGTTGAGCATGTCGCCCAACCTAGACTCGATCTCGCAGTCGCCGTATGTGCTCGTTCGCCTGATTCAGCAGCTCCTCGCATCGCAGGACGTCGTCATCCATCCTTGCTAATCGTCCCACTGACCCGATGCTCGTCCAAATTGCGAGGAGTTTGTTGTGAAGCAACTCCCGCCGATGTTCCACCATTACGATGCCTTGCTCCATGAAGTTGATCGCACAGTAGCGAGACTCTGCAAGGTACATGGGCTCCCTGGTTTTCTCCAGCTTGGCTACACGAGTTTCCAGCGAGCCCAGTCGTCGGCGAAGTTCGCAGATCGCCAGTTGATCGAGTTTTATCTCCAGGTCGAGGTAGGCGGCGGTCGCCTTCTCTTGGTACTCGCGTAGGGGGTGTCCGATGTCGTCTATCAATGCTCCCCAGGAGGAGGGTGACCTACATGAAGAACTCGTCATTTCCGATACAAGCGCCGAGCAATGACAAGCAGAGAAAGACGACTATCGTTAATTACCAGCACGCGGAGCCGTTGGTCGATATTCGCGACGAGGTGGAGTCCGTCGAGGAGAGCCCCACATCCGTCGAGGAGACGGTCTTCGAGGGTAGGGGTCCTGATGCCCGACAAGGCAACCACTGCGCTGACCCTTGGAGCCCATGATCTTTCCTTTTCCGTTGTCGCCAAAAGTGACTACTCCTTTTTTCATTTTTAGGCTAAGGAAGTTTGATTTATTACCCGTTATGTGCTTTGAATATTCTGAGTCCAAGTACCACACGTCCTCCTTGCCCTTAGCTTGCCAATATACCTAGAAAGAAGATGAGAGTAAAGATCTGACTATCCTAGTGGTTCCTCCCATAAAATAGGTGGATGCCTTAGGTACCCAAACTTGTTTAAATAAACTATGATCTTTATTCCCATAAGAGTCAGTAGTGTGTCCAAACCTATTACATTTAGCACACGTAATAAAATGAGATGAAACCTTTTTCAAATTAGTTTTGGACTCTTACTGGAAGATCTTCTAATAGTAGAATATGCATTTTTTATTTTTAAAATGTACTTTTCTGGATTTTCTGTTATCGCCAGCGATAGTGCCTATCACGAGGCGATAACTTCCAGTGACATACCCTAGTTCGTACTTCACAGATCCATGACACTGATTGACTAAAATCATATTAAGTGATTTTTGGCCAATTCCAAAATTTTAATAGCCAAATTCAAATCATGGATCCGGGCTTTCAAAGCGGTGTTTTCTGTCACTAACATGACACTGGTTTGCAAAAGTCTTTTTGTCATCTTCTACTTGTGATTGAGAAGATTTCAGAGATCTTGCCAAGTCCTTTTTTTTTCTTTTGTAAGAGATTCAACATTATATTGAGACTTAGTAAGAGGTTCTTCTAATTCCTTTATCCTTATTAAAGAGTGATCACACTCTTAACAAGTGATCTTTTCCTTCCCAAGTACTTTTAACTGGGTAGATAATTTTTTATTTTCCTTCATCAAAATTTTGTTTTCGTATTTTAGTAAATCAATATCTTTTAAATTTTTATCAAAAAATTTACAAGTTTTTAAAAATTCAGAATACAATTCATCATAAGTTGAAGGAGTTATCTCAGTGTCGCTTTAGACACTGCATTCGTCATCGGATGGTGAAACGCTCTTTCCCATCAAGCACATGTTGACCTCCTTGTCATTTTCTAAACTTGATGCACTTGTACTTTCAGATGAGGAATCATCCCAAGTCTCCGCTTTAAGTATCTTCTTCTTATCTTTCTTCTTGTACCTCGTTTATTTTTGCTCTTTCAGATATTTTGAGTACTTAATTCGAATATGTCTAATTTTTCTACAGTGATAACATTTCGGTGACCGACACTCCTCATCATCATCAACATCAACTTTTCCTTTTCCTTTCTTAAATCTAGATTTCTTCTTATTAAAATACTTCCTGAATGAACTTTTGCTTTCTGGATTTCTCATAAACCTTTTAAACTTCTTTACAAACAGAATTTCTTCTTCCTCTTCATCATCTTCGTCAGTTTCACTTTCTTCTTCCTTTTTTGACTTCAATGCCAACGCCTTCTTTTTCAGCTTCAAGTTATACTCTTGTTGTTGAATTTTTAATTCCACTTCATGAGTTTTGAGATTTCCGATGAGCCTCTCAATTTGAAGAGTTTTTAGATCGTGTGATTCCGAGATGACGGTCATCTTCAAATTAAACTTCGGAGGTACCGATCTAAGAATCTCTCACCAAATCATCGTTGGAGAAGTTTTTTGCCAAGTACTTTGTAATCGTTGACGATCTTAGTAAATCTTGTGTACATAGAATCAATGTTTTCGTCAACTTCCATCCTGAACTTTTCAAATTCTGGCTCAAGTTGGAACAACTTTGAGTCATTTATCTGCGATGTACATTCATGAGTAACTTCAAGTAAATTCCAAATATTGTAAGCAGTTTCGCAAGCGCAAACTCTATTAAATTCAGTTCTATCTAACACACAAAATAAAACGTTCATTGCCTTAGCGTTATTTTTGCATCTAAGTTTGTCAGTATCGTGCCATTTGTCCTTTGGTTTTGTCCATAAAAATATTTCCAACTACCGTTGTAGGTGGAGTGTAACATTGTTTTACCATCCCCCATACGTTAATATCTAACGCAATTAAAAAACATCGCATTCGAGTTTTCCAGTAGTTATAGTCAGTGCCAGTGAATAGGGGAGGTCTACTAATTCCTTGCCCCTTAGAAAAAGCGTGATCATTGTGCGCCATTACTCCCGGTGGTAGAACCGTTTTGGAGTAATCTCCCTCTGATAACAAGTGTTGGATCTTGTGCCGCCCTTAGGGGGGGGGGAGGGTGAATAAGGACAAATAATAATTTTTTCTCAACTTTTTCACTTATCAACTTTTTCACTTAAGAAGATTTTTCGTACAATCAGAAATACATAACAATCACTTAGAAATTTATAAGACAAATGAAATGAACTTTTATTCCATAATGATGAAAATCATGAACAACATAAACAAGTGATTCCAATAAAGCTTGAAATCGAGGCTATGATGAAAATCTTCTTTTTATGATTTCACCTGTCCTTCTCCCAAGGACCGACCGACTGTAGCCCAGCTCTCCCTAGATACAGCTCCTAGTCTCCCCCTATATCTCTCCACGACCTAGTCGCTGCACACAAGGTGACGATTTCCCCCTAAATCACACAAGGGCCTAGTCGCCCCTCAAAAGGCTGCGATTTCTTTACCGTTTACGAAATATAATGAAAGGAATATAAGTAAGAAATTTGAAATGAAAAATTCCCTCTGGTCTTGAGCGCTGAAGAAGACGGTGAATCCGTGCAAAAGTCGCCGGAGTTGAAAAACACGAACGATCTCTTCTTCGCTCTTGAACTTGCTTGGGCACTTAGGGGTTTTTATGGTTCCACTGAGTTAACAGGTTGGGGATGCATGGGATGAAGGCTACTGGAGGTGTGTAACATCAATTTCAGGAAGTCCAGCCCTTTTATATTTTTCGCGCTATCGCCCGACGATAGGTAGATATCGCTTGCGATATCTTCGTCTGCTGCTACGTGTCTCACTCTGCAATAACCGCGTCAGGAAGATGGAGAACGTGTATGATCGTGGGCCTATTGCGCCGCGATAGATGGATATCGCCTGACGATATTGTTAAATTATGCGCATCGTGCAGATCGTTGAGAACATGACCTAAGTCGTGGCTGACGTCATCATGCTATTGCCTGGCGATAGATAAATATCGCCAGCGATATCTTTGCTTTGAAATTCTTGGTCTCGACTCCAATCCATAATCATCAGAGTAATGTACCTATGATATCTGCACACCATAAACACACTATGATCAAATACATTCGGGATTTGTTATTTTCAAATCAATAAGTGCGGAATGCATGCTCCAACACACACTAACCCGGAGGGTAGCATATGTGTGTTCAGGTAAAAATGATGGTGACCAATGTTGTCAAGATCGAGATCTTACCTAAGATCAGTCGGCAGTAGTAAGATCGTAAAACGTTGGATCGATACGAAACAGTAAGATCTTACTTACTATACAAAATTAAAAAAAATCTAATTTAAAGATCAATAATCATAAAGCAATATATATATAAAGACACAAAAGAAGAAGACACAGAAGAAGAAGACACAGAAGAAGAAGAAAAAGAAGAAGAAGAAGAAGCAGACGAAGAAGGCACAGAAGAAGAAGAAGATGCACCTGCTGCGATGACAGAAGCACCACGACGGGAGCAAAGCACCTGCTGCGACGACGGAAGCACCACGACGGGAGCACCTGCTGCGACGATGGAGGGAGCACCTGCTGCGACGACGGCGGGAGCGCCTGCTGCGGGAGCACTGGCTACGTCGGGATTGGGGATGACCTAGAATGCGAGATTGGGAAGAAATAATGCGCGGGATCGAGTTATTTTCATGTCCGATTAAAACGCTAGGATCGAATATGATCGTAGGATCGCACGATCCTACAATCATAAATTGCGATCCTAGCGTTTCTGCAGGGAGCCCGATCCAGCATAGCTCGTGACTCGTTTTCCCCGTAAAACTCGTAAGATCGTCCGATCTTACGAGCAAAATCGAGATCTTGACAACCTTGATGGTGACAACTTGTGTAGGACTTGAAAAGAACAAAAAACAACTGCTAGGGAATGGGACATGTAGTGAAAATTCTGGAAAAGAAAACTTTAGATTGTCATTTTGCTAGAATGCTATGTTAAAAGACGAGAGTTGTGGGGGTTAATTGACATGCATGTATTGATTTATGTGTGATCTGTAAAGGAGGCCGACTGTGTGGGGATCGATAGGGAAGGGCTAGTTGGATACGAGATGGGGTTGTGTCACGACCCGTCTCGACGAAAGTCAGAGTGCGCTTCGGGCGGGCCGTGATGGCACAGACATGGGCGGAAGGAAAGCCATGCTTGCTAAGGAGGATGCAGAGAATACTTATAATAGTTTTAAAATAGTTAATTTGGACAAAAACAGTTTGATTTTATGTTATGCGGAAGCTTTTAGAGTTTTAAAACAGTGAGTAGTTTAAATGCACAAGTATTTTGTAAAAATTATGTTTTTCAGACCACTATTATAGTTTTCATGCAATTATGATTCAACAGACGGTGCACATGCATTAATTTCAAATTCTAGTACATAAATATTTAAATACCCTAGCAGTTGTCCATGATATCAGAGAAAATGTCTGATTGCAATTATTACATAAAAGAAATATTTGACAGTAAAATAAATGTAAACATAGAATCTGAAACTTAATGCTGATCAGGCTCGAGGACCTGGCGACGCTGCACGAACGCTAAGACAATTCTAAAACATGAAGGAAAAGGCTCAGAACATTGAAATAAACAGAGTGGACAGAGTAAAGTATAGAACAGTAACAGAAGCAAAAAGCATGAGTGTACCAGTTTCTCATGAAACAAAACTATTCGAGACAAGCAAATAAAAGAGCTAAACAGAACAAATTAGTATATTAGACTACTCCGGAGTATAACATACAGACAGATCAAGAAATGTCATTAACTGTAATCAGTGAAAGGTGGAAGTGTTTTATTTGATGCCTGTGATTCTAATGTGAGTCTAAATGCAAGTCTTATCAAAATAGTTGTGCTTGCTATGACCATTTATTGGTTTCCGTTGCCAGTCAAGCGGAAACTCGAGTCAAAACGTCACATCAATTTAACACTACCTTTCAAGGATTGCTTATAACATTAATGATTTTAAGGATTCATGATTTAACAGATTCCTAACATATCAAGACCTGATACAAATTTAGCGATTCAGTTGTACAAGATTAGAGTTCATAAACGCGTCAAGAGAGAAATTGAGCTATGAAGCTACATTCGTTTAAGTCTTAGAACAGACCTAAGAAATCAGATTCAATGACAACAGATTCGATGACACAAGGTTCGTTGTCACAAGATTCGTTGACACAAACAAAATTGGATAAGGAGCAATATATTTAGCGGGTTTAAAGTATTTATGAGTGACACGATTACTTTTTCTCATTTTCTAGAACACCTAATATTCATTTAGATTGATTCATTCAGAGATGCGATTATCTTCTAAGCAAACATGTGTTCTCTACGAGCATGATATAAAAACACCAACACATATATTTGCTCTCCAGAATTCGTTACAAATATTATCATGACAGTTGTTACTCGTGCTCAATATTCTATCATTCTTCTCACTATTCATCAAAATAGATCAAATCATTCCCCATAGTAAATATCCAACTAAAATTCTTCATCTAAGTGTATATCAATCTAAGACTTGCTCATAATCACAAATTCAAGTAATTCTAAACATATTATAGCCTAAATTATTAACTTATCAGACTGGGTATTCAAAATCTAAACTTATTGACAAACCAAACGTTCCAGGGTGAAATCAAAGAATCGTAAGAACAAACAAAACAGTTAGGATACAAATCTGTTAACAGATCAACATATACCGAAATGCAGTCATGAATCAAAGAACAGAGACATTAAGTTACACACAATGTTTGCAAGAGAGAGAGGTCTCTACTTGCCTGAAGGAGGCTGGATATGACGGAGGCGGCTAAGCGACGCAAGCAGGATTTAGAAACCCTAATCGGACAGCGACACAACAAATTATCACTATGATAACACAGGCAAATATTCGCTACAAAATTGAACCAGAGGCGGCTAAGAGATTTACGTCTCTCAAGAGTGAGGGGATAAGATATTCCACGCGGAGACGGAGACTTGACGATGCTTAGGCTAGGGGAAACCCTAATTCGGAGAGGACTGCACATGATTCCTACCAACTGAATTGAGGAGTGGCGCCGAAAAACACGAACCTATTACAGTTAGGCGATCACAAGGAGGCGAAAATCTCAAACACAAGGTTAACACAATTTGGAGACAAATAATTTCCAAGAAAATTAGGGAAACTGAAAAGAGGGGGAAATGAGGGAGAATCTTACCCACGGAAGTCAAATCCGGCTCCAAATCCAAGAGGGACCAAATTCGGGAAGAGCGGAAGCAAACCCTAGTTGCTCTTCTTGCAAAAATCGACCTAATCAGAGAGGAAGAGGGCTGATTCCGGCCACTAGGAGGGATGGTTGCCGGAGGGAGGAGGAGCAAGTGGAGTTGCTGCTGACCATGGAGATGAGCAGGAGATGTCGGCCCAAGCAGGAGGAGGAAGGCCACTTTCGTCGGCTGCTAGGGGAGGAGCAGGCGGCGTCGGCCATGGAGGGAGGAGCCGGAGGAGTTTTCGGCGCCAGGAGACGGGGCTGAAGTCGGGATCAGGAAGGGCGGCCGAGTGGACGACGGGCTTGCGGGATCGGGAGGTTTGCAGAAATCGGGGTTGGCTCGGTTAGGTTTAATATAAGAGGGGGGATTAGGTTTTGTTATATTAATTAATAATATTATTATTATTATCATTATTACAACCTAAAACAAAACCGGGTTGTTACAGGTTGCATGCCGTATGAAGAGGGAAATCAAGAAGAGTGGCACAAGGGAAGCGAGGGTTGATTGGAGATTTTGGCGTGGGAGTTTGAGGATTTGGTCAAGGTCAGCGCGGTATGCGGGAGATTGGTTCTACGGTGGCATGGGGCACTAACATAGTTGGGGACGACGATCGCCTCGTGCTTAGCGGGCTAGATTTGGACTTGGGAACCTGGAATCCATGGGTCATCCAAGGGGTTAATCAGTTATGTCCTTGTTTCCTAAATTTGTTCGGCTTCTACATGCTCAGGCGGCTTTAAGTTGGCAGCCGCAAATGGCATAGGGGAATGACAATATGTAGTTATATTTTTCGGAATGATGAATAACTCAAGGGAAGCTTGTGTAAGGGAAGCGTGTCCCATATTCAAAACCTGCGACATGGGTCAAAAGTTACCAACTAAAGAAGTGAAACTGGAGGTGAGATTGAATCAAGGTTGCCTGTTGGGGATTCAATTGTCGTTGTAGGGGCCGGGGCCGTCGTTGGTGGGTGGTTGTCAAGGATGCCCAAACTTTCTTGATTTTGCGAAGGAGATTGTTTCAACATTACATGCAGAGGCGGTGATGATGTGCTTGGTGAGGGAGGCCTTTGTACCTGAAGGCTGTGGAAGGTGCACGGAGACCGGTTGTTGGGACCATTATTTATTTATTACAATGAAGAACTTTCTGTGATTGCGATGAGAGAGAGAGAATTCGAAGCAAAATCGCATTAAACGAAAACAAAATATAATTATAAACTTGAAAGACAAGTTCCCGCCAATTTTCAGAGGCCAGGTTGTCTAGATAGCTCTCTCCAATGAGATCCAAAAGATCAATGATCCCAAAAGATCCCCCAGACTGCTCCTAAGATGTCTTTATATAGGATGAAGATCTACTATGAGACAAAAGAAGTACAAGAGAAAAAGCCAATTAGTTCGTATTAATTAATACTAATTATATGAACATTCATGACAGTTCCCAAATTCTCTGTGGCAGCTCTTCATGAGTGTCGTGGATCTTCGCGAATGTCGTCGATTGTAGGTTCGACGCCTTGCCTTCCCTTGTTTTTTGCACGGTTGTATCTGCAATGATTTTATTTTTTCCCTGATGGGATTGTTGTGCGTCTGAGCGATATAAAATTCTATTAGTCGCACAAGGATACACTTGAATTTTGGGAATTTATTGCTAATAAATGTTTTCTTGTGCTGGATAAAGTAATATAATTAAAGCTGTAAAGAGAGATCTCAAAGCTTGTATATACTTCTTGAATGAATAGTTACAAGTATGAATACACTTATATAGGAGAAGAATGAGGAGAGAAATCCTAATACAAGATGTGGGACTAATACAAGGAGAGAGAAAGGAGGAGAAAATATGGGCCCTTAATTGGGCTTTTCTAACACTCCCCCGCAAGCTGGAGCGTACAAGTCGTAGGCACCAAGCTTGGATAAAAACTGTTAGTATAGCTGCCTGGAGAGAGCTTTCGTCAGGATGTCCGCAACTTGGTCTGTAGCAGGAACATGCTCCAAATCTATCTTCTTTGGCTGTACCTTTTCCCGGATAAAGTGACAGTCAACTTCGATATGCTTTGTGCGTTCGTGGAAAACCGGATTCTTGACAATATGAATTGCTTCCTGACTGTCACAAAATAAGGTCGCTGGAGATGAGAGACGAACACCCAAGTCTCCCAGAAGGTTCTCAAGCCAGGTTAGCTCGGAAACAACAACATCCATAGCCCGGTACTCGGCTTCAGCAGAAGAACGCGCAACCACCGTCTGTTTCTTGCTACGCCAAGTTATGAGATGTCCACCAAAGTAAGTACAGAACCCAGTTGTGGAGCGCCTATCATCAATAGATCCTGCACAGCGTCAGAATACGCGACAAGAGATAGAGATGTGGATGACTTGTACACAAGTCCTTGTCCGGGGGCGATCTTGAGATATCGAAGGATGCGCTCGACATCTTTAAGATGAGATGTCCAAGGAGCGTGCATGAACTGACTCACAACTCCCACAGCAAACGAGATGTCCGGTCGAGTTACCGTAAGGTAGATCAGCTTCCCAACCAGGCGTCTGTAATATTCCGGATTTGTAAGCAGCTTATCAGAGTCAGAGCTATGGGCCGAGAGCTTGTGATTGACGTCCATAGGAGTCTCCGCAGGTTTGCACCCAGAATAACCAGCATCATGAAGGAGGTCCATACAGTACTTCCTTTGAGATAACACAAGACCATCAGAGCGTCGTGCAACCTCGAGCCCAAGAAAATACTGAAGGTTGCCCAGATCTTTGGTCTGAAAGGCAGAATTTAACTGTTCCTTGATCTGTTGTATTCCTGTCGTGTCGTTGCCAGTAATCAGGATATCGTCAACGTAGACCAGAAGAATCACAGTCCTGGTTGACCGGTGTCGGGTGAAGAGAGAAAAATCAGCCGAGCTCCGAGTGAAGCCACTAACACAGACAACCTTACTGAATTTTTCAAACCACGCGCGCGGGGACTGTTTGAGACCATAAATGGATTTTCGAAGGTGACATACCAGAGACTCCCCCGTGGTCTCAAACCCGGGAGGTTGCTGTATATAAACTGTCTCCTGTAGATCGCCGTTGAGGAAGACTTTCTTAATATCCAGCTGATAAAGTGGCCAGTGACGATGAACAGTCAAGGAGAGAAGAACGCGGACCGTGTTCAATTTGGCCATGGGAGAGAAGGTTTCCTCGTAATTAAGGCCATGTTGCTGAGTAAAGCCCCGTGCCACGAGGCGGGCCTTCAGACGTTCAACAGTGCCATCCGCCGCATGTTTAATAATAAAGACCCATTTGCAGCTAACAGAGGCGTGACCGGCAGGAAGAGGAATCAGATCCCAGGTCTGGTTAGCCCAGAGTGCCCGTATTTCATCGTTCATGGCTTCCCGCCACCCTGGGTGTTGAAGCGCCTTTTGCACAGTGTTAGGAATAAAAATAGAGGAAAGAGAGGTGACGAATGCGTAGAGAGGCGGCGTCAGCCAATGGAGAGAGACGTAATTGGCCAAGGGATGAGCTGTAGAGACGGGAGCTGGATCTGCCGTAGCCGAGGTATCGCTGGTAGCCGCGAGCTGGTGCACGGGAGCATCCTTGGATGGAAGACGAGAGTAGACACGAATAAGGGGTGGAGGAACCTGAGGAGGGGCGTTGTGAGAGGAGGAAGAAGACGGCAGAGAAGATGGCGTGACCGGTACGGCAGGCCGGGGAAGAGGAGCAAAAGACGAGGTGGGGCAAGGTAAGTGGAAGGGCTGGTTTTCGCAGAAGGTGACATCCGCAGAAACGACCAGCTTGCCGTCAGAGGGAGAGTAGCAGACATACCCCTTTTGAGTCCGGGAGTAGCCAACAAACATATACTTGGCGACTCGAGGAGCAAGTTTTTCGGAAGGAGGGCCAAGAAGGTGGACACAACAAACACACCCGAAGATCCGTGGTGTGAGAGAAGTGAGGTTGGTGGAGGGATAGAGGAGTTGGATTGGTGAGGCAAAATTAAGCACAGACGAGGGAAGACGATTGATGAGATGACAGGCTGTGGAGACATCAAAATTCCAATATTCGATTGGAACCTGCATTTGGAACATAAGGGAGCGCGCAACATCGAGAAGATGACGATTTTTTCGTTCCGCCACCCCGTTTTGCTGAGAGGTATACGCACATGATGTTTGATGGATGACACCAAACTCGGTGCAGATATTGGAGAAGGTGCGACCCGTATACTCACGAGCATTATCAATGCGAATGACTTTGAGGGGGTGGCGTACACATCTCAATTAAAAAAGCGCGAAACACAGAGGTAAGTTCAGTTTGATCATGTAGTAAATAGAGCCACGTGGTACGCGAGTAATCGTCAATAAACGTGACAAAATAGCGAAAGCCAAAAATACTGGGGACTCTATAAAGACCCCATACATCAGAATGAACTAAAGATAAAGGAGTACTACTCCTGGTACAAGCAGGGGGGAAGGAAGAACGATGTTGTTTGCCGTAGATACAAGATTCACAAGAGAACTCCCGCAGAGGAACATCAGGAAGAGCCCGCTTGAGAATCAGAAGGGGAGCATGCCCAAGGCGGCGATGCCAATCAACAGTGGAGACGGCGGAGAGAAGAGTGGGTGGGATATCCAAGATGTACAACCCATTCAACAACTGCCCCTTACCAATGGTACTCCGGGTGTGGCGATCCTGCATAAGAAAAGAAGAAGGTGAAAAGGTAATGCAACAATCAAGGTCATGTGTGAGACGACTAACAGACAATAAATTGAAAGGAGACCCCAGAACGTGAAGAACCGAGGAAAGAGAAAGGTTCGACGTAAGCTGAAGAGCAGCGATGCCAGAGACCGGTAAGGTGTCATCGTTGGCCATAGTGATGCAAAGAGGATGAGGCTTCCGTAGGTACTCTGTGGGCTTCTGGGAGGTAATATGGTGAGTAGCGCCGGAATCAACGATCCAGCAAGGACTACGAGAAAGACAGGTTATACCTTCCGCAAAAAAGGACGCAACGGAGCCGGAGGAGAGACTGAGGGCACCCTGATGCTGTTGGAGTTGGGTGCGGAGCTCATCAATGTCTTGGCGGGTAGTGGAGGCCGGATCAGGGGCAGAAGACCCAGTGAGAGCCGGAGCAGCAGAGGTAGTAACAGTAAGGTGAGGAGGTAAACCATGCTTGTGGTAACAGGTAGCTTCAAGATGATTATCTCGGCCACAGTAGGTGCATTTCATAGAAGAGCGACCACCACGTCCTCGTCCCCGAGACGGGGGTCGGCCCCCTCGAGTGGAAGATCCACGAGTAGGAGGGGTCTAAAGGAGAGGCTGCTGAAGAAGAGCCGGGGCAAAACCAGGAGGAGCCTCGGAGGGAGGCGTGACTTTTAGCAGCATGGAGCAGACATCAGAGAGTGAAGGAGTTGTGGCGGATGATAGAATCTGGGACCGAACACTATGCAGGTGGGGAGGAACTCGGGACATCATCATGACGATGACAATAACTTCTTTCTGGTTCCGTTGAGTTGCTAGATCGGTAGTAGAAGGCTGATGTTGAATCCAAGCCTCGGCCAGACTCTTGGCTTTAGCCACGAAGGAGAGCATATCGCCAGGAGCGCCCGGGGCAAGATTCTGAAGATCGGAAATGATATCATATAGGTGCTGTAGGCTGTCATGGCCAGAGTAAAAAGAGTGAAGCTCCTCCCACATGGTCTTAGCCGTGTCATGATACATGGCCATCCTGTAGGGCTCAGTGCCCATAGAGTTTAGAAGCCAGGACTGGACCCGACCATCATCGCGAAGCCAGTCATCGGAGGGAGCAATCAGAGTAGCGCGGGTCAAGTGGTGAAGAAGACCCTTCGTCTGCAGAACACGGCGAACCGAGTGAACCCACTCAACGAAATTCCTTTTTCCAATTAGAGAGATGGTAGTAATCCGTAACTCGTCACGAAGTTCAGAAGCCGTGACAGCCGCACGGGCTGGTGGAGCAGAAGTAGCAGCGGAAGTATCGGAAGCCATGTGCGGCCAACAGAAGAGATCGGGCGGTTAGGATAGGTAGTCGCACGGTCTCGGCGGACACACCAGCGACCAGGAGATCGCGACCAGAATGCGACTAGTAGAAGGAGGCCGAAGTGAGAGGGAGAATTCGGCAGAGAAGATAGCCGCACGGTCTCGGCGGGTACACCAGCGACAAAGGAGGTCGCGACCAGGATGCGGTTAAGAACAGAGAGGAGAGCGCTAGCGACAAGGCAGGCCGCAGGCGAGCAACGAGAAGGAAAGCCAGCTGCGGGTAGGCGAGGTCGCAGTGAGCAGGAGAGGCAGGTCGCGGCGAGCAGGAGAGGCATGTCGCGGCGAGCAGGAGAGGCAAGTCGCGGCGAGCAGGAGAGGCAGGTCGCGGCGAGAAGGAGAGGCAGGTCGCGGCGAGCAGGAGAGGCAGGTCGCGGTGAGCAGGAGAGGAAGGTCGCGGCGAGCAGGAGAGGAAGGTCGCGGCGAGCAGGAGAGGCAGGTCGCGGCGAGCAGGATAGGCAGGTCGCGGCGAGCAGGAGAGGCAGGTCGCGGCGAGCAGCGATCAGCGAGCGAGCAGGGAGAGGGAGCAGCGAGCAGTCTTGCACGACAAGCCCGCGCGGGAAGAGAAGGTATAGGAGAAGGTGGACCCACGTGAGAGAGGATTATAAATGGAGAGGTGGTAGGAAGGAGGAGGTGGAAGCCACGAGAGAAGCAGAGTTGGAGGCGGTTAGAAAAGACGCAGGCCGCAAGAGGCCACGACTAAGGGAAAGCCGCGCGGACAACCAAGGAAGAGATGCGGAAAAAAAATGGTTAGGCCGGATACCCAAGGAGGAGACCGGTTGGCTCTGATACCATGTAAAGAGAGATCTCAAAGCTTGTATATACTTCTTGAATGAATAGTTACAAGTATGAATACACTTATATAGGAGAAGAATGAGGAGAGAAATCCTAATACAAGATGTGTGACTAATACAAGGAGAGAGAAAGGAGGAGAAAACATGAGCCCTTAATTGGGCTTTTCTAACAAAAGCTATTCATTTGTGCGATTAAATACAAGTTGTTACATATGGATGCGAAGTGGAGATCTTGATGAGGCGGTATGTATGAACATTCCTCTAGGTTTTTCTCCAAAAAACTGTAGGAAAATATGTCCAAACTTTGAAAATTGCTGTATAGTCGGATAAAGTCTACAACGGCATAGTTAGTTCATTTTCTCAAAGACATGATCTTTTTTGAAAATAGAAAAAAGTAATGTAAATCACAACTTATTCATAAAGCGAACCAAATAGAAACATGCAATATTGATTTTTTATGTGGATGACACCGTTGTGAAGGATCGGGGTGTTTTTTGATATTTTTTGGTCATTGTAGTCTCAAGGAATGATAATCTTCATTTCACAATGGTGTACTCTTGACTTAATGAGACATGTATATTTGAGTGTAAATCAATCGAATTCCAAATAATTCCTAATAGTCAAATTTGTAAAAATGAAGCTATGATTGATGATATTTCTAATTATTAGCGGTAGTTTGTTGTCTTATATATTTTTTCCATATTTGTTTGGGTATAATAGACATGCCTTCGAGAATTACTTATCAATTTGTGCCCCTCTCTGAGAGATCGTCTCCAGGATTTGGTTTATAGAATTCCGAACTATCTCAAAGCTACTCTTAAAAAAGGGTTCTTATCTAGAACCAACAATGAGTTGAAATTAAAGTATTCATTGATGTTGATTGTGATGGAGGAGAGGTTCGCCTCTTAATTCCCGATCTGATGTAACCTCGAGATAGGGTTTGAAAATTAATTATTTTGAGCAAATACAATTCCGTCGCAAAATAAAATTTATGTTTTTTAATTTTGAAAAGAACACGAGGGCCGAGCGGCCAAATCTGATTACGCGCGCAAACACACTCGTCACTTTGGGCTTTTAAGAGATTCGATAATATCACTCGAGTAGAGCTCTCACGTGTTTTATGGTTCAAACCCTCCACGGAATTTATGCGACCACAAGTCAAAATTATACGCAACAATTTATGAAATTAACGATATTATTAGCAATACGAACTCAACGACAAGCCCAAAGATTAATTAAGTGGAGCATAAATTTAATACTAAATTAAAGAGAGTGAACGAGTATACCCAAATCCAGCACAGGTCGTGATCCTCCAAACTGGCAGCAAACGGGACGAAGGCAATCAGTCGGCCCAATAAGTTGGGAGAACAGGGCACCGACCGGATGACGAGTTGAAGTCGATGGCTCAATACTCAATCCCGGTCGTCGGATTAGGAGGCTGATGTCGACGGCAACCGGGCAGCGTGCTTCCAGACGGCGCGATCGTGGTGAGCAGGTAAATCACGCGAGAACTGGGCTTCTCCGTCGCTGGAAGGAGTTCAGCGGGCTCTCTTCTGAGTGCGGACGATGGAAGGGCTTCCGACGGTAGCGACTGTGATTGCAAGGCAGAACGACGGTGTGAACGGCAAGGGCAGTGACGGCTTTATCCGACAACACAGAGAGAAGAACAGTGCTTCTCCTGTATTTTTTTGTGGATCCCTTTTCTTCTCCCGGTGGTGGCTTTTAATGGCCAAGAAATCCCTATTTTTCTATCATTATTCCTATTACAAAACTTTACCAGATAATCAATTTCCTATTACAGGCTTTTATCAAATAAACAATTTCTCATTACAATTTTAGGCCTTTACCGAAATCAACATTAAATTATTAAATCAACATTCCTTTTTAAAAGAATTTCCAATCACACCTCTAATGATTCCAGTGCCATAGTATGGATTTTAAATTTATGTTTACTTAATTAATTTGGGCTTGCCGTTATCGTCTTACTACTAATAATACCAGACCGTTTTATTCAGTGTCTTATCGGCCGGTCAAACCGATGAGCCAACGAGCACATGAAATGAGAAAAGTACATGAAATAAAATGCGCGACAAAAATGCATAAATAAAAATACTATGATGCATTGCTGGCTGCATCAGGATCTCACATATATTTTTTCAACATAAGTTTCTATACTAAATTAGTTTCAACATAGCTATTGTATAGGTTGAATTTTGAACTGATTAATTATAGAAGATAATTTAATGTTTATACTATTAGTTTCATCGTCATAATCTTTGAACATGGCTGTTATGTTCAGATTCTTTCAGCCTTATTTTAGTGAGAAAAAGTGAGAGTAATGCAAATAAAAATGATAAAATAATTAAATTTGAAATTAACTTTCCCTTAAAAATGGGACTTATATTTTTTATGTGAATGTGATATTATTTTTTTATGTTACACAAATCAACTTCAAAATAGATTTACATGTTTGAAAATGCAAGCTTTTATCTCCTAAATAACCCAATATTTATTCAACCTTCAATTCTATACATAAATGACGGTGTAGACAACAGATACATGAAAATAACTCAGAGCAAAACAGTAAAAAATAAGTAAAGAAAAAATGAATCAAATAAGAAGTTTTTGCTTTGATTTTGCGACAAATACAACTCCGACAGAGACAAGGATTGCCTCCAGAATCCACTTGATCCATCCATCTTACTTTTTTCCGCTAGCCAAATCCACATCATTCTTCTCCTCGAGTCGGTTTTTCAGCAAAACTGCCTCTTCCATGGCAGAAGAGAGCAATCTTCCTCTCCTCTCACCCTCCTCCTCAAGCTTCCTTAACCTTGTTTCCCTCCTCTCACCCTCCTCTTCAAGCTTCCTGAATCTTATTTCCCTCCTCTCACCCTCCTCCTCAAGCTTCCTGAACCTATCTTCCATGGCAAAATAGAGAAATCTTTCCCTTTTCTTACCCTCCTCCTCAAGCTTCATGAACCTTCTTTCCCTCCTCTCACACTCTACCTTCTTCAACCTTTCTTCCTTGCGCAGAAAATTTTCTTTCAAAAGTGCGGTTGACTCCATCCACTTAAGCTGCACATCATCCTCCACTTTCGTCCCAATCCCAGTGGAAGCCTTCTCTGGAATTACATCCTCCATGTTCGGAAGCAGAGGAATGATTGCATTGACAGAAGCGACTCCAAAGTTCTTAGGCTTGACCTCTTCCTGGAGATGCGACATCTCCATCGATGTGAGATACGAATTAGACGCCTTCGCCGCCATCTGGGGATCATCGTCAGATATTGTAGCAACATTCCGCTTTAGGCGGGCGGAGAGAGGTACTCCATCCCACAGATCATCCTCAAGATTTGGTGGGACAGAGTACCTCTCTCCTCCCTCCTCACGTGCCCTCCTGCTGCAATATCTGACGATGATCACCAGATGGCGGCGATGGCGCCTACTTCGTATCTCATGTCTGAGGAGACGTCGCAGCTCCAGGAAAAGATCAAGCCTGAGCACTTTGGAGTTGCTTTTGTCAATGAAGCCATTCTCCTGCCTACGAACAAGGAGGATGTATTTGCAGAGAAGGATTCTGCTGAGATTGGGAGGGAAGTGGAGGATGCTGTGAAGCGTAAGTGGATGGAGTCAACCACACTTTTGGAAGAAAAATTTCTGGGCATGGAAGACATGTTCATGAAGGTTGAGGAGGAGTATGAGAGGAGCGAAAGAAGGTTCATGAAGTTTGAGGAGGAGGGTGAGAAGAGGGAAAGATTGCACTGTTCTGCCATGAAAGATAGGTTCAGGAAGCTTGAGGAGGAGGCTAAGAGGAGGGAAATAAAATTCAGGAAGCTTGAGGAGGAGGATGAAAGGAGGGAAACAAGGTTAAGGAAGCTTCATGAGGAGGAGGGTGAGAGGAGGGGAAGATTGCTCTATTCTACATTGGAAGAGGCGATTTTGCTGAATAACCGACTCGAGGAGAAAAATGATGTGGATTTGGCTGCCGGGGAAAAAAAGCTCGATGGATCAAGTGGATTCCGGCGGCAATCCTTATGTCTGTCGGAGTTGTATTTGTCAAAAAATCAAAGTAAAAGCTTCTTATTTGATTTTCTTTCTTTACTTTTCTTTTTTATACCATCATTTGTGTACATAATTGATTGTTGAATAAATATTGGGTTGTTTAGGAGATAAAAGCTTGCATTTTCAAACCTCTAGATCTATTTTGAAGTTGATTTGTGTAACATAAAAAAATAATATCTGAAATACAAGACTCATTTTAGGCAAATGTTAATTTTTTTATCATTTCATTTGGGTTACTGTCACTTTTTCTCATCAAAATAAGGCCGAAAGAATCGAAACATAACAACCATGTTCGAAGATTATGATGATGAAACTAATAGTATAAACATCAAATTATCTTCTATAATTAATCAGTTCAAAATTCAATCTATACATAACTATGTTGAAATTATGTTGATGTTAATTTTAGTATAGGAACTAATTTTAGTATAGTAACTATACATAACTATGTTGATACTGAAATTCAATCTATACATAACTAATGATGAATATGAATTCAGTATAGGAACTAATGTTGATGTTAATTTTAAATTATGTTGAAAAAATATTGTGTTCCTATACTTTTTCCGGAGGAAATTTGGTACTCAAAGAAGGAAGAAGCAATAAGTTGTTGCTAGGTAAGTGATGAAGTCGAATATAGAACCATGACTCCGGGCACATTTGAAGAAATATGTTCGCTTAGTCTTATGGTACACTACATCTATTGGAACTCAAACTTATTCATCTGTATTATCACAATAAACAACTTTTTGTATAGCTCATTATCCTGCTTAGCATGGTCACATTAAATTGAGGTCAATAGACATTTCTTCAAGGAGAAAATTGAAATATACATAATTTGCACTCCTTTATTTGATCTAAAGAACAAATTGTTGACGTATTTATCAATGGTTTAGTGGAAAAATCCTCTTTATTAATTCTAGGAAATTAGGCATGGAACTACCCATATATGAATTGGCTTTATAATTAACAAGGTGGGAATACCACATATTCAGTTCATTGTGGTGAGAAGAATGCAAAAAATAGGCTGAGATTTATATTTCATGGTTACTGTGTGATGCTGGAGGAATCTATAGGCGGCGGATTAACAACGACCCTAACCCTACATGCTATACAAAACCCGCCGAATTAATCACAAATTAGATAATAAACATTAACATCCATCGCAAATAATTCAAAACAGGACAAAATATTTTTTTAGGGCAAACAAGCTTAGAATTTCCTCCGCATGGAGGGCCAAAGCAAGAACGTGCGGCGAATCGGTCCTTCCTGCAGTTAGAGATTAATCCATACACAAATAACTATAATGAATTGAACACTCAGGCAAACATGTAATAATCCAAACCATGACAATGTTTTGCAACTGAATACCAATACAAAAACACCATACGAATGTTAGGGCTGCTGTAATAATAGTAAATCTTAACGTTGAAGGGTTAAAAAAGGATTCCGGTGGTGGGTGGGCCAAAACGGGTAAGGGGGAAGGATGGATGGTGATTAGGAGGGCTGGATCGGGGAGGTAAGTGGCTGGATCTGGCTGAAAAGTCCAGATCTGGACTGATTTTGGGGGGAAAACGGCTTGGTGGCTGTTTAGAGGTGGCCGAAAGTTCCTGTGGGAGGAGTTAAAGGCGGCGACCGGCTGTGGAGTGGCTAGGGGGGCGGCGGCCTGGCGGTGGCCTGGCGGTGGGGTGGCTGGGAGGTGATCGGTGGGAGATCTGGAGGTGGCTGCTGCTGTCCGGGGGTTCACTGGGGGGGGGGTGCCTGTTTTGGAAAGATAGGCCGGCAGGCTTTGGGTAACAAAGGGGGTGGCGGCCTAATGTGGTGGAGGCTTGAAAAAAGGGGGAAAACAGACGTGGGCTGCTGTTTGCACAGGCTGCACAACAAAAATAGGAAACATGGAAGGTGGGGGAGGAGGAAAAATACAAGATACAAAGATCTTACCCAAGGAGTCCTCAACAAGAGGTTCCACGGAGTTGACACCGCAGATGAGATCACCAGAATGAAGGGATTTCTTCTCCAAACATTCAACAATGAGGATGACGGCTGCCCTAACAACGCATTTATATTAAACTGAAATTAGGGCACCTGGAATTAACGATTATGATTGACCGTTGGTCTCAGGGATAAAACTACATAAAAAATTCAAAGCTATATATGAAAGTGATTCGCAACGCTAATCCGGACACATCCTTGGAGTCAGATCGTCGATCCGGGCACGCCATATATGGTAGGCCGCCAAATCAACCTCGAATGAGCCCAAAACTCGTCCTCCACTGCACATCCT
Source organism: Platanthera zijinensis (assembly GCA_039513925.1). Classification (NCBI taxonomy): domain Eukaryota; kingdom Viridiplantae; phylum Streptophyta; class Magnoliopsida; order Asparagales; family Orchidaceae; genus Platanthera; species Platanthera zijinensis. The sequence goes on along the minus strand of CM077078.1, from coordinate 105,707,506 downwards.
CGTCTCTGCTCCGTATCACTCTCCCCGACTTGAAAGAATTCATCTCCCGATGAATAAGGATCAGAATTCTCCCGCTGTATGTCAGGTAAAGCTCGAAGAGGTCCACCAGAAGTCGTCCATATGTCGCTGGAAATGTGTCCTCGCCAATCAACTCTTCCCGACTGAAAGCTTCCATCTCTGATGAATGGAGATGGTCATACCAAAGTTGAAGTCCCGAGGCGAGTCAATCAAGCTTCGCTGATAGCATCCTGGTGTCGTCGGTAAAGAGTCGTCCGCGCTAGCGAACCAGGGAGCGACACACAAGGTTGTCTTTAGAGGGGGCAGACTTATGCGTAATGATCTCAGTGATAAGCTCATCTCTCAACACACTATTAGAAGGATCCGGTGGGATCCGAGGTGCCAATAGTGAAGCCGTTGGGGACAGGATCCCGGGTAAGTGGGGGGGTCAGGGATGGGCAGAGCACGGGGCAATAGATGTGGTTGCAAGGGCTCGGGGGTAGAATGAGTGGTGGGTGGTAAAAATTGTGGTAAAGGCTCGGGAGGGCCGCCAAGATGTGGGCCCAAATACTCGTGAGGTGCAAAGTATGGCGTCAGATCCTCGTCATTGAATACAGTATGAGTACCCATGCTCGCGGGGATGTCCAAATCATAAGCATTTGTCCAGACGCGTCTCAAGACTAAGTAGGGACCCATTCACTGAATGCTCAAACTTTTAGTAAGCCTCGCACGGAGACTCACAACGCAGATTCTCACCATCACCTGATCGCCTTCATGAAGTACCTACACTTGCCAATGAACATCCGCATGTGATTTACAAGATTTATTACCAATATGGATTATTCGTCGGACCGACTCATGACACACAAGAAAACAATGAATAGACAACACAATAGACTCATACAAATAATGATGAAACGACTCAACAGGCTCATGTAAATGATGCAAATAAAACACGACAAACATTACATGCCTACTACGGGAAAGTCTAATGACCGGGACATCTCTAAAATATGGTGTCCTATCAGGGGGCTCTCTCGGTGGAGTGTAGAAAAACTTATCTCGTGTGTGATGAGCGTTCAGATGACTGCGTGAGACATCTATACTCAAATACGAGCTCGTAACGAGACAAATGTCTCTCAGGGAACGTAACACATCAGGAGGTTCACCAGGAGGGACGTACGAAAAGTCATCGCGGATGAGACGACCACCTGGGTGAAATCGTGTACACCGACTAGAAGTCGGGACTCTATAATGTGGTGAGTGTCCCCAAAAGTAAAGAACTCGTTTGGTAGGTCAGCAAGTGGCGTATCCCAAAACTCATCAAGGGTATGATGTGTCATAAGGTAGGTCCTCAAGATATGGGTATGCTCGCGTGTACTCAAGGAGGCCAGAGATGATAATGTCTGAAACGCTAATAACTCAAAACTTATAAACGAGCGACTCACCTGAATCGCTTCCTCACCAGGATGTGGGAGCTCATCAGACCGCTTAACATAGGGGAATCATAGTACTCATCACCAGGGTCATGATCCTCTACATGAGTACCATCGTAAGGGGTAGTGTCCCCATGAATGGGTGACATAGCCACTACGAGATCAACAATAGGCTCTGGGCTCTCAGTCGTGATGTGACTCAGGGCAATGACCATGAGAGAGCGACATAAACCTACACTCAAGAATGGATCTGTGGGTGCGGTGTCAAGAAATGAGTCTGTGGTTGGGGCGCTAACTAACTTGGTGTATGATAGAGGTGGGTGAGGGACACAACACTCCAAACTCAATAGGACGCTCAGACTCGCTCTCAGTCGGGGTCACAAGAGACAGGTCACGAACAAGAGATAAGGCACTCACTGAGCTAAGCACCTCACTGGGGTGAGAGAAATCCGCATCAGGTATCACTTCTATCGTGGCTGACAGGACAGTGGTAGATATCGTGGTGACCTCAGTATGGGAGGGACTCATGCTGCAGAGGTCAAGATGAGAATCCCATCGACCAGCTCTTGCGGATCTCAAAGACTATTCATAACGAAGGGCGAACTGATATGTCTGATCGAGGGACTTTGGGCTATGATAAACTACCTTAGTACGTATGTCAGACCAAAGTCTATATCGAAATCGGGAAACGGTCATGGCTGGGTCCTCACAGAGATCACTCCTTACCATTAACTCATCAAATCGGTCCATGTACTCGGCGACAGACATGGATCCTTGCTGAAGGAAAAATAATTGGTCGAGCAAGCGACTCCGATACGACGAAGGCTGATACCTTTGGCACAATGTATGATTCATGTCCACCCAACTGGTGATGCGATGTATACGATCTCGCTTGCGGGTTCTCTCAACGCTAGACCAACATGCCCTTGTCTGATCTAAAAGTTTAAGTTTCGCAAACTTGATCCGACACTCACCAAATAACTCAAAATGATCGAGATAATATTCCATATCCACGAGCCAATAACTGAAAGACTCGGGACTCGATGAGCCGTCAAAGAGAGGGGCAACAATACGAAACTGACTCTTAAGATCTCTCTCAAAGCGACGATCCTCATAATAATCATCCTTAAGGTAACCGATTCGTGCCGAAGGATCAACACGATTTGCTTGCGTGTGCGGATAAGAATGACGACAATCATCATAATGATCGTCTCTAGCATAGTGGGGTCGTGTCGGTGGGTCAACACGATCTATGAAAGTGGTGTGCTGCGATCGGAATAATCGTCGTAGTGTCGTGAGGGTCTCCCTGAAGGGGATCTATGAGGGAGGGTGCAAGTGGACTCGAGACCTCTGAAGTGAGGAGAGGAATAATTATGACACCTAGACATAATGAAAAACCTATGGACTCTACAACTGCGTATCAAAAAGTCCGCTCAATCCGACTCTGATACCAATTGACGTAGGAGGAATCTATAGGAGGCGGATTAACGACGACCCTAACCCTACATGCTATATAAAGCCCGACGGATTAATCACAAATTAGATAATAAATATTAACATCCAACACAAATAATTCAAAACAAGACAGTAATTTATTAAGGCAAAAAAAACTTAGGCTTTCCTCCACGTAGAGGGCCAAAGCAAGAGCGCGCGTCGAATCAGTCCTTCCTGCAGTTAGAGATTAATCTAGACACAAATAATTGTAATGAATTGAACGCTCAGGCTAACATGTAATAATCCAAATCATGACAATGTCTTACAATTGAATACCAATACAAAAACACCATACGAATGTTAGGGATGCTGTAATAGTAGTAGATCTGAACGTTGGAGGGTTAAAAGAAGGATTCCGGTGGTGGGTGGGCCGGAACAGGAAAGGGGGAAGGCTGGATGGTGATTAGGAGGGCTGGATCGGGGAGGGAAGTGGCTGGATCTGGCTGAAAAGTCTAGATCTGGACTGATTTTGGGAGGAAAACGACTTGGTGGCTGTTTAGAGGTGGCTGGAAGTTCCTGTGGGAGGGGTTAAAAGCGGCGGCCGACTGTGGAGTGGCTAGGGGCGTCGACATGGTGGTGGGGTGGCTGGGAGGTGATCGGTTGGAGAGGATCTGGAGGTGGTTGCTGATGTCCGGGGGTTCACTGGGGGCTGCCTGTTTTGGAAAGATAGGAAGGCGGAGGGGAGGCAGAATGGACTTGGGAGGAGGTGGGAGGCCGGTTATGGACTGGATGGGAGGGGAAATGGACTGCCGGCAGGGTTTGGGTAACAAAGGAGGTGGCAAAGTGCACCGAGACCTAAATGGGTCCTAGAGCCTAGGCGCAGGAGCGCGCCAGAGGCACGTGAGGCGCAAGAATGAAAAAAAGACAATTTGTTATGAATAAATGTACATTTGTAAGATTGTATTGATCCATTTATAGTTTGTGCTCTTAAGTGCTACCTAATTTTACTGAAAATCAGTGAATTGGGTGCACTGTTCACTAAAAATCAGTGAATTACGCATTCAATTCACTGATTTTCAGTGAGTTAGGTGTTCAGTTCAATGAAAATTAGTGATTTGGATGCTTGATTCACCGATTTTCAGTGAATTGGGCACCCAATTCACCGAATATCAGTGATGAACTGGACATCCGTTTCACTAATTTTCAGTGAATTGGGTGCCTAATTCACTGAAAAATCAATGAATTGGGCATTCAATTCTTTGTTTTTTAGTGAATTGGGTGCTCAATTCACTGATTTTCAGTGAATTGGGCATCCAATTCACTGATTTTCAGTGAATTGGGCATCCAATTCACTGAAAATCAGTGAATTGGATGCCCAAGTGCGCCTCAGGTGCGCCCATTCCTCTCCCTCAGGAGTGCCTGAGGCACATCATCACCACCCCGCCTCTGTCTGACAAAGGCGGGGGGGATGTGCGCCTGGCGCCTTGAGTGCGTCTTTAATAACACAACCCGACCAACACTTTGGGGTTAACGCCACATCTGCTTGGGATCCCCCAACACATTGTAAACCAAAGAACTCACTTTGGCGGGATTGCCTCCCCTGCTTTTACCCCATCAACATTCTTACATTCAACGAGACCGACCCCCTAGGTTGGATTGCTTGCGCCAAGTAGTATTTTGACTTTCACCAGACTCATTAGGCGCAAGAGGTCTCCATGATTCTTATCGACATGGAAGGGTCCACCCTCCATTGGGTCCACTGGCGCCGGTCCTCTCCTGGACAGCTCGCACCGAGGCACTCATTCAATGGTATGCTCATCGTTACTCCGACAATGTGGTTGAATGCCTTTGCGGAGTCCACCAAATCGACCCCATCGACTCGTATGCGGATGAATTTATCAAGTTGGTCACCTACGTCTCGGAACTTCCACCCGACCACTACTTGTGCTATTTCATGTATGGATTACAACTTCATATCCGCAATAGCATTCACACCCTCCATTCGTCTATCGTCAACCAAGCCATGGACCTCTCCCGCTCATAGAAGCCAAATTTCTTGTGACATCTGTGAACCCTCATACTAGATCGCCTCCATCCAAACCCCTTACCAATCATACTTTGCCCCCCTCCTAGACCTCCACCACTGTCACCTCCTGTACCTAGCCCAACCATTATGTCTCCAAGCAACAACCGTCCTATCCCTACTCACCTCCCTTCCCACCAAGAGTACCATGACTTGTAGAGTAAGGGTGTTTTCGTTACAAGAAACAGTACTCTCCTACTTGTGATTATCCTGTCAAGGAGTTCTGTGGCCTCATAGGTGATGACTGGGAGGAGATCAACGACGGAGTCCCAGGCACTTCGACGGCAGCCACCCCGCAGGCGTATCACTACTAGGCGGCGGACAAGTGGGCAACACCTCAACCTTGGGGACAAGATCGATTTTTTGTCGGGATATATTGTTACGCGCGCGTTACGACAATTCTTGGAGCATCTCTTTTGTATTCTTGATCAACATGTATTTTTTTTTGTATTTTGTGTTTTTAATTTGTAAGGTCATTATGGTAATGTGTAAGTGATCCCCCCGCTCTATATAAGGAGGCGTAGGAGTTTTAGGGATGTTTTCTTGATTAGGGTTTGTGATCTCTCTTCGTGGGAGGAACTTCAAGGAGGAACCAGACTCCTGAGGTTAGACATGAGTATCTCTCTTGAGTGTATTCAGTTTCTTAGAGTTTTATTGCAAGTAATTTCTTCTCGGCAACATCCGCCCTGTCTTCTTATTCCCGCATCTGCTCTTTCCTCCTGCTATTTGTTACAGATCGGTTTCAGATCATTCGCCGTTTATCATATTATATGTTGTATGAAGTTCGTATTAGGAGTCGAGACGTATTATATTAATATTTATGTATTTTATTATTTTTTATGCATCTTCATGTGTTTACGGGTGTGTCACCTGGGGGTTCTATAAATAGACCCTTAGAGTCTTGTAAGAGGTTATCAATGAAATGCAGTCTAGTTCTTGTCCCTTGTTGTGAGATCTTGGTGGCTCTCTCCTCCAACGAGCAACCCCGCCTAGGCAATTGTGGTTCCGGCTGCACGGTATCCTCCACCACCACTCTCTTCCACACTTTTGCCTTTCCCATACACACATGCCATATCTGACATAATATTTACTCTTACACCACTATCTGACATAATATTTCCATCCTTTCTTTTATTATTATTATTATTATTATCATCATTATTATCCTTCTCTATCCTGCAGCCAACTTACATCAAGTCATCAACGGTCTTTTGGATTAAATTAATTTGGCAACCTCAACCCACTAATTAATTGAGTTAATTATTTAATTCTTAACTGAGTTAATTAATTACTCTTCAATTAATTATAATGACATTGAGTTTTAGTGCCACGGATGAGGCCGTAATCGCTTCGATTCGTTCTAAGTTACAAGATTTCATGGTCTCCATGGACGCCCTCCTTCGAGACGCCGACACACTCCTCTACCACATTAAGAACCCAACAACCGTCTTTCTGCCGCAACCCGTGTCAATGCCGCTCTCACCGCCGCCTTTTCTTGTGCAATCACCATTTGCACCGGCTGCGGACATACCACCGCTCTTAGCGGTGATTGACCTTCCGCCATCACCTTCCGTGGTAGTACCGCCACTCCTTGGGCCACCTTCATCAAACGTCGTGGCCCCCTTTCTGCCAGCACTTGCTTTGCCGGCCCTCGCCAGACCCGTTCTTGCCTCCGGCCACCACATCGCCCTCAGATCCGTTCCTTCTGCCAGTTGTTGCTTTCCCGACCTACTTGCTGCTGCTGCTCATCACCGCTCCGCCGACCTTGCCAAAGTCATTTTTCTGCCGCTCGTCTGTCCACCGACACCACCACTACTCACCGCCGCTGCCATCGTCGTTACGCGATATCATGCATTGTTCTGGCAGGAGATTAAGCTGCCAGATAGTCCGGTCCACGTGGAGTTCGATTTTGAGGGCTAGTTCGATTTCAAGGGCGGATGAGATGTTACAGATTGATTTTGGATCATTTGTCGTTTATCATATTATATGTTGTATGGAGTCCGTATTAGAAGTCAAGACATATTATATTAATAATTATGCATTTTTAATATTTTATGCATCTTCATGTATTTACGGGTGTGCTACCCGGGGGTTCTATAAATAGACCCTTAGAGTCTTGTAAGAGGTTTTCAATGAAATGAAGTCTAGTTCTTGTCCCTTGTTGCGAGATCTTGGTGGCTCTCTCCTCCAACGAGCAACCCCGCCTAGGCAGCCCCAGTTCCGGCTCCACGGTATCCTCCACCGCCGTCTCTTCTTTGCCTCCGATAACTATTCCGACGAGTTACCACTGTTACGGAAGTAGGCCCGTAACACTATTCAACTAAGAAATGGTAATGTTCGATGAATTATTGGAGTGACACTCATGAATAAGGTAATTGGAAATATATTTGGGTGATTTTGCTATGGACATTAAAGGATAGAATATGCATTAACTATAGAGGTATATAAAATTAGTATTGCGAGATCTGGAAGGAGACTGGTGGGTCTAAGATAACATGGATAAAATAGTTCTAAATTAGTTAACACAAAAATAAAGGAATGCTTCTATCAGGGATTATTGGAGTGACAACTGAAAACTATCAATGATATGGAATTTGTAAATAGATTTTGTTGATTTTGAAATGTAAAATGAAAAGGTTGAAAATGCATCAACTTTACGAGCAAGTTAGCATCGCAGGATTTGGAAGTTGAATAACAATATAACATACATAAGGCAGGATAAAAGTTCTAATTATTTTGCGAAGAATAAGTTTAACACAACATGCATGAATGGATGGAGTACGGAGATTTATCAATTCTAAGCGAAATGGTTGGACAAGGCTAATGTCTTGTTTGAATAACTGCATCATCTTGCTGCTATATTACTGAGTGCCATGCTGTCAATGTTGATTTTGTATTTTTGTCTGTATGACCTCTAAAGCTGGCCTGTTTCTCCCTTCATAGATAGATACAACTTGTGTGGCTAAAGAACATGCGTTTCTTATCTATATTTGCTATCCATGTCTTACTGTATTTCTAGCAATTTTTTCTGGACTTATATTTTCTTCTGGTTTCCTAGTGTTATATTATTAGTCAAGGATGCCGTGTTCATCTTTGGAGAGAATCGAGATGAAACTTGAAAATTTGAACTCATGTTGATGTTGTAAAGCTAGTAACTGCTTACTATGCTTCTGCATCTACATCATTAGACGATAAATTTCCCTTCAAATGTATTAATATTTGCTGGCAGTACATGGTATCTGCTACTAATTTTAATTTGACAAAGTAACTCAATTAGAAACATGGAAGTTAGATGTGGAAACATCCACGATTTTTCCTTCATTATCTTTTCCATTGTGCTCATCTTTCTCGAGCTAGTTTTAATTTTTGTGGGCTTTCTTGTGCTAGTTTAATTTGCTTTCCTGGAATCATTCCTTATAATCATAAAAAAACTTATCATAACTACTTCGGATTGGCTTTATAAGTTTTCTTTTTCATTTGTTCATGTCGGGTACAGTCGGAGGTGTTAAACCTAAATTAAAAGAATCATCTTTAACAACTTTCATCCATATTACCTTTGTTCCACAGTTCGCCTACACGATCCTTCGACAATTGACACTAACTTTATATACTTGTCTAATTAATACATTTTCTTACCTTGTAGTTGCTCAAACAACATAAAATTTTGATATCTGATATCTTGATATTTGTCTAAGATAATCCTACATATTTTCATATTCATTTTTTTTTTTTTTTTTTTTTTATTCATTCATTTTTTAGTCTATTCTTTTTTTTAGTATCATTCACTTAGTCGTTAGGTTTACATCAACGACCTGTTATACACAACATCATCGCCGGCTTAATACACACCATCACTACCATAATAGAAGTTTTATGAACTTTATTTCAATTCTTCAAGGTTCCCCCTACCACAATGTACTTCTGAGACATTTCTTCAGTTTAACCACAAAATCTCATTCTTTTGAATAATTAATCCATAGTATTTGTACTTACCATATCTAGCTATCTCCCAATTATAATATGTGATGCAGGACCAAGAGTCCACCTACCCGCTACCCTGAAGTCCACCAGGGACCACCTTTGAGTCCACCAAGGTGGTTTATCAGGCCACAGCCTGTACACTGCAACCCATCTCTGGTCCTACCACATGGTAGATAAGTTGTTGTGGTCGGGGTTCGATCCCTCGATCTCCTTGATAAACGTCCTTCAGCGCAAGGAATATCACCAACCGAGCCACACTTTTATGTTGCAGGACCAGGAGTCCACCTGCCCACAACCCTGGAGTCCACCAGGGGCCCACCTTGGAGTCCACCAAGAGGGTTTATCAGGGCCGTGGCCCGTACACCTCACCCCATCTCCGATCCCACCACAGGGCCGATAGGTTGTTATGGTCAGGGGATCGAGCCCCAGACTCAATAATCTATCATCCCTGAGTGGGACTGGGGATGAGTTGGGGTGTACGAGCCGCAACCCTGATAAATCACTTCGTGGACTCCATGGTGGCGGGCTGGTGGACTCCTGGTCCTGCATCAATATGATATATTGAATATTGATAATTGCTAATATGGCTTAACCCCTCCTAAAATTGCAAATCGTGCAATTGGTCTTTGTTATGTAATTCCAAGCTTTTTTATGCTCAAAAAAAAAATCTCGTTTGTTCCTTTTTTACTTGACCTAGTAAACACCTCATTGATTAAAACTATACTGTTGGCTAAAACCATTCAATAAGGCACTTTATTTTGGCTTACTTTTGTAAGCATTTGCATTACTACTACAAAAAGATAAAGATTTAGTGTTGATCTTGATGAAACCACCGTGATTTAATTCATGTGGTATTCGATCATATACTTTCTAGATGAATATAGAGTCATATGATTCTTTTCTTTGTTTATATATACACGATTCTATCCATTTTATTAGCACAATATTCACTTACATAGTTGATTTTCCGACATGAAAGTCTATGCACCATATCTATTTATATCTTTATTGTTTGATCATTTAATTCGATTCCTTATAATTAGTACAATCTTGAATATCTCCTTTTATTAATAAATAATGTCATTAGGTGATTCTTCTCCAATCATTCAACATGTTCTTATTCTTTAGAAATCTACCAACAAGACTTGTCAACCCATTCCATTGCAATATACCACAACTTTTCAAAATCTATGAGTTTAATCCTTATATTTTCATCTTTTTCAATGAAATTTTGCTTTTTTTTGGATCAATGTAGATATACCTAATTATTATGTTAAATATCTTCTTTAAAAATAT